>OZ005660.1:79550865-80170865 GCA_963930645.1 Salticus scenicus
TAACGAAGAAAATATTGCTCAGGTCTTTGCATAAATTCGTGCGGTTTTTTATTGCTTCATTTCATAAAAATACATCAAATCAAATGACAATTTTTAATTAAAATACTCTCCATTACTTTCTACAACCTTTGCCCATTTTTGGGTTACAAATGTATACCACGGCGACAGAAGCTCTCGTTTTTCGAGGCAATAAAACGATCCGCGTCCGCACGAACTTTTGCAACGACCTAATATAAGAAGTAAATATTGGATTGTCAAAATTTTGAACTCTTCCGGTTTTGAGATGTCCTGTACACGATCGACTTGAAAAAAAAAAAAGGCGAGTCGTATTAATCCTGGACGATAGGACCCATGCCCCAGCCCGCCCGGATCCCGCTGTTCAATGTGTTTTTCTAGTCAGTTTTGTCCCCTTATTACTTCCGGTGTGATTTTTTTTTTTTTTTTTTTTTTTTTTTAACACACTTGACATTGTGAGTTTTTTTGCTTTTCTTCCCATGCTATTTCTATGGGGTTTTTAGCCTTTTTTCCTCTCTTTTTTGCATTCTAAAGTGGCGGTGGTACTACTGTACGTGTGTATCGTAAACATTGTTGATGCTGTATCTCACAAACAAATAAACGGAACTCAACCAAACTTTGTATTTAGTTGTACCCTGACCTAAAATAGAGCTCATTCTATTTGGGGATCAATCGCTTAAGAGACAACGCTTTAATCCGATTTATTTCAAAATGTTTAACATTCCTGTATAAGACAAAATTTCATATAAATGTACATAATGATAGTGATTTCAATATGTGTATCTTTCAAAAGAAATCGTCAATATCTTTAAAACGAATGATTTATCCATAGATCTGTGACAATTTAAAACAAAGTTATTGATTTTTTATTAATTTTCAACGAAAAAAAACGACAATGAAAAAATCGCATTTCTTCTAATGGTGATTGAATTTCTCCTGCATTTAGTGTTATACTTCTTCTATAAGGTAAAATTCGTCTGCATTCATCATGGAAAACAATTTTAAAAAATAATTTGTATTGCGTGAATTTATATCAGATTAGGGGAGACAGGGGTACAATGGACCAATTTTGGAAAATTTAAGTGTTTATTCACAAAGTAGTGATTTCTCACTATTGAAAATATTTGTCCATATTACCTATATATTGGGTCTTATGTGGTACTCAGTCAAAAGCGATAACTATGTTTACTTTTTTGATTATGAATTTTCTAATAGCAACTGACTGGAGCATTGTATTCCGAACCTAGGGTACAATGGACCATGACACGGGGTACTATGGACCACAGGTCAAAATAAAAAATTGTACTAATGTAGTGTGTTATTTAATAGTATAAAATGTAGAATATGTCATATTTGTTTATTTATGTCTTCAGTTCATACAAATAATGTAAGTTAATGAACATTGAAATTAGAAAATGATGCATCAGGCGATTTGTGTTCCACTGAAAGGCTTTTCTTGTGAATTTATAGGGTCTGGAAGACTCATGATTACAGTAGCTTGAAAAATTACAAGAGATATGTCAACAGTCTCAGGAAAAAATATAGATATCTTGAATAGGTTTTCATTGCATGAATCTCACAAAAACAGATTCTTTATCCTTGTTTCTGTTATTAAACGAACAAAATATAAAACCGTCTTTTTCTCAAAATTTATTTATATTATTATTTTTTAATTGAATCATTTAATTCAGTTCGTTATAGCTGTACGATATTTGTAAAAATATAAGAATACAAAAGTAATTGAATGTTTATTAAAAATAAATAAGAAGAAACCTCAAAGTAAATTTCGTTCTTATTCATCTTTGAAGACATAATAGATCTTATTAAGGTTGTTAACTACGACATTTTTAAGAATAATTTATAGCTACCACTTCAGAAATGTAAATTTCGTAAATCAGTTTATTATGACAGAGAACTTGGGTACATGGACCATTTGTACCCCGGTCTTTAGTGGTCCATTGTACCCCGTGCGGACCTCTGACAGCAAATTAAAAAAAAAAGAAAAAATATTTTTTTTAATTGTTTTAGTCAGATAAATATAATGATAGATAACCTTGCCTCTCTTTTATACTGTAATAATATCTTTCAGAACACAATTCTTGAATGAAGAAGTGAAAAAATCTTTAGCAGAAAATATTTACTTTTGACTACTACAAACCAGCTTTATAGACTAAAATGGCTAAATTGTCAGGTAAACATGGAGTTTCTGGCTACGTTCCATCACTGTAGTGCTACTGTCTATGTACCAAAATGGAACCATAAATAAATAAATACAATTATAGGGAGTGGTTAGTTGTACCTCGTGGTGCATTTTACCCCAGTCGCCCCTACATAGAAGAAAATCTTGTGGTTGCCACATCATACTAGCTTACATTTATACCTAGCAGGAATTAATACTGTTACGAAATTGTAAATAATTGTGTTTATTTTTGTATAAATTCTTTCAAAGAGGCTTAGTAAGTTGATAAAGTGCTAATTTTGTGCATTTCTAGTCGTTTTAGCGTTGAAATAGCCTCATTTTCCCTTAAAAACGCATTAAGAAGCCCCAGTAATGCAGGTAATGCATTTGGCGCCAAATTTGGCGACTTTTTCCCACCTTGGCGATTTTTTTGGCGACCTTGGCGAGAAAATCCTTATATGGGATATACCAAATATGGAAGCTGTAAGTTGATTGGTTGACCACTTTCTAGAGTTTTCTCGAAAAATCTGGGCTCCATGGAACAGCATATAAGGAGCGCTTCCTCGCCAAGGGCAGTCAGTTCAGTTCAGATCTCAGCGAGCTTCGCTAGTGCTTGCATTGCTCTTGAGCCTCTTTGGGAGAGACTTGCTTCAAGTGTTATTGGTATACAGTTTGTACTGTGGATTTGTTATTGACAGCTGTTGTTTAAGCTGTGTTTACTGTTGGAATTGAAGCTGATACTTGGTTTATAGACCTGCATTTTTCTGGAATTTTCTGTGAATAAATTACTGAATTTTTGTACGTTTCGCCTTTCATTCTCAGACAACTCACGAACCCCCAAGTACGCAACATTTCTGGTGTCAGAAGTGGGATTGTCTGTGAATGGTGATAACGAGGGCTATGGAGCAAGAGATGAAAAAAACTTCTAGAAGCCTTAGCTACCCAGATAAATGAAATGAAAGCCGGACAGGAAAAGATGGAAACCGGATTGATAGAGAAAATGGAAACAGGACTGGAAAAGATGGAAACTGGACAAAGAGAGTTGAAAGACGGTTTGACTGAAGAAATGAAGGTAGCACAAGAGAAAATGGAAACATCGCAAAGAGAGTTGAAAGACGGTTTGACTGAAGAAATGAAGGTAGCACAAGAGAAAATGGAAACATCGCAAAGAGAGTTGAAAGACGGTTTGACTGAAGAAATGAAGGTAGCACAAGAGAAAATGGAAACATCGCAAAGAGAGTTGAAAGACAGTTTGACCGAAGAAATTAAATCTAATCAAGACGAGATGAAGAGAGAACTTTCGACAGTGAAGGAAGTGATTGAAAGTAAATTATCGGATATGGAAAACAGAATGGATGGAATAGAAGAGAAAGTTATAAAGATAGAAGAAAATTTTGAAGAGAAAGTTTTGAAAGTGGAAAAGAATTTTGAAGAGAGATTTATGAAGATAGAAGAGAATTTTGAGGAGAAATTTAAAGAAAACTTTGATCAAGAGCTGAAAGGAAGGGTTTCAGAGATAGAAAGCAAGTTTAAGAGAATGGAGGAAGATCTTGAGAGAAAAATGAGAGAAGAGTGGAGCGGAGAGGTAATAGGGAATGATTTGCTGAGCAAGATTCGGAACCTCGAAGAAAAGTTAGAATCCATGCCTCAGGAAACTGAAAAGAAAGAGAGAAGAATCCAGAATCAGGAATTGATTAAGCTACCTACCTACGACGGCAGTTCCTCCTGGCATGTATATAAGACGCAGTTTTCCATCGTAGCTGAAGCTAACGGCTGGGACTCTGTTGCAAAGACGGCTCATCTGGTAGGGTCGTTGCGGGGCGACGCCGCATGTATTTTGGAGACCCTTTCGAAGGAACAGCGATATGACTTCGAAGCTGTAACCAGAGCACTAGAGCTACGTTTTGGAGCGAAATGGTCTAAAGAATATAGTCGACTCCAGCTAAGGTCCCGTCGTCAGAGACCAGGGGAAAGCTTACAGGAACTGGCATCAAACATCCAGAGGCTTTCACATTTGGCTTTCTCAGACTGTCATCCTGAAACACGCAATGATCTGGCTCTAGAATATTTCATTGATGCTGTCGGAGATCCAGATATTCAAAAAGCCCTCAGACTCTCCGGCGTGAAAGATGTGGAGTCAGCCTTGGTGTATGCCCTAAAGCTCGAGACAGCCCAACAAGCCTGCTGTAAACATCGCCAGAACAGCACAGCAGACAAAGTGAACGGTTCTCAAGATGATTTTAAAGAAATTCAGAACATGATTCCAGATATTAATAGAAGGCTACGCATTCTTGAGAGTAAGGGAAAAGGGAAGACTCCAGCAACTAATTGCTGGGGCTGTGGGAAAAATGGGCATATCAAGCGAAGCTGCCCAGTAAGAACACCTAGAGAAGCAACCAAGGATGTCTGGGAAGTATGCCACACAGAAGGAGATCTTCGGGAAAATCCAAATGCCTTCTTTCGGAAGTCTCCATCTGAAGATCATAAATACAGCTCTAAAGCCGAGGATAGTCCCCAAAGAATACAGCCAGTTGCTCGCCAAGTTACTGTCTCAACGCCATCAGAACAAGATCCCGACCCATGGAGTGACGAAGAATTTAGAAAAGCCCAGATGGAAGATCCTGACGTAAAGCCTATATTACAACTGAAGGAGACGACCAGCAGCAGACCTACCTGGCAGGACATTTCCAGTTTTAGTCCCATTACGAAAAGTTATTGGGCACTTTGGGACTCTCTTCATATCAGAAACGGCGTATTATACAGAAAGTGGGAATCTGATGATGGGAAAAGCTTCAGATGGCAGATTTTATTACCAAGATCAAAAATTCCAGCTGTTTTAGAACAACTGCATAGTAGCTCTACCGGAGGCCATTTTGGGGTTATGAAGACTCTGCAGAAAGTTCGGGAACGCTTCTACTGGTGCAAGGCAAAGGAGGATGTGGAGAAATATTGTAAATCCTGTGATGCTTGTGCGGCACGTAAAGGCCCGCAGAAACGAAGTCGAGGAAGACTGCAACAGTATAACGTGGGAGCACCATTTGAACGGATTGCAATCGACATCTTGGGTCCTTTGCCACGGACCTCCAGTGGAAATAAATACATTCTCGTCGTGATGGACTATTTCACCAAGTGGCCTGAGGCATATCCCATTCCCAATCAAGAGGCATGCACAGTCGCAGAGGTCCTTGTGCAGCAATGGGTGTCAAGGTACGGCACGCCCCTACAACTTCATACCGACCAAGGTAGGAACTTTACCTCTGATGTTTTCAAAGGACTGTGTCAACTACTCGGCATAGACAAAACCCGGACAACACCCTTACATCCCCAGTCGGACGGCATGGTCGAGAGGTTCAATCGTACCATCCTGAATAACCTCTCCCTTCTAGTATCAAGGAACCAGCAAGATTGGGACTTGAAGTTGCCATTGTTCCTGCTGGCTTATCGAAGTGCTGTCCATGAAACCACCGGCTATACTCCAGCTCAGATGCTGTTCGGACGTGAACTTCGTCTCCCTTGTGATCTCCTGTTTGGTTGTCCACCCGATGCGCCTTCATCGCCCGAGGAGTACATCCAAGATCTCCAGGCACGTTTTGAGGACGTACACAACTTTGCTCGGGAGCGGATTAACATGGCAACGGAGAAAATGAAGACAAGGTACGATCTAAAGGCTACGCAACATGAGTTCCAGGAAGGAGAGAAGGTTTGGTTGTGGAATCCTGTTCGACGCAAAGGACTCTCTCCCAAGTTACAGTGCAACTGGGACGGACCATACACAGTCTTAAAAAGGCTGAATGATGTAGTGGTGCGGATCACTAAAACACCTTCATCAAAACCGAAGGTGGTGCACTATAATAGGCTAGCCAAGTACCACAAGTAACGGTAAAATTAAAATTTAAAATGTAAATACTGGTAAAATTTGCGCATGCGCACTGTAAATATTTGTACATATTTGTGAATTTTGTAAATATTTCCCACTTAATTTATATTTCTATGTTATCTTTATGTGCAACTTAGTTTTTGTGTTTTAGATTGTGTAAATTTGGTTAGTTTCGCCTCTTGACCAAGGGTTGCACTGCCCGGGACGTGCAGTCCTTGGGAGGGGGGCAGTGTTACGAAATTGTAAATAATTGTGTTTATTTTTGTATAAATTCTTTCAAAGAGGCTTAGTAAGTTGATAAAGTGCTAATTTTGTGCATTTCTAGTCGTTTTAGCGTTGAAATAGCCTCATTTTCCCTTAAAAACGCATTAAGAAGCCCCAGTAATGCAGGTAATGCATTTGGCGCCAAATTTGGCGACTTTTTCCCACCTTGGCGATTTTTTTGGCGACCTTGGCGAGAAAATCCTTATATGGGATATACCAAATATGGAAGCTGTAAGTTGATTGGTTGACCACTTTCTAGAGTTTTCTCGAAAAATCTGGGCTCCATGGAACAGCATATAAGGAGCGCTTCCTCGCCAAGGGCAGTCAGTTCAGTTCAGATCTCAGCGAGCTTCGCTAGTGCTTGCATTGCTCTTGAGCCTCTTTGGGAGAGACTTGCTTCAAGTGTTATTGGTATACAGTTTGTACTGTGGATTTGTTATTGACAGCTGTTGTTTAAGCTGTGTTTACTGTTGGAATTGAAGCTGATACTTGGTTTATAGACCTGCATTTTTCTGGAATTTTCTGTGAATAAATTACTGAATTTTTGTACGTTTGGCCTTTCATTCTCAGACAACTCACGAACCCCCAAGTACGCAACATTATTTTTCTAAACAATGCGTTTTTTGATGGATAAACAGAGTTTGGTAAATTACTTTCCCAATATTTAAAAAATAATCAAATTTTAATGTTTAAAGCGTTACAAACCATCTTTAAATATTTTATTTTTGTACATTTATATATAAATTAATCTATATTAATTTTATTAAGTTACAAATATATTCCTTAAACTGATTTTTTTAATTAAAGCAGACTTTTTTGCAGAAATTTAATTTGTCTTGCAGAAAATGAATTACTCACAGTAAAAATATGCCATTACATTCTATAACTGATGAAAATACAGTTTGTAGAAACAGTAAGACTAGTTCAATAATATATTACTATATTGCTCAACAGCCATTCTTAGATTTATTTTATTAAATTTAACGTTTTTAATTAAGAATATTGAAATTTGAATGAAATTTTCATAATATATTTGTTCTAGCTCTTTCATAATAATGCCAACCTAATTAAAATTGTAAAGCAATTTCCTAAAAGTTTCCTCTATTTTTATCATTAAATCTGTAACAAAATATACTTTAGTTTAATTGTGACTAAGTAAACATAAAAGATATTGCATTCCAAATAGATCTCTAAAAATTTAACATTTCATTATTTTCAAATGACGCAAGTTTTCCGAGTGTGTATTTTCCCTGGAGAAATGTAAAACTAACGGAGAAAATTTTAAGTGACTAACCCTGTTATCAAAACATCTTTAACTGGAAATCTATATATTATATCACGAAATTCAATTTTCTAGCAATTTTAAACCATTCGACTTTCGAAGTTTATTATTATTTTTTTTTCTTATCACCGCTATATCAACGAATATTACACGTGTTCATTTTATGTTTCAAAAAATATTTCGCTAATGTTTTATAAAAAATTATACTACTTTTGTAATATTTTATGAAAATCCATTATAGTTACAAACAAAAAACTCATAAAAAAATAATAATTTTTCACATATATATATATATATATATATATATGCCTCAATAATTGCACAATTCCTGCAACAAGACATATAAAAATTGTACATAGTATATGAAACCATGTGTTAAAGTTTCAACACATTTACAAGTTTTTGTGATACAGTGTGATTCAAAGTATTTTCACTCTTCTTCAATTTGTGGTTTGTCCCCTAATAGGACTATGGACTAAAACAATAGTAGAAAATGATTTAGGTATACAACACGTATTGCAGCAAATGTAAAATCACGTGCTGCATACATTAAAAAAAAAAAAAAAAAAATCTGTATTCTGTTCATGCATAAAAGCAACATAAATGTAGCGTTTCCACACATCTTAACTATTATAAATAAAAATGGTACAAATTTGTTTAAGAGTTTAAGAATTACAGCAGTAATGTTCATATTATATCAATATGGTAACGGAGTTCCCATTTGATGCCTAGAAACAAGTTTGCAGACAGATAGAAGACAGATTTAAATTTAAACAAAATATAAATCATATTTGCAACAATCTGCAATGAATAATTTCAGCAATATCCCAATGTCAAAAATTGCATCCAATCCAATACTTTCTCTTAGAAAATTAAGAATAAATACGCGCGTCTCTCAGAAGCCTTATTAGTTCCCCATCATACTATAGGTATGGGGAACTTAGGTAATCGTGAAAATTTTCGACCTCGTTTTTTTTTTTTTTTTTTACTTTTTTACACATTTTCAGGTGTGAGGAATCCGAAAATTACAAAATTTCTATGGTGTCTCTCTGTAGGGTGTCTGTTAGTATGTTAGTCTGTTAGTGTATAAGTCCATTAGTTTGCTAGCCTGTGTACACGATATCTCAAGAACAAAATGTCGCAGAGAGGTCAGATCAGTTTTAAAATATTACTTTCGACACTGGTAGGAACCCTATTCATTTGCAATATTCGAATTAAAAAACTTCGTAAGTTATTAGAAATTTACGATTTTCTTAACATGGGAGAATAGGACAAAAATTCACTTGAACGTGCATTAAATGGAAACTTTTTGCTGTAAAAATGTCAGACCAGTTTTAAAATATCCGTTTTGATGCCGGAATGAACATCAGTAACTATAAATATGCTACTTTGAATATTTCGCAAGTTATTGAAAATTTACGAATTTTTTAACGTGGCAGTATAGGGCAAAATTTAACATAAACGCAATTTTGAGAGATATTTTCATCGTAAAGATGTCAAACTACTTTTGAAATATTATTTAGGACACTGGCATGAATATCATAGACTATGATTTTTCAAATTTAAAAAATTCGTAAGTTATTTGGAATTTACGATATACTTAACATATCAGAATAAGGCAAAATTGAGCACAAACTTCCATTTTAGGATCATAAATACATTAGACAACTTCAAAATTACATTTATGATATTTGTTTGAACATGATTGAATACAAATACACACAGAAAAATAGAAAATCGAAACTTGTCAAGAAACGTGTCATCTTAGTGATAGTACACGTTTTCCTAGTACATTGACAAATTTGCACAAAATTACGCAAACTGTTAAAGAATCAAAACACTACCTGACAATCCCATTTAGTCATGAGACACAAAAGTCGTTTTATTTTACCATGTATCTTTAATGTGTTTCGTCTGATGATCCGTTTTGGCTCTAAAACTTGTCAGATGACTAATTTCCCAGGTACAGTTTTCATTTTCCTCAAATTTGATCGGTTAGTCAGATGAGAGAATAAAAATAAATTGTTCCTGTTTTGTCAATTGACTAAGAAAGATTTGTTTGGCTAGTCCAAAAGCTCAGCATTATTATTTTTTTTTTCTTTATTATTATTTGTTTATTTATTTTTTGTCTCCTTCTGACAACTTGAGTTAGTCAACCGAAATCGAACAATTTAACCTATCAAATCTGGCGGCATAATGCAATCGCAGAATTCGAAATTCAAATACTTAGGAATCTGACTGAAAGTGTAGATCCGTTGATGTCGTTGCGGTTCCGTTTCCATATTTGTGATAATTTTCATTTTAGAAAGAGACCCAGAGATTTTAATTATCTGCGACTCGAGTTTACGGTCAAAAGTAAGTGCTAAATACTTTATTTTATTGTATATATATATATATATATATATATATATATATTATTGTAAGCTTTGTTAGAATAGTAAATTATAAATTTGTAAAATTCTAAGCTTTAGCAATCTTCTAACAATATCAATCGTATTTAGAATTTGTTTTAATTTATAAAGTTGTTTAAAACGTATAAATTTTAAAATACGTTATTATAAATCTTAGTTTTGCGTATCGTTGTATTATAAAAATAAGTATTTTAATTTGTCTGAACTATAGATTTTTACATATATTTTTAACATTAAGCTCATATTAATATTTTTTATATACAGAATAGTAACGCTTTATTTTCCCCTAAAGGTGGTTCAGAAGGTATTTGGATTCCAAGAGATAAAAATTTAAACAAGATATGGAAAAATGCTATTTATAAGGATTTTGAATAACTCCGAATTCTAAGGTATGTTTTTAAATTATCTTCTGCAACATTTTATCTATCTTATCTCAGAACAATAAAGAATAATATTCGTACTTTTTTATATTTAAAATTTTTAATGACATGATTTAAAAAAAAAAATAATTAAAAGGTTCCTCGTTTATCTGTTATTTGTTCTTTTTTTTTTTTTTTTTTCCAGTTCTAAATAAATAAATATATCTTTATAATTTAAATATTTTTGGCAAATGGTTGATAATTGTATGTAATAAAAAATGTCTTTATTTATTATTAAATGTTTGATAACAATTTTTTCAGAACAAATTTGAGCAAAAATGATATGAATTTAATATCACATACTATATTCTTTTCTCAATTTAAAGTTAAATTGTTCTTGTGTACAATATTAGTTATTAGCGATAAATAATAGATGTCTATAGATTCAACTTCATGCTACTTGTTGCATTCAAATGATTGATGATTGTAATAAAAGGTTGATATTTTTAGTTATTAAAAATTTGATATCATATATAAATATATATATATATATACAGATGTTACCGCTAAAGTGCAGAAATCAGTTAATCTGCAGATTAGCTAGGTAATCTGCACATTAATTAGTGCGATCCATTAAAGTGAGGAAAATTGTTTCATTTCTCAAATTACCTAGGTAATCTGCGAATTACCTAAATAATCTGCACATTACGTACTAGGCACTCGTTAAAGTGAAAATAAGATCTCAGGTGTTGTAATTTTACAACACGCTGTGTTGTATTTGTTTTTTTCATTCGGGGAAAAAAATTGTTTTCTTTCCTTTTCTTTCTTTCTTTACTTATTTTAATATGTATGTGTTTTAATTTTTATGTCTTTTAAAGTTATATTTGTTTTAATTTTTGTTATTTATTTCATCTTTTTTATTCTGTCAATATAAGTTTGAAGATGTTATGCATTTTTAATATGAAATGTAACTTTAATAGCTTTCAGTAAATTCTATTTTATAAATGAATGTTAGAATTGTAATACAGTAACGATTTCTTTTCAAAAAAAAAAAAAAAAAAAAAAAATATTTAACCATTTAAATAAAAAAAAAAAAAAAAAGTTTTATTAACAACTTACATTGCTATTACTATTTTTTTTTTTTTTTTAAAATGTTATGCACCAATTTTTAATTTGATAAAGAAATATTAAATTAGACAATTCAGAAGCATTATTTAAGAAGTACTTCAAATAATTAAAACTACTTTAATAATTTTTAGAACGCATGGAAATTAAAACGACTGTTTTCCAATGCTTTATTAAACTATATTTTGCAGCATACATATATCTGTACAAGTTTAGCAAATATATTAATTTTACAATAAAAAAAAAAAAAAAACTTTATTAACACATTTTATGTGATAAACTACAACGAAATTATCTGAAAAAGCGAACAAAATAAAAATAAAAATGCAATCATGATATATAAAATATATAAAGGAAACTTGAAATTGAAAGAAACAACAAAAACAACAAAATGTAATGAAATGCTAAAAAGTGCATAAAAATTTCATATTAAGTATTTATTAAAGAAAGCCATAATATTGAATGCCATATTTTTCAGAGTTAAAAATTAATACTTTTTTTTTCAGTAAGTAATAGTAATTTAAATCAATTTTTAAATCAATTAGTTTTAAAAAGTTGTGTTTTAATAGTTTTATTTCGGGAGGAAATAATTACTGTGTTGTAAAATTTAATATTCATAATTCAAAATGAAGTTTCAGGAGATAGAGCGTTTATTTAAGATTAGATTTCAATAATAAAATGCAGTGCAGACCCTTATCAAACTTATATTGACAGAATTAAAAAGAGAAGAAATAAAATCAAAATTAAAACAATTATAACTTACTTGTTACTTTAAGTTTTGTGTTGGTCAGAATAAAGAAACCTATAATAATCATGTCTTCGATTGCGTTTACCAATTTAGCATAGCGGAAGCGAAGCGGAAAGGATGAAAGTTTTGGTTTGTGTTTAAAGGTCATTCGCGTATCTGTATCACATGACTGTTTGACGTCATAGTGAATGTAAAAATAAACTAAGGCTCGAAACAAAAATTTGAACTTTAACGACACAGAAGCCGTTAATCTGCAGATTACCTAGTTAAAATGCGGAAAGCTCTTGATTCCACACTAACGGATCATTTTAGTTAATCTGCTGATTAGCTAGGTAATCTGCACATTAACAGATTTCGAGCTTTAACAGTAACATATATATATATATATATATATATATTTTCTTTAGAATAAATTTAATCCGAAATAATATGTGTTTAAATTATTAGATACTATTAAGTATTCGTTATAAACAAAAGATATCTTGTTAAAAATATGTACTTAATTTCATATTATTTGTTTCATTGAATAAACTGAAAAAGTAAAAGTTATATGCTATAAAAATGAGATAAATTACTATAAAGATACAAAATGCACAAAACATGGGCAAATTTTAACCTTGAACAAAACGAGCCATATAGTCTGAGAAAATAGTGTTCAAAAATTGAATGACAGAATCTGCAGCTAACAGGCATTTGTTGATATGTATCATTACAAAAAAAAAAAAAAAAAGTATAAGAGTTTAAAGCCTGATGCCTTTTTTCCACAAGCCTGTGCCTTTTGAGGCCTTTAAAGCCTGTTGCCTTTTGAGGCAACCACAAAACTAACTTTTTTCTACATTTTCCTATATAAAATCATGCAATGGAAATTATTTTTTATTTTTATTGTTATCCATTATTAATGCAGACGATTTTCATATCAGAGAGGTAGTCTAAAGGTCCAACGGAAGTAAATTTTTACCGTGCAGATGATCACGGGGAAAATTGCAGTATAACAGCGCCACATATCGCCTATATACACCCAATTTAATAAGCATTATGTATCATAATGGCCTTTTTATACATTAAATATTGTTCGATTATACGCATTAGAACCTGAGATATAACTTTCCCTTGAATTGTAAAAATAGCTGTATAGCAGCTTCACCTGTTGAGCGATTAGCACTAAAAGTTGGCATAAATTAATAATTTATGTTAAGGTGCATCTACATATAAATTTATATGCAATTCTGTGCAGTAGTTCTTGAGATAGAGCCTTCCCTGAAATTGCAGAAATCGACGTATAACAGTGCCACATGTTGTGCAATTGGCACCAGAAATTTGATAGGCACTAACTTATGTCAAGGCGCATCTGCGTACAAATTAATATGCAATTTCGTGCAGTAGTTTCTAAGATATAGCCTTTTCTGAAATTGCTGTAGAGCAGCGTCATCTGTTGAGTGATTGGCACCAAAAGTTGATAGACACTAATTTATATCAAGGTGCATCCGTATATTAATTTATATGCAATTCTGTGCAGTAGTTCCTGATATACAGTCGCCACAAACCTTTTTGTCACATACAAACATTTTCTATGGTCAAAACATGTTCTGGACCTCTCAAAACGCGTAAATCCATCAAAAACCGAAAATCGAAAATGTTTACGAATTCAATGCTTTCTTCTATTGAATACAAAAAAACTAAAGAATAGTATGTGCGTTACTGTAATGGAAAATAATTTTAAATTGAAAAAATAATATAAAAAAGCTTAAGCATAAGTTTAGATTAATAACAATTAATATGAAATGATTGGGCTTCTATAAACATCCATAAAAGAACAACAGAAGTTTTAACTAATTGTTAAAATTCTTATGTGAAAACTAAAATTTAAGACACAAAAAGAACCAACTCATTCAAAAATTTATGTTTTGTCACTCACAGCTAACTGCTCAAGTTCTTTTTCTTTTTTTCTTCTGTTTTATTTTTTATTATTATTTTGTGTGTGTGTGTGTGTGTACGCGCGGGGTTTAGTTACGAGGGGGGGGGGGGAGAGCAATTGATGAATGCACAATCGAAACTGAATCAGACTCAAAACTATTAAAAAAAAAAAAAAATGTTTTTCCTATTTCTATCTCCCCCTTCTTCCCTCCCTTTCTTATCG
The DNA here is from genome assembly GCA_963930645.1 of Salticus scenicus. NCBI lineage: Eukaryota > Metazoa > Arthropoda > Arachnida > Araneae > Salticidae > Salticus > Salticus scenicus. Next base: position 79,565,263 of record OZ005660.1, read on the forward strand.
GCTAAAATAAACAAACACGTAATTTTCCCATCCGCCGGTCATTAAAGTGTTTGTTTATTTATGTGAATTGGATTATTATTCTTGTAGCATTTTATCTAATTAAAAAAAAAAAAAAAGTTGGAGATTTGATATTTTTTCTAGCTTGAATGAATCACTAAATATATATCACCGAACTTCAAATACTTAACTTTCGAGGAGGGGGTTTGAAAGGGGGGGGGCAGGGGATGTAAGTTACAGGTATTTAAAAAAATATATATACTTGTAACAGAAGAAAACAGCTGCCAATTTGTTATTTAATATTAGAAATTTTGTTTTTTCAGTATATTTTTACTCCATTACCCGACTACCGTAGGTAATGGGAGTATTGTAATCGGTCCAAAAATTCGATATCAAGATTTCATCTGATTCACATGTTTTAAGGCCCCCTGAGTCCAAAATGTGTTTTTTGGCAATTGGTCAGTATACGTGTGTCTGTAAGAGGGGGGGGGGGGATCCTCTGACTATGATATCTCCTAAACTAATAAAAATAGAATCACGAAACTTCAGAATTGAGACAGGTCTGGTGTACATATGAATTTTTAAGTTTTGGTGAAAATTGGAAAAATAGGAAGTGGGATAACCGAAACCGGAGGTGAGTTCGTAAGCCCGTATCTCAAAAACGGCTCCAAAGATTTTCTTCAAAGTTACTGTATAAATACTCCATTAGATGTCCTTTCGAATGATATAGTTGGTTAGTTCAGGACAATTGACAGGCGCCCTGTATGAATAGCCCAATTTCAGGTACTGCAAGTGCGTTCCTTCCAAAACGACTGTATGTATTTTTTTCAAAGTTGCAATATTAACCCTCTTTTAAATATACTTTTGTGTGTAATTGTTGTTTTCCGGTCAAAAATTGAACATGCCAAGTTTGGGTAAAAGTCGGTATCTCAAAAATGGCTCTAACGATTTTCTTGAAAATTGTTACATAAACCAATTTTAGGTATCCTTTCTCATGCTTTACGTGGTTATTACAGGACAATTAATAGTCATCCTGATCAGTTAGATCTGTTTTAGATCTTGGAAATTGGTGTTTCAAACACTAAAAAAAAAAAAAAATAATAATAATAATAATAATAATAGTAAAAAAAAAAAAAAAACTAACCCCCCCCCTTTTTTTTTTCTCTTATTTTTTTAACTCGCTATGTAAACTCTGTTTCATATGTCTTTACGCTTGTATTAACTTTCTCTTACTGGAAAATTTTTACTTGTCTTTTTCATTATTTCATTTTTTTTTCCGTTTTCATTTTTATTTTATTCTAAGAAAATAGGTATTCAAAATTTCCCCCGAACATAGTTCGCGCGTTCGGACATATTCTGCACCCCTGGAAATATGTTAAAAGGCACTTTAAAGAAATTCCTTCCATAGACTGTACTGTATTGGACCTTTTGTATTTGTCTGAACATATATAAATTATACAGATAACATTTATAATATGGTTGTCAGCTTCCAAATATGTTTAACAATTGTGTACTAACAGCGATATATTCCTTTAAAAAAAAACAGTAAAACCAGATCTATTTAAAAAGAAATCTTGTGCGTGCGTAATCAAGTAGTAAGTAATCATATATATATATATATATATATATATATATATACGAGTATATAATAATTTATGCATAGATTAAGAAAGGTTTTGATATATGCAACTTCCTAACTAAATGCAACCTATGCAATGAGGTGAAATTTACACCTCATATAACGTACTTCTTAGCGATATCCTAATGACTTTTTTTTTTTTTTTCTTTTAAGGTTTGCGAGCTTCATTTTAAGCCTGGTGAAATTATACAAACAGTAACATATTTTAATAAAAAAGAGAAAAGTTATATCAAGTCCCAAGAAATAAACCAATTGTTAAAGATGGTGCTATTCCTACGATTTTCAGTTGTTTGCCATCATATCTATCAAAGCCAAGTACATGAAGACAAAGTCCTGTGGAAATATTTCTTTTTTGCTTAAGAGCTATTTAGATTTGTAAATAACTAAGTTGGAAAAAGTTAATAAATAGTCACTAACAAAAACTTGAGAAGTATTGCAAAAGCCAAGGCAAAAAATTTACGTTTTATTACCTAATGATATATGTGCTTTTATATTATTATTATGATTAATTTTTATGCAAATTATAGAACAATCTTCTTTATGTATATGAAACATATTTATAATTTTCAATAAAATTATTTTTTTTCTTGATTTTTGTCTTTTATGTATTATTTTAATTACTTAGTTTACTTATGTATTATTTTAATTACTTAAATAAGCAAATAAATCTATTTAAAATCTTGATCTAAAGAATGTTGAAAGTATGTTATCAGGTATAAGTGAGAGTTATTTTGGATGATCAAAATACTTGTAAATTATTGTTATACATTAAAATTTCTCTGTGCATAAAATTAACAGAGATGATTAAAGGAAAAAAAATCTTATTATATACGGTAAAATGTGTTTTTAATGCAAATTTTATATCCACCCTCACCTTAAAAAAAAAAAAAAAAAAGGGGTGTATCATTAATATTTATGATTTTAAAACTTTAAATAACCGGAAATTTGGAGTTTGATGTCATTTATAATTTAGTACATTGTAACTTCTATACCTTATATATCGTTTATATTGTCTATATCAATACATTGTATCGTCGTACCTGTTAATAATATTAATCTGGTGAAAAAAATCCATTATTTAAAAAATATATGCATATATTCAGGTGGCTTAACCCTTTGTATCCCACCGGGACTTTAAAGTCCCACCAAAAAAATTCCTCAATATAGCCTAAATTTACTACAGGCTTTCATTGGAACTTCAAAGTTCCTATAGTTTAAGCTTTCTCTATTGTTAAGCTATAGTTTAAGCTAAATTTAATATGAAATGTTTCTCTTGCAGCAAAGAAATATAATAAAAAAGTTTCAAACTATTTTTCCAAAAATAAGGTGATTTGGTATATAAAGGGTTAAGTAAATTAACTGTTTGAAATATCTTTTATTTTATTTTTTAATGTTTATAATTTGTATTTTAATTAATTACAACATGTATGTTTTCTAAAATTTTGATATTTTTATTTATTGAAAAGTTGTGATTATTAATGGCATCAGTGGTTATATTAAACATAAATAAACACCGCTCAGTTCCTTTGTTAGCTATATTAATTCGTACTCTGCTATTACTCCTATTTAAAAAAAAATATTTATATATATTACCTTTGAAATAAATTTATGGCTAAATATAAGATTTATTGTTTTATGGAGGGAAAAAATTGGGAATGAAAGGGGTAATATTAAAAAAAAAAGAACTTAAAAAAAAAGGGTTTATTTTTCTAACCACAGCGTATAAAACGAAAGCACCGAGAAAAAAAAAAATATATATATATATATTTCTAAATCCATATATGAGGATGTGCATAAAAAATGGACTAAATCATGTGGCGCCACAATCCACTTGGAAAGTCTTGATAAGAAGGTGTTGGATAAATGCGTGCGTTAATCTATAATAATAATAATAAATAAATGCAGGGAAGAATGTTTAAAACAGCGAATACTTTGTTTCAGTGATTTGTTAAATTTCCAGTATTCATAACTGCTAACTTTTTTAATTGATTCCGGAATGTTGTTAGTACCGCCCTTTTTTAAAACCATATTCTTTGAGGAGTAATTTTCTTCATATTTAATTGTAATTACATGCTAAAGAAAATTATTCTAGAAAGAATATGGTATGAAGAAAAGGGCGATTGTTAACAACTTTCCGGAATAATTTGAAGTTGGCAGCTATGAGTATTTTTTTCCGAATTGATAGACAAGTAATATTTTTTCAGAAAAGTTCTTTAAATGTATTTTCAAGGTTGAACACTTTAAAGGGGGGAAAAATTAAACAATTACAAAAGTAAAGAGGTTAAGACTAATAACAATGCTTTTACAAAAACCCCTGCAAACAAGCATGAATCTCTTATTCCTCATAAAATATGAAGGATTTTAAACAATTAAAATTTTGATTAATCTGCATACTTGCCAACTCTACTGTTTTTACCAGTAGACTACCGTTTTTTTAGCTATTTCTACTGGTCAGCTGTTTTTAGGAACTTACAAGAAAAATTGTAAAATTGAGCAATTTTACTGTAAAATATATAGAGGAAAATATACAGAAAATAAATATAATAATGAAATGAGGCTTATTAAATCTGTGTAAAAATTACAATATTGATTTTAATTAACTCAAAACAAACTTAAATTTTTGGGTTTTTTAATTCCATCACCTAACTACCGTAGGTAATGGAAGTATTGTATTCGGTCCAAAAATTCGATATCGAGATTTCACCTGATTTACACGTTTTAAGGTCCCCTGGGTCCAAAAACGTGTTTTTTAGCAATTGGTAAGTGTGTGTGTATGTGTGGAATCTCCTGACTATCATATCTCCGAAACTGATAAAGATAGAACTACAAAACTTCAGAATTAAGACAGGTCTGGTGCACAGATGCATTTTCCAAATGTTGGTAAAAATTGAAAAACCGGAAGTGGGACATCAGAAACCAGAAGTGGGACGTATCTCAAAACCGGCTCTAACGATTTTCTTCAAATTTGCTATATAAACATTCTATTAGAAGTCCTTTCGAATGATATATAGTTGGTTAGTTCAGGAAAATTGATAGGCGTCCTGTATAAATAACTCAATTTCAGGTCTCGCAAGCGCGTTCCTTTAAAAACATCTGTACGGATTTTTTTCAAACTCACCATATTAACTCACTTTTAAATATAGTTTTGTATGTAATTATTGTTTTCTGGTCAATAATTGCGTTTTGGTAAAAGTTGTTATCTCAAAAACAGCTCTAACGATTTTCTTGAAAATCGTTAGAGCCATTTCTTTCTCATGTTACCATTCCTTTCTCATGTATTACGTGGTTATTAGAGGAAAATTAACAGTCATCCTGCTTAGGTTGGGCAGATTTAGATCTCGGAAATTGGTGTTTCAAAAAATAACTCTACCATTTCTTTTTTCTTATTTTTTATCTCGCTAATGTAAGCTTCGTTTTATATGTCTTTACATGTGTATAAAATTTCTCTTACTGGGAAAATTTTTAGGTTTCTACTTCTTTAAGTCACTGTTATATCTTCTGATCACATTTTCTCAAAAAAAAAAATCTGGTATGAAACAACCACACGGCTTCCATTACCCACTATTACACGTATTATATGCATTTTTAAAAAATAATGTGGTCAGCGAAGACGTAAAATGGACCTAACGAAGTAGACACCAAACAAATTTACCATAAGAGAAAGCTAATATATATATATATATATGTGTGTGTGTGTGTGCGTGTGTGTGTGTATATATATATATATATATATAAACATGAAAACAAAATTTATATAGCGAGTTAAAAAATAAGGGGGGGGGGGAGGGAATGAGTTATTTTTTCAAACACCAATTTCCGAGATCTAAAACTGACCTACTTAATCAGGATAGCTGTTATTTTTCCTGTAATAACCACTTAATACATGAGAAAGGATATCTAAAATGGATTTATGTGACAATTTTCAAGAAAATCGTTAGAGCCGTTTTTGAGATACTAACTTTTACCAAAACTTGACATACTCAATTACTGAACGGAAAACTATAATTACATAGAAAAGCATATTTAAAAGTGAGTTAATATGGCGAGTTTGAAAATAATCCGTACAGCCGTTTTTAAAGGTACGAACTTCCGAGACCTGAAATTAAGCTATTTATACACGGTGCTTGTCAATTTTCCTGAACTAATCAACTAAATCATTCGAAAGGACATCTAATAGAGTGTTTATATGGCAACTTTGAAGACAATAGCTGGAGCCGTTTTTGAAATACGGACTTACGGTCCCACTTCCGGTTTTTCAATTTTCACCAAAATTTGGAACAGTTATCTGCACACCAGACCTGCCTTAGTGCTGAAGTTTCGTAGTTCTATCTCTATTATTTTAGGAGATATCATAACCAGAAGATTTCGTTCGTACATACACACACACACACACATGCACACTATTGCCAAAAACTACTGATTTGGACTCAGGAGACCTTAAAACGTGTAAATCAAGCGAAAACTCGACATTGAAATTTTGAACCAAATACAATACTTCCATTACCTACGGTATTCGGGTAATGAAAGTAAAAATGCATATAATTCGTGTAATAGTGGGTAATGGAAGTCGTGTGGTTGTTTCACACCAGATTTTTAAATAATGCTTTGTAATTAAATAGTATATTTACATAGTCATTGTGAGTGTATTTTCAGTCAGATAAGATAATTAAAAACTGAATTTTGATCCTCATTATCTGATAAAAATCTGGAGAACATTTTAATTTCTAAATGCAGTGAAAATTTAGTTTAAAATTGCTATGAATAACAATTTAATTGTTATTTTCTTAATGAAGCAAAATCTGCTACGAATGTAAAAATTTGTGTTTAAGTAAATATCATTGGCAATATTTTCTTTTTCCCAATTTTTAGGATTTGAAATTAATTCTTGAGAAACATAATCTCAATATTTTATTTGTTTTCGTTTGAAAGATGAGTGAGTTTTATTTAAAGAAAATTTTTATTTATGAAAAATATTTTGTAAATATTCATATATTTTTCTTTTCGTCTACTATATATTTATATAAATTCAGTCTCTATTGTTAAAAATGTCAATTTACAAAATCTACTGTTTTTTTTTCCGATAAAATCTACAGATTTTCAAAACAAATATGTTGGCAAGTATGTATCTGTCTCAAATTTTATGAGACAGACTAGTCATTTTTTTTTCCTAGCTTATCTTCCTCCACAAATATTATGAGGCAGCTTAGTCAAATAGAGACTAGTTTTCCTCTTCAGATATTACCAGACAGGTTAGTCAGGCAAATAATCTTGACTATCCTGCCTCTTCAAATATTCTTTAAAAATTGACTATCTTTTTAGTCAGATACCTGGGATCTGTTGACTAACTTTCTTAATCAAGTGTAGATTCTGACTAACTTGCCTTGTCTGGCAACTGCGGTTGTTGACTAACCTTCCTGGTCAGATAATTATGATTATCGACTAGCCTTCTTTGTCTAATAATACTAGTCTGGAGTAGTGTTTTGGTGACCAGTTTAGCCAGTACACTTTTTAGTTTTGGAGACTAGTTCAGCAAGTACACTTTTCAGTTTTGGTGACTAGTTCAGCAAGTACACTTTTCAGTTTCGGTGACTAGTTCAGCAAGTACACTTTTCAGTTTTGGAGACTAGTTCAGCAAGTACACATTTTGGCTAGTCAGTTATTTTGGTTAGTCAATTCTATATTGTCAGCTGAGCATTTTGGCAGGTCACTGTGACCAATTTATTTTTCTGTGTGTATTCTAATAGAAAAATGTCGTAAATTATTCGTAATTTACGATTTTATCAACATAGCGAAATTCTAAATTTTTCATATAAATATGAATTTTGAGGATTATTACTTTGGAAATAGTAGCATGAAAACTGAACAACGGAATTTACCCTGATAAAATAAATTAATAGATTAGAATAAGATAAATATATCGAAGTGAACGGTGGATAGCCTATTAGGCAGGGATTTCATTCTGTCACTGTATCAAGCTTTGGTCAATTTCATTTCTTTTAACATGATTATAATATGTCTCGCACTAGAAATTTATGATAACATAAATATGATGGTGAACTGAGCAGATTCCACATATGCCAACTAGTTTTAAATTGGCATAGCTTCAGTTTGGCACAGATTTAGTCACGAAGGGGGTCACCGTTTGGTGAACCCTTGGTTACTCAAGATGCATTTTGAAATTTTGGAGGTGAATTGAAATAGCTATCGCAGCTGCGTAAAAAGCTTGGGGAGAAATTTCCGAGCTATTTTATTGTCAAATTTTAAATGTTGACACAAGGTTACGATACTACAGTCATGCCTTAAAATTAATTCATATTTTAGAAAAGAATTTTAATGGTGTTTTATTAATATATACTTAAAATTACGATTTATGTTAGAAGAATACCAATTTCATTTTTTTTGTATTACTGAAAATTGTCAATACTATGCTATAGAACTTGGCTAGGATTGATTTTCCTTTTATATATTGCGCTGATGAAATATATCACAAGTATTATTTTGAATAAATTATGTAACTTCTAAAAGTGATACATTCCTTTCAAACATGAGAAATAACATAACAAATTCACAAGTCCTTTTTTTTCTTACTTGAAACAAAATAAAATATTTTATAAAGTGCTTCTTAAAATCCATGTTATATTAACATCTCTATGTGGACTAAAATAAATTATGCTTTCGCACAGCAATGTAATAGAATATGTCTCAAATACCTTTTTTATACAATGCATACAATATAACTTTTGTAAAGTATAATATTCTGTCTTTATTATAGATAAATCTTGTATACATATATTTATATCATCATGAATAACGAGAAAACCAAATATATTTTACATATATATATATATTTTTTCTTTTTACAAATTTTTATACTGATAGCTTATAAAGAAGTCTGGTTCGCATTTAATAAGTAAACATTAGATTCTGAGGAGTATGGTTTCCCTGGATACAGTCCTTTCTATGTCCGCCTTGGTTCTATAAATATTTCTATAAGGATGGATTTAAATTTATATGGTGGCATTGAAGTCGTTTATTTAGTGTTATTGGTTTATTGATTGATTATGTAAATAAATATGTTTTGGAAAACCCTTAGATACATAAAATAAAAATGTAGTGTCAAAATTCTTTTGATTCGGTTCTTTATGATGCTAATTCATAGAAAATAATTGGATAATGTTATGATTTCGTCTGAATGAAACGGGAAGTGTAAATTATCAACTTCATAAAGCACCAGAATCCGAGAAATCAGAAAAGTGTAGTGTTCGTGCGAAATTTGTCTCTTCAAAATTTAATGAAATTTACTGTGTAACTGGAGTACAATATGGTTAGCTTCATATATAAGGAGTGAATTATTACATTCAAAGTTTGTTTTCAGAATACTGAAGCTACAATGGAAATTTTTTACAGCGTTATGTTTATAAATATGGTTTCCCCACTAGGCATGTTTATGAAACATATTAGAGTCATTTGACATTGTCATGTGTAATTTAAGACCCTATTTTGCCAAATTTTAGGAACATCACAAAAATATTATGAACTTTTTCAAAATATTGTATAATTTGAGTATATACAAAATGTATTAAAATTTTATTTCAAATGAAACTCCTATGTATCGTTTTTGATTTGTTTAGCAGTAGCAAATATATTCTTTTAACACTAAGTAGACGTGTTTAGCTATTAAAATTTCGACTATTTTTATTTTAATTTTCCTTTTATTTTATTTTATTTTCTTTCTTTCTTTCTTTTTTTTTTTTTTTTTTTTTTTTTTTTGAAAAAGATTAGTAACAGATTAGCATATGAAGTTTTCTTTTTTCTTTTTTTTTTTTTTTTAAGTTCTACTATTTTTTAGTTCACAAAGTTATACTCAAAAAATTTAGAGCTAACTTTCAAAGAAATCAAATTTATTTTTATAATATTTAAATATACACTTTGTCAAAAACTTTCATATTCAAGTAAAAATAAAAAATTATTATATATTAAATATTTAAAATTATTTGATTTTAAATAATGTAAAGTGCTTTAAAAGCAAAAAAAAAAAGTTTTTAGTGCATATATGTTTTCAAAAGTTATTTTCGTAAACAATAATGGAGTTGCCAAAAGAAAACATGGATGCAATAAAAATAAGACGAGCAATTACATAAGCTGGAGAGCTCGAGAAACTTACAGCTATTGCCTACAATTTAACTGTAGTCGTTCTTTGGTTTTGTTTGAATATATGGGTGTGTCCTATCTGTACAGTAATCTGTGGAGAAGTTTAAATGTAACCACGGGATACGTGTAGAGTCACATTATCGCTCAACTACTAAGCTGAATTTTCGTTAATACCTTAAGAGAAATTACACGTTTCCACTCAGTTCGAATTTCATTCACTAGAATTAAAGCACAGTGATTATCGGGTTACCGTTTATCTTTTTTGATAATGCATTAAATAAATAGGTGTTGATTTTATATGTGAGTCTCTAATATTATTGTCTCTCAAATTTACAACAGAAAGATGTCATATCAGGATTTTTATTTAAAACAACATAACATCACAAATTCGTTTAAATTATTTAGTTTGATAATTAACCATGTAAGGGTAAATCAACTATCTTTCCTTTCTTCCGGGGGCCGCGGTAGCGCAGTCGGTAGAGCGCCGGCCTCGTAATTGAAAAATTGCGCGTTCGGTACTGGAGCCGGCCAAAGACCGTCGTGTACACTAATGGTGTCTGGTGTACGTAAAATCTGTCGTGGCCGCAATGTCCTCCATGCTCCCACAAAAAATTATACCTCTGGGGGTCACCGAATCAGGAGAGCCATCCCTTCCTTGGAGGATAAAAATTGTGATGGCATGTCTCCGGACCACCTCTAAGGATGTGTCCCAGACCGTCGCCAATTGCCCATCTGCGCAGCACTAGTGCGCCGTAAAATCCAACCATCCATCCATCCTTTCTTTCGTACCACATATACAATCGACAGCAAAATTATTGAAGCACACATCCACGCTTTTCATATGTAAATATATATATATTAGTCTGATTGCTAATTCTGACCATCAACTTACTTTTTAATAAAAAGTATGACTAACACCCTGACTCGGTATATATTTACTTAATAAAACAGTGTTAGGTGAACTTATTTTAAGTAGGAAGTATTGCTAGAGCTTCAGTAATTTTGCTGACGTCTGTAGCTGATGTGAAGGGTTTAATTAATGAAGAGACTGTTATTAGAAAGAAACTCGAACTTTAATACTTTTAAAGCTAGCGGTATATGGCTACTCGCATTTAGTAACTCATAGATTTATTTTTTTGCTGTACTAATATGGAAGAATAAATATATCATATCCTCTTTTCCATTCGAAGAGGCCAGAGACTTCTTATCTCTTCTCTTTCCAACTGACTTCGACTTTAAGTTTACTATAACTTAAATACTATCACTGTAGAATCGATTTACATATTTTCGAACGTCATATAAAACTTACTCAACCTCAATTACCCAAAACCTCGCCAATCAAAAAAAATTTACAACGAAATTTGTAGAGTACCTTTACAACCCGAGTATTTCTCTACCAACTTAGATATCAGTTCTTGACTGCTGTGCCACATTTTGAACAACCCAACCAATCTATACCTCAGCAACCATGAAATCTTGCAATAAATATCATAGACTACCTTTACAACCAGAGTATTTCTCCGGCCACTCAGATACTGTTGGCAGCAAAAGTATCTGAGCACTAGCAATAATCCCTGTCTAAAAAATAGACACTTAATACTACTTTGTTAAATAAATCCTTGTCGCGTCATGTTTTTAGTCAGTCTAAGTACATGATTCGAAAAAGATATTTTTAATAAAAACAGTATTAAGTGTACTTTTTTGACATCGGAATTATTGGCTACTGTTTGGATACTTTTGCCGCCGAGAGTATTGAAAACTGTTGTGCCACCTTCTATGTACTCAACCTAACTATTTTCTTAGCCATCATATATCAAATCTTTGCAAATATCCAACAGTGCTATGAACTTTGTAAAACGCCTTTCAACTAAGGGAAGCTTTTTTCAAAAATAAGAAATTACATTTGACATGTTAAACATATTTTTTTCTTTATAAATATTAAAAAATTAACAGTGCCATTTTCAGTTTATTTTGTTAGAGACACATAAGTTTCCAGTATGATTTCTTAAATTATTTACTTAGTGTATTAATCTAAGAGTATGTTAAAATGTGACTTTAAAATATGCAAAGAAAAAACATTCTTTTAAAGATAAAATAAAATTTTCCAAAATAGCATGCGATGTATCATAGCATGTTTTCATCGATTATTGCTTTTAACAAAATAAGTAATTTCGTACACGTAGGAAAGTTTGATAAATTATGTCTGTTCATTTACTTTCTTTATTTTAAAGGAAAGTTTTATCATTGAAATTTTAAAATGTTAAGCTTATATGTGGAAACTTACATTTTCAATCCAAGACAGAGCATACGATCAATTTTTCGCGTCTTTAAATTTATTGAAAAATGAAATATTATTCAAAGGAATTTAGAAAGTCATTAAAGCACGATAAAAAAATTTTTTTTAGAAAACTGATTAATTGTTAGTTACTGTATGAAATTATCTTTAAAATATTTTTTCTTGGAAATACGTAAATATTTTGTTACATTCGGCGCATAAATAATAATTCATGAAAATATTATATAAAACCTGTTATCGAATACGCTTGATACGGTTGGTGTAAATAATAATATAGATTTAAAAAAAAAAAAAAAAAAAAAAAAAAAAACCTTGACGATTCGTACAGTTGGTAACTACCGACTGTACAAATAAAAATAGCTCTATGTTTTTAAGAAAACTAGGGACGATGAAAATTTTCAAACTCTATGCATTTAAAAATATCAAGATAGTTAGTATAAAATAAACGAAGCTGTATAATACAATTAAAATTACATCACTTTACAGTTGCTCAAACTGGATTTAAACGCTTTTACAAAAATTTAAACTTTAAATTTATTTTTCTTGGGTTTTAAATTTCAGAAATAACAAGTTACTTATAATAGTCCATGTAAATTTGTTTTCATCCACGATCGTTTTAAAAATTCGTAGGGATTTTAACCAGTGTATTTGTCACAAAATTGGGTATAAATTTTGAAATCAAGAAATTACTACCTGTATAACGAAATCTGGGATTCACTCACAAGACAAAAATTCATGAAAAATTCATATTATATTAGACTGATTAGATAGCGATAAAAATTATTATTTAAAAATTATTACTATTTATGTTAAATAGTTTTAGAAAAGTATTACATTTCAGTGAACTTCTATAATAGTTTAGCTCTTAAAACAAATAGTCAATAAACAAAAATCTTTCTCTCTCTCTCTCTCTCTCTCTTTATGAAAAGACAAAAAAAAAAAAAAAAAAATAGAGCATAATGACATATTTTTTCAGTAATAAAAATAAATAATTGTGGTTATTTGCATGGTTATGGCCATTTGGTTAGGATATTAGTCAATAAAAACATAAATTCAAAAGTTACTAAAGGTTAACTTAATTATTATTATTATTATTATTATTAGTTGACTTTTTTCAGTTAATCTATAGTTAAAAAAAAAAAAAAAAAAAAAAAAGTTGGCTTCATAAAATATTGAAAAGGTTTGGTTGTATTCTTTTTCTTTTGATTTTTGTGTTAAAAGAAAACAAAGTAATTTCTTAATTCTTCAAACTATATAATGCCATTATAAATGTTACTTTATAAAATTTTATAAAGTTTTTATGCTTATTATGAAAGTAAAGCAAACTCCATGCATATACAGTCGGTAACAAAAGTGTCCGAACACTAGCAAAAATTCCTATGTAAAAATAGCACACTTCATACGGTTTTGTTAAATAAATCCTTGTCGAATACTGTTCTTAGTCGGTGTAAGAACATGATTCGATAAGGATTTATTTAACAAAACCGTACGAAGTGTACTTTTTTACATAGGAATTTTTGCTAGTGTTCGGACACTTTTGTTACCGACTGTACATATATATATTTCTTTTGATTTCTTTTTAGTTATTTTTATACATAGTTAAAAATAAAGTTGATATCAGAAAATGTCAAAATGTTAGGTTGTTTTTCTTTTCTTTTGGTTTTTGTTTTAATAGAAAATATAGCAATTTCTAATTTCTTCAGGTTTAGAATAGCAATGAATTAAGAGAGAATATAGGAAGGGAAAAATAAATTTGAATAATTTTATTACTGCAATTCAGGATGTTAAATTAGATAAGTGGATCATAAAGATATCAAGTAGCAAAGAAAATACAGAATTAATTAAGATTCTGAAAATAACTAGAATTGAGACATAAGTGGTGTTATTAAGTTGAGGTAGTTTATATACTTATTATTTTTTAGGCATTTTATACAGGGTAATTCAAAATGAATATAGCGATTACAAACGGCTGTAACTATTTAATGGAAAATAATTTATCGATAAGATTAACACTGAATGTAGACGGAACTCCAAAATTTTGTATACATACGTCATAGATGTTCTTTGTGACTTCCTTTGGTCACACGGACAACATCTAGACGGCTGTCTATTTCATGCCATACATTCTGAAGCATGTCTGCAGTCACCGACGCAAGCGCATTACAATTGCGTACTTTAAGACCCTGCAATTTTTATCTATGGGTTTATGTGAAAGACAGGCTGTATGTGCTTCCCATGCCCAAAACAACTGAAGAACTCAAAGTACGCATTTCTAACGCGCTTGCGTCGGTGACTGAACAAATGCTTCAGAATCCACGGCGTGAAATGGACAACCGCCTAAGATGTTGTCCGTGTGACCAAGAGAAGTCACATAGAACATCTAGGACGTATGTATGCAAAATTTTAAAGTTACGTCTGCATTCTGTGTTAATCATCGATAAATTCTTTTTCATTAAATAGTTATAGCCGTTTGTAATTGCTATATTCATTTTGACTTACCTGTATTATTCTAGGCATTTATAAGTGTCTAAATTTAATTTAACTAATCTATTTTTGTTTAATACAAATTTATAGTAATTAGATTCAGTTCTTTGAAGCAGCCTTCTAAAATATTTCAAAATGAGTTACAGTATAATAAAGTAGTCTTTAATATCATTTCTATACTAGTAAACTCATGTGAAGATTGCGCACTTTATTCGTTTTCTTATGTACCTTAAAAATTAGAAAGTCATAAATATTAAAACAGTTTTCTTACCAATTTAAAATTTTATCAATCAGGAGAAAAATTTACTAAATTAAAATTTTAATAATTTAAAACCAAATTGATATTATCGGCATGAAAATCTGATAATAGTTAAAGCATGTCAGGTATAGCAAAGTGCTACAATTAAAACTCGCACTTTGCGGGTAAAACGTGAATCTGCTGTTTTAGGATTCAAGTCGATTGAGTGATGGAGTTAGTTCCTATCCTAACTTAAAATTGCAAATTGAAATATGCAAATATTTTGGAAAGTAAGATAGATAAAAGGAGTTGGAAGGAGTGTAGTTGAGAGTTGGTACGAGCGTTAGTTGGAAGGCGAGTGAGTTGAAGGATGGTAGTTAGAAAGTTAGTGTGAAGGAAAGTATGAGAGTTGAGGGAGCTTGCTGTTAGCGGCTTAGGATAGAAGAGAGTAAGTCCTGTAGCATTGTAGTGTCAGGGAATCCTCCTACATGCGAAAGGTTACTCGGCCTTAGAAGCTAATTTAAATAAAAGTAGTTGAGATCATTTGCGAGTAGTTAAGTAAAGTAAAGTAACGGAGGTTATTTATTAAATGTCAAAGCATTTAAAAGGGCTGCCCATTTAAAGATATTAAATCAAACCAAAGTCCAGCGTCCCCCCTTCTTATTTAAGCTCAATTAAAGCTCATTAATTTTATATATTTGGACTCTGTCATTTCTTCATAAATTAAGTATTTCATTTACAGCTCCAAGTTAAAGTTAAATGAGTATGGAGAAGTTACGTTCTCCACAAGCAAAATCATTCAAAAGAAGGTTTCAAAATAAAGTTGATGTTAGACATCCCAATTTTTGTAATTTCATATGCAGTACAGCTGTAGTATCGGACACCCTAGGCGACTTTATACATTTGCTGACATGTTGGTAACGCATTTTTATTTTATTTATTTATTTTTAATTTGGCATGATTTTTTGTTTAAAAAAAATTAGAATTATTTTTATTTAACTTCTTATTATTGCTTGTTTCAATCAATTTATGACAATAGTTCATATTACGTTTGTATTTTTGTAATTTTTGTTTATATTTTGTAATTTTCGTTTATATTTTTGTATTTACAAAATGGTTTGATATCAGAATAATTTAGGTATAAAAGAGCTCCCCAACCACAATGGATTATTGAAATTTCTGTAATTTATTTACTATACGAAACTGTTTGTTTACATAGTCAAATTATCAAGACCTTTGTAAACATCATGCACTAGCTACCTATCAGCATATATGACCTGATGAGACGTCACCGTGCTATTAAAAACTTTCTTCATCATTACAGTATATGTTTTCAATTTAGATGGACATTGAGTTAAAAATGCTGGTGAAGCAAACATAAGTGAATTTATTAAGTATATTTGGATAACCAGTTTTAAGATATATTTGTAAGTAAACACGTAACTGATTAAATCAAGTTTGTTGCTGTTATTTTAAATTAAGGATTCGCATTAGTCTATGTAACGGTTTAATACCAGGATGATTTATGTGAAACAAAATTCCACGTAATTATCGTATTCGCACAAGCTTATGTAATTTATTTACTATACAAAATTGTGGAGCTTTAATAAAGGTTGCTGCTCTTATTTGAATTTTGAATTTAATTTAACCATTTAATATTTGACTTTAAATAAAACATTGGAACTTATTTGCCTGCTATGTGGATTTTTATGAATTATTTAACTCAATAAAAAATGAAAGGATTTTCTTCTTCTTTATTTTTTTCTTCTTTATTTTATTTTATTTTTTTTATTTTTTTTTTTTTTTAACATAAATTTCCATAAATGTCAAAGATCCTTAATAGGTAGAATTTCCTTTAATTTACGAGTTTATCAGAATTAACAAAATTACTTTCTTTATTAAAAATTTCTATTTAAACTTATGGAAAGGAAAACAATCCATAATGTAAATTAAAAAATTTAAGAAAATACTTTCATTCTAGCATAGTCAACATTAATTCTAGCATTCGTTTTCTTAAAACTAACGTTTGTCAATGACATTTTACAAATTTTATTAAATTTTGACGGTACATTTAGTTTTGTTATAAAAATCGAATGTAAAAGATCCTTAATATGTAGAATTATTTTAATTTACGACTTTATTAGAATTAACGTAATTATTATCGTCTCTTTATTAAATAAATTTCTATTTAAACATATGAAAAGGAAAACAAATTATAATGGAAATTCGAAAAATTAAAAAATTACGTTCATTCCAGCATAGTTAACATTAATTCTAGCATTCTTTTTCTTAACACTAACGTTTGTAAACAACATTTTACAAATTTAATTAAATTTTGACGGTACATTTATTCTTGTTATAAAAATTGAATGTCAAAGATCCTTAATATGTAGAATTATTTTAATTTACGACTTTATCAGAATTAACGTAATTATTATCTTCTCTATATTAAATAAATTTCTATTTAAACATATGGAAAGGAAAACAAATTATAATGGAAATCCAAAAACTTAAAAAATTACGTTCATTCCAGCATAGTTAACATTAATTCTAGCAATCTTTTTCTTAATACTAACGTTTGAAATCAAAATTTTTCAAATTTAAATAAATTTTCACAGTACATCAATTATTGTAATTAAAATTAAATGCCAAACTAATTAAAATTTTAAAGCAGCTTCATAAATTAGTTCTGTATTTTTATTACGGAATACGTAACAAAATATATTTTAATAGTAAATATAAAAGAGATTTTATTTCAAATAGGTTTCTAACAAGTTGAAAATCTCATTATTACGGGATGACGCAAGTTTTCATTGTGTGTGGGCTTTCCCTGGAACCATGTAAAGTTGACAGACAATTTCACTTGCCTCTCCAGTTGTCAAAACGTCCTTATCTGTAAACTTACATAAAATGTCAGCGATTTCAATTTTATTGTAACTTTAAGACATTTATAAAGTTTATAATTTCTTTTTTCATTCAGCAACAAAAGACATTAAAGTAAAAAACAAATGTTCCGCGTTGGAGGATATTGTTCATACTTCAAAAATTTCCAATTTAAAATAGCATTGCTCTTTGCGAAATAAGTATTTTCTTTCGTGCAATAACATTTTACCGAAATTATTATTTTTATTTTCTTCTATATTCAATAAAATATAGATTAAAGGATATATAAAATTTTAAACTTCAGGTTATCGATGCATGTACATGCTTAAAGAGGTAAAAAAAAAAAAAAAAAAAAAAAAGTTGGACAATTTTTTAGAAAATAATTTTAATTTGTCTCTTAAAAAGTGTCTTTAAAACTTTTTATTTTTTTTGCTTAAAATGTGACCATCCGTTTAAGATATTTTTAAAACTAAATTTAAGGCGTTTTTGTTTACAGAGCGCATACTAGTGTTTCCTACCTTTATTTATTTATTTGAAAAAATATCTCTTAAATAAAATAAAATAAAAATATTTTTTTTAACTTTTCTACTGGTAAAATTGAAATGAGGTTAAAATTAATACATATGATAATGTTTAAATAATAATTAAAATAATAATTAAAAAAAAAAAGAACTTATTTCTTAATTGCTCAAATAACATCATATGAAAAATATGTAAAATCGTAAACAGAAAAGTACGTATTAGGTTTTGAATACACTCCAAATGCCAACGTAATATACTGTAAATAAAAGAGAATATGCAAATTTACAATAATTTTTGTAATGTGAGAAATCTCCTGTCCCCTGGGGAAAAAAAACAACATTTACACTGCAGTTTATTATATTAACAATTAAAATGTTACTGGAATTCAATATTGCGTAGGTATCAAAATGATGATATAAAATTCGTCTCAATCAATGCAAATTATAATAAATAGTTTAGTCTGGGAAGAATATACAGAATAAACGAAAATATTAAATTGAATAAACGATGTATTTTTCTTTGTACGGTGAAAATGCGAGATGCAAGGCATCTTAGGAATTAATTTATGAAAAACGTATTTAGATGATGCATTGTAGAAAGTTTTAAATGGTAATTTTTAAGACCAAATTTTCATAGAATGCAGATTCGATGAATCGAAAAAGAAGCGAAATTCGTAAAAGTTTACGTTTCAGTAGCTGTAGCTTTGCTCTATTAATATTTTTGAAAAACATATTATTATTGTTTCATAGCCTCTTCAATCTGTGAAATATACTTACATTTTGAAATCTTCGCAATTTGCAAGTAATTTTTCTGTACCGTTCTTACGTAATGGTTTGATATCAGAATAATTTAGTTGTAAAAAAGCACCCTAATCATCATGCGTTATTCAGATATCCGTAATTTATTTACTATAGTCAAAATCATGAAGACGTTCGCGTAAACGTTGTGTTTTTGCAGCCTTTTAGCATGTATGACCTGTTGAGATGTCACCATGCAGTTGAAAACCTTCTTCATCAGTACAGTATTTATTTTCAGTTTGTATGGGAATTACGTTAAAGCAGGTGAAGTAAATGTAAGTGAATAATAAGTATATTTTGATATCTATTTTTAAGAAATAACCGTAAGTAAACACTTAACTGGTTAAAGCTAGTTTATTGTTGTCACTTCAAATTCAGAATTCACATTAGTTAATATAATAGTATAATTCCAAGATGATTTATCTATAGAGAAATTTCACATCTATATCGTTCTCTCGATAGTTTATATAATTTATTTATTATATAAAATGGTGAGCTTAAAACAAGGATTTTTATCTGATTTAAAATTCAGATTTAAACCTTTCATTGAATATTCGATCAGAAATAAAATGTTGGAATTCATACATTTGTTATATGGATAAATAATATATTATTCAACTGAAAAAAATAAAAATAAATAAAATAAAATAAGCATTTTCTTATTTATTATTATAGCATATTTCATATTTTTACATAAATGTCAAAGTTCTTTAATATGCAGAATTATTTTAATTAAAATATTTTGATGGAAAATATTTACCATCTTATCGCAATTAATATAAATATTTCCCTTTATTAAATTAATTTCTATTTAAATATAGGGAAAGGAAAACAAATCATTATGGAAATCTGCATATTTAAGAAAATACGTTCCTTCTAGAATAGATAACATTCAATCTAGCAGTTGTTTTATTAAAGCTAACGTTTTTAATCAACATTATTCAAATTTAAATACATTTTCACAGTACATTTATTCCTGTTATTAAAGTTAAATAACCAACTAATTACAATTTAAAAGCAATTTCATACATTATTTATCTATTTTTATCATGAAATATGTACATTAATATACTACTTTAATAGTAAATATAAAAGAGTCTTACAGTAGAAAGCAGTGAACCAATTTAATTACATTTCTAAAAATTTAAAAATCTCATTATTCCGTGATGACGCAAGTTTTCAGAGTGTGTATCTTCCCTGGAGCCATGTAAAGTTAACAGACAATTTCACTTGCCTCTCTAGTTATCAAAATATCGTTAACTTAAAAGTTATATAAAATATCACCGAATTCAATTTTATTGTAACTTTATGACATTCAGCAAGTTTATAATTTCTTCTTCATTTAGCAACAAAAGACATTAAATTAAATAAAGAATGGTCTGCATAGTATGATGTCTATACTTCAAAAATTTCCCATTTAAGATTAGGTAGTTCTTTGCAAAATACTATTGGGTTGTTCGATAAATAGTGTCGTTTTTTAAAATCTTCGCTTCTAAAAACCAAGGCTTTTTCAAACGTGGAGTTTTTCAATTCACCGAAAGATGGCAAAAGGTCATCCAACAAAATGGTCAATATATCATTCATTAATGTTTGTTGTTAATATAAATAAATTCACTTCGAAAAACATGAAAATAAAATGACATTATTTATCAAACAACTCAATATTTTAATGAATGCAATAATATTTTACCGAAATTATTATTTTTATTTTATTTTATATTCAATAAAATTTAGATTAATGGATATGTAAAAGTTTAAACTCCCAGATATCGATGCATTTGTACGTTTTAAGAGGTAATGAAAACGTTGGATATTTTTTTAGAAAATGTCTTTCTTTCTGTCTTTTAAAAAAACCTTTAAAACCTTTTCCCCTTAAAATATGACATTAAATAATCGCTTAAATTAAGACATTTTTTTTAAACTAAATTTAAGACTTTTTAATTTACAGAACACCAGTGGACACTAGCATTACATTACTAATGTTCCATATCTTTAATTATTCATAAAAAAAAATATCTTTTAAATAAAATATAATAAAATAAAAATATTTGTTACACAACTTGTCTACTGGTAAAATTAAAATGAGGTTTAAAGTAATACATGTGATAGGGAAAAAAAAAAAACACAAAAATACAAAGATTAAATCTCTGCTTAAAGTAGTATATATTGTGACCATAACAAATCTTTCTTCGGTATAAATTTAATATTGTGATGTAAAAACACATTTTTGTTATTCTCGTTTATTTATATATTCCGTAAATAAAGCGTTTCCTTTGTTGTCCTGCAAAAAATTTTAACTACCATTTGAAATTCATTTTATTTTCAGAAATTTACTTTTGTTAAAAATGGGAAAAAAAATCTGATATTGAGATAAAGCTAAAGCTATTACATATTGTTTGGCGATTTCTCTATATATGGCGATATTTAACCGTTTTCCGATACTTTAAAGTAATTTAATTAAACAAAAATAGCAACAAAATATATAATAACTTGAGTTCTGATAAGAATTTTGGTGTGTAATTTAACTTAAAACAATTTTCGGTCGCCAAAATTGCGAAAAAATAAATAAAGTTTTACATCTACTTTTTAAGATAGCACGCGATCATGTTTTGTATAAAATTTAAATCATTAAGTTCATTTTTTTACTTATTTTTATTTCATTTTGCACGCGCACATTTTATTTCCTAATTCAAAATTATTAATGTTTTCTTTTCGATAGTGTTTGTTTCGATACTGATTATTATTATTTTTTCTTTTCTTTTCTTTTTCTCCCCCCCCCCCCCAAAAAAAAAAAAAAAAAAAAAAAAAAAAAATGATTTTCATGAAAATCTGGAAAAAGCAGATTTTAAGTTTAGGACGAAGGACTATTATTATTATTTTTTTTTATTTATAACATCGCTCTCAAATTATTCAATTATATTTTCGTTAAATTTTAGATTTCGATAAATGTCCAACTATCGAAAATTGGCACCGCAAAAATCCCAGATTGAGACTAATAGTTCTCAGTCCTAAAAAAAAAAGGTATGTTTTAATTGCTCAAATAATACCATATGGAAAATATATAAAATCGTAAACTGAAAAGCTCGTATTGGATTTGTAATACCCTCCAAATGCCAACGTGTGTAAAAACAAGAGAATATAAAAATTTGCAATAATTTTGTATTGTGAGAAGACTCTTCTACGTTGAAAAAAAAAATCAATATTTACGCTGTTGCATCTTAATAATTAAAATATTATTCGAAATAAATAATGCGTTGATATCAACATGCCTAAATGAAATTCATCTCAGTGAAAGCAAATTATAAAAAAAAATGGTAATGCCTGGGAAGAATACACAGAAAAAACGAAAATACCAAATGAATAAACGATAGATTTTTGTATGTGTAGTGAAAATGCCAAATGCAAGACATTATAGGAATTAATATATGAAATTCTTTTGTAAATGATGCATTGTAGAAAATTAAAAAAAAAAAAAAAATTAAGACCGGCGTGTTCCAAAATGTAGAATCGTGTATCGAAAAATAAGCGAAATTCGTAAAAGTTTACTTAAAGGTAGCTGTGCCTTGGCTTTTTTAACATTTTTGCAAAAATATATTATTAATATTTAATATCCTCTTTAGTCTCAAAAATATACTTATATTTTGAAATATTTGCAATTTATTTGTAATTTTTCTGCAATGTTTTTCCGCAATTCATATTGACAATATTAAGTTAGATAAGTGTTAATGTACTAAATACATAATTGAAAAATATCTAATGAATCATGTAATATCTTCGACTTAGAATGAGGCTCAACGTTTGAATTTTTTCGTCATTTCTTAGTTATTTTTAAGAATTTTAGATTTTCGATTTGTTTTCGAGACAAAAGTACCTTATTTTGCAAATGTCATTTTAATATAATATCATTATCTTTATTTTATTTTATTCTGAATATAATAAGGAAAAAAATGGTTTCGTAAAAATTTTCAATTTTGTGATTTCAAAGGTTTTGCAAGATTTCAGGGGTGTAGAAGACGATTTGACCATTTTTTAAAAAGTGTCTGTCATTGTCTGTGTGATAAAATTTTTGTGGCAACTGTGTCGCAAAAACTACTGTACAGAATTTCATACAAACTGATCTGCAGTTGCAACATGTCATAAATTAGTGTCTATTAACTTTTGCTGCAAATTGTCCAAAAGGTAGGGATGTAATCACTTTTTTTTTTTTTCTAAATTTTTAAAATGGAAGCATAGGACAAAATTTCGTATAAATTTGCATAATCAGAAATATTTTTAATTAATCATTATGAAAATAAAAAGATTTACTTGTAATGGTAACAGTCAACTGGGCAAAAAATTTATATGTATGAACATCGCCTCTGGGGAAATTTCCAGTATGGGTACAGTCGGTAACAAAAGTGTCCGAACACTAGCAAAAATTCCTATGTAAAAAATGAACACTTAATACGATTTCGTTAAATACATCCTTGTCGAATCCTATTCTTAGTCAGTGTAAGAATAAGGATTCGATAAGGATTTATTTAACAAAGCAGTATTAAGTGTACTTTTTTTACATAGGAATTTTTGCTAGTGTTCGGACACTTTTGTTAGCGACTGTATCTTTCAAAAGATCTGGTCAAAAGCTTAAAAAAATGTTGAAAAATTGCTCTCTGATATTTTAGTATAAAGATCAAGGTGCAACCAGGTATGTATTTACATGAAATTCTGAGCTGTAGTTTTTGAGATACAGATGGAGCAAGAATTTGCGACGCATAAAGACACACTGACAGACGTTTCTTTCAAATGATCAAATCATGTTCTGGATCTTTCAAAACGTGTAAATCCACCGAAAACTAGAAGTCTCTAAAATTTTCGAATCCATTACTTTCAACAATTGAATATACAAGAAAAAAAAAAAAAAACTACAAATGTGTTAAATATTTTAAATTTTACAAGATAGTATTTTAAAAATGCCATTCGTCTTTTTTAACGAAATATTTTTCTAGAAATATTAACGAAATATGCATACATTTTTATTATTATTCGAATATTTAAAATATTCAGATAATGTAATATAGCGTGAGAATTATCTAGAAATACATACTTAAATTTTGGAAAGTATTACATTCTTCTACGGGATAAGCGAAAAACAAATGTAAAATAGCGTGCAATCTTTTCACGCTTTATATTAGACGTTCCTCAGTAATTATTCTCTTCAAACAAATAAAATGTTGTTTCGATGAAAGCTTGATAAATTACCTATAACCAAATATTTCCTTTCGTCTGGAAAATATTTTTAGGTTAATTTAAAGAAATGGAGTTACACTTTAAACCTAAGGTACTATCTATTATTATTATTGATTCATTTCTTCAAATTAACAGAAAATTAACAGTTAAAGCTCCTGCATGGATGCAATATGCTAATAGAAATCTAGGTAAAAATTTTAATTAATATTGAATATTACTAATATTATTTAAAAGCTCCTTCAAGAAATCATTGCTTATAAAAGTTTCAAAAATTTTCAGTTTTACAAAATAATGTACAAGAAGTTGTATATGCCTTTTCAATTCTTTAGATTCAATTATTTAACGCATAAAATTTATTAAAGTATTAAAGCAATATAGCGGAACTGTTTTGTTTATATTGAAAATACAACATTCTTCGACGTGAAAGGATTTTCTGGCATAGAATATTTTTCCACTTATGTTAGAATTTCATCATTAATGACTGTTAATCTATATATATATATATATATATATATATATATATATATATATATATATATACATACATACATACATATATATATATATATATATATATATGTATATGTATCAAGAAGGAGTAATGCAAATTGGACACAAATTGATAATATATACGGGTTTCAACAGAAAATCAAAAATTTTTAAGTTTGGCGGCCAATGAATAAACATGTGGCGTTGCAGCCCATCTTAACTCCGCAGCTGGCAGGATAATAAAAAATAGAATGTTTGAATCCAGGTGAGAAATTTTCATTCCGTACACTCAGATAGATGCTAAATATCCTCGTTTACAGGTGCTCGAACAATATGAGTAGATGTTAGCATTTGAGAAGGGCTCAGTAGTTGGGCTCAAATAAGCCTGATTTTTTAATCGGCAACTTGCTCAACATTTGAACAGAAATGATGCCACAATTATACGATGTAGGCAGAAACGGCTGAATCTTGGCTGAAGATAGCGTCAAGAAGGAAGACGTTGGCCTAGAGGTACGACAGAACATGAAGACAAATAAATCGTCAGTGCTTGACGATTGAGGACCAACCAATCAGAACTCAGAGCCCAATATTCATCATTATTATCGATCATACGTAGAACGGGTGCTTCAGTGACCTCAAAGATCATTAATAGGTGGCTCAGAGAAAAGAGGCTGATCACACGTCGCACCTTTCACCGCTTACCAATTACTTCCGTACGCCAACAAACCTGTTCCTGTAGTGTTCGGCACATTCGACCGGAATGAAACTGACTGGAGTACAAACTCGTTACCCATCGATCATGTATTTATCCAAATTTAGTTAATTTTTTTTCTGTACGTCCTTAACTTTCTTAGTGTTCAAGACATACGGTATTATTACACTGTAAAAATAAAGTATATTTTACTAAAGGAAATTTCTGGCGGCAAAGTTATCATAAAATATCTGTATGCTATGAAATATAAATAAATGTTTACAGAAAGATTCCGTAACAGAAAATAATCATGCGCAAGAAAATTTTTCCGTAGAGCACATCGAAAAAAGAAAAAGAAATTCATTTTTAATAAAATTCTCCAGACAGACCAGTAAGGACCGAACCAGGAGCTGTCACAAACTTGGCGAAAATGTTATCTAACAGCTACAAAACTGCATTTTATTGAACTGCGCACCTCTAAATTTTCCTTCGATAACAAATTCTCCGTATTGAAAAAAGAAAAATATGTAACTACGAGATAAAATCTGTTTCCAACGTAGCTCAGAAATTTTTTGGAAGAAATTTTTTCACAACATTTTTTCCAACAGTGTACACGATATACTCGTACAGTAGACGTACCTCATCGAGTACGACGAGCTCAGATGTCACAGTACAATTAAACCTGTTCGCACAGGTGCGGTTTAATTTTAGCTTACACAATGCCAAATTTCTTTATTATGTAAATTAAGTTTAATTCAAATAACATCATAGAAATATATTTAGTATCTTATCAGAATCAATATAATTATTTTCCTTTATTAAATTAATTTAAATATTTAAACGTATGGGAAGGAGAAAGAACTACAATGGAAATCCGCAAATTTAATAAAATACGTTCATTTTAGTATAGCTAACAGTCATTCTAGAATTCCTTTTCTTAAAGCTAAGGTTTTCAATCAACATTATTAAAATGTAAGTAAAATTTCACAGTACATTTATTCCTGTTATTGAAATGAAATGTCAAACTAATTAAAATTTTAAAGCAACTTCATAAACGCTTTCCGTATTTTTATCACGAAAGATGTACCAAAACATACTTTAATAGTAAAATATAAAAGACACTACTTTTCAAATACATTTATATAAATGTAAAAATCTCATTATTACGTGATGAGACAATTTTTCAGAGTGTGTATTTTTCCTGGAGCCGTGTGAAGTTAGCAGACAATTTCACTTGCCTCCCTACTTATCAAAACATCGTTAATTTTAAAGTTATATAAAATATCACTGAATTCAATTTCATCGTAACTTTAAGACACACAGAAAGATTATAATTCTTTTTTCATTTAGAAAAAAAAAAAAAAAAAACATTAAATTAAATAACAAATGGTCCGTGTGGGAGGATTTTGTTTTGTACTTTAAAAACTTCCAAATTAAAATTACGTTGTTCTTTGCGAAATAGACATTTTGTTGAATCCAATAATATTTTATCGAATCATTATTTTTATTTTCTTATATATTCAATAAAAGATAGATTGATGAATATGCAAAATTATCGATGTATTTACACTTTTTTTACAGTCAAACAGAACGTTGGACAATTATTATGACTTTCTCTCTGTCTGTGTGTCTGCGTGTGCATGACAAACAAATTGGGGCAACCATAACTAAATAACTACTGTACAGAATTTCATAGAAAATTTATAGAAAAGTGTTGTACCTTGAAATAATTTTGTGTTTATGAAATCAATTTTTGGTTCAAATCAGTCAATAGTTTGCGCTCCTATAATGCGATTTCTCTCATTTAATTGCAGGCTATTGCTTAGTATCTATCAGATATGATAGAGCGAAAGGCGATATGTCAGAAAGTCATTGCGAACATTATGCTGTTTTCAGTCTGGTGCATACCGCTTAATAGGTGTCGCCCATATTTTTTAAATTTCTCCTAGAATGGAATGCTATATCTCAGATCCTATTGTATACAAATGCAAAAATCTTGATATAGTAAAGTTTTAGTTGAACTATAGCTGTTTATCAAACGTGGTAGTATTTCATGTTCAATTAAGTTCAATCTCAATGCAGGTGAAATAATAGAAGAAACTGTTGAGGTGCCGAAGTCTATATTATTGAATTTCCAAAATATTGTTCATGATTAAATTTGTCATATTATTAATTAAAATGTTACTGGAAATCAATAATGCGTATATATCAAAGTGCCTAAAAAAAATGAATCTCAATCAAAGCATATTATATCTCTCTATATATATATTCCTAAAAGGCTTAGTCTGGGAAGAATATACAGAATAAACGAAAATATTAATTTGAATGAATGATAAATTTTTCTTTGTGTGGTAAAAATGCGTAATTCAAAGCATTTTAGGAATTAATTTATGAAATTCGTATGTACACATGGTGCATTGTACAAAATTCTAAATAATAATTTTTAGGACTGTCGTTTCTTAGAATGTAGATTCGGTGAATCGATAAACGTCTGTTCCAAAACTCAATGCGTTGGCATTTTTTGTACATTCCTGAGCATAAACCAATTGTAGAGGACCTACAAATGCCATTTTAAATAGGGAATATTCCATAGTAATCTTGAATAACATATATCATTTTTAAAATTCCTTTTAAAATATTTACGAACGCTGGGGGCGAGCAGACGGACAGATAGACAGATGGTCAGTCAGACAAAACAATATGCAAATCGAAATCATATTCACAGTCAAAAACTGTTAAAAACGTTTAATGTAAACGAAAATGCCAATTCCAGCAAATTCCGAATAATAACCCTTAACGTAACAGATTATTTTTTTGAGCCCTGAAAGTTTAATGCTAATCGTACTGTTCACTATAGAAATCATTCTTTTGTGCATATTAATAACGTATTTCAGTTTCATTAAGATTTATGCAAAGTAATTTAAATTTGGTTTATAGAAATATTTTTCATAGAACGAAATACTTTGGAACACTTTCGGGTATCCCTGTATGCAAACCAGTAATGATATTTATTCCATTTTCTATAGAAATTATCCGATAGCAAATTTGTATAATATATTTCAATTTTATTAATATAAGCTTAAATTAATGGTATTAAAATATGGTTTATAAAAATACTTCTCATAGAATGCATTGCTTTGGAATACTTTCGGGTGTCCCTGTAAACAAGCTATCACAGGTATTCATTCCATTTTCAATAAGGAACATCCGATAGTAAACTCAAATACCATATATAAGTTTTAGGAAATTCCATAAATATTCACGGAGTTAGCACGTGGACAGACAGGAAGACGGATGAACGGACAGACAAACCGAAGTCATTACCGCTTTCTTACCTTGTTAGAATTATTAAAGAGCCGAAGTCATTAAATTTTTTTTAACCATGATGGAATTTGGTAAAAAGAAATAAAGTGTAAAAAATTTCGCACGGATTTTGCTAGTATTTTGAAATTTTTCATTTCTTAACGTGTTTTAATTTGCAGGTGACCCGCTAAGAAATTTAACTATTACATTTTTTAACAATACGGAATAATGTAAAGTTGTTTTAAGTTCTTAAAGCTGTTGGTTTCATGTGTTTGAATGATTTTAGTTGCTATTTTAAAATAAAGGATCTTTTTTTAATTTTTCTCTTCTCATGGATAACCCCCTAAATTGAGCCTTTTGGCGTCGAAAAATAGATGCCAAAATTGAAAATAAAGTGGTATAAGTCATCATTTTCTAACTGCAATACCTCAGCGAGATTTTGACTTAGAGAGATGATTTTTCCCCGCTTGTTAGAGCGAGGAGAATTTTTTTCTAAATATTAGTCATATGATCGGAGGAACCATATAAAAATTAAATTTCGTATTTTATTATGTATACAGCCCCTTGTACAAAAAAATGCCATATTTGAAACCTGCTCTTAATTTGTACCAATTTTGTAATTTAAAGTATATTTCTATCTTTCTATATAAAGTAAAATCTTATAAGGGAAGGGAATATTTAATTTAAAAAAAAAATTACAAACTTCTTCGGGTGGGGCGACTGAATAATACATGCAAATAATTGGTGAATTTTCGTATACATAAATTACATTTTTGGATAAATACTACAATATTCAAAGTTACCAATTTCTATAATCTATTCCGGAGCATTGTTAGCCCCGCCTATTTTTCTACCAATAGTTAAAAAAAAAATATTTTTTTCTTATTAGTTCGTTGTCAAATATTAAAGAGAACCATACTTGCCAACATCCTGATTAATATTCCTTAGTGTTGTTAATTCCGCCCTTTTTTTCACACCAGTAAATTTTTAGAGTAATATTCTCTAAATCGAATTACGATTAAATAAGAACAAAAATACTCTAAAAAGGTACTGGTATGAAAAAGAAGGCGAGGCTGATAATACTACGGAATATTAATTAGTATGTTGACCAGTGTAGGGAAGTATTCTAGAAACATTCTATTCCGAAAAGAAGGCGGAGCTCAAAACGCTCCGGAATAAATTATAAAAATTGGCAACTCTGCAATATCTGATGGTTTCGAATAAGAAATTGAATTAAATGCAAAATATATTTATTTTCTATTTTGTCAAAATTTAAAAAAAACATATTTTTTGTTTATGTTATTTTGCAGTAAATAATATCTAAAAAAAAAAAAAAAAACATTAAATAAAAATAATCTGTATTTCTAAAAATTACACGTGACCGGAAAATATTAAAAGTGACATCTAACATAATGAATTGAAGAAAATTAATACACGTGAAGCTGAATTAAGTAAACACGTCTTTACAAAAAAATTTGCTTTTATACTGAAATTATCATTCTTAATCCTATTGCTAAATCTCTTTAACCGTATGAAATTTATCGATTTATAAGCGTTATATCAAATAAAATAAATAATTTTCATATTTTGCAAAGATTCTCCTTAGAGTTCGGTTAAAAATATTTTATTTTTCTGGCTATAAAAAGAGAGGTAAAATTTAACATTGTACTTAATGCAGACTTGCCAACCAATTTTAATAAAAAAAAGGAAGATTTTTTTTTTTCTCTCGTTGACGTAATAAACAATACAGTTTTACAATTTTAATATTTCGAAACAATCTATAAAAACTTTTTACTATAGATTGATTATACTAAATATATAAAAGTTTTAAATGAACTTATTCCTCTTCAATATATAAATATCTACAAAACATAATCTGTAAGAAATTTATTTAGCAATAGACAAAAAACTTAGTTAAGTTAAAGTATAACTAATTTTTTAAATAAATGGAATATGATTTTTGTGTATGTGCATTAATTATACATATAAAAAAAAGTAGCAGTAGCTAATTATCAGTTTCAAAAGTGCATAAAGCTAACTGAATATTAATTTTCTTAAATTGATATGGAAAAAAAAATTTCCTACCTGAAAAAATTATTCTTCATTTTTTCCCCATGTTTGTACCTTTGGTATAAATATGAGATACAGATATTTAATGTAATTGAGGAAAAATAAACATTCATTAAATTCAGCAATAAAGATCTAAAATAATTACATACGTGCGAAATATTGAGCACTTAAATTGCTTTATTGTTTCTAGAATTGATCATTGATCACAATCCGGTGGAAGGGATAATTACAGAGTAAAAAAATATTAAAATCTTTCAACTCTACTTCTAGAATCTAATGAAAGAAGATTAAAATTAATATTATCATTTATGTTGCAGATGGATAAAGATTAGGAAACAAAAGACTTTTGCAGAACATTTTATTGCTGATCACTAGTTTTAGATAAATAAAGGGGGTGGGGGGATAATTACATCAGCAAGAAACATTTAACAATTCTATTTCTTTACATGTTGTAGAATCTCATAAAGCAAGTTTGGAATGAATATTGACATTTATGTTGTGGTTGGAGAAAGATTTGAAATCAGGAGATTTCGTAGAACATTTGGGTTTTCTTTTCAAAACGAACGATATATGGGACTTTTTTAACAACGGAAGATTTCATCATCTGTCCGGAAGACCGGAAGATACGTTAAAAACCGGAAGTTTTCCGGGAAAACCGGAAAAGTTGGCAAATATGTTAATGATTTCATTCTAAAATCTGTTTTAAAATTGTTGCCAGTTTGAAAAACAAATATAATAATAAAAACTATAAACGTATTATATTCTCTAAACCAGAGTTGCCAAATTTTATAGGGTGTTGGCAGTCTAAATTTTTTCGTAGATTCTTCCACCAGTATTTTTCTTCCGGAATTTATATATTTTGCACGGAGTTTTTAGTAGTAAGTTTGCTCGATTAATTGTGTAAAAAATCAATAATTAAATATACTGGTGGAAGAATCAGGGAAAAAGTTACCGTTGATATCCTGTTTTATAATTTAATCCGAAGCATTGATACTCCCGCCTTTTTTACACACCAGTTATTTTAAAAAATATTTTCTTTTTAACACGCTTTTATTAGCTTCATTTGTATGTATGTTTGTATGTATAATGTATGTTTGTAACCGCTTTGGAAGGAAACAAAAAATCTGTATTGCAAAAAGGACTTTTTCTACGTGAATGCTGTGGCTATGAGGTAAAGCTAGGCGCTACGAACCTAAAGGTCTAGCGTTCGAGCCCACTCAGGGGAGATTTTTAAAAAATGGCTTTTGTTTAATTCTAAATTATTCTAATTAAAGATTTAAATGTACGCAAATATTATAGTGTGTCGCTCGCACGATTTTCTCTTACCCTGCATTTTAATACTAAGATAGATATTTTGGGCTTTTTAGTTCACATTTCTATAAAAGTGTGTTCTTTAATTTTTAAAACTATAATATTATTATATTACTAGTATATAACCCCGTCAAAAATGACGGAATGTGAGCGATAAATCTTGAAAACAATGTTTAGATCATGATGGGGAACAACTATAGTATTTCCCCACAGCTGAATTTGGCGATTTATTTTTGGCGATTATGGCTACACCATAAATCTAAAAATATAAATCATATAGCATAAATGATTAAATCATAAGCTAAATCATAAAATCATAAATCGAAAATAAATAGCATGCAGGCTGCCATATTATATCGCGAACAGTTCAAAACGACATCGTTATCGTTCAAATCGGCGCCAAAGAAAAATCGCCAAATTCTGCTGTGGGGAAATATTATTGTTGTACCAATTTTCGTTCTAAAGTTAAAAAAAAAAAAAAAAAAAAAAAAAAAAAATTACACTCCGGGAGTGCAGACAGAAGTGAAAACGTGAACAATTACGTGTGTCTTTCTTGAATCGTCAGGAAATATTTTATTGTGCAGGAAATACTTTTAAATGCCGTGTTTTTTTTATTCATTAATATAAACTACTACTACAAAAATTATATTACAATTTCATTTAATGCGCTAACGGCCATAGAGACAGTGTCCGGGGATGAGAGAAGTCGTGTAGAGCCACACAATTGTAAAAACGTGAGAAAAATGGCGGCTTTGACCTTTCTCACTGTTTTGTGAGGTCTAACTGCAACGTTTCCGGCTGCAATCTTTAAGAGACAGTGTCCGAAGATGAGAGAAGTCGTGTAGAGCCGCACCAGATTGTAAAAACGTGAGAAAAAATGTCAACTTTGGGCTTTCTCACGGTTTTGTGAGGTCTAACTGCAATAGAGACAGTGCCCGGAGATGAGAGAAGTCGTGTAGAGCCGCACCAGATTGTAAAAACGTGAAAAAAATGGCGGGTTTGGCCTTTCTCACTGTTTTTTGTGGTCTAACTGCAACGTTTCCGGCTGCAATCTTTAAGAGACAGTGTCCGGAGATGAGAGAAGTCGTGTAGAGCCGCGCCAGATTGTAAAAACTTGAGAAAAATGTCGGCTTTGGCCTTCTCACGGTTTTGTGAGGTATAACTGCAATAGAGACAGTGTCCGGAGATGAGAGAAGTCGTGTAGAGCCGCACCAGATTGTAAAAAGTACAAAAATGGCGACTTTGGCCTTTCTCACTGTTTTGTGAGGTCTAACTGCAACGTTTCCGGCTGCAATCTTTAAGAGACAGTGTCCGGAGATGAGAGAAGTCGTGTAGAGCCGCACCAGATTGTAAAAACGTGAGAAAAAGGGCGGCTTTGGCCTTTCTCACGGTTTTGTGAGGTCTAACTGCAATAGAAACAGTGTCCGGAGATGAGAGAAGTCGTGTAGAGCCGCACCAGATTGTAAAAACGTGAGAAAAATGGCAGATTTGGGCTTTCTCACGGTTTTGTGAGGTCTAACTGCAATAGAGACAGTGTCCGGAGATGAGAGAAGTCGTGTAGAGCCGCACCAGATTTTAAAACAATATACAGTATATAATTATTAACACGTCACATTAGCAAGTTATTTGTATGAAACATTATTTGTATCATACAAGGATGGAAAGCGTCAGGTGACGGTGACGTGATTTCAATGATTTTTGTTCACCCAAAAGTTTTCACTTCAAATGGAAAGCGTCAGGTGACGATGACGGGAATTCAATGACTTTTGTTTACCCAAAAGTGCTCAACGCGCCTAAGGAAGATTCACTTCAAAAATTCTACCCGATCAATAAATATGAATGACAATAAAAAAACTGCTGGTTGACAAAAAATATAGGCCCGATAACACAACAGCAACAACACATCCCAGTGTTCTATTAAGTGCTCTATACGCAAGCGAAGTGTGACGTCACTGACCATCCGTGGATGCAAGAAAATTATTTCCTATGTTAATCGCCCATTGGATTTTTTTTTTATTATTATTAAAAATCGAGGATAATTATTTCCCGATTTTAATCCCCATATTTGGGTATATATATATATGTATTAGTTATCATGTGCGTGTGTTAGATTGAGTTATTTTGCTGTCAAATTGACAAAATTTTAATTTTAAATTTCAAAACTCTGTTGTCCTTGACGTTTTTGTATTTGGCGATCAAAAACGTACTACGAAAATATACATGCCAGATGTATATTTTCGTAATATGTATTGCACGAAATATTTTTTCATATTATTCATTACTCTCTTAATATAAGTTTTTAAAATAACTATGATTTTTGAAAGGAATTAAATTATATTCGCCAAATAATTTGGCGATATATATATATATATATATATATTTTTTTTTTTTCTGCCAAGGATGGCCGATATCAAATCTATTCCGCTGCAACATATTAGTATCTTATATCAGATACTTTATTTAGACATTTGAAAACCAATTTCCCTTCAAATTATGATAGAATATTTATCATTTTCGTTTTAATTAGTATATTAGTTGGATATTTATTGTGTAAATATCATCCTTTGAAATGAAATGTTTATGTTTTCAATGGAATATGGATTTTTTTTTTTTTTTTTTTTTTTTTTAATCTAGAGTTTTGAAATTTAAAATTCAAATTTTATCAATTTTAGAACAAAAACAACTTAATATAACGCATGCACATGATAACTAATACATATCTAAAACCTAAATATGGGGATTAAAATCGGAAAATAATTTCCCTCGATTTTTAATAATTTTTTACGAAAAATCCATTGGGCGTTTAACATAGGAAATATTTTTCTTGTATCCACGAACGGCAAGTGACGTCATCACTTCGCTTGCGTATTTAAAGTCCTCATAATAAGAAAAAACGATTCACTTCATTTTACCAAAATACTCTTTTTTAAGACCATCGTAGATCCTGTTTTCAGATTTTCTAACTAACTATCCAATAACTACAGACACTCCATGCTAACCCAAATTCACCTCTACTCGATACCTCCAACCAGCTATCTCACTCACAACATCGCCAAAATATCCAGGATCCAGCTAGGGACTTTCTCATTCTCAACCGAACATTTTACCTTGACTCGACATTATCACCTTAGACTACTCTACTTTCAATACTCATTTCAACTGGTGACTTTTACTTGCCCAACCAAACATTCTATCCCAACTATAATTTTACACTAATTTCAAAACTAAAATCAACTGCCGGCATTTACGTACTAAACTCGACGCCAATTATACCTTACAATGTAAACAAACAATGAAGTTTCATAAAAATATTTAAAGGCTTTGATGCTTTTTTACAAATATTTTAAGATTTTTAAAGCTTAGTATGTTTTAGAAATATTTTAAGCGTTTTTTTTTAATGAAACAGTCAAAGAGTCGTTCATTCGGAATTAAAGAGTTGTCCATTTGGAATTTGTATTTTCTGAATGGCAACAGTTTTGGTTTGTTTTTATTTGGTATTGCATTGTTTATAATCATGAAGTTACATAATTCTATATATAGGTTCATGTTTATAATAGCCAGTGATCCGTTATATTTAATTGAGACATTTAAACATTACAATTGAATAGTTTTTCAAGGTTTTATAGGAAATAAATAATTATATGTGCGATACAAAACATGTATGAAAATGATATGTATGTTTCCTAAGTTGAATTAAACAAACGGAAAAAAATGGCTGCCAAAAGTTTCTGTTTTGAAGCGGTACTAACCGGATTCGTTCATGACAGATGAGGGTCATTATATATATTAATTAGCTTCACCTGTATGTATGTTTGTATGTTTGTATGTTTGTAACCGCTCTGGGAGCAAACGAAAATTTATATTATAAAAAAAGACTTTACCTACTTGAACGCTGTGGCTGTGAGGTAAAGCTCCGCGCTACGAACCTAAAGGCTTAGCATTCGAACCCAGTCAGGGGAGATTTTTTTTAAAATGGTTTTTGTTTAATTCTAAATTATTCTAATTAAAGATTTAAATGTATGTAAATATTATAGTGTGTCACTCACACGCTTTTCTCTTACCCTGCATTTTAATACTAAGATAGATATTTTGTGCTTTTTTAGTTCACATTTCTATAAAAGCGTGTTCTTTAATTTTTTAAAACTATAATATTATTATTTAATAACTGTCACATGTAGAAAAATATTCGGCAAAAATTCTGGAGCGAAAAAAAGAATGGAATAAAAGTTCTCCGAAATATTTTTTTACAAAAGCTAACGTCTCTGTCTAAACAAAATTCATGAGTAAGGCCTATTAGTTGAAAAACTACTTTGCAGAATTTTTTATTTCTTAAAACATCAAAAATTTTTGCTACAATTGTGAAAATAATTGAAAACAGCAAAATGACAGAAATTAATCTGTTTTTTTTTTTTAGTTTAAACTATTTCAAAAGTTCGTGAAACCTTTATTTTAGAAATTCCGATTTCGTAAACAATATTATATAATTTACTAACTTGCGATTTATGTTTAATTTGTCATTTTTTTAATTAGAAAAAAAAAAAGAAGTATAATAGTTGCTTCAATGTTTATTTTATTTCGCTAATTTATTTATTTAACTTAAGTCTCTTTTAAAATAAGACACTGCCTAAGAAAATTGAAAAATAATTTTCTTCAAAAAAGAACTAAAGTTAAAAAAATTAAAAGTGAAAATAGAAAATATAATTTTCGACAAAAGATCGGCATAATAATTGATTAAATAAATCTGAAAATAATATTGGTTCATAATGGGGAATTTGCACACATGGGGGATTTGAACAAATTCCTATATTTCTAGAAGTTTTAGGCCCATAAATTTCAAAAAGTTTATAAAAAATGCAAAAAAACTTCTCATTAATTTAAAAAATAACTTTAAAATTAACCAAAAATCACGTGACTTCAAAATGCTGCCTGACGTCACACTTTATGATGCTTCAATGTTTACATTTTGTTAGTCTAGTTAGCAAGCAGCAATTCGTTTTAATTTTCGTAATTATCAATCGTTCATGTGATTTCAGGGCATTTCTTTTTCATCTTATAATCATTTAATATCATTACCACCATTTTTCATTATCATTATTTTCAATTGTTTTCTTTTCATGGCGGCTGTCCAATGTTTTCGTTTAATAGGATCCTGTAGGTTGCGCTAAAGAATAGCTTTTGAGAAGCATTAGACATTGTATTAGTGCAGAGTGGTGCAATACAATATTTATACTACGATTTTTTAATATCCGTCATTATTATTAAATACAAAACCTATTTTACTGATTCAAGAAGCAAAGCAAAGCACGAAATCGAATGTAAACAACGATTACTCCCGTTTGGTGTCATAAAGAGTGACGTCACGATATATATTACTGCGTTTTCTCGATAGAGTAAATAGTGCGATGTTAAAATTGTTATAAATCAGTCATTAGATTTCAAATAAAGAAAATGTAAGTATTTATTTTCTTACCTTTTCATTGTCTATTATATAAGAATAAAATCAGAAAACATGCAAATTGTCTATTTAAAATGGTTTTTCAATTGTGCTTATAAAAAAGGATTTTTTAAAAGAAAGACAAATATTGTGCAAACTATTTAAATCTAACAGCATTAAAATTCATATAAGGGGGAAAAAGTAAAATAAATAAATAAATTTGTAAAATTTGAAAGACGTATTTTACCGAATAAATATTAAAGATTTTCTCAACAACGAATGAGAAATATTTTAATACGATAGAAGTCTATTCAAAAGTGGAAGTTTGCAAAACAAAAGTGAGAGTAATATTACCAGGATCTTTTCAGCAGACGATCATTTTTCAAAATGAATGCATATCATACAGAGCAAATTTCACGATTTAATGGAATTTTTCTCCATGTGCCACATTAGCATATTATTTCTCAACTAGACGCAGCTATTCAATCAATGAGGTAACTATGTCGCGACACTCTCGAATTTAAGGAAACAGTTTTAAGTATTTTCGTCCAAAATGTTGATAAAAGCTTTTAAATCTCAAAAAAGATGTCACGAAATCAAACATCGACTCGAAACGGGAGCGGAAAATCAAGGCTAAATAAACAATGATGAATGCAGCTGCAATAAACGTTTGAAAACATACGATTCTAACCGCGCAGTTAGATATGCTAATAAGTTGTTTCCCAATAAGAATTTTAAACAGAACAACTAAGCTTCTCGGAAACATGTCTTGAAAAGAGTGTCTTACGCAATCCAGGTGCAATTTATTTTAAACTACATCCAGAATCACAATTTGTTCAATCGATTAAATAAAAATTTTAGATTTTTGTTAATTGGTCAAAATTAACAGCTATACATTTCATATATTCATACATTTCAACAGCCTAAAAATATACTTGAGGTGTAAGACGCCGTAGTTTTTGTTTAATATATCTATAAAGTTCGCTGTTGGTTATATTTGCTTTCCGAATACTATAGTGAGGAAAGTATTGTAGTCATGTCAAAAATCAGAATTTGAGATTTCGATGTTTCTATACGTTTCGAGGTCCCCTGAGTCCGTTTTCACTATTTTTACGATGATGTATGTATGTGTGTGTGTGTGTATGTGTGTATGTATGTCTGTGAGTGAACACGCTAGCGTCTAAAAGCTTTGTTTGAATAAGCTGAAAGGTGGTACGTATATTGTAAGTCACCACAGTACGAACCCTATTGATTTTGGTAAGTCTAGCACTTATAGTTTTTTACAGGGATACCAGGAAAAATTCTTTATCATTATGGCCTATGGGGCCAAATTTTTAAAAGTGCGATAGCGTCTAAACGCTTTATTAATCTGAGCAAAAAATTTGTACACATGTTATAGGTCACACATGCATGAACTGTACAGATTTTTTAATTTAGCATTTGTAGTTTATTTACAGGGGCACAAAGAAAAATTTTGTATCATTATGGTCTATGGAGCCGAATTTTTAAAAGTATGATAGAGTCTAAATGCCTTATTAATCTGAGAAAAAAATTTATACACATGTTATAGGTCACAGTTGCACCAACTGTATAGATTTTGGTGAATTTAGTACTTACAGTTTTTTTATAGGGACACAAAGAAAAATTCTTTATCATTATGGCCTATGGGACCAAATTTTTAAAAGTTCGATAGCATCTAAACGCCTTAAATTGAGCTGAAAGTTTATATGGATATTATAAATCACTGTTGCACTAAAAATAAGCATTTTCGTGAATCTAGCATTTATAGGTTTTCACAGGGACACAACGAAAAAGTCTTTATCATTATGATCTATGGGCTCAAAGTTCAGTATCGTTAAATAAAACACCGTGTAATATATGGAGAAAAATACTCAAACACTCTATTATGGTTTTCGCTCTTTTATTTGTGTAACAACTCCTCTTACTTTACTTTATGTACAAATGTGTTAATTACTCAATGTTCGGAAAGTCGAGTGGAGTCACTCCAGATTTTTTTTATTTATTGCTCTGTAGAGTAAATTTATGTTTTTGAGTACATGTTGTAAACATAACTTCAAAAATATTATAAAAACATTGAAATAAAAGATTTCCGTTTTGGTATCTTATTCTAATTTTCGGGTAAAATGGCTAACTATTTAGGAATAAAATATGTTTTGTGGAATTTCATTTTAAAATGCACATTTTTATGAAACATAATAAATTTATTTTAAAACATATGATTGACAGACAAAAATAATACAAATTAATAACTATTATCTAATTCAACATTTTTCTAAACTCAATACCCAGATGCAACTTAAAACAAGAAAGAAGACAACTGAGCATCATTCTTCAATATAAAGCCATCGTCATCGTACCCAAAAAATTTTCGTCATCTAACTCCAAAGCGTTAAACAAGACATAAATCCGCATATCAACTTAAAAAATAATTTGGTGTGTCACTCACACGACTTTCTCTTACCCTGGAACTTATTACTATAAATACAGGATAAAGATTAAGAGGTAAGTTAACGAGTACTGATATGAAAACCTATGTTAAAAAATTCAAATTAGGCTTGGGAAGAGTTTTATACGATAATTAGTTCTGTGTGAGGGGGGGGCTACCTCCAAAGCGAGGCTACTACTTACACAAATTTTTTTTCCGAGTTGACTATCTCTATTATAATATATATATATATATATATATATATATATATATTCGTTTCATTTGGTTTAGTGCAGTTTATAGATGTTAAACTTTACTTACCTGCAATTTCCCCCATAAACGTAATGTATTTGAATACTTTTGAGTGCCCCTGTACACGAACTATTTGCTTCATCTCAACGAAAAGCTCGCAGTAGCATCCCTATATGAT
This sequence comes from Salticus scenicus, assembly GCA_963930645.1. Taxonomy (NCBI): domain Eukaryota; kingdom Metazoa; phylum Arthropoda; class Arachnida; order Araneae; family Salticidae; genus Salticus; species Salticus scenicus. The sequence goes on from OZ005660.1 coordinate 79,605,670, forward strand.
ACACATTTAGAATACCGAGTTTGGAATTTCTGCTACTGTTTATTCTTCAGATATGCTGATAACAGACACACAGACAGACACAGAAACAGACAAACAGACAATTCGCTAAAAACATGATTTTTGTATTCAGGGGTCAGAACATGTAAATATAACAAAAACTCACGTTCGAAAATTTTACCCTGAAGCAAAACTTTCTCAGCCCTAGGGGTAAGAGAAATTAAAAAGAAAACGTGTTCCTTTAATAGGCTAGGTGAGAAGGTTAGACATTGTACTTGTAAATTTTATCCGAAGTATTTTGATTCTGCATAAACTATGGTTTACATAACTAAATCAAAAAGAGGCAGTAGAAATTTTTAACACTGGGTCCAAACTAATCTTCGAAATTTATAAAAATTCGCGAAAAAGAACATAGGGGAGAGTGGGGATGAATGGGGCATTTTTCATGTTTTTACTGATAACTTTCACCATATGTAATTCAGAATTTTATAACATTGCTCATTAGTACACTTCAGTAATCAGTAACATATAAACATACTAACTTTATTAAAACGTTATAATTTTTAATTAATAACATTTTTTTTTACATCCATCTGCATTGTCCCATTCATCCACACCTATGGGGATGAATGGGACATGATTGGGGATAAATGGGACAGGACTGGAGTTAACAAAGAAAAAAAACAAATGGACAGTAAATAAATTTTTAAAGTTAAATTGGTTTATGTGATTTTATTACACACTATGAATTTACTGAAATTAACATAAACTGATGTATGGACTCAAATTAACAACAAAAGGCAAAAGTCCTTTGGTTCGCACAGTTCCTAGTGCTCTAGGCTTTGGTAATTTAATCTGATAAGATCTAATCTAAAAATAAATAAATAAATAAAACGCTAGAAAGAGATGAATCATTATAATAGAGTACAAATTATCCAGATAAACTTTTGTTTCCGACTAATTGGGAAAAATCAGCATTCTATTTCGTATTAAATTAATCATCACCAGGATTTATCTAATTAGCTTGGCTGAAATTTTGACAATTGAATTTTATAAACAAAAATTAGAGCAATTAATTTCAATCTATTTCTGTAAATCCATGCTATTTTCATAATTCCATGTTATAACTAGTCAACCACAGTTTATAAAAATATTAAAAATCTATTTAAGATTTGTTTTAATATAATTCTTTTGTAGAATTTTAAATTAGCGCATAGTGAGAAATCTCCCATTTATCCTCATTCAAACTCTCCCATTCATCCCAACCGCCGCATGATCTTATGAAACAGGAAATAGACTTAATTATTAATTGTCAATATTCTTCTTGAATATCATAAACACAATAAAAGCTTATGCGTTTTCACCATATAACAATTATATTAACTTTAAGCAAATAGTTGATGTCTTAACTACTACCTAATTGAATCAGTAAAAACTTCCCTGCCCTTCTGTGGAAAGCACAATTCTGAAACTATACTTGATGGGTGACTTCAGTACTGCCATATACCAGAGAAAATGTCAAGTTTTGGGTGCTTGCAAAACATAAAAAACTAGCTATTGACTCATTCATCCTGCGTCCCATCCAACCCCACTTTCCCCTACGTTTTGTTAGATATTTACATTTTCTTTGGGTGGCCGGAAATTAATAAAATTTCACAAAATTAGTGGTGGCAAAAAAGGCGGAAATTATTCATTCTTGAAAAGGTCCCGAGAAAAAAAAAAAAAACGGAGGGACGTCTCCCTGTTAATAGATGGTCTTAAAAATTGTCAATTGAAAAATAAAACTAATTGTCCATTGACCACCACTGAAATGCAAACTAATGAAGCAACTTAAATCGCTTCTTGACGACAGCCGTAGTTAAAAGTTAATAAAACATTAATTTAATTAATGCGTTACTATTTTTTTGATTATTATTTTAAGCGTACTTTAGTTTATAAAGTTAATTTTGTAAAAATATTTTAATTAAGAAAATATATTTTCTGAGAAATTATTAAGTAACTCGTGCAGTTTCATGGATGTAAACTAAATACGATTAAAAGGATACTTCATATGAGTAAGAAGTGTCATATGTATATATTAAGTATATTTCTAATTTTAAGCATTTATATCCAATTGATTATGTGGTTTATTATCTTTTTTCTCTTTCACAAGTTTAATGGTCCTTTTTTATTATCCTTCAGGTCGGCGTAAGTATTTTAAGTTAATATGGTAACTCATTGGTTCCTTATCTATATCGTAACTTTTTGTGTCATTCTTTCCTCTATGTTAAATTCAGTTCTGTATTTTAATGTGCTGTTATTGTTTTAGTTCTATTAATTGCTAAATTTTAAGATTAAATTTTATTATATTATATATATATATATGTATATATATATATATATATATATATATATATATATATATATATATATATATATATATATATGTATATACATTATGCTATATATTTGTTATATTTGTATATATTTTGTTTTGTATATCTGCTGTGTTATTGCCCTTTGTATATTATGTCACATCTGCAACATAAAATCAGCGATTTTATATTAAATTTAAGGAAAAAAAAATATCGCCAATTAGTATTGCCGTGTCAGAGAATTTTTAATTGTATTCTATCAAGCAACTTAAAAATAGCATTGTCTGATCAATCTTAAGTGTAGTATATTTCAATATATCTAATATTTATTATGTTAAAATATTTAATGTTAAATATTATTACCTAATACTATTATGCATTTAAAAAGATTTCGAGTGATGAATAACACGAATTTATTATTTTTCCTGCCGGGTCTTAATTTTAATTTTCTAGATTATCAAATAACGTACTAACATTATTTCTACATTAACGCTATAAATACTAAAAAAATATTGCAAACTATCTATTTTTCGAAACTGCCAGTCACTCAGAAATTAAAATTTTAAAGATTTTTTTTTTTTTTTTTTTTAAGAAATCAAAATTAGAGCTCATTTTAATATGTGCATGACACGTAATTTAAAATTCCTCGTCTTTTTCGAAAAGTACACTTAATTTACTCGTTGAATGCCATTAGATTTTTCTATGCCAATTAATAATGAAATAACGTCAAGTTTTGCGTTTTTTTCTCTGACTCTACAATGTTACATTAATTAATGTAATTAACCATTTGACGGTCCAATTTAATTTCACTCTTTTAGTCAATAATGCTAAAATTTATAGACTTTTTTTAAAACCGTTTTCAAATTTCAGAAAATCTGGGCTTAGAAGTACTAATAAAAATTATTTTAAAATTAAATGGGGAAAAAAAATAATAGTAATTGAAAATAATTCTGCAAATATAAGTCTGATAAATCAAGATAAATCGGATATTTGTAAAGATAACTTAAAGTCATGCGTAGGAAGAACTTAATGCAGGTGGTGGTGATTCAGATCAGATCGTATTTTGCAACCAAATGACGACACCAGAGATAAATCGCGTGATTTTTCTGCGTAGTCGATGTGATGAGTAGTGAACAACACACACACAAAAAAAAAGAATATGAATTCAGCTGAGGGAATGTAATGACAAATGATGTATAAAGAATGAAATATCTAGCCAGAAAGTTTAAAAGATCGCAGTATCGCAGTTCCTTTGGCAGAATGCACTCTTCAACACACTTTGCGATTCCTTTAATGCTAGTTGTACTAGCTGTTTTTACAGACACTCCTTATGGGAAATCTGTCACACCATGGTCGAGACCACAAATGGAAGGAAGTTACATGAATAGTACAAAGCGCGAAATGGATCAATTAATTGTTTTTATCGAAGATCAAATGGCTGATATGAAAAACAAAAAAAATCCTAGCATAAGCATTGGTCGAATAGAACAGATGGCTAGGTCAGGGAAAAATTCAAAATCGAAGCGTGAAGCTGTAAATTCTACGTTCGCCGCCAATGTTGCCGAAATTGCAAATTCAGAATCTGGAGCAAACGTACCTGATGTAAATGAAAGAGCATTGACGAATTCCTTGATGCAATTCCTTGCAGAATATTTGCAGACAAAATGATTGAACTCATATATTTTTTTTCTTAGTAATATCCTATTATATTTCACTTTAAACTAAAAAAAACTGATGATTAACGATTTTCTATTTTTCTTAAAGATGTAATGTATAAGTGTTAGTAATAATCTTGAAATCTTGTTGGTAATAACTTTGTAACTATTCTTAGTCTTACTAGTAATGTAGATCTTGGAAAGAATGGACGATTTCATTGTCTTTCGAAACTATATCATTTTATGTATTTTGTGTGTTTGCGTGTTATTAAATCCTAAAAAAATTAAAAAGAAAAACGTATATCGTTATTGCTCCGCTAATCCCATTTGACGAACCCAGGTAAGCCAATTTTGATTATTCTTTTCGTTAAGATTTTTTGAAAATTATAATGTTACAATCAGCCACAATATTGTTTGATGTGTCGATTGATTTAAGAGCCAACTTGTTTAAAAATACACATATTTAATTAAATTGGTTTATGAATATTTAGTTTAAAGGTCGGAAATATATATATATATATATTTATTTAAAGAAACGATCCATATTACGGACTGCTGCCACAAATAATTTTAATAATTTAGAAAATGAGATAAATAAGCAAGATATAACAATATTCAGATAACGGAATTAGCAGAAGTATTTGATGCACTTACGAATAAATTCTAAACTTTTAAAACTAATGATAAAGAATCGGAACCATTATATGAAAAAGATGAATTTGAAGCGTAGATTATTAGAGCTGAAGAATATGTAGAAATGTTCAAATGTGGAATTTCAGAGGAAATAAAAGAATTTATGACTTTGTTTGAATAAAAAATTGTTAAACATTGCTTTAAAGAATGAAAATCAGGTTTTAGCAGAAAACTCTGATGAAATAAACAATACACGAAAAAAGAAATACTAAATTAAAAATATTGAAATTTTGCAAAATTACAAATAATTGGATATTTCCTTGAGCTTTCCTTGAACACCTTTGAATGCGCAATACATTAAAATATATTATTAACCAAAGTCTACAAATTTAATTACTTAAAAGTTCATTAATTGACATATCGATGAATACAAACGAAGAGCTACCTATATTTAAAATGGCTTAAAACTGAACAATAGACTTACTGACACACAAAGCTGCCATGGCTACTTTTCTTATAGTCCTTTTGTAGCACTTTCTCAAAAAAAAAAAAAAAAAAATCGCAAGTGAATCTGCATTTTGCAGCATAAATTTATTATAAATTTTATGTTATGGATATAGTTTTACGGAAATAATAATTATAAAAGCTATTTTTATCTTTTATCTTTTATTTTTTAATTTTATTTTTTAATTTATTTTTTATCTCAAATTTTGACTGTTAAACAAGGCTACGTACTTTTTAAAATGACTGAAATGAATTAAAATGAAGTGTTTCCACCTAAATTTCATACTTCAGTTAATAATATATATATATATATATATATATATATTATAATTATATATATATATATATAATTATCGTGTCGAAAAAATGTTTGAACTTCTGGATTCAGAAAAATCGCCTTTTTCATTTGGTACTGAATGTGTAACGATAGGACTTATATTTCTAATTTATTTTCCCCTCTTTTGGTGTGACACAAAACTGATCGACAAAAAATCCAGACTGAAACTAATAGTCCTCCGTACTAATAGTAATAATAAAAAAAAGTAGACTGTGACAGCCCTGAGAATATCGATTAGGAAATAGTATAATTTTCTTATCCACAATCACATGAGCAATTTATTGAACACTAGCAGGCTACGCCTACTTCGCTGTTCACTGAATTTAAATGAATGTCCAAATGAATTAAATCACTATTTATTTTTTAACACGCTTTTATTAGCTTCACCTGTATATATGTTTGAGGTTTGTATGTTTATAACCGCTCTGGAAGCAAACAAAAAATCTATATTGTAAAAAATGACTTTCCCTACGTAAGCGCTGTGGCTGTGAGGAAAAGCTTCGTGCTATGAACCTAAAGGTCTACCGTTCGAGCCCAGTGAGGGGAGATTTTTTAAAAATGGTTTTTGTTTAATTCTAAATTATTTTAATTAAAGATTTAAATGTATGTAAATATTATGGTGTGTCACTCACGCGATTTTCTTTTACCCTGCATTTTAATACTAAGATAGATATTTTGTGCTTTTTAGTTCACATTTCGGTAAAAGTGTGTTCTTTAATTTTTTAAAACTATAATATTATTATATTACATTTTGGGATTTGTAACATAATTAAAAAATCCTTTTAAGGTCATAAATCCAAATTATATATTATTATTATTATATATTATTATATATATAAATAATATAAAATAAAAAATTTCTTCCGTTTTGCACTCGTTTTGGAACAATTCTCTGTGGTCTTATGTGAATGATTCTCGAGAATGAATCAACAATTGTTTACAAATTCAATGGATTAAAGCAATCGAAATTTAATTTTAATAGTAATTCGAATTCTAATAAAACCAATCTTATGATATCGCGTTGTAAAACTTCGCAACGTAATATCTTTAAATTTAATAACTTAAAGTATACAGTGTCCGCACAAAAAATGGACAGTTTTTAGAGCTGTTTAAAAAAAGTATAACATCTATGCAGTATCTATAAAAATATATATATATATATATATATATCTGTTTTTGCTAAAAGAAAATGACCAACTTTCATCACCAAAGTAGTTAAATCGAGACCAATCAAAAATAGGAGTGGTCAAACCGTTTTTTTTTATTTATATAGATTAGAACCTTAAGAATTTCGAGTAACGTGGGTGATTTCCGAAACTCCATGATAAAATTTGCGCAGAATTAATGAGGATTGAAACTCTAGACCCTGATATAAAGCTTATGTAAAATATATTGTGTACTACAATTTTGAAAGCGATACCACAAAATCTTTTAATTGATTTAAACAAAAAATAGAAAATGAGAAGGGTATTACGAAATTCGACAATTTATGAATTTTTGTTCTATGTATCTAGAGGCGGGTTTAAAAGCGATGTTAGTATCTAATTCAATAAATGATAACAGCTTTGGAAAATTTAGCAGAAGCCACTTTTTTCATATAGAACGTTTGCGGCAATAATAAAATTTTAAGTTAAGAAAAAAATAATAATAAAAGAGAATTTTTTTTTTTTAATTCAAAATATTTTAAAAAGCATTCGAGACCAATATTCTTAGTTATGAGTTTTTGTAAAAGGATTTGTTAAGCCATAAATTTCAAAGGCCTAGAAAGCTTTTTAAAATATTTTGAATTTTAAAAACTTTCATCTTTTGCAAAAGTAAAATATCTATATTTTTCTCTAAAATTTTCTCAGGGTTGAAACATTCATTTCTTTATAGCATGTCTTTGCAAGAAAAAAAATTTTCATTTTATGCTTTTTAGGACTTTATGCATTCCACACTAAAAAGCTTCTACTTCGCATTTTTGGTATCAGAAGAGAACCTAATTCTTTAAGAACAGTTATAGATACACAGTCGATAAAAAAGTGTAATACAAAATTTGCAACTAAAAAATTAAAAATAAAGAAATTGGGAAAGGCATTCGCAGTTCATGGTCTTTTTAGCAGTTTAGAAAGATTCGAATCTCATAATGATATATAATATTGGGATAAACGGTATAGGTGGAAGGAGTACTATCTAAGTAGAAGCAATAACGATAAGGAAAATACATACGCGGCTATACCTAAAGTAAACTAGTGGATATGCACATCAGAAGCCTCATCGTCTTATAACCATATACTTTTTTCAGAGGGCTCTCCCCCACTTCCCTTTCAGTCAAGCGTTGCGTCTGTCTGTCTATATCTATCTGTATATCTGTATAAATATATATTTACTTGTAAGTCATAGCGTTGTTTTAATTCCTTATATCTCACAAATACTTGTACAAAATTTCATGGCAAATGGTTGTATAACATATAGGAATAATTGTTTGTATCTCTGTAAATTTATATTAATTATTCGCCTACAATTTCCCAAGGAAAACACGTTTTAAACATTCAAAAAACACATATTATTATATCTTTATATATATATATATATATATATATATTTATTTATAAACAGCCAAGAGATTTCCTTGGACTCTGTTTGTCTGTGTGTGGACGCAATTTGCCACCAATTTTTCATACTTTAGTTAATTTTTAAAAATCTAATTGTCCGATCGATACGCTGTTTAATCCGATGGATTCAGAAAAATTGTCCCTTACATTTTGTACATTATTTGCAACGAAATTTTTAGAATTTTTAAAATTAATTAAAATATGAAAATAATAACGTGGCAATAGATATAAAATAGGATATTTAAATTTTTAATTGTTGCAAAAAAAAAAAAAATAAAATAAAATAAAAAAAAAATATTAATAATAATAATAATAAATAAATAAATAAATAAATAAATAAAAAATAAAAAATAAAAATAAAATAAAAAAATAAAATAAAAATAAATAAATAATAATAATAATAATAAACAAATAAATAAATAAATAAATAAATAAAAAATAAAAAAAAATAAATAAATAAAATAAAAATAAATAAATAATAATAATAATAAAAATCAGCATAAAATGAAATATGCTTTCATGCGAAAAATTAAAAAAATATTGAATATTAAATTTGCTCAGGCACATGAAAAAATGAAAATGGAGTATGATAATGTACTTTGCTACAATGCGTCTGTGGTACATTTATTTAATTCAATTTGTTATAATTTCCTATCTATTAAAATGAACATCTATAATTCTGTGAGTCATCATAACTTTTTTCACTTTAAGTTAAATCCCACATAGAAAATCATAGAATTTCTTTTTTGCCATACCTGGAATTTATCCTTATCTCAATCCGTCTAAGAATGTGTAGTTTATAGAAAAAATCTGGAGTGACTCCACTCGACTTTCCGAACATTGAGTAACTAACAGTTTTGTAGATAAAATAAAGAAAGAGGAGTTGCTAAACAAACAAAAGAGAGAAAACCATAATAGAGTGTTTGAGTATTTTTCTCCATATATCACACGAGGTTTTATTTAACGCTACTGAACTTTGAGCCCATAGATCATAATGATAAAGAATTTTTCGTTGTGTTCCTGTAAAAATCTATAAATGCTAGATTCACCAAAATGCTTATAGTTAGTGCAACAGTGATTTATAATATTCATACAAATTTTCAGCTCAATTGAATAAGGCGTTTAGATGCTATCGCACTTTTAAAAATTTGGTCTCATAGGCCATAATGATAAAGAATATTTCTTTGTGTCCCTGTAAAAAAATTGTAAGTGCTAGATTCACCAAAATCTATACAGTTGGTGCAAATGCGACCTATAACATGTGTACAAATTTTTTGCTCAGATTAATATGGCGTTTAGACGCTATCACACTTTTAAAAATTTGGCCCCATAGGCCATAATGATAAAGAATTTTTCTTTGTGTCCCTGTAAAAAAACTATAAGTGCTAGATTCTCCAAAATCTATACAGATTGAGTATCTGTGACCTATAATATGTGTATAAAGTTTTTACTCAATTGAATAAGGCGTTTAGATGCTATCGCACTTTTAAGATTTTGGTCCCATAGGCCATAATGATAAAGAATTTTTCTTTGTGTCTCTGTAAAAAAACTATAAGTGCTAGATTCACTAAAATCTATAGGGTTCGTACTATGGTGACTTACAATATACGTACCAACTTTCAGCTTATTCAAACAAAACGTTTAGACGCTAGCGTGTTCACTCACAGACATACACACATACATACACACATACACACACACATACATACATCATCTCAAAAATAGTGGAAACGGACTCAGGGGACCTCGAAACGTATAGAAACATCAAAATCTCCAATTCGGATTTTTGACATGATTACAATACTTTCCTCACTATAGTGTTCGGAAAGTAAAAAGGAAAGGATTCAACATTTGCAAGCTACAACTTTGCATGAAGTAGAAAAAAATATTTATATAATTTGGCAAAATACAATTTCTGAGATTTATCTTAAAAAACTATATAAATAACAAGCCATTGTGCATTAACCTTTTACACGCCGCATTCAGAACCCGGTGTAAATTACTTTTTTAAATATTTTGCCTTCTAATGCTTTAGTTTAATGCATTCTGTAATTAAAATATGTAAAAATAAATAAATAAATATAATTTAAGGTTATTATATTAAATATTATTATATTTAATATTATTAATTTAATGTTATTATATTTTAATATTATTACATTTTATTTTAATAATGTAAGCTATTTTAAACATTACAGCCCATTTTTAGAAGCATTTGCCGATTTTCTGATTTATGTGAATTTTTAAAATGCGGGGTAAAAGGGAAAATAGTAAAATAGGTCATTTTTATAATTTTCTGTACATTTTCAATTTTCTTATTGAACTGTAATTTCTATTTAAAAAAAAAAATATCAAATTATATTTCTATTATGTCTGATAATTTTTTCAAGTCAGTATGCATGATATTTAAATTTTAAATGAATTTTTAATTCCATGTTCCATTTTTGGAACATTGGCTTGTAAAAGGTTAAAGCATTATTTTCATATAAATGTGCGTAAAAAAAAAAAAAAAAAATAGTGAATGTGGTATTTCCATATAATTGTTTAAGTAATCGTGTTTAAAGTGCTTGAATGTAATATTAATAAACTAGCCGCCTTCGGCGACCAACTGGTTCGAGATCATTGAAAAATCCGACCGTACAGAAAATCCTGCATGGTTGCGCCGCAGGCGCCACAGTCTCAGAACCTCACTCTAAATCCACGTCTCTTAAATTCAGTCACATAAGCGTCTTAAATGGGTGTCATTATTTTCAGACACGAATTTGTGTCTTAAATTTTAAGACACGTTAAGCATCTTAAATTAAGACGCGAACATGACAGAATTTAAGACGCTGAAGTGTCTTAAAAGTAGGGGGGGGGGAATCGATTAAGAGTTTTAACTGGGTTAATCGTAGTTCATTAATCGATTAATTGGATTAATTATCGGTTTTGATTTTTCTTTACATAATTTTATATCAATGTTTAATAAAACTCTTGTGAAAATTTTTGTCTAATCAATTATATCTGTTTCATAACTGAAATTTAAATCAATCATCAGAGTAATAATTGCTGACTTTAAGTGTTAATTTTATATAAATATTTTCACTTATTCATTTTTTTTTAAATTAATTTTTTGAATCATTTTGAAAGAAACATTAAATGAATTTACACATATTTTAGTTTTATATTTGCAGTCCTTGTCCATCTCGCTTGTCACTATTTTTAAATGAATTCTCAAAATTCCATATCATTATCATAAAAATCTCAAATTCTTATATTTTAGTTTTTCTTTGTCACTTCGAACTAGAACACAGAATGTTATTTTCTGTTTCTACTTCAATAGTTACTATCAGCAATTCTGAACAGACAATAAACGCTTGAAGATACTGTGAAACTCAGTTGACATTTTCCCCATCAGAAGAATAGTGAAAATCTCAATGCTTTTTCCTTTTTTAATCTTTTTATTTTAATCTTCTATTTTTTGAAAACTCCTTGTTCCTGAGAGTACTATTAACCTAGCCAACACTTTCTATAGAAGGTTTAGACAGGTGGTGTTGCTTCAGCATGCGCATAAAGCGGCATTTTGTTTAATAACTGTCCTTCCCCTTTTCTCTGTTAAAAAAAGTGCAACAACTTCTTTTGAGAGGTTTTATATTTATTTAATTATTTGTTTTATTTTACTTTATTTTATTTATTTATTTATTTATTTTATTTATTTATTTATTTATTTTCACTTTTTCACTATTTGATGGATGTTTCTTAGAATGTTTGTTAGCAAAATATGTGAAAAAAATATTTTGTAGGCTGAACAATATTTTTACTTTGATTCGTAGTTTGAAAATTTCAATCGGATTTGAAAATTTTTAATCGAGTTAATCGATCCGATTAATTCGATTAAAAAACTTGATCGGGACTAGGCATTGATCGATTAACCGAACCAATTAATTGATTAATCGGCACAGCCCTATTTAAATGGCAGCCATTGTTAACCACTGATTTCAGCTGCCATTTTTTACCACTTCTGTTTTTTGGCAGCCATTGTTGATCAATCATTTCAGCTGCCATTTTTAACCCCTTTTGTTTTTTGGCAGTCATTGCTGAAAAAAATTCAAAAATAGTATTTTGAAAAATACTGGCACCACTAAAGTAGATTTCATATAAAAGCTTATATTTCCATTTAATATTTTTAAACTGAACTATATTAGCTTTGTTTATTTGTTTAATAAAATCTATATTCAGGGATCAATTATTATAATTTTTGATGCATTTGTTTTTCCAATCTGAAATCTTAAAATTGTGAATTTCCAGTTTTTTTCCCCCTTAAGGAATTCATGATCTTTAAAATGCTAATACATGTATTTAAGAAAATGTTTTTTTTTTTTTTTTTTTTTTTTTTTTTTTAAGGCGGGGTGAGGGGGGTTGTTGTTGGTGGTGGGGGGGAGGGGGGTAATATAACCTACTAAAAAAATTGGGGATGGATTTTGAAATTTATTAATTAGCTTAAAAAAAATAATAATAATGCATGTTTATATAAAATTTTTATTTCTTTTTCTTTTTTAGTATATTTTTCTTTTTAATATATTTTTCTTTTAAAGATATTGCAAAATGCATCCTTAATAATTCTTTTAAGTAGGTTCTTATAAACATCAAACATAAAGTCTTTCTTAAATATTTGTAGAAGTTTTGGCATTTTAAAGATCACAAATTTATGAAAAAGTACAATTAAAAGATTTCAAGTCTAGAAAAAATGTATCAAAAACCAAAATAAATCTTGAATAAATAAATATTTTATGGAACAAACATAATATAGTTCAATTTATCATATAAATATTATATGGAAAAATATGTTTTTATATAAAAACTGCTTCAATGGTACTAAGCTCCTTTAAGAGCAGACAATATCTAATCTCAGTGACGGCCAAAGCCTATGTTATTCTATAGGGAAATTTGCTTCCACAATTACTTGTAATATATATGTATATATATAATTATTTTTTCACATTCAGTAAATTCGCAATAGTTACACATTAGTACTCATTTTTGAAAAATTGATTTTTCACATTTTTAATATTTTATTTTCTAGCTAAAAAACACAAAAAATGCACTTAGTTGTTTTTTGACGTAAAAATAAAATATTAAAAGTGAAAATAAAATAAGTGCAAATATAATAGTTGTGTGTATTTTCTGAATATGAAAATAAATGAAAAAAATAATAATACAGTAGTTACTGAGCGATTGTAGAAACAAATTTTCTGATAAAATAACATGTGCCTTTTATTATGGGCATGTTTTAGTGTGTCAAGGTCAGTTAAATATAAAGAAATGATTACCATTATTATTATTAATCAATAACTAATACAGTCGAACCTCGTTAACGAGAATCTCAGGGGGATAAAAAATTTGTTTATGTTATCAGTAGCTCATGCTATCAGTAACTAACCTTCATATTACTAAACCAATCTTCATTTTGATGGGGATTGTAGAAACAGTTCATGTTAAAAGTAACTAACATTAACGAGGTTCGACTGTATATATTTTTTTAATTCTGTTTTGACAGTCAAAGTAAGTTCCAGGTTTCAAAAAATGGTACGCATTTTTTCAAATTTTCACACTTATTATAAGTTACAAAACCTAAAATTTCACATTTTAAATACAGTTTAAAAGTAAAATATTATTGTAACTGTTGAATTTTTGGAATTCGAATATGGAATTTATACAAATATATGCTATTTAATAATAATAAAAAAAAATGATTTGGCCAACTGATTTTTAATGTATTTTCTTAAGAGTGACATATTTTTGTATTTTATCCATGAATAATAAAAACTTTACAGGCACACACCAAAAATTATAATAATACTCAATATTTTATTCGTAAAAATAAGAATGCATGACCCATATTATGTCAAAAAACCAATAATAATACACAAAATTTACAACATAAAAGCAGTAAGTGGGTGTTGTGGCTTCCATGCTACACTTGTACCTTTATTTATTTTCATCTGATAAAAAGTTAGTGTTTAATTATTTCACCCAACAAGGCTCAATTTTTTTTTTAGTGAGCGACAAAAATATATAGGTTGTAATTAGTGATCAGAAGATAGGGAAAACTTATAAAAATTAAAATAAAACCATATTTTACGGGAAAATCAACTTTTTATTTCAGTTCCGGTTATACGGTAGACTGAGCCTTCATTCAAATTTCACACTGCGTGCACTATAACAAAAACAGGAACGACATCTTTAGGTAAAGATTCGTATTACTACATTGCTAAATGTCAGTAGCTTCTATCAAGATGCCAAGAGATGTCACTACTACTAGTTTTATAGCTGTAGGAACGATTAAAGTCGGTGTTCCACATATGGAACTGGGTGTCTTGTAGGGTTAAACATAAAAAAAAAAAAAAAAAAATATATATATATATATATATATATATTTCTACAATTTACGGAGTTAAGCTTATATAAGTTTTAGTAATTAAGTTTTAGTAATTAAGTTTTAGTAGTTTTAGTAAATAAGTTTTCATGGATAAGATACAAAAATAAACATCATCCTTAACACATTGATTGCCAAGCTACAAGATTACTAATGATTAACTACGAGGTACGTCGTAGCTTCGCCGTTGACGTGTTAAGTTGTTCAAAAAGAAGTTTAATATAAGGGTGAATTTGAATATAGCTCATTGACTATGCTTCTGGATTTAGTACAATCCTTAATCAGGTTAAAAAAAAAAAAAAATAAAATAATAAAAAAAATAAGTGCAGTATTTATTATAAAAAATTCTGTATTTTGAAAATAAGCCAACGTTTCATTCAGTTTAATAATTTTGACCCAAAACAACTGTTACATGCTTTTTTTTTATTATTATTATTTATTTATGACATTTGTTAATGACGTTTACAAATGTGTCACTCTTAGTTCTAAACAGAGTAACAGTTTTTAAGTTTATATCTGAGAAGTTCTCAGTTACACAGATAATTACATTATAAGGATCTTCTACAGTATTTAAACATGTCACCATTTACCTTAGTGAACAATTTTTGAAAATAAATAAATATATATATATATATATATTTTTTTTTTTTTTTTTTTTTTTTTTAAGAGATCAAAAATTTGTCTCAAGTATAATAAATATATATATATATATATATATATATATATATATATATATAATTTGAATTGTTTAGTACCATTGTGACACTCAGCAGACAAAAGATAGATGAAGATACCAACATAAAATTAATTTTAATTGAGATTTATTTCGATTAAAATTAGTCACGGTATTAATTTAATTTGAGTACCAATCGCAGTAAAAACAAGTTAAAGTACTTACGCAGAAGAGAAATGACACTAACATAACACATAAGCCTAACGATGAGAGAATTCGCAAAAACTATGAATTATTAGTCACAGTCAACATTTGAGAGAAAAGAGAAAGGATAAATTCACCAAAGAGTTCAGTTAAAAGGGGAAAAAAATGAAATTCATGAATTGAAAATTTGAATTTTAAATGCTGAAAAATAAAACTTTACTCATCAGGAAACTTGCATTTCTATTAGCATATGCAAGATTTCGTAAAACTCTATAGCTAATTCCAGCAATATACAGCTCAAGTCTCTATCTTGCAACAAAACAAAAATGTAAAAACAGAAAATTGAATTAAAATAAAAAAGGAAATTAAATTAATCAATAACACAAACCAAAATTTAAACAAGGAATAAGTAATTTAAGCAAACCACATGTTAAACGATACTTACGGAGATAGTAGAAATAAACAGGTTGAGAAACGAACATTAGTAAAAAGAAAGGATTAACGATTAATCGATTTAGGTGCTACTGAAATACATTAATTGATTGCATTATATATATATATATATATATATATATTTATTTATTTCATTTTTTTTTTCTAAAATTGTTCACTAAACTATAAAGAAGACACACTTAAGAAATAATATTTCAAAAACTCTGATTAGCCGAAAAATAAAAAAACACTAAATATTATTTACTATGGAATAAAAAAGTTAGGTTTTACATAGAAACAGCTTCATTTTTTTTCTTTTGAGAAAGTAAATTTTTTCCCGCTATATTTAAAATGCAAAACATCCCTATTTGTGATTTCGTTTATCACAGTTAAATCAGAAAAATTATTTACTTTTTAAATCAGGGGTACATTGGACACAAATTCAAAATATTTTTAGTATAAATTATTTCCGTTGCCAATTTTATCAGAAACTTATACTGTGGATTAAAAGTATGCACAAAGTTTCTTGAATACATTTTTAAAAGTATTTAAGATAAACCAAATTTAAATTTAAAAATTTATCATATTTCAAAATGTTTCAGGTAAAAATTGGTTTAAAATATATTCACAATACTTTATCATAACAACCAACGCATGCATAAAAATAAAATTTACTATCAATTTTTATTATATCACATTTGAATTCAGCTGAAAAATGTCATTAATGTAAATATAAAACAGTAAAACATATATAGAATGAAAAAGGTTTCAAGTATTCAAGTAAAATGTGATGCAATGTGAGAATAAAATACAGACAAATTTACAAATGAAATGTTTCATTGGATAAATAGTTTTTTTTTTTTTTTTTTTTTTTTTTTAATATTTAAGGTTTTAATTTCAATGAGTTCTCGCTCGTTTTGTAGATACTATTCATCTACATTTTTCTGATAATTCAAGAAATTGTCGAAACATCTCTTCATTGTCTCCAGAAGAGTTTCGCGGAGGTTTCTTTTCCGGTTCTGATTATTTGAAGTTCCTGCGTAAATAAATAAATAAATAAATAAATAAATAAATAAAATAAAAAATAAAATAATAATAATAATAATAATAATAATAATAAATAAATAAATAAATAAATAAATAAAATAAAATAAAATAATTATAATATAATGAGCAAAAATATCTATAAATGGTCATAAATTAAAAAAATTAACTATATTGCAAACAGAGATGTCTTTTTAATGTTAAAAAGTGGTTTTTGACATGGCATAGGTATAATACTGGTTTAAACCGTCAAAAACCTCGGCCGTCAAAAATCTATATCGACGAAATGCAAAATCTGTAGATGAGCTAGAATCTGGTTAGAAATTAGTAATGTTTTCCAGGGGTGCAGAAAATGTTCAGACCTCTGAAATTTCCCCCGCACACATTCTAAATTTCCCCCAAAATAACGGAACAACCTATTATCAGAGGGCTGTTTACTTTTTTTCTTTTTTTTTTAAATCTTTTTGAGAGGAAGGAGACGGCAGAAGAAAGGAGAGATATTTCTTTAATTTTTCATAAGCTAACTATATCTGAGTCAGATGACTGTCACCCCTATTTTAGCGTTGGACTCGTCGAGATAGCACTTGCGCAGATGCTTCCATGGTTTCAAGAAATGTGGTCGAAGAATAAGCACTGTACTCTAGATGTTTATTGGCGCATATGACTCGATGGCACGCCACCGTGGAAATAAAACTTTTGATACGTGCAGTATTTATTTTCAGTTTGTTCGAGTATTAAGATAAAGCAGGTAAACGTAATTGAATAATAAGTACATTTAGATATCTAATTTTAAGAAATATGTGTATGTAAATACTTAAATGGTTTAAGGTAGTTTATTTCTGTTATTTCAAATTAAGGATTCGCATTAGTTTCTGTAATAATATAATACTCAGATGATTTATGTATAAGCAAATTGCACATCTGTATTGTATTAACACAAGGTTATGTAATTTATTTATTATACGAAATGGTGAGCTTAAAACAAAGACGTAGCTCTTATTTAAATTTCAGATTTAATTCTGCAATTCCGTATTCGATCTGAAATAAAAGGTTGGAAATTATTGGTTTGTTATGGGAATAATCAATGAATTATTCAGCTGCAGAAACATAATTAAAAAAAAAAAAAAACCTTATTATTATTTTTGTTTTATATTTCATATTTTTATATAAATGTCAAAGTTATTTTAAACCTAGACTTAGTTTAATTCAAATAATGTCATAGAAAAGTACTTACCATCTTATCGGAATGAACATAATTATTTCCCTTTATTATATTAATTTCTACTTAAACATATCAAAAGGAAAGAAAATTATAATGGAAATTTGTATATTTAAGAAAATAAGTTCATTCTAGTATAGGTAACATTTATTCTAACATTCTTTGTCTTAAAATTTACGCTTTCAATCAACATTATTAAAATTAAAATACATTTTCACAATACATTTGTTCCTATTATTAAACGTAAATGTCAAATTAATTAAATTTTTAAAGCAATTTCATAAACTATTTCTGTATTTTTATCACGAGAAATGCACCACAGTATAATAGCAGGAGACTTGGCGTTGGAATATTAAAACAGGAATAAATTACTACGTCACAAACGCCAAAGAAAAATTATTGAGGTGCATACAGCTGTTTCGGTAGCCTAAAGAGTACCGTCTTCAGTGCAAAAAGAATTCTGAATCCGGAGAAGTGCTCTTATATATAGGAGAGGGACCGGATTTAGTTCAACCAATAGGATTACGGAAGAGGTGGGGAGTGTGGCCAATAGGAATTAAGGAATGTGTAGCTGTGTAAACAGTAGAAAAATTAAGGAAATGTGGACTGAATGTAAAATTTCCAACAATCAGACAAATAGGGAACAGCGAAATCACAATTTACAAGGTTTTTAAAATTTTTATAAATATGAAAAGCTTCAAAGAAATCGAGTTCATGAATGGATTTAGGTCTGCAAATTATTTTAGCTGAATTAAATTTAAAATTATGATTTTCTTCCCAGCAATGTTTAGAAATAGCCGATTTATTGGTTTCTTGTTTGCGGACGTAATTCATATGTTCTTTTAGACGAAATTTAAGACTGCGTTTAGTTTGGCCAATATATGATAAATTGATTTTATGAACTAAATCCGGTCCCTCTCCTATATATAAGAGCACATCTCCGGATTCAGAATTCTTTTTGCACTGAAGACGGTACGCTTTAGGCTACCGAAACAGCTGTATGCACCTCAATAATTTTTCTTTGGCGTTTCTGAAGTAGTAGTTTTAATAGCACCACAGTATATTTTGATACTAAATATAAAAGAAATTACATTTAAAATAAGTTTCTAAAATTATAAGAATCTCATAATTACGTGATGACGCAAGTTTTCGGAGTTTATATTTTCCCTGGAGCCATGTAACGATAGCAGACAATTTCACTTGCCTCCCCAGTTATCAAAACATCGTTAACTTGAAAGTTATATAAAATATCACTGAATTTATTTTCATTGAAACTTTAAGAAGTAAGTTTATAATTTCCTTTTGATTTAGCAACAAAAGACATTAAAGTAAAGAACAAATGGTCTGCGTAGGAGGATGTTGTTTACACTTCAAAAGTTTCTAATTAATTGTGAAATAAGTGTTTTCTTGAATGCAATAATATTTTACCGAAATTATTATTTTTATTTTCATTACACTGAAAAAAACTTATATACTGCATTTATCTACAACGAATAAGTGGTCATTTTCTAAATCCCTAAACTAGAAATATAGATTTCCGAGCAATGAGGCACAACTGTAAAAAAAAAAATGTTGTAAAATTACCGCAATATTCAACCACCTCATGATGTAAAAAATTTAATCGCATGTGAAGTAAAAAAAATTTCAAGCACTATGTGTATTTTTTTGCATAATCCATCTGACGTCAACGCATCACATAGCATAGATACACAAACCAGATTAGAAAGAACTAAAGTTTTCAACTTAATTGCCATGTTTAATTTACCGCACACTTGAAATTTAACACGCAGGCGTTTTTTTTTACCCGCACATTGTTATATAATCAAGCATGTTAATTTTTTCAGTGACGCCAATAAGCTGAATACACAAAATGATCGAGAACTTCTAGTTTATACATTTCTAGATGGTGAATTAATATTCTGAATATTCTGAATTCATAGTATTGCGAGAAATTGTCGCTTAATTTTCTAGAACTGGGTCGTAAAACAAAATTATAGTTGCTAAAATTCGTCTCTTGAATTCTTATTTTTTTAAAGAGATTTTCGAATAAATTTGACCTCGATAATATAGGCGAATGCTCTACACTGTTAAAAAATTCAACCGAAAACTCTGTGTAATCTATTACCTTAAGTCTTACTTAAAATTACAATGAAAAATGAACAGAGATGTTAAAAAACTTATTTTATATATTCATTTTAATAAGTAATATTAATTTAATTAATTATTGGTGAGAATATATTTCGGACTTAATTGCTTTTTCTAAAGTAGAAACAGTTATCTTCAATTTTAATTAATAAATTAAATAACAAAATTAAGTAAAAATACAGAATAAAGATTGAGAATCTCGATTATTCACTTTTAACTAAGAATTACTGTAAATTTATAGAGACTCTGGATAAATATTTACATTAAATTTACAGAAATTTTTAACAGTGTAGAATTCTAATTAGGGTTTCTAGAACTTTAGCTTTCAAAGGGGGCTAGAGTTTCAAAGGATGACATGAAACTATTTTTATTAGAACCACAATTTAGATTCTAGATGTCAGTTACAGAATTTATTCGTAGTATATATTAAAAATAGATAGATTAATTGATATGTAAAATTTTAAACTCCTAGTTATCGATGCATTTATACATTTTAAGAGGTAATGAAAACGTTGGAAAATTTTTAAGAAAAGCCTTTCTCTCTGTCTCTTAAAAGGTGGCTTTCATTTTTTTTTTCCCGCTCAAAATTTGAACATCCACTTGAGACGCAAATTTAAGACGTTTTCGTCTACAGAGCGCATACTTGCTTTTCATTTCTTTATTTAATTATTTTTAAAAATATCTTTTAAATAAAATAAAATAAAATAAAAATATTTGTTACATAACATTTCTACTGGTAAAACAGAAATGAGGTTTAAAGTAATACATATGATAAAGTATAAATAATAATAATAATAATAATAATAATAATAATAAACTTAATTTTTAATTGCTTAAATAATACCATATGAAAAATATGTAAAACCTTAAACTGAAAAGCCCATATAGGATTCGTACACTCCAAATGTCAACGTGAAATCCTGCAAATAAAAGAAAATACTATATACGTTTACAATAATCTTTGTATTGTGAGAAATCTCCAGCACGCTTGGGAAAAACAATCAACATTAAAGCTGCAGTTTGTCATATTAACAACAAGCAGGCTACGCCCGCTTCGCTGGTCAGTATATTTAGATGAATTTTCAAAGGAATTGGATCAGTATTTATTTTTTACATCACATTATAAATAAAAACTTAATAAAAAAATTAATAATAATTTATCCATAAATAAATAAATAAATAAACATTGAAATTGCTCTAGACCTTGCTTCGAGTACCCGTTGCCTACGGCATCTCTTTTTTCCGCCCGTGCTGCATCGAGGGGTTCAGGTTCCTACTGTCTGCAAAAAGGTCTTTGCCGGGCACTTCAATCTGGGTATTTATCGACGACATGTGGATCTTCTGTTACTTAAGAACTACGATTTTAAAGATGACTGTATCTCAGCATCTATTATATGTTTTTGTTTTTGAACCATGTGTTTTATAGCCCCCGTTATTTACACTGTATTACGATTTGATTCCGACCAGTGAAATAATAAAAAAGTAAATTTTCTTTTAAAAGGAATTAAATACATGAAAAACAAATAAATTTTAATCAGTTTAATCCTTTTTTAATGTATACTACCATTTTTTCGCCCAATAAATATTATAAAAAAAAAAAAAATGGATTTTTATTTTAAAGGAATTAATTTAAAATGAAAAATAAAAAGTTGCTATACTATAAAAATTATACATAAACATAACAATTTATTTATATTGCATTATCATTTGATATTCAATAAATATAATAAATTAAAAAAAAAGAAAGATAAAGAAAGAATTTCGCCTTCAAATGAATGTATTAAATAAAAAATAAATAGTGAAATAACCGTTGCTAAGATACGCAGACGATTACATTCAAAGAATTAAATTTATGAAAAATGAAGTATTCAAGCCAATATTTAAAGTCGAAAAAACATTAATTTAAAAAATTCGAAATTCGAAAAAATCTCGATGCGGTGCGCACCTGCAGGGTCCCAGGTACCTATATGCCAAATTTGGAAGCTCTGTGATCAATAGTGTGAGCACTGGAGCGCAGACATGCACACACACACACACACAGACACTTCTCTATTTTTATATAGATTAAAATATTACTGGAAATCAATAATGTGTAGATATCAAAATGCCTAATTAAAATTCATCTCAATCAAAGCAAATAATAATAATAATAATAATAAAATCTGGTGTGAAACAACCACGAGATTCCCATTACCCACTGTTACACGTATTATAATCATTTTTTGGAGATAATGTGATCAGAAGACATAAAAATGACCTAAAGAAGTAATAAACTTAAAATTTTCCGGTAAG
Organism: Salticus scenicus; assembly: GCA_963930645.1. NCBI lineage: Eukaryota > Metazoa > Arthropoda > Arachnida > Araneae > Salticidae > Salticus > Salticus scenicus. The sequence continues at coordinate 79,628,168 of OZ005660.1, forward strand.
AGAAACTTTATACTCATGTAAAGACATATAAAGCGAAGCTTACATATAGCGAGATAAAAAATAAGAGGAAAAAAAATAGTAGATTTATTTTTTGAAACACCAATTTCCGAGATCTAAAACTGACATACCTAAATAGGATGACTGTTAATTTTCCTCTAATAATCACGTAATACATGAGAAAGAAATGGATTTATATAACAATTTTTAAGAAAATTGTTAGAGCCATTTTTGAGATACCAACTTTTACGAAATTCAATTATTGACCGGAAAACAATAATTGCATACAAAAAGATATTTAAAAGTGAGCTAATAGGGCCAGTTTGAAAAAAAAATCCGTGTAGCCGTTTTTAAAGGAACGCGCTTTAGAGACCTGAAATTCAGCTATTTATACAGGACGCCTATCAATTTTTTCTAAACTAACCAACTATATCATTAGAAAGGACATCTAATAGAGTATTTATATAGCATATTTGAAGAAAATAGTCGGAGCTGTTTTTAAGATACGGACTTACGGTTCCACTTCCGGTTTCCGATGTCCAACTTCACCAAAATTTGGAACCATCTGTACACCAGACCTGACTCAATTTTGAAGTTTTGTAGTTCTATCTTTATTAGTTTCAGAGATATGATAATCAAAAGATTCCATGCATACACACATACATGCACACACTGACCAGTTGCCAAAAACTACGTTTTTGGTTTCAGGGGTCTTTAAAACGGTAAATCAGGTGAAATCTCGATATCGAATTTTTGGACCGAATACAGTATTTCTATTACCTACGGTAGTAGGGTAATGGAAGTAAAAATGGTTTAGTCTGGGAAGAATATACGGAATAAAAGAAAATATTAAATTGAATAAACGATGTATTTTTCTTTGTACGGTGAAAAGGCGAAATGCAAGTCATTTTCGGAATTAATTTATGAAATTCGCATGTAAATGATGCATTGTCGAAAATTTTAAATAAAAATTTTTAAGACGGAAGTTTTTTAGAACGCAGATTCAGTGTATCGAAAATAAGCGAAATTTGTAAAAGTTTACTTAACGATAGCCTGTGTCTTGGCTTTATTAACACTTCTGAAAAATATATTTTTATTACTTAATATCCTCTTCAATCTCCGAAATATATTTTGAAATATTTGCAATTTATTTCTAATTTTTGTACATTTTTTTTCCCCACAATTCATATTGACAATATTAATTTAATCGAAAATAAAATACGTTTTATCTAATGAATCATCTAATAACTTCAGCTTTAGCATGGTGCTCAACTTTTCAAATTTTTCGTCATTTCTGAGTTATTTTAAGAATTTTAATTTTTCGAGTTGTTTTCGAGAGACAAGTACCTTATTTTGCAAATGTCATTTTAATATAATATCATTATCTTTTTTATTTTATTCTACATATAATAGAAAAAAATATGGTTTCGTAAAAATTTTCAATTTTGTGATTTCAAAGGATTTACAAGTGATTTTTTTGTGATTTACAAGTTTCTAGGTGTCTAGAACATGATTTGACAATTTTTAGAATATGTCTGTCATTTTGTCTTTGTGACATTTTTTTTTTTTTTTTTGGCAACTGTGTCGCACAAACTACTGCACATAATTTCATACAAACTGATCTGCAGTTGCACCATGGCATAAATTAGTGCCTATCAACTTTTGCTGAAAATTGCCTAAAAGGTGGTGATGTAATCACATTTTTTCTAAATTAAGATGAGAGTATAGGACAAAATTTCGCATAAATTTGTATAATGATAAATATTTTTAATTAATCGGTATGAAATTAAAAAGATTTACTTTTAATGGTAACAGTCAACTGGGAAAAATATGTACATGTATGAGCATCGCTTCTCCGGAAGTTTCCAGTATGGGTATCTTTAAAAGAAAAACTCGTCAAAAGCTAAAAAAAAAAAAAAAAAAAGTTAAAACATCACTCTGTGATAGTTTAATATGAAGATTAAGGTGCAATTGCGACATTTATGTGTAATTCTGAGCAGTATTTTCTGAGATACAGCTAGAACAAGAATTTGCGACTCACACAGACACCCTGACAGACGTTTTCTAAAAATGATCAAATCATATTCTGGATCTCTCAAAACGTGTAAATCCATCAAAAACTGGAGGTCTATAAATTTTCCGAATGCAACACTTTCAACTATTGAATATACAAGAAAAGAAAACAGAAAAAGAAAAAATATATGAATGTGTTAAACATTTTCAATTTTACAAGATAATATTTTTTAAATACTATTCGTCTTTTCCAACGAAATATTTTTCTAGAAATGTTAACGAAATATGTTTAAATTATTATTATTATTCGAATATTTAAAATATTCAGATAATGTAACATAGCGTGAGACTTATATTGAAATACATACTTAAATTTTGGAAAGTATTACATTCTTCCATGGGAAAAGCAAAAATGTAAAATAGCGTGCATTCTTTTCACACTTCATATTACAAGTTCCTCAGTAATTATTCTCTTCAAAGAGAATAAAATATTGTTTCGATGAAAGCTTGATAAATTACCTATAACCAAATATTTCCTTTCGTCTGCAAAATATTTTTAGGTTAATTTAAAGAAATGGAGTTACACTTTAAACCTAAGGTTTATTATAATTGGTTCATTTCTTCAAATTTCCAGAAAATTATCAGTTAAAGCTCACACTTGCATGCAATATGCCAATAGAAATCTCCGTAAAAATTTTAATTAATCTTGAATATTTCTAATATTATTTAAAAGCTCCTTCAAGAAATTATTGCTTATAAAAGTTTAAAATATTTTCAATTTTACAAAATAATGTACAAGAAGTGTTATATGCCTTTTTAATTCTTTATATATAATTATTTATCGCATAAAATGTATGTATTAAAGCAATACAAAACAGTGCAATTATTTTTCTACATTGAAAATACAAAATTTTTCAACGTGAAAGGATTTTCTGTCAATGAATATTTTTCCACTTATGTCAGAATTTCATCATTAATTACTGCTGAAAAATAAATAAATAATCTTCGGTTGAAAGTTTCAAATACAATATAGATATAGATATAGATATATATATATATAAATGGTGCACCAAGAAGGAGTAATGTAAATCGTACACAAATTGATAATGTACGCAACATAAAAAAAAAAAAAAAATGTGTAAGAATACACAAAATTTTTAACAGTGAAATTTCGACAAAAATCGAAATTTTTTTAAAGTTTGGATGCCAATGAATAAACATGCGACGTCTCAGCGTCTCTTAACTGAGCAACTGGCAGGATATTAAAAAAGTTCGAATCCAGGTGAAAATTTTTTTTAGATTTTCATTCGATGCACTCAGATAGATGGTAAATCTCTTCGTATACAGGCGTGTGAACAATATGAGAAGATGTTAGCGTTTGAAAAAGGATGTGTAGTTGGGTTCAATGAAGCTTGGTTTTCTAATCGGCAACTTGTTCAACATTTGAACAGAAACGATGCCATTATTAGACTATGTTGGCAGAAACGGCTGAGTCATGGCTGAAGGCAGCGTAAAGAAAGAAGACGTTGGCCTAGATAGACGTTAGAGCATGAAGACCATCCAGTCGTCAGAGCTTGACGATTGAGGATGAATCAATCAGAACTCAGAGCCCAATATTCATAATTATTATCAACCATACGTGGAACTGGTTCTTCAGTGAACGCAAAGATTATTAATAGGTGGCTCAGAGAAAGGAGGGTAATCACACGTCGCACCTTCCACGGACTACCAATTACTTCCGTACACCAACAAACCTGTTTCTGTGGTGTTGGGCACATTCGACCTGGAATGAAACTGACTGGAGTACAAACGGGTTACCCATAAATCATGTCTTTATCCAAGTTTAGGTAATTAATTTTCTGCACGGAATTCTACCTTTAACTTCACCAGTGTTCAAGACATACGATATAATAAGCTGTAAAAATAAAGTATGTTTTACTAAAGGGGATTTCTGGCAGTAAAGTTGCCATGAAATATCTGTACGCTATGAAACAAAAATATACGTTAACAGAAAGATTTCGTAACAGAAAATAATCATGCACAAGAAAATTTTTCCTTAGGGCACATCGTAAAAAAGAAATAAAAAGAAATTCACCTTAAATAAAATTTCCCAGACTGTCCAGTCAGGATCAAACCAAGGGCTGTCACAAACTTGGCGAAAATGTTATCTCTTAGCTACGGAACTACATTTTATCCTATTGAAGGAATTTTGAATGGAATCGTGGACTGTATGTTTTTTTTTTTTTTTAAATTCGCTGATTTAAAATTATATTGAATTAAAAATCAGTTAGAAATGAACTTTGAAGGACTCACCCTCTTTTCACATGAGTTCATAAACATTATATTTTAAGAAAGAATGAATAAAACTCTGAATAAATACACATACTTGAATAAAAACGCTAATTATTGATTTTATATCAACTGACACGTTGGAATGACCTTTTCAGCTTATCGCTAGAATCACAACAGAATGTGAAAACAAACAAGGATCACATCAGCAGCAATTACAGGCTCATACCAACTTGAAAAAAAAGAAATTATTTAAAGTATAACTAACAACTAATTGAAAACATGATTAAAATTAATAATAATAATAAAAATGAATTAATTTACCGTTTAAAACACCTAAAATGTCAAAAAAAAAAGAATGAATTTAATCAATGTTTATATTCTAAAAATCTTCTAAAATTTCATAGTGCTGCCATCTATTGTCAAATTTAAGAGATATTGAATTTCTGAATGAAGAGTTAGCCATTAGAATTCTGAACACCTGTAACTGCGCACCTCTCAACTTTGCTTTGATAAGAAATTCTCCGTATACAAAACAGAAAAATATGTAACTACGAGATAAAATCTGTTTCAAAGGTAGCTTCAGAAATTTTTTGCAAGAAATTTTTTAACAGCATTTTTTCCAACAGTGCACACGATATACTCGTACAGTAGACGTACCTCATCGAGTACGACGGGCTCAGATGTCACCGTACAATTAAACCTGTTCGCACAAGTATGGTTTAATTTTAGCTTATACAATGCCAAAGTTCTTTATTATGTAAATTAAGTTTAATTCAAATAATATCATAGAAATATATTTAGCATCTTATCAGAATTAACATAATTATTTTCCTTTATTAAATTAATTTCTATTTAAACATGTGGGAAGGAGAACGAACTATAATGGAAATCTGCAAATTTAATAAATACGTTCATTTTAACATAGCGAACATTCATTCTAGAATTAGTTTTCTTAAAGCTAACGTTTGTAATCAACATTATTAAAATTAAGTAAATTTTCGAAGTACATTTAATCCTGTTATTGAAATGAAATGCAAAATTAAATAAAATTTTAAAGCAATTTCATAAACGTTTTCAGTATTTTTATCACGAAAGATGTACCAAAACATACTTTAATAGTAAAATATAAAAGAGACTGCATTTCAAATACATTTATATAAATGTAAAAACCTCATTATTACGTGATGACGCAAGTTTTCAGAGTGTGTATTTTCCCTGGAGCCGTGTGAAGTTAACAGACAATTTCACTTGCCTCCCCAGTTATCAAAACATCGTTAATTTTAAAGTTATATAAAATATTACTGAATTCAATTTCATTGTAACTTTAATACATTCAGAAAGATTATAATTCTTTTTTCATTTAGCAAAAAAAAAAAAAAAAAAAAAACATTAAATTAAATAACAAATGGTCCGCGTGGGAGGATTTTGTTTGTGCTTTAAAAATTTCCAATTTAAAATTACATTGTTCTTTGCGAAATAAAGATTTTCTTGAATCTAATAATATTTTATTGAATCATTATTTTTATTTTCTTATATATTCAATAAAAGATAGGTTAATGGATATGCAAAATTATCGATGTATTTACATGTTTTTACAGTCAAACAAAACGTTGGACAATTTTCCCGTCTTTCTCTCTGTCTGTGTGTCGGCGTGTGTATGACAACAAATTGTGGCAACCATAACTAAATAACTATTGTTCATAATTTCATATAAAATGTATGTTGTTGTACCTTGACATAATTTAGTGTTTATGAAATCAACTTTTGGTTCAAATCAGGCAATAGGTTGCGCTCTTATAACGCGATTTCTTCCATGTGCTATAACTTAATATCTATCAGATATAATGGAGCGAAAGTCGATATGTCAGAAGGTCATTGTGGAACATTATGCTGTTTCAGTCTGTTGCATACCGCTTAATAGGTGTCGCTCATACTTTTTAAATTTCTCTACGAATGGAATGCTATATCTCAGATTGTTTTTTATACAAATGCATAAAACTTGATATAGTAAAATTTTAGTTGAACTATAGCCGTTGATCCAACGTGGTAGTATTTCAGGTTCAATTAAGTTCAATCTCAATGCAGGTAAAATAATAGAAGAAAATGTTAAGGTGCCGAAGTCTATTTTATTGAATTTCCAAAATATTTTTAATGATTAAACTTATATTAATAATTAAAATGTTATTGGAAATCAATAATGCGTAGATATCAAAGTGTCTAAACAAAATGAATCTCAATCAAAGCAAATTATATATATGCATATATATATATAAGGTTAATCTGGTAAGAATATAGCGAATAAACGAAAATATTAAATTGAATAAACGATATATTTTTCTTTGTGTGGTAAAATGCGAAATACAAGGCATTTTAGGAATTAATTTATGAAATTCGTATGTACATGGTACATTGTGCGAAATTTTAAAGGATAATTTTTAGAACTGTTGTATCTTAGAATGTAGACTTGTGAATCGGAAAATAAGCGAAATTCGTAAAAGTTTACTTATCGATAGCTGTGCCTTAGCTTTATTAACATTTTTTAAAAATATATTATTATTATTTAATATCCTCTTCAGTTTGTGAAATATACTTATATTTAGAAATATTTGTAATTTGCTTGTAATTTTTCTGCAATTTTTTTTTCCCGCAGTTCATACTGACAAAATTAATTTAGTTGAGTGTTAATGTACTAAATATATAATTGAAAAATAAAATACTTTTTACCTAATGATTAAGCTTTAGCTCAACGTTTGAATTTTTTCGCCATTTCTGTGTTATTTTAAAGAATTTTAGATTTTCGAGTTGTTTTCGAGAGAAAAGTAACCTATTTTGCAAATGTCATTTTGATATCATATCATTATTTTATTATTTTAATCTACATATACTAAGAAAAAAAAATGGTTTCGTAAACAAATTCAACTTTGTGATTTCAAAGGATTTGCACGTTTTTAGGTGCCTCGAACACGATTTGACCATTTTCAGAAACCGCCTGTCATTGTCTGTGTGATTTTTTTTTTTTTTTTTTTTTTTTTTTTTTTTTTGCAACTGTATCTCAAGAATTACTACACAGAATTTCATGCAAATTGATCTGTAGTTGCACTATAACATAAATTAATGCCTGTATACGTTTGGTGAAAATCGTTCAAAAGGCGGTGATGAAATTTCATTCTTTCTAAATTTTTAACATGGCAGTATAGGACAATTATAATCTGCATAATGTGGATTATTTTTTTTTATATATATTCAATAGAAGAAAGCATTGGATTGGTAAAAATTTTCGATCTGGGATTTTCGATTAACTTACATGTTTTGAGATGCCTGGAATAGAATTTGACCATTTTTAGAAGAAGTCTGTCTGTACATCTTTCTGTTTGTTTATCTGCGTGTGTGTAACAAAATATCGTCGCAACTGTATCTCAAGAGCTACTGCACAGACGTTTATGAAATTTCATATGTAATTGCACCTTGATATAAATTAGTGCCTATCAACGCTTGGTAAAATTTGTGCGACAGGGGGCGTGGTCATTCCATGTTTTCTAAATTTTTAACATGGGGGTATAGTACAAAATTTCGTATAAATGTGCATAATGAGAATTATTTTTTAAGAATAATTACAAAATTAAAAAAGTATTATTTATAATAGTGATAGTCTTCTGTGGGAAAAAAATTGTATATGTAGGTGCATCGCTTCCCTCCCTGGGGAGGTAGGTTCCAGATTTTTATTATAGGTATCTTTCAAAAGAGCTCGTCAATATATTTAAAACGAATGGCTGAACCATCAATCTGCTATAATTTAAAAAAAAATGAATGAATAAATAAATAAATAAATAAAGCTTTTTATTTAGAGACATATTTCATATAGAGAATAAAACTGACTTTCTCTAGACGTTTAGTGTTATACTACTTTTCTAGAATGAAAATCGCCTGCATTCATCATGGGAGATAATTTTAATAAGTAATAATTTTAATAAATTATTTTTACTGAGTGAATTTGTATGGAGAAATATAGAAGAAAGCCTTGTGGTGGCCACAGCATATTAGTTTTTAAATAAATATTATGGAATTAAAAATATTTAATTTTAAACGTAGCAGTCAACTGGGAGAAAGTATTGTATATGTAAGAGCATAGCTTTCCGGGAAATTTCCAGTAGGGGTATCTTAAAAAAGAACTCGTCAATATCTTTAATACAAATGGTTGAAACATCGATCTGTGATAATCTGATATAAAGTTATAGACTTTTTTTTCATTTTTAACAAAACAATTCTTTTATTCTTTTATATCATGTCATTTGTAGAGAATTGATTACCTTTGGATATTTAGTGTTCTAAGATAGAAATCGTTTGGATTTGTCATGTATGATATTTTTCAAAAATAATAATTATAATGAGTTATTTGTACTGAGTGAATTAATATAGAAAATAGAATATGAACTTTTGTGATGGCCACATTTTCACAGAGAAATCATTTATTAAAAATATAATAATAAACGTTAATGTTTTATTGGTTTAATAAGAAGTACTTGTAATTAATTTATGTTTATAATACATATTGTAGCAAGTTTAAAAATCACATGCTGCATACATTACAAAATTTTTTCTGCAGTATACCTATTCTTAAAAGTAGCATAATTGTAATTCTTTTTACCACATTTTTATTAACTAGCTTTCTTGTTTGTTTGTCCACTACAAATCTTGTAATCGATTTTTAACTAACTTCTCGACTCTCTAACATTTGAAACTTTTAGAATAGCTCAGAACACGATGACAATGCATTATTTTAATACTGTTATTCAACTGATAAATGCTTGGAAATTTCTTATAACTGCTCTTTTTATTACGCATTTAATCATTTTTTTTTTTCAAGTTGATGGGATAATTCATCAAAAAAAAAAAAAAAAACGTATTTATGGTACATAGAATTGTCAAGTTTATATGATTCAACAGAAAATGTAAAAACGTAGTATATAACAAGTTTTTTTTTTTTTTTTCCCTTGTAGTTATTTTTACATTATGATTATTGTAAGGAAAAGAAAAAAAAAAAGTGCATATACGTCAAGTAAATGCAAAGTTACAATTGCAGAGTCCATGGTAGTACAATAGCGTAGCAGAGTTCCTATTTCAAGACTAAAAACTATTTATGTTATGCAGAAGACAGATTTTAATATAAACATTTTGATACGAAAGACAGATTTCAATTACAATAAGTAAATAAATAAATAAATAAATAAATAAATAAATAAATAATAACTCTGCTTACAACAATCTATAACGTATGATTTTAGCAATAGCCTAATATCAAATGCATCCAGTACTTTTCACTTATTAGATTAGAAATAGATTTTTAAAAAATATTATATTTTGTGTCTCTCTTAGAATTAAAATAAGTTGTTATTTTCAAAAACATTTTTTAAAGCATTTAGTTAAAATATACTTAAAATTAAGTTAAAAGTTAGAAAAATACTAAATTTATTGCTATTTATTTCAAATTCTTTTTTCTTTTTTTTTTTTTTTTTTTTTTTTTTTTTCAATAGAAAATTTATTTCATATTGGCTTTCCATTTTAAATCTTGGCTGGGATTCAATTTTCTTTAATTTATTGTGCTGGTGTAATACATCACAAGTATTAAATAGACAATAAGACTTCTTCACACACCATAAGTTTAAAGCCAGCACAACCGGTTTCGAAAGGACGTAGCCTTCCTTCATCAGGTGCAAAAACCACGTGCTACTGCCTTAGAGGCAAAAGCAAGACTGAAAGCAGGGCAAAATCTAGAGGGGGGGGGGGATCAACACAAACAACCAATAGGAAGCATCATGCAGGACCAATCAGAGAGGAACACACATGCACACACAAACACAAAAGGAGGGATGGAAGGAATAAACAATTATTATTATTTTTTTAAATAATTTATTTATTTATTTTTATTATTTATTTTATTTTATTTTTTTAAATTAATATTATAATAATAAGTAAATTTAATAAAATTAATTCATTTATTATTATTATTATTTATTTATTTATTTATTTGAAATATTTAATTATAACTATTACGATGTTATAAACATAACGAAGGAAATTATTTAATTGAATTAAACAAATTTTTCCAGGCTGTAGACAGCAAAGTGGAATCAGATTTTTCATTGACAATTTTATCACGATTAAGGTAAATAGCTAAATTTTCCAAAAAATCCAGTTCGGAAATGCGTTTGGCATGAAAGATAATTTTGGCACTCTTAAAATTAAAACTATGATCAAATTCCCAACTGTGCTTCGCAATAGAAGATTTAGAAATTTCTTGATTAACAACATATAGAGAATGTTCACTGCTTTCAGTCTTGCTTTTGCCTCCAAGGCAGTAGCACGTGTTTTTTGCACCTGATGAAGGAAGGTTAAGTCCTTTCGAAACCGGTTGTGCTGGCTTTAAACTTATGGTGTGTGAAGAAGTCTTATTGTCTATTTATCGTTTGTACACCAGTTTTGCATTTAGTTTTGGCATCACAAGTATTATTTTGAAACCATTGTGTAATTATTGTAAATGAGATACTTTCTTTCAAACCAAATGGATAAGCATGAAAGATTTCAAAAATTTTTTCTTACAGGCAAAACACACACACACACAATAATAATAATAATAATAATAATAAATAATAATAAAAATAAAAACAAAGTATTTTTGGGAATGCGTGTTATTTTTGACGTTCCATAGCAGATTTAAATACAATAAATTCTGCCTTGACACATTGGGACGATAGACCACATACTAAACATTCTTTTAATACTACGTATACTACTGGCCATTAAAATTGCTACACCAAGAAGGAATAATAATAATGGAATGAAATTTGTTGGACATATACATTATAGTAGGAAGAACAATTGATTAAAATTTCAGAAAATTTGGAGTAATATGTACTAAGAAAACAGCACATAAAGCAGCGACCTCTGTGAGCAATAACAGCACTTATCTGCCTGGGCATTGAATCGAACAGCGATTGGATGACATGTACGGGTAGAGCACTTCATGAAGTTTTAACACGATGCCACAATTCATCGATTGTAGTTACTGGTGAGTGGTGGGAGGCCAGTCGCTTTTCAACGATTAAACAGTCATTTTCATTGGTGCGAGATCAGGAGAACGCGCTGGCCAGAGCAACAGTCGAACACATTCTGTATCAAAGAAGTTCCGGACAATACAAACAACTTACGGTCGTGCATTATCTTGTCTAAAGTTTGCGCTACGGAGGCCTCGAATATAGGGAAGAGGGGCGGGCCTTAACAGAAATTTAACGGCCGCTGTTCAGAGTGCCAGGAATACGAACAAGAGGTAATCGAGACATGTATCCAATGGGAACCCATAACATCAATGCAAATGATGGACAGTATGATTATGTCGAATCCCAGCTCGAAATGTGCATTATTCATAATGCCGTTAAATACGGATAAGGTAATATTGATGCTGTAAACATGATTGTGATTTGTCTGAGAAGTGACTTCATGCCATTCCTGCGTCCAGGTTCATCGTTGATCCCACATTAATGGCGCCCATATCAGTGATGCAGTTTTGAGGGTCATCAGAATTTTGGAAGCCGCATACTGAGTCACCACCTGGATTGATGGTATGTGGTACCATTGGATACATGTCCCGGTCACCTCTTGTTTTCATTCCCGCTACTCTGAATACCAGCCATTACATTTCTGACGAGTTAAGGCCCATCGTTCTGCCCTATGTTCAAGGCCTCCAAAGCGCAACATTTAAGCAGGACAATGTACGACCGCAAGTTGTCCATATTGTCTGGACCTTCATTGATGCCGAATGTGTTCGACTGTTGCTCTGGCCAGCGCGTTCTCCTGATCTCGCACCAATGAAAATGACTGTTTAATCGTTGAAAAGCGACTGGCCCCCCACCACACGCCAGTAACTTCAATCAATGATGTTAAAAGGTAAAAACTTTTAACATTTTATTCAAAAATTTATCATTTTAAAACTTCCTTCCAAATTTCAACTATCATGAATTTTTAATAAAAAATAATAAAAACGGAGATGATTTATTTCAAAAATTGAAATCGGAAATAATTATTTAAACTCTGGAAATAATTTATTTAAAATCCAGAAAAATCTATTTAATATGCTCTGAAAAATTATTTAATAAACCCAGAAAATAATTAATAAATATTTCCCAAAATCTAGAATAAATCCCAAGATATTTGGTGAATTAGCATCTGAAAATTTATTCAAATAAGTTCTGGATTCCTCTATTTATTTCTAAAAAATATATCTGATATTTTGTATTTTCAAAAATACATAGTTTCCCTCTATCGCTGACGCCATGACGTCACAGATTCCAAGAATTTCTGCTTGAGTTCAATGCCCTCCGGAAAGTATTCATCCGCATCTTTAAAAATAGCGTCATCGCAAAATTTTCAATAAAAAATAGAAAAAATAAATTAATCTTTCAATAAATCATAAATAAATAAATTGTGAATAAAGATAATTCCCTTTCGTCAACTCTAATTAACTTTTATTCATAAAACCAACTCCAATTAAAAATATTTAGAGCGAGATATTTCGTCGCTCATTTATCTGCCGGTATTTCGGCACTTGAACGCGGGGAATTGAAAAAGACGCCGAAGACACTTGGAGAAAAAATCTTCTGATGTATACAGCTCCGTCGATCCTCTCGGCCGCGTCTGGCGATTTCGCCGTTAGAGTAAATCGTTAGCGCGACGAGAGATTGTACGGTAGCTCAGTAATATTTATTATACTATCCAGAATTGATTATTTTTTTTAAATGAGGAGTCATCAAGCATCAAGCTGAAAAAATCAATCCTGCCTGTACGTTATGTATGCTCCCGATGTCATTAAAATACTGCCAACTTATCGTGATCTACATTCCCCAGCAATCTGGCTTCACAAGAATTCTAAGATGCAGCAAGTGCGCACGCTCTGGTAGTTTAGATTTACGGGAAAATGTCCTTCACTAAGATATCTGGCAGAGAATTCATCATAGATCAATTAAAAATATACATCAGCATCCAGAATCGACCAGCATCATTACTATGTGGTTCTCCGATATTCAAAAAGTTCATCAAATGTGTTTATATCAACGATGATAAATGTGTGCGTAAAAAATTCCATAATTTGTGAAAAACCAATTTTCAAGTGGAGAAAAAAAATATATATTACTTCCATTGATAAGAAATTACGAATATTTTTGAATGTTTAATATAATGAGAGTAATTACATTTGAAATCAAACAATAAACTATGATCTATGATAAATTAATTACATCCATAAAAACTACGAACATTTTTGACGTTTAATAAAATATCAGTGATATAATTGAAACCCCGTAATAATTCATGAAGATGTTTTAAATGTGATGAAAGATACTACAGTTATAATTCCTAACGATCTTGTTATTAGTAATCATTAATTATGGTTTGTAAGTGCCGGCACACGCATACAAGTTTTTGAAAAGCATGCAATAAATCTGAGTTTAATTCATTTTCCATGTGTCATTGTATTTTATTTAATCATCATTTATGAAGGTAAGCTGTTATTTATGTTTTTTCTTTTAGAAAAAAATTGATGACCATAATTAATGATGTTTCATTTTCAGCAAGAGTAAATTTCCGGTCTTTGCCAATAAAACGGCACTTATAAAAAATCGCCGCATATTAAAAGAAGTCCGCCGTTATCTATTTATACAACGCAATGCTATCTGTTTATCTCTTAATGAATCATCAACCGACTTTGAACCACTATACTACTCTCTCATTCATCACCACATGGCCTCGCATTCACCCAAACAAAAAATTAATTAATTAAAAACACTTTATTCTTTTTAATATTTTAACAGATGAATTGTGGCATCTTGTTAAAACTTCATGAAGTTCTCTACCCGTACATATCATCCAATCGCTGTTCGATTCAATGCCTAGGCAGATATGTGCTGTTATTGCTCACAGAGGTCGCTGCTTTATGTACTGTTTTCTCAGTACATATTACTGCAAATTTCCTGAAATTTTAATCAATTGTTCTTCCTACTATAATGTATGTGTCCAACAAATTTCATTCCGTTATTATTATTCCTTCTTGGTGTAGCAATTTTAATGGCCAGTAGTGTATATTATATAATTTTTAAAAAGGATAATATGATGGCTTATGTATTACACTCATGTCCATAAATTAAGGATAATGCTAGCTGAGGCAAATATAGGTTCAGAAGCAAAACAAACATGACTTATTCATAAAACCCATTTATTAAAAAAAAGGTCAAGAACAAAAATGGTGGTTTATGTATTTATATTCATAAAAACTAGGATTTTTGCTTCCTCACATAAACTTAAATTACATGGTTGGTATAATGGTTAATACATTGTATGTCTCCCAGATGATGAAATACAATCCGTTCAACGCCTAGTCATGCTGAGTGTATTACATTATCGATCTGATCTTGGGGAAGATTACTCCACTCAGAGAGCAATGTTCTCCGAAGTTCCGGTACACATGTAAGAGGTGGTTGACGGGCTGCAACTCGTCGGCCAAGCATGTCCCACACATGCTCTATCGGATTCAAGTCAGAAGAGAATGCTGGCCATTCCATACGGTTGATATCCTCAGATTGTAAGCATTCGTTAACAATGTTTACACGATGAGGACGGGCATTGTTATCCATAAACACAAATTCTGGGCCCATTGCACCCCTAAACAAACGTTCATGTTGTTACAGAATGATATCCCGATAAATTTGGCCTGTCATGGTTTCAATTTGAATATGCAGATCTGTTCTGGACCCCAGTATGATTCCAGCCAAAACGAGCACTCCTGCACCACCGTAACGGTGTCTTTCAATGATGTTGTCACGATGGTAAAAGAGGACTAGGCTTTTTCCATATGAAAGTCCGACGTGAATAAGACAGCAAGCTAAACCTGGACTCGCCGGTAAACATCACACAAACCCACTATGCCGCTGTCCACGTTGCATGTTCTCTACTCCAAGCAAACCGCTGGAGACTGTGCTTTGCCATGAGCGGAACACTTCTGACAGGCTTGCGAGCATATAGACTAATATCTCCTAAACATCTGTACACGGTTTGCCTTGAAACTGTGGTACCCGTAGCTGCAGATATCTGACGAGACAGGTCTGATGCTGTGCTCCGTCTGCTTCTTTTGGCAGTTAATTCCAAATACCGGTCGTCATTCCCAAGTAGCACCAGAACGTTCTCTGAACGTCAAATAACGGTTGCAATAGTTCAAACACCGTGTTTCGTGTCACAAAAACGTTCTACTCGACGTTCAAAAATAGTATTATTTGGAACGTTCTAAAAAGGTGTGTTTTGTACCATCCATAATACGTGCAATTAAAGTTTTATGAAAAACGTTAAATAGTTCACCGTCATAACACGTTCTGTTTCAGTGA
Source organism: Salticus scenicus (assembly GCA_963930645.1). Lineage (NCBI taxonomy): Eukaryota > Metazoa > Arthropoda > Arachnida > Araneae > Salticidae > Salticus > Salticus scenicus. Next base: position 79,643,893 of record OZ005660.1, read on the forward strand.
ACTAAAATGAATATTATAAAGCGATTCATTTCCACTTATAATGTATAAAAAAATTTGAAAAAAAAAAAAAAAATGAACTTGGATTTCTTGATACGTTTAAAAGTAATATTAGTTGGAAAATAAAAGAGATGAGGTGGACTGTTTTTTTAACATAATTTTAAATTTTGTTTATCTGATATTTGCAATAAAATTTCTGTTTTATATTCTTGAATGATGTAAAACTAATTTTCAGATAATTTTTGAGTTGTATTATTTTTTTGTTTCATAAAATGTTAATATTAAATATAATATTAATATAAAAATTTATAATTGAATAATATTGTTTAAAAAATCTCGCAAGTGCATAAAAACGGCTCTGTGGATTTTCTTCTGACTCGTCATTCTAACTTCCATCTAGACGTCCATTTCTATGTGATTTTAGGTTTACGATAACGCGGTTAATTTACCAAATTTAGGTAAAACCGTAAGCGAGAATAAAATTCTATCTCAAAGACGGCTCTAATGATTTTCTTCAAATTTGCAACATATCCCAATTTTTACATGTTTTTTCGTTCGTAATTTCTAGTTACTACTGGAAAATTGTTAGGCATCAGGATTAGGTAGGTCAGAAATTGGTGTTTAAAAAATAGTTTTATCGATTTCTTTAAATTCGATATATAAACTTTATTTGTGTGTTTTTAACGCCGTATGTATAGCTGCCAATTTGTACTTCTTCTTCTTCTTCTTTTTTTTTTTTTTTTTTTTTTTTTTGACCGGAAATATTTTATAGGAATTTTTCATACATTTCCTATAAAGTTTTAATGATTAAATAAGGTGAAAAGAGAGAGAGAGAGAGAGAGAGAGAGAGAGAGAGAGAGAAAAAAACGAGAAGTTGTTAGATATACGTATATATTAGATTGCTCTTAAGTCTTGAGTAAGGACAATTTGTTCAAAAATTGTTAGATGTTTAATGCCTATCAATTTTATGTCTCTTGACCACACTATATCCAAAAGCAGTATATAATGTGTGTAGTTGTGGGTAATTGAAGTCGGATTGTTGTTACACAATAGATTTATTATTATTATTATTTAAATTATTTTAAAAAAAATTGACACTATGATTTTTTTTCTCACTACATTATTTTTGCTCATAAAAAATCAGAAAAAATAGTTTGATGTAATTATATATATATATTATATATTTAATTCTGAAATATTTTGTGATTTAAAAGTTGTTCAAGTATCGAGATACATGTTAAATATTACATATTACTTGTATCTACAAATTAATTATTCATTATTTTTTTTAGATTTACTATTGTTTTAAATGTACATAAAAACCTTAATATATATACTTTATATATATATATATATATATATATATATATAACGGTTTAATTTTTGAATGTATAAATCCTTGCTTTTAAAAGGAAGCTTGAGTTGAATAAATATAATACTATTTGCATTATCAGCAGCCACAAACATCTGCGTATGCTATGCAGATGGCAGTGGTTTATAACTTAGGCGTGTGTTTCGCTCTTTGTGGCGATTTTCTCCTTTGTTTTTACATAATTACATTGTTAATAATATAAAAGAATTAAAGCCTCCCCCCATTTTTTTAATTATAACTGTTTATTTGGATGCCTATTTAAAAAACGCATAGGAACATGCAAATGCACATCGACAATTTTCCAATGAATCCACATATTTTTGTGGCTCTTTAAATGAATTATTACTGTTAATCTTGCTATTTTCATTTATTTAATCAGGAATATGTATATTAAATTCGCTATGATTACTGTAGCATAAAAACGCTGAAATTTAATTAATTAAAATGCCTCTTTTTAGACCAATGTTTATTCGAATTTTTTTTTATTTTTATGCACAAATTAGTTGTATCAGGTGCAAGACTTTTTGTAAGAAATATTTTATACTTTAGCTATAGAACCTGAATGATACATATTGATTTCAAAGATTATTTAAATTATTTATGGAAATGTGAACGCAGGCAGACGAACAAAGATTATTAATTAATCTTAACTTTATTTGAAATTTTGAAAAATGCATAACTCAACTGAAAATGCATTTCTAGCATTTTCCATTACACCTCTTTGTGGCCAGACATGCAAATCGTTGCTAACAGTAGCATAATCTATAGAGAAAATGCTTTTGTGAATTTAAATAATATATGTTTATTCCGTTTGTTTTTGTGCTGATTCAAAATATTATAATACGCTTTAAATAAATAATCGTCATAGACTGTAATGTATCCGAATTCTTTTTGCAAATCCTTGTATTTAAAAAAAAAAAAAAAAAAAAAAAAAACTGTGCTTTCATACTATTTTCAATAAAGAACATGACATAGTGAGCTAAATAACAGTGTCATAGCTAACACAAAATCACATTCAAGGTATTCTAAAAATACTCAAGAAAGACAGACAGACAAATCGAAATCATAAATATTGTTCAACTTTCCTGGGAGAGCTAACATATTTGAATAATGCTTAATTTCTGATAATTTTTGTTTTAAAATTAAAACTCATAGTTTAAATCTTAAACCGATCAAATACTAATTATTAAATTTAATAATTAAAAAATTAAAGACACATGTGGATGAATAATTAAATATTATTATGTATTATGTATATTTATTGATGTTTTATGTCCCACTTTTTTCTTACAGAAATTTTTTGTATACTTTGGAATAAACTAGAGGGACAATTACTATCCAAAAATAAATATATTAAAATCTCCGCAGTAGGATCTCTCATGTATGTGTGTGTGTGTTTATTTATCAATACATAAGACTTTTTTTAAGAACATTTTCCGGCAAATTTTAAAATATTATATGATATCAGTTTGTCTATTTTTCGTCCCCCCCCCCTTTTTCTTTCTTTACGGGGGGGGGGGGGGAGAGGTTAATTTATAAAATGTTTTTATGATACTCTGAAACATATATATATATATTTTTTTTTTCCAAGTTCATTATAGTTTTCTCTTAATTGTAAATTATATAAATAAAGCTATTGTTTAATGTACGGGATGTCTGAAAAGGACTCTGGCATATCATGGACTATGACAGATACTTATCCAAAGAAATATTTGTTTTATTTTTATGCTGCATAAAACATCAGAAAAACATGTGTTGTATAAAATGTGGCATGATCAACATAAGATTCAGTTGCGAGAGAAAAATATTAAGATACATTTGGAGATATACGTGAAAACTTCTTAAAGAGCATTTTTAGTTCTTTTATGCATTTTTAACATTATAACAAAATCAAAATGCGTTTATGATTTTGGTTCCATTGTGTATCTATCTTTCCTTTCTCTAATTCGGTTAATTATTTTAGAACATCTCTGATATATTATTCAGCTTTACTGTGGTGCATTCTTTATTAAAAAAAAAAAAAAAAAAAAAAAAAAGTAGTTTTCGTTTACGTACAGGATCTCAGGAAATAGAGTCTATGGGATGTTTTTTTCTTTAAAACATATTTGAAAAGTTGTATAATCTTCACATCACAGCAAAATTAACATACTTTATTTAGATGTAAAATACTGTGTTTCCTGTAGAATATGATCAGTATTAATAATAGGTTTATAGGGATCCGAAATCATTTTCATGCCCTATATAAGTCGAACTCACGCAAAGTAAATTTTCAGTGTGTCAAATTCTTTTCGACTTTTGTCTTCTTTTTTATACCTTTTCTTTCTTTCTTTTTAAAGTATAGTAATATAGGACGTATGCAAATTTTAAACGATATACAAAGATACACAATAATAAATTTAAAAAAAATCTATTTTATGCTTTCATTTTTAGAAAAATAAAATAAAATAAATGATCTAAAACTAGATTTTGTGGGATTTCTTCCTTCTTAATTAAAACGATATACAGAATTGATGTGTCATTACTGAGGTAAATTTCACTTGAGATTAATATAAAGGTAAAAATTACTTGAAAAGTGTTTTATAATTTATGCGAATTGCAACATTTTTAAAATTAATAAAACATGCATAATTGCTGTAATATTTGAATAATATATATATATTGTTTTCAAATTACATAATACAATAGTTTATGTTTCATACCGTTTAAGCAGTTTCTTCAATTAAAGAGCAAAAACAAAACAAAAAGTAATAAATATAAAATTTTATTGTGTTTCTTTTTTTTTCATTGTGATTGTAATTTTTCTATGCAATTTTTATTTCATTTTGCTTTGATCAGGGCCCGTTTAAGACTGAAAAACGAGATAAGAGAGGTGTCATTCAGGGGCACCCCCTAGTTCTATACAAATCATCTATATTCTTTGTTATATCTACAGATTTTTATGCAAGCTTAAAAAATGTGACTATTCACCATAAAATTTTTAAAGAAAAAAAAAAAAAAAGAAGAAGAAGAAGCATAAGTTCATATCTAGTCTAATTTTTATGCAAATGATGTCAGAACACTAATTATTTAACATATAATGCTAATTCTATATTAATTTGACACAGTGCAGGAAGGAAATGGCATTCGAATACACACAAATCTCATGTAATTATATAATACCTAATAATATAGTAGATACATTGTCAGTTAAAAAGAAATATAAAGCACCCTGATAACAAAATGGTAGTGGATGCTGCAGATAACTTTAGACAATATCAAACATTAAGTCCTTAAATTTTATTCAAATCAAAACTTTTTTCATTTCAAACTATAGTTATGGACTTTAGATTTAGAAAACATAAAATGCATTTAATATGAATGCAAAATAAATAAATAAATAGAAAATAATATGTCATTTAAAATACTTTTTTATAGACAAACACAAGACTGCCTAGTGAGTTTCGCAGTTTAGATAAAAGTTTCGTATATAAAATAAAAAATAAAAAAAATCTTGGACAAAAAATTATTAAAAAAAATATTTTAAAAAGTGAGTTTTGGGGGGACCCCCTTGTAAATGCTTGAGTAAGCCCGGGCTTCACGGGCCTATTCGGTAAACAGGCCCTGGTTTTGATGATTAGTTTTTTTTTTAACTAAAATAACAATGCAATTTATTTGAAGTAACATAGGCATTCTGAAACAAGGATTTACTATTTTAGCTACGATCGAATTTCAAAATTTTACTTTAAAAACCTTTAAAAAAAATAATAATACATAGAATAAAAATAAAATAATTTCTTTTTAATAATAGAATTAAAATAATAATCGTATGTTTTACAGAATCTCGCCAACCGTTCAGTTTTCGTATGGTTGCCAGCCGGATGTATTTTCAAAAATCAAAACAAGTGCGAAGCGCGAAGACAGTAGTAGTAATGAGTCGTTTAATGATACCATCTGCTTAATTTCATATTTTATTCAGTTAAGATTTGCTGCTAGACGAAGTAAATCTACAGATAAAAGATAAGTTTAATTTCATTTTACATATTACAATTTTAGCTATTTTAAGAATTACAAATTTTATAAATATGTGCATCGAAATATAACAATATTATGTGAGCTTAAACTTCTCCAAAATTATTTAAATTTTTAAAAGTAAATTCAAAATATTTTTATTATTATTATTTTTGAAATTTTTTAAAATGTTCCATTTTAATTTGTTTTTTGCTGGTTTCATATTACTATTGTTTAACGATATATTTTAGTAGAATGATTAGTTAATTTCTTATAAATATTTTTATGTTTGAGAGCTGAAGTTTAAGTTTTAGCATTCAAGCTTAAAAGTGTTTTTAAAACATTAACAAATTATTGAATCCACACCCAAAGAAAAGCACTGCGCTTTAAAATAATCTGCGCTTTATTTTTTTTTTTCTCATATATATTTAGAATTTATTGTTACATTGCAGTAATATAAAATCAGGTGAAAATAATAAAAATTAGTTAGAAAGAGATTTTTAAAAAAATTTCAAAAAAAAAAAAAAAAAAAAAAAAATTGAAATTTGTTATTTTTAAATTTAAGTAGTTTTGGAGAAAACTTTATTTATATTGTTGTATATCAATGCATATGTATGGAAAATTTTAAAACTCTAAATAAATTATTTAAATACAGTTTTGCATTCTATATGCTTTGAAATATAATATCATTAAGTTTATTAAAATTTCTCAAAATCTATTTAAATTTACAATAATAATAAAATTTTTAGTTTTAATTTTTTGAAAATATTTTAGATGTTCCTCTTAACAAAGTTTTGTTTTATTTTTCCATCGATTATGTATTATTATAGTTTGGAAATAGAGTCTAAATACTTCTAGGTATTAATTTGTGTATACATTCATAAGTTAATGTTTTAAAAATATTTTCATTTTTAAATGAAAAAACTTTCCAACAAACTTCAGTATATAAATAAAAAAATCTTTAAAATTTTAACTTATCAATGAATCTAAAAATTAATACACAGACTAGATTCTACGGCTAAACTAAAATAATGTACAAACGGTGGAAAAATAAAACTTTTATTAGGAAAACAGTAAAAATATTTTTTTTAAATTAAATTAAAAATTTTTGTTATTATTGTAAATTTAAATAGATTTCGAGAAATTTTAATATACATAATAATATTATATTTTAATACATTTATGTAAAATTGTATAATACTAAAACAGTAATTTACTAAAATTACTCACAGAATGATGCATTTGGAGTCACAAGGATTAAAACAAGCAAAATAATTCAAGAGTTTAGTTGTGCATAGCAGATGAAGAATAATGATACAAACAACAACAGGGATATGAACTACTTTTTTTATTAATTCAAATAATGTTTCAGAAATTTTAACATACTTACTATTCCTTTAATTTCAACGTATATGCATGAAAAATTCCATATTCTATGACAGTAATTCCCAAAAAGTGTCATAACATCTCTACATCCCTTAAAAAATTCCTTAAATTTTTGCATTTAAAAAAAAAAAAAAAATTCTTTTTTCCTAATCTGAAGATAATGACGTAATAGTTTTGATTACAAGACTTTGAATAAACACCATAAAATTCAAGAAAATGCAACTGTTACAAACAAAGCGGCAACACATTCAATGTACTCAACGTGCTTGTTTGCAGCTCTCATGTCTACATTGTTCGCCTGAAGAAAAGTTGTGTCTTCTTTTGACACGAAACAATTGTTGCGAGTTCTTGCATTTTATGGTGTTTATTCAAAGTTTTGTAATGAATACTATATCTTAATTTTCTTCAGATTAGGAGAAATAAATATATATATTTTTTTTAAATGCAAAAATATAAGATATATTTTAAGGGATATAGCGACGTTATGACACTTTTTGGGAATTACTGTCGTCGAATATGGAATTTTTCATGCATATACGTTGAAATTAAAGGAATAGTAAGTATGTTAAGATTTCTGAAACATTATTTGAATTGAAAAAAAAAAAAAAAAAAAGTAGTGGGGTGCTGTTTTATAATGACGTCACAATTTTTTTTTTTTTTTTTTTTTTTTATTGCACTATTTTAGAACGTTTACAGTACGTTTTCTAGAACGTTCTGAAAATGTGTATAACGTTTTGAAAACGTTCTAAAAACGTTTAGAACGTTCTGAGACCGTACATCTAGAACGTTCTCTGAACGCTTCTATAACACCGATGGTGATAGCTACACGTTCATTGAACGTTCCCTGAACCGTACTATTGTACGGCTTCAAGATGGACAAATAGACGTCTATAGCACGTTCAAAGGGAACGTTCTTAGAACGTGTTTGCAGAACAATTTTTGAACGTTCAGAGAACGTTTCGGTGCTGCTTGGGATTCGGCGTTGTAACTCTGGTTCGACCAGTACTGTAACGTCGACTGTCATTTCCATCGTTTTGGAATCGTTTCCAAAGCCTAGAGATGACACTTTGGGCGATTCTAAGTTCCTCCAATACTTCTATCTGAGTACGCCCACATTCCAGTCGGGCGATAATTCTATCACGTAAAATATCATCCACATGCGTGCTCTGGGTCATACCTATTCGGTTGTGGCACTGAGCAACTTGCAGGACTCTTGCGAATAATTTCCCCTCTTTGCTCCCATTCCTTATCTACCCCTTTCTCACACTTTCGCCATTGTGACGTCATATCGGCGTCATCTCACGACTTCTTATAATTTGCATATGAAGATGTGTGTGGTAATTCTACAGGTGAAATTTTTGCATTAAAGTTCAATTTCCGTGTGATTCTGAATTAATTTATGGACATGAGTGTATGTATATACATTTTGTGTATAGGTACAGGCATAAATAATAATTTTCAACACCCGACCACTTTCACCGTAAATTAATGTAGAAACATGCGGCTGGTGCAGGTCGATTAGCAATAAAGCGTAATTTATAAAGGTATAATTAGATTTTGCTTAGGGGAATGTCTAAATATTAAATTGGCATTAACTTTTTTTCAGGAGTAACCCCCATTTCAGACCATTGTTTTGGATTATTCGGATCAAATCAAACTGAAACTTCAAACTGAATCAAACTGAACTTTATATATGTCTCTCAATTTTTCATAAAGTTATATTTTTTTTCAAAATATTGGGGTGCTTATTAATAGGACAAACATTAATTCATATATTTCAGAAAAATTAATATATTTAAATTTCATTTTTATACGTTAGAATGAAATGACCCTGGCATATTCCATGCATATTTCTTATTGAAAAACACTTCTTATTATTAATAAACTCCTATTTAAAAGAAATTATAAATTACGACCTGTATTAATTATGCCGAAGTAGAACAGGCGTGATCGAAAATATGGGTTTCAAAATTTACAGCTCTTTCCTATCATTATTTTTCGAGTTACAGTGATATTTCAATTTTTATTGTTCTTAGGGGGCTGCCACTTATTTGTGTCATCTATAACCTTGCATACACATGAAAAATAACAGTTCTAATAAATGTGATTTTCAGTTTTGATATCACGTTACTAAAGTTTTTCTGAAGTAAATTAAGTTGTGATATTAAAGCATTACATATATATATATATATATATATATATATATATAATGCCACTCTTAAATAAAATTATAAAGTTAAAAAGTAGAAGATTCTATCAAAGAACGATAAATTTTGGTATTAGAAATTTGAAAAGAAAACAAAATTTTTGATAATTCTGTTATGAAGGAATATGAACTAAAAGTTTTTTTTTTTTTTTCATTTCTTTCTAGAGTTACAGAAATTTTCAAGTATTCATTTCTTAATTTTTGTTCTTTCCCAATGTTTCTGGAGTCATTTTATCCCTGCAAATCCTTTAATTAACAGTAATAAGTACGTTTCAAATTTTTTTAATTGCCTATATCAATTTTCAAAAAAATCCGCAAGTTTCTGTACATAAAAACGCACTTTTTTTTTCATTTTTTTTTTTTTTCAATTGTTATAGAATATTTGAAGTTAAAGGCTGAATCAATATTCTTTTTTTTTTTTTTTTACTTAATATTTTTTTAGGATTTTGGTCTTCGCTAGCTAACGCTCTTAGGTTCCCGTTAAAAAGAACGACAAGTGTTTGGTAACTTTTTATTAAATGGGCAAATCCTCAATGGACAGGTTCTTGAAGAATTATACAAAAGGAGATGACATGTTGGATACATCATGAAGCTAAAATCGCAAACGCAGGTGCCACTAAGCAACACAGTTATATAAATAATTCCGCATTGTTGTTGTGAAATTATGTAATAGGGATCTTTCGAGACGAAAGATATTGTAACTACAGATCTAAAAAAATAGTTATTCATAGTTATTCATCTTGAATTAAAATAGTTATTCAAGTAAATTTAGATGCACATCATTTCTTAATTAGCATTACTTCTGTTTATTTTATATTTAAAATTCTCAAACTTTTTTTCCAGTTATTATCTGAGTAGATATAATAATTTTCTGTATGATATCTTAATTTATTTTTTTTTAATATAAAGATTTCCCTTTAACACATTTTCCCTTGTATCTCTGTGATGAATTAATTTAAATTATATAAACTATGCATTTTTCCGAACCGCCTTCACACGATGACTTCGGATATGGAATCAAAAAATGGTTCTGCTATTCGAAAAAATAAAATTGATGCAACTTTTAATATTTAGACGACCCTCTGAGCAAAATTTATCTATTTCATTAAAAGCTAGTATTATTACCAATCGATCGGCACCAACCGCATGTTTCCATGCTAATTTATGGTCAAATTACTTGGAAGATGTTTTTTTTTTTTTTTTTTTTTTTTAATGACTGTATTTATATTTTCATTAATAAGCAAAATCATCAAATGTATTTTATACTTTTTTTTTTTTTTTCACAACGTTTCATATTGGAAACATTCAAGGATGATGAGCTGATTTACATTTTATAAAATATTAAAATCATGTAGTCACTGGATTATATCGTGAAGGGGTTTTACAAACACAAACACTGCCATTTGTGCCTAACACCTATAAACCATTAATATTTCTGTAGGAATTTGTTTAAATTCATATGGTTGATGTTAATTCATTTGTTTATATTTTTTTTATTTATAGATCGTATAAATATATATGTTTTAAAAAACACTTAGACATGTAAAAAAAAGAACATAGCGTCAAGGTCCGTACGATTATTTTCTTTACTGTGCTAAATTATAACAAATAAACATTTAATGATATGGATAATTCGTATGAAACACCAGAATCCAAGATGAAATCATGAAATTTTCTAGAGCTAGCGCGTAATTTATAAATTTACTTTATAACCACCAAAGTTAAAATACAGTTAAATACACAAGCTGTGAATTAATACGTTCGAAATTTTTAAACGAAATTTTAAATTTGCATTGGAAATTTTCTAGAGTGTAAAAACTGACCAAAATGTTTCCCGCACAAAGCATGAGTAATAAACATGTACACAAGGGGTATCATCCAACATTGTTTGGTCGATTTTACTTTATCAGTGTCTATTTTCAAAATCTTAAAAATAACTTTATAATTATAAAATTTCAATAGCGCTTTGATTTTTATTTTGTTAAAAATATATAACCTTCACATATAATCTCTTAAAGCTATTTCTATTTTCAGCTACTGTAGTAAAATCTAATATTATTTTACAATATTAATTTTATAACATGCAAATAAGCAATATTTTGTAAAATATAGAACGAGAATTTTAAAATAATAACATCAGATATTTCATAAAATATATTAGATTTTCTTCGATAATTACTTTTAACAGAAAAAATAAAATAATGTACATGGTAAATTTTGATAAATTATGTCTGTTCATATGCTTTCTTTCGTCTGAAGCAAAGATATTTTTAATTTTTAAGAAAGTTAAGCTTAAGTAGAAACTTATATTCTTTCAAAACGAGACTCTGCATACGATTAATGATTCGCATATTTCATTTTATTAAAAATAAAAAATAAAGAAAATAATTTAAAAGCAATTAGAAAAGCATTACAGCATGATAGAAACTACTTTTGAAAACTAATTAATTGTCTACTATTGCATAACGTTAATTAACTAAATTATGTATTTTTAGAGCAAATTATTGGCAAAATTAGCTCCAAAACAGTTGTTCTTGAAAATAATAACACTAAAACGATCTATTGAGTATGCTTCGTTGAACTGATATAAAACATTAATATATAATAAATTTCCTTGACACATCATGCAAATAAAAATGTCGATATGTATTTTAAAAGAATAAAACGTTTTATACTCAGATATGCATGTTCTTATTCTTCTTAGACAAGTTTGTTCCAAATCTATTTTGTAATTTTCTTCACTACAACACATATTGGATTTCTTAGTCCTAATTTATCATTTATATTATTTTTATTTACATATACATTTTGTTACGTTATTATTTTATTTGCATTTAAATTTAATTTTTGTGTATTATAGAAAATATTTCATTTGAGTCAAATTTTTAAAGTATAATTTTTGTAATATTTGCTAAAAAATAACCATACTTAAGACAATCTACAACGTATGATTTCAGTAATAGCCTAAAATTGCTCAAAATCTAATTTCTTTTTTCCAATTAGGTTAAAAATAAGAATACGTTTTATTCTGAGTGTCTCTTAGAAGCTATAATTAAAGTTGAATGATTTTTTAAAAAACATTTTATCAAGTTTAAAATATACTTAAAAATAATATATGAGTTAGAACAATATAAAATTTATTGTTATTTATTTCAAATTTATTGTTTTACTGAGAATCCTCCTCTTATAGTATTTCCATTATAAAACTTGGCTAGTATTCAATTTTCTTTCGTGTATAATGCTGGTGTAATACATCACAAGTATTATTTTGAACACATTGATAACTCTTGTGAAGGAAATTCTTTTAAACCAAAGTGATAAGTATAAAAGATTTCAAAGTCTTTTTATACATGTTAGACACAATAAAAAGTTTTTTAAAGTACTTTTGAAAATTTGTGTTATTTTAACGTTCCTTTGTGGATTTTAGATGAAATAAATAGTGTCTTGATATATTGAAATTATAGAATAATCTTGAATATTCTTTTTATATTATATATAATATGTAACTTTTGTAAAGGATAATATGTTGTTTCATTTATTATAAAGACGTTTATTTACTTAGTATGTTTATTTCTTCACAACAATGAAAAGAACAAATTGTGTTTTATATATTATTTTTTCTCTTTAAAAATTTCTGTAATGGTAGACTCTAAAGTTTATTGACTGGTTTATATTATATATATATATATATATATATATAATATTTGTTGCAAGATAGGGACATGAGATATATTTTTGCTTGAATTAGCTATATAGTTTTAAGAAATCTTGCAGCTTCTTTTGCTTTAAGAAGTACATGTTCCCTGATGGTCTAATACTTCTATTTTTAAGCATTTATTAATCCAATTCTTAAATCCTGTGGTCTTTGTTTTCATAATTTTTAATTCAATTCTTATTTTTTGATTCAATTTTAGTAAACAATTTAATGAGAACCTTCACCAATTTTCTCTGTTAAAGTTTTATGGCCCTTTTTACTTCTATAGGCGAAAGTAATTTAAATTGGTTTTGTCTCTTAATTGGAACTAAAAATGAGTCGTACAAATTTCTGTGCTAGCTTTTATACTGTGATGAAATCAGTTTTATTTTTGTTGTGTTGGTATTATCATGTGTCTATTAAATGCTAAAATTTATTATGATAACTTATATATATATATATATATATATATATATATATATATATTACATAACTATAAATGTAAACAGAAAAATAGCAATAAAACCAGAAAGATAATTAAACGAAACAGTATTGAGGCTATTATCAGGTAGACTCCTCAAATGCAACAGTATTAACATTTATATTTGTATGTATTGCCGAGTAAATTTGTTTATTTTTCCTTCATATTTCATAAACACTTCATTCGTAATTTCGTGCTACAGTAGATAAAGATATTGTTTCTCTCGGCAAGATGTAGGGGACCAAAATAATTTTAGATTTTGCTAGTATTGCTTTAAGTATATTGCTGTTCTTTCTCAATTCTGTATTTTAAGTGTCTCCTTAATGATAACCACAATGCTTTTTGGAGTAATTACCTTCCTGATTTTATTGTTATTGTTATTGTTATTGTTACTTTTTTATTTTTATTTATATTTATAGTTGAAATTTATTTTTTCGACTGAGTGAAAATAATGCCTGGACCGGGAGTCGAACACCAGATCTTTGACTTAAAGGTCAAGGCTCTACCAGTTGAGCTATGCAGGCCTACAACGTTCGACTCCCGGTCCAGGCATTATTTTCACTCAGTCGGAAAAATAAATTTCAATAAATGATTTTCTTCCCAATCAGTTCATTGTGTGATTTTAATATATTGTATCTCTTTCTCCCTTAATGGTGTTTTCCTTTACCTGCGGCTTATTTCTGTCGTGCTATCTATATGATAGACCAGATGTTTCTGCCTAAAGGTTGTCTGAGTGAGTAATGTCCACCGGTTGTCGGCCTGGATAGCTCAATTGGTAGAGCCTTGACCTGGTAAGTCAAATATCTGGTAAGTCAAAGATCCCGGTCCAGACGTTATTTTCACTCAGTCGGAAAAATAAGTTTCTATAAATGATTTTCTTCCCAATCAGTTGATTGTGTGATTTTAATATATTGTATCTATATTTATAGTTATTTAACTATTATAAAGTTTTACATATTTCATAATTGTTGTATTTCATTACGCATTTAATGTGTAAATTCTGATTTAGTATTGCTTATTTTATTGATTTTTAGTTCTTTAAAGTTTTGATGTTTTATCCTCTACTCTTTCTTTCTTTCTTTAGAATCCAATACGTATGCACTGTAATTTTTTAAACACGCTTTAGCAAAATATCAGTTCTATGGGATAATGTTAACACGTGCCGAACTAACGGAAAAATCTTAATTTTTATATTGGAAATTTTAACAGAAATGAGGGTTCCATTATTATTATTATTATTATTATTATTATTATTTTCGATATTCCAGTACCGACATATTTTTTGTGTTTTACGGTAACTTTATGTGATTAATTAAGATTAAACGAATTGACCAATGTATTATTAACCATAAAATCGGAGCTGCGTCATTTCTTTTTAAATTCCCCCCCTGCTTCCTTAATTATTGGTGAAAAACATGGCTCTATATAATGTTTCGTGCTTGAAATATTTTGCCTATTTAAATATTTCTATGTTACACCCTTCTTTCTTCTTTCTTTATTAATTTACTGTTTACCCATATGTTATTCCAAAATTATTGAAATAATGCAGTCATTTGTAAAAGTTTAAAACCAGTAGCCGATTTTCAGTATTTTAACACATTGCATCTTTTGCGCAGATTATTGCGTCATATCACGTGCTAATTTCATCAGACGCATTCTACTGCTATAAATAAAGGTGCCCGGCACGTTTATCGCCAGTTGTTTATTGGATTTTGTCGCAGACGGTGTAGTTGTGTAGTTATTGCAATGGGTAAAAAACCTTCACGTACTGTTACAAAAAGTCGAACGTCAAATGAGTTCGAGGGTAAATGTAAGCAAGACAACTGTGCATCAAGCTATTACACTGCAAAAAAAAAAAAGGTTTTTAAAAATAAGTATATATTGTCTCAAAATAGCCCCGAAACAATATATACTTAAATTTGAAAACTCATGTACTCATTTTTGAGTATATTTACATGCTCAAAAATGGGGTTGACCAATAAGAATCTCAATATCCCCGTGTTTGACAAGTCAATGTACTCAAATATGTGTACATGGGTTTTCAAATTTAAGTATACATTGTTTCGGGGCTATTTTGAGGCAATACATACTTATTTTTAAGAACCTATTTTTTACAGTGTAGTAAATTTAAAATTTTGGAGAAAATTGTGGACCTTAAGAGAAGCGGTTGCTCTAGAAAAACGAGTGAACCTGATGGTCATATGATAAGAAGGATGGTCATACGAGATCCAAGAACTTCCTGCAATACGATTAGGTATTCCCTGGCTGGAAAAAGCCCCAACGTCAGTTTGAGCACTATTTCAAGATGTTTCAAAGATTCAAAGACGGAAGGAGGCAGCTCACCACTATGCAGCAGTTTTGAGCTATTATGAAAAAGAAACGACTGATTTTCTCCAGACAATATCAGAATTGCAAGGATCAGCAGTGGAGTAGTGTCTTATTTTCGGATGAGTCAAGTGTGCAGCAATTTTCTTCACGCGCTACAAGTGTTCGTCGCCCAAGGGGAAAAATATATGAAGAGAGATATAGGTTAAAATTGTGAAACATCCTCCAAGACAAATGATATGGAGCGCAATGTCTGTGTTCGGTCCTACTACTCTGTATTTTGTGCCATCTAAAACCACTATGAATGGAAAGCGGTACCTTAATTTGTTACGTGAGAAGTTGAAGCTTGACATGCATGTTCATTAATGTTCAATTTTCATGCATGATGGGGCTCCGTGTCTCAGGGCGAGAATTTTCAAGAAATATCAGAGGGCACAGAAAATCAAAGTGCTTGACTGGCCAGGTAACAGCCCAAATTTGAGTCCATTAGAGAATCTGTGGTGTATTGTGAAAAATAAAGTGGCCGTAAAGCCACCATCTACTGCTACGGCACTTGTTGAAACACATTTCTAAAGCTTACTGCAAGTCTCTTATTTTTAGCATGCCTAAGACCCTAAGAGGATTGCACAAGTTATTAAAAACAATGGACGTCCTACAAGATACTGACTTTAATTACAGTAAATAACCATGTAAAGTTCATTTTGTCTTTTAAATGTAAAATATGTATGTTACTTTTGCAGTATTCCATTAAATATGATTTTTCTAAGGGTGGTCTTAAACTTTTGTAAACGACTGTATAACTGAGCCACTTTATTTCAAAGCGGATGCATCGAAACTCGGAGAAATTTACATGCAAAGAAAAGAAAAAGGATGTGATTAATTTTTTAAGTATAAGGCAGAATGACATAATTTTTTACTGCAAAATTTGTTATTAAGTTAATTTACATTTGATTTTAATGCATAAACATAAATATATTACGCTACCATATAGAAGTTATTGTTTCTAAAAAAACACTCTAACATTAGTATATATTAAAATATATAGCAAATTTAAAACAGGAATAAACTACTACGTCAGAAACGCCAAAGAAAAATTATTGAGGTGCATACAGCTGTTTCGGTAGCCTAAAGCGTACCGTCATCAGTGCAAAAAAATAATTCTGAATCTGGAGAAGTACTCGTATATATAGGAGAGGGACCGGATTTAGTTCAACCAATAGGATTACGGAAGAGGTGGGGAGTGTGGCCAATAGGAATTAAGGAATGTGTAGTTGTGTAAACAGTAGAAAAATTAAGGAAATGTGGACTGAATGTAAAATTTCCAACAATCAGACAAATAGGGAACAGCGAAATCACAATTTACAAGGTTTTTAAAATTTTTATAAATATGAAAAGCTTCAAAGAAATCGAGTTCATGAATGGATTTAGGTCTGCAAATTATTTTAGCTGAATTAAATTTAAAATTATGATTTTCCTCCCAGCAATGTTTAGAAATAGCCGATTTATTGGTTCCGCAAACAAGAAACCAATAAATCGGCTATTTCTAAACATTGCTGGGAGGAAAATCATAATTTTAAATTTAATTCAGCTAAAATAATTTGCAGACCTAAATCCATTCATGAACTCGATTTCTTTGAAGCTTTTCATATTTATAAAAATTTTAAAAACCTTGTAAATTGTGATTTCGCTGTTCCCTATTTGTCTGATTGTTGGAAATTTTACATTCAGTCCACATTTCCTTAATTTTTCTACTGTTTACACAACTACACATTCCTTAATTCCTATTGGCCACACTCCCCACCTCTTCCGTAATCCTATTGGTTGAACTAAATCCGGTCCCTCTCCTATATATACGAGTACTTCTCCAGATTCAGAATTATTTTTTTGCACTGATGACGGTACGCTTTAGGCTACCGAAACAGCTGTATGCACCTCAATAATTTTTCTTTGGCGTTTCTGACGTAGTAGTTTATTCCTGTTTTAATATTCCAACGCCAAGTCTCCTGCTATTATATAGCAAATTTCTTTAAGAAATTTAATAAAAAAGTTACGGCTACATTACTAAATATTTGAAATAATTTTCTATATTAAAAATAATTTTCTAATGTTGTCATTTCTCTTTTATTTTGCTAAACAGACTTATTTAAAAAATAAATTTCTTAAAGTATTCAGTTTGTGCAATATATTTCAAAACTTATCTTACAAAATATATTTAAGAAACAACATTCTTCTAAATGGAAAAAAAAAAGTAATTTCTAAAATAACTTAAAACATTTTCAACTGTATATTATATTTTCATCGTTAATTACTTAAAATAATAATAATAATAATGTTTTTGCAAAAGTTTGATTCATAATCTCTGTTTATCTAATTTATTTCGCGAAAAGCAGAAGTATTTGTTACTTTTTAAGAAACCTATGCTGAAATGAATATTTATATATTCAGTCTAAGACACGGCATACGATTAATGATTATTAATGATTCTCATGTTTAAATTTAATGAAAAATGAACATTTATTAAAAAGCGTTTAGAAAATTTTTAGAGTACGACAAAAGTTTCTTTCGAGAAAGCTGATTAATTGTGAGATACAGCGCGAAATTATTTTTTAAGTATAATCTTTGCTTTTACAGGAATACTTTGCTATATTACACTTAAAACTCTTCAAAAATAACCAAAAAATATATGATGAAACACGCTTTCTTAAGTTACTGTAAAATACTAATGCTTCAAAAAGTTCCCGGACACAACAGACAAATAAAGACAGACAAATGAATTTTGTTTTTAATTAAGAAAATTTTTTCTATCCAGATACACGCTGTTTGTTTTTCAAAAAAAGTTTTTTTTAGTTCTATAATATAACATGCCTTCCCACCTTTTCGTTGATTTTCTGTTGTCGTTCCCTTCATTTATAATATTATACATACATGTACAGAAATTATTTAATAACAGATATAGGGGCTCTAACATTCATACTTGCCAACATCCTAATTAATATTCTGTAGTGTTGTTAGTCCCGCCCCTTTTTTCACAACAGTACATTTTTAGAGTAATATTCTCCAAATGCAATTACCATTAAATAAGAAGAAAAATACTCTGAAAAGATACTTGTGTGAAAAAGAAGGCGGGGCTAACAGTACTACGAAATATTAGTTAGTATGTTGGCATGTATGGACATCATTGCTACTAATATGTCCATACATAAATCTTTATCCTGCATTTATTGAATACTGATTTTGTGATTAAGAATAACTAATATTATTGTTAGAAAATAGTGGTAATATCAACGTAAGCTATGTCTCATCCTTGTTTAAAGTCATCCTGCTTCTTATTATTGAATGTTGAAAAATTCGATTGTAGTATGCTGTATGCTTTTTAAAAAAAATTGCTTATTTGCTTTCTTTTTTTTTTTTTTTTTTTTTTCTCTTTAGAAAATTACATTTACATTTTAAGTTTTTGCATGGAAAGACATTTAATATACACAAAGCTGTGGAAAAAAAAAGAACATGCACACTTGAAGTTTGTATATATTGAAGCAATGCAATGAAAGAAAATTAAAAACCATGTTATTTCATTTAATTATTGTTCCTGAAGAGTCTCCTTTATAAGCCTACACTTAAAGCCTACACTTCTAAATGTTTCCAATTTTTCGCTTTTACAAGATAATATTTATAAAGTATTACCTCTTTTTTTTAATAATTTAAAAATAGTATCAAAAAACATTTTAAAAAGTTATCAGCCAATATTAATGCATGACCATTACCTTAATATATTTAATATATATATTTTATTTAAAAGTATACTGCATTCTTTCATATGAAAGGAAGAAATTTGTAAAAGAGCGTGCAATAATTTTTCACTTTATATTAGGGTTTGATGTGTAATTACTTTCAACGAAGTAAATAAATGAGTGTTTGGATGAACGTTTGATAAATTACCTCTATTTATTTTCTTTTATGTTGAAAGTATTTATAAGTTAATTGGAAGGATTAGGGATTCTACTTAAAACCTTAAACTCTACTTAAGATTACTGATTCATTTCTTAAATTTGCAGAAACGTAACGGTTAAAAGTATTTTTAAATGTTTACTGCATGAACAAAGTCTATTTGTAAGAGTTAATTAATTTTTAAATACTGTATAATGTATTAGTTATTATATAGTGCATTGTATGATATATATATAATTTCAATTGTTAATCATATACCTTGTTTGGCTGTTTGTGGTTCTATGCATTTAACGGCTTTTTGATGTAGAACTGTTTTATCAAACTTAAAAATTGGGATATTCCTTTAGTGGTTTGAATGTGCCTAAATGAGTCTTGACTTTTACCTTTTTGTTTCTTAATCTAAATCGCAACTTTTTGTGTCAGTTTTTCCTCTAAGTTAAATTCAGTTCTATATTTTTGTGTGTTGTTATTGTTTTAGTTATATTAATTGCTAAATTTTAAGATTAAATTTTATTAAGTTATCTATCATTTATATTTGCATTTAAATTCTATCTGCTGCTTATGCGCATTTAATTTAAATGCATTTTGTTTAATATTAACAGTTTTTTCATTTATTTTAAAATCTTGTTTATGTTTTATTGTATATATAATTATATATATATATATATACATCTGTTTGCCAATTTGGCTTTACCATCAAATTTTAAAAGTTTACATGCACTTTGATTACAGCTGCATTGGCGCTTTTTCTGATGTGTATTATTTCAATTGTTAATCATATACCTTGTTTGGCTGTTTGTGGATCTATGCATTTAACGGCTTTTTAATGTAGAACTGTTTTATCTAAGTTAAAAATTGGGATATTTCTTTAGTGGTTTGAATGTGCCTAAATGAGTCTTGACTTTTACCTTATTGGTTCTTAATCTAAATCGCAACTTTTTGTGTCAGTTTTTCCTCTAAGTTAAATTCAGTTCTATATTTTTGTGTGTTGTTATTGTTTTAGTTCTATTAATTGCTATATATATATATATATATTTAAAACAATATTCAGTAGGTTTTCTCTAATGTAGGTTATATATTTTGAAAATTTTTAAAAATAATAATGATTGTTTATTTTATTTTTTTTTACATACAAGGTATATTTTTAAACTAATTACAGTGAAACGTTAAGCTTTAGTACCTACATTCAGTGTCTCAGCTTGGAAATCGTCCACATTTAATCTGTCGCGTTGTTCTTAGCGACAAAGTTTTCTACAGATGTAGTCAGCTTGTAACAAGGAATATTCCGCACTATCTGTGATATATTTTCTTTTAACATACTCTAGTTTATGAATCTACCCACGAAGACTTTTGAAACTTTTACAAATGTAAAAAAAAAAAAAAAAAAAAAAAAAAAAAAAAAAAAAATTACATTTTTGCAGTGTGAGACGCATATTCACTTAAACTCTCTCACTTCAGCTGAGAATATTTTTCGAAGCTGTCTACATGTTTTTATGTCCCAAATATGCTGTTGTCGCTTACTAAAGCATAAATTAAAATTATATTTTGATAACGGTGTTTTACGATAATTACTCTTAGTAAGTCTACATCAGCGCCATGAACAACCCTATAGGTGATTTATGTTTCTTTTTTCACTGAATCCTACTTCCCATGTCATAAATATCTCCATAATATGTTTGATACCATTAATAAATAACCAGAATAAAATATATTCTACAAATAACTTTATGCATATAATGCTGTAAATTACATTCACTAATGCTACTCATTTGTTTGGTTTTTGAAAACTGTACACTGAATCAGCCCTGTTTTCTAAGCAATAGACGTAAGGAAATGAAAGCATCGCTGGAAGAAATGTTTAATTGTAGATGGTGAATATGTGTAGAAATCTATAAAATTAAGAATAATTTTCTTATATATTTATTTGTAGCAACAATTAAAAATTGTGAGTCTGCTGAAAGAATTTACGTTGGAAATTCGTAAGTTCATGTTGTAAAGAGTTCAAACTTGATTGAAGTTTAAGAGCTGATATATACACTGGTGTTCAAAATTAAAACAACAATCTGTTTTATCATTTTCTTCTTTTGCGGTAAACTTTTAAACAAATAAGTGTGTGAGCATAAAATTTGGGTGGTGTTTGTTATCATATCATTAGTCGAATTTTCTATAACTTTAGCATAAGTAATAATTTTTAACTAATAATTATTCAATTCTTCTGAAAAGTAAGCTTTGGAAAAAGTGAAAATTTTCATCAATTTTTGAAAAAAAAAAAAAAAAAAAAAACGTGAAGAAAAATGGTTTTAAGGTTGAATTACATACAGGGGATGACGGGCATGCCTTCAAATGTTAAACTGAATCCCGATTTTTCTTTCTATATTCGCTTTTCATTTACTTTTATAACGGATTTTATGACAAAATGTAATTACTAATTTATAAACTATTTTCAACACAATAATAATAATAATGTCGATAAATAGTTTTATAAGGAACGTCTTATCTAATTTTCATGTTTGTATGTATATTTTTTAAAATGTTATTCACATGCGAGAAAAAAGAAGATAAAAGAAGAAACAGCAAAGTGATTACGGGAAGGAAGCAAAATTCGGTTTTAATCTAACACATACATGAATGTACATCTTCTCCTATCTGTAATGATTTCTTATGATTATTTTTCGTTAAGTTTTTTTTTTTTTTTTTTTATTGTTAAAATTTTTCATTTTTTCCAAAGTTTACTTTTGAGAAAAATTGAATAATTATTAGTTTGAACATTATTACTTTTGCTAAAGTTATGTAAGATTC
The DNA here is from genome assembly GCA_963930645.1 of Salticus scenicus. Classification (NCBI taxonomy): domain Eukaryota; kingdom Metazoa; phylum Arthropoda; class Arachnida; order Araneae; family Salticidae; genus Salticus; species Salticus scenicus. Next base: position 79,666,085 of record OZ005660.1, read on the forward strand.
GATTGATAATATGATAACAAACATGCCTTCGAAATTTTATATTCATATGTTTAATTGTTTAAAAGTTATGCGCAAAAGAAGAAAACGAAAAAATAGGTTGTTGCTTTAATTATGAACACCATAGTAAATGTATTCTGGGAAGTGGTAGTTATTTAATACCAGTTCGAAAGGAAAACTGCCAAAAATTAGCAGATAATAAGATTTGAGTAAATTTGCTAGAGTCAACCAACCAATAATCTTCAGTCACGTTCATCACAAACTTTTTAATACCACTGGTGCTGTTGTTGTTGTTGTCGTGTGCCACTCGGAAATTCCGAGCCCCGGTAGTGGAACTACCGGACTTATTTTAAGGCAAGAGGGTTGCGTCTTCCGTTATTAGGAACGCCTCATAGGGAGGAAGTACGACTTCTAGTTCCATAAGCTGGTGAAAGATGGCAGCACCAGCCAAACTCAAATTTTGATCCGGATCAGAGCGAGTTAGACCCATGTTCCGGTACCCCCAGAGGTATAATTTTTTATGGGAACTTGGAGGACTTTGCGACCACGACGGAATTTAACGTGCACCAGTCGCCATTAGCGTACACGACGGTCTTCGGCCGGCTCGAGGACCGAATCCGCAATTTTTCGATCACGAACTTGCTGCTCTTACCAACCAGGCTATTATAATAACTTTATAAATATAATAATATAACAACCAGGCAAAATATACCACTGGTGCTGCACTTCTATTATGAACAATTTCCAACAATATATTATTTCTTCTTTAGACGTGTAATTTTATGTATGTCTGCTCACATTCTCGCAGAAATACTTTAAAGCAAATTAACGTAAATTAATCGTTATGCCTCTCAAGATAAAAATTTGTTAACAATAAAATACTGCATAATAAAACAAAATATAATTAATAAGTAAAAATATTTGAATAAACATTATAAAATTATAGGTGCGTCGCCGCTTTTCTTTTTAGTTTCACCCGTGCCAACTTTGTTCGTCTGACGAAGGGCCGTGTTTTATTTAGACACGAAACGACTGTTGCAAATTCTTGCAATTTATGATGTTTGTTAGAAGAAATTTACTTATTAATTTTCAGCACCAGTCCCTTAGTACATTTTTATGAAAAAATATAATTGAAAAACGAAAAAAAAAAAAAAAAAAGAAAGAAAAAAGAAAAGGGAGGATTTTTTGTAAATAGAATAATTATAAACACATTATCAAAACAACAACAATTATGATAATAATGATATAAATACAGTAATTCTAAAGCAATTACTTTTATTTTGTCCTTTATTGTCGTGACTGCTACATGTAATGTTATAAAAATATTAGTTATATAAAAACTGTACACCAAGTTTAGGGAAACACACATGCGAAGCTCAAATTATTACGCTCAGTTTATGACACATTTTATTAAGCTCAATTTATGACACATAAAAATACAGTTAATCATGAGCATATAGTGTAATATTTATGATTATTAAAATAAGTATTAATCAAGCCTGTTGTAAAATTTTCTGGACTTTTCCCTCTCTTATTAAAAACTCAAAATTTCCACTATGCTACCATCTCTTTATTTTATTTAAAACTTCAATCTAATGGAAATTTTCAAACAAATCCGAAAAGTATCTCTGTATTCGAATTTATAGGATGTGCAAAAATGTCTTTAAAACTAATGTTTAAAGAGTGTTCAGAATTCTAATAACTCTGAATTTTGACAATAGATGGCAGCACTATGCAATTTTATGACTCTTTAGAATATAAAGCATTGATTAAATTCATTCTTTTTATTGATATTTTAATGTGTTTTAAACGCTAAATTAATTCTTTTTTCTTTTATTATTATTTATTTTATTCATGTTTTCAATTGATTGTTAGTTATACTTTAAATAATTCTTTTCAATTTGCTGTGAACCGTTTTACTTTTCTGCGGTTCTATTCTAGATTTTTGTTCTTTTTGTTGTGTTCTAGCGGTCAGCTGGAAAAATTCTATTCTAGCGTATGAGCTGAAATAAAGTCAATAATTCATGTTTGTATTCAACTCGGTGTATTTATTCAAGCTTTTATTCATTGTTTCTTTAATATGATGTTATTAATTCAATTGAAAGGAAGGTGAGTCCTTCAAATTCATTTTAAACTGATTTATGATTTAATATAATTTAAACCAGCGAATTTTAAAAACCATACAGTCCACAATTCTATTCAAAATCCCTCCATATTTTTGGTCCGTCGAGCCGGAGATATATTAAATTATGAAATATTTAGTAAAAATTAATATTTTACAAACTTGGAAAAAAAAAAATGTTCTAATGGCTTCGAAAATTGAAAAACTAAAAGTAAAAAAGAACTATTATTCGGTCGTCAGTGACTAAATTTATAAACAAAGCGATAAAAGCTTTGGAAGCGGATCCTTTAGACATTCAAGAAATAAAAATTTTGAAAGGTCATTTGCATGAAAGGCAAACTCAATTAGAACAAATTAATAATGAAGTTGAGGAAGTTATTTCTGATTTAGATGAATTAAAAAAGGAAATTGAAGATAATGAAAAATGGACAGAGAAACTTACTCGTATAAAATATCAGATAGAGTCAAGATTAGAACTTTCTTGTTTTCAGAACACTAAAATTGTAACACAGGTTAATGAAAATTCTTGTTCTGTTTCGAAGCAATCTATTCACCTTCCAAAATTTGATTTGCCGCATTTCTCTGGTAATTTGGAAGACTGGTTAAGCTTCAAGCAAATATTCGTAACCACTATTCATGAGAACACTCAGCTTTCCGATTTGCAAAAATTACAATATTTAAAAGCGTCTGTTATTGGATCTGCCAATAAGTTAATAAAAGGCTTTCCAATAACTGAAGCAAGTTATAAGGAAGCTTGGGCAACACTAATTTCTAGATTCGATAATAAAAAAAATCTAGCTTATGCCCAGTTAAACAAATTCTTTAATTCGAAATCTTTGAAACCAAATTGTCGGAAATCTATGCTAGATTTATTAGATAACTGTAATGAAGCAACACGTAACTTGAAATGTTTAGGATCTGAATTTAATTTATTTGTGGATTTAATTCTTGTTTATAATTTGCAAACAAAATTGGATGATAATTTAAAGAAGCAATGGGAATTATCTTTAGATAGTGATTCTTTTCCCACCTATGATGAATTTATTTTGTTTCTTGAAAAACAAGCGAGAAGCTTGCAAGATATTGTTGATAGTACTTATTCTAAATCTGAAAGTAAACAAAAAGTAGTATTTAAAAAATCTGTTTCTAATGCTGTAATATCTAATTCAGATATAAAATCCAATAATTCTATCTGTTCAGAATGCTCGGAATCTCATGCACTTTTCAAGTGCCCACACTTTCTTAAAAAATCTGTTGAAGATAGATGGAATATTGTGAAGGGTAAAAAACTATGCATAAATTGTTTACGTGGTAATCATTTCGTTAATAAATGTTTGATTTCGACAAAATGTCGACAGTGTAATGCTAAGCACCATACACTTCTCCATTTCGAGAAAAATAAAGTTAATTCTCCACCTGTTATTGAAAATACTAATCTCAACATTGAAAGTCCATCCTTTGTCAACTCTAGTTGTTTAACCAGTACCCAAGAGAGTTGTCAAACTCTGTTATCGACAGCTATGGTTCTTGTAAAATCAAATACTGGAAGGTTTGTGCCATGTAGAGTCATGGTGGATTCAGGAAGTCAAAAATCATTAATTTCCAGCTCTTGTGCTAAAAAATTAGGGTTACCTATGAAAACCACAAATCATAGAATCTCGGGTGTAAATAATATTGTTGCAGAAACTGCTCTTTTTGAAGTTAATATTATTTTAAAGTCTTATTATAGTAATGAAATCTTTGATGTGAATGCTTTAATAGTAAATAATGTTACGGTAAATCTTCCTAATTTTGTTGTTCGAAAATCTTCATGGCCTCATTTGGAAGGTCTATCTTTAGCAGATCCTAAATTTTATGTTTCGAATCCAGTTGAAATCTTGCTTGGTGCAGATTTATTTTCCTTAATAATTTTAGGGCAATCACAGTTCTGAAGAAAAATACACAAAAACTGTTAGACGAATTCAGTCTGGAAGGTACATGGTGGATCTTCCCTTTAAAGAAGCTCCAAATTTAGGTGACTCACAGTCAAATGCTTTAAAACGGTTTTATTTGTTAGAATCCAAACTTAATAAAAATCATGAGCTTAAGGAGCAATACCATGCCTTTATGCAAGAATATATCGACTTATATCATATGGAACCAGTCCCAAATTCCGAAATTGATTCTAAAGATTATTTTTACATGCCTCATCATGGGGTTTTGAAAGAAGATAGTACAACTACTAAATTGAGGGTGGTATTTGATGCCTCGGCTAAAGGAACATCAGGCCACTCTTTAAACGACTTTCTTGAAATAGGTCCAAAGTTGCAACCAGATTTGTTTAAACTTCTTCTTAAGTTTAGAACATATTCCATAGCCTTAACCGGAGACATCGCCAAAATGTACAGACAGATATTGGTAAACCCCAAACATGTTGACTTTCAGCGAATCTTTTGGTGATTCCAGCCACATGAATCTATTGCGAGTTTCAGATTATTGACTGTAACATATGGCACAGCCTGTGCCCCATTCCTGGCTATAAGGACATTGCACGAACTAGCCAAAGATTATAGTTCAGAATTTCCTATTGCTGCGCAGTCAATTTTCGAGAACTTTTATGTGGATGATTATCTTGGTGGGTCGCATTCAATTGATGCAGCAAAACAATTGGTCAAAGACCTAAATCACGTTTTAAATCAAGAAGGCTTTACACTTAGAAAATGGGCTTCCAATGTACCCGCAGTCATTGAAAATCTACCAGAAGATCTTAAATCCACTAGGCAAAATGTAAAATTTTCCGAAGATTCCTCCCAAAAAATCTTAGGCTTAGTTTGGAATTTGGCAGAAGACTTATTGAAAATTCATTTGAATGGCGTCAAATCGGTGCATACCAAGCGAGAATTGCTATCGATGATAGCTCAAATCTTTGATCCTTTTGGGATTCTAGCTCCAACCACGATCATGTTAAAAATGATGATGCAAGAGCTTTGGAAAGATAAGTGTGCTTGGGATGATCAAATCCCAGATTCCATTTTGAAAACTTGGCAAGAATTTAATTCTCAAATTGAACTCTTAAAATCCATTGGCATACAAAGATATCTGAACTGTGAAACATCTCCAGGGAACCACATAGAGATCCATGGTTTTTGTGATGGATCTGGCAAGGCCTACGCTGCAGTGGTATACCTTCGGACACTATCTTCTCTAGGTGAGATTTCAGTTAACTTTGTCGCTGCAAAAACTAGAGTTAATCCTTTAAAACATGTCACGCTTCCCAGAATTGAGTTATGTGCTGCATTCTTGCTTGCACAATTAAGTTCCACAATATTAGAATCTTTAACCTTTAATGTAAATAAAATTTATTTGTGGTCCGATTCACAAATTACTTTAAATTGGATTGAATCTCCTCCAACCAAATGAAATCAGTTCGTAACAAATCGAGCAAACAAAATCAAATCACTTGTCCCACAAGCAGTGTGGACTTATGTTGAGAGTTCGTCAAATCCGGCAGACTGTGCCTCAAGAGGCATTCTACCGAAGAGTCTTTTGCATCACAAATTGTGGTGGCTTGGGCCTGAATGGCTTAGAGCTAGTGTCAAGTTACCATTATTCCTAGTCAAATCTTCAAATGTTAAGTCAAAAAATTCTGAAGAAAATTTAAGTCACGTTGCAACATCTAGTCATAAAGCCTTTCCTGATTTTCTACTCAAATTCTCTTCTTTTTCAAAACTTTGCAGAGTCCTTGCATTGTGTTTGAGATTCATTTATAACATTCGTAGTTGTAATCGTAATTCTAGACGTATTGGACTTGTCAGTACGCCTGAAGTTTCAAGTGCTATTACACATATTCTTAAATTGATTCAGGAACAAGAGTTTTCGGTAGAACTGAATTTGCTCAGGAAAAATCAACCTTTACCAACCAACAACAAATATTTATCCTTAAATATATTTCTAGATGATCAAGGTTTAATCAGAGTTGGCGGACGGTTGTCCAGACATCAGTCACTTAATCAAGATCAGAAATATCCAGTGCTTTTATCGAGAAATCATTTCATTACAAAATTAATTGTTGAGCAATATCATAAAAAACATTTTCATGCTGGTGCACAACTGATTCTTTCCCTAATTAGACAAAAGTATTGGATACTAAATGGTCGCTCTTACATTCGTCGAATTCTAAATGAATGTATTTTGTGCAAACGTTTGAAGAAACAAACTTGACAACAAATTATGGGTGAGTTGCCAGTCGAACGTATAACTCCAACTCGACCTTTTTCAAAGGTGGGACTAGATTTTGCTGGCCCACTCATCACTAAACCAAATGTGCCTAGATCTAAAGTTAAATTGAAGTCATATATTTGTGTTTTTGTCTGCATGTGCACAAAAGCGGTGCACCTAGAAGCTGTTTCAGATTTATCTTCATCAGCTTTCTTAGCATCCCTAAAACTATTTGTTTCTAGAAGAGGATTGCCATCAGACATATTCAGTGACAACGGAAAAAATTTCAGGGGAGTTGCTAACTATCTTAAGCAACTATTTCGAATCATTCGTTCTGAAAATGTTCAAAATTTTGCTACCAGCAACTTCATCAATTGGCATTTTATCCCACCATATTCCCCCCATTTCGGTGGACTGTGGGAAGCTGCTGTTAAATTGACGAAAAGTCACCTACTTAAAGCTTGTAAGGCTACCATTCTGAATTTTTAAGAGCTTACTACTCTTTTATGTCAAATAGAAGCCTGCTTAAATTCCAGACCATTAACACCACTTTCTTCAGATCCATCTGATATTAGAGCCCTCACTCCCGGACATTTCCTGATAGGAGTTCCACTCCTTGAGATTCCTGAAAGTGGGAATTCACCAAATCTCACTTTATCTTCTCGTTGGACTCTAATCCAGCGAATGAAGCAAGACTTCTGGAAGAGATGGTCTAGAGACTATCTACATCACCTGCAGAATCGACCTAAATGGTTCACTTCACGAACTGATCTTCAAGTTGGGGACTTTGTTGCTATTCATGATTCACAATCTATTCCTCTCCAGTGGAAGCTGGGTAGAATTATTCGTACCTATCCAGGACCTGATAATAGAGTTCGTGTAGTCAGCATTTGGACTCAGAGTGGTGAAATTCAACGCCCTATTACTAAAGTGACACTCCTTCTCCCGGTGGGGGAGAATGTTCAGAATTCTAATAACTCTGAATTTTGACAGTAGATGGCAGCACTATGCAATTTTATGACTCTTTAGAATATAAAGCATTGATTAAATTCATTCTTTTTATTGATATTTTAATGTGTTTTAAACGCTAAATTAATTCTTTTTTCTTTTATTATTATTTATTTTATTCATGTTTTCAATTGATTGTTAGTTATACTTTAAATAATTCTTTTCAATTTGCTGTGAACCGTTTTACTTTTCTGCGGTTCTATTCTAGTTTTTTGTTCTTTTTGTTGTGTTCTAGCGGTCAGCTGGAAAAATTCTATTCTAACGTATGAGCTGAAATAAAGTCAATAATTCATGTTTGTATTCAACTCGGTGTATTTATTCAAGCTTTTATTCATTGTTTCTTTAATATGATGTTATTAATTCAATTGAAAGGAAGGTGAGTCCTTCAAATTCATTTTAAACTGAATTATGATTTAATATAATTTAAACCAGCGAATTTTAAAAACCATACAGTCCACAATTCTATTCAAAATCCCTCCATATTTTTGGGAGTAAATATAGTAAAAGAGTTCTTCAAATACACCACTAAAATCATATTTATTGAAATTTTATTTTTCCGACTGAGTGAAAATAATGCCTGGACCGGGAATCGAACCCCGGATCTTTGACTTACAAGGTCAATGCTCTACCACTGAGCTATCCAGGCCGACATCCCGGTCTGCATTACTCACTCAGAGAACCTTTTAGGCAGAAACATCTCTGGTCTATCATTTAGATAGCTCAACAGAGAATAAGCCGCAGGTAAAGGAAACACCATTAAACAATGGGAGAGAAAATACAATTTTTTATTGAAATCACACAATTAACTGTGGAAGAAAATCATATTTATTGAAATTTTATTTTTCCGACTGAGTGAAAATAATGCCTGGACCGGGAATCGAACCCCGGATCTTTGACTTACAAGGTCAATGCTCTACCACTGAGCTATCCAGGCCGACATCCCGGTCTGCATTACTCACTCAGAGAACCTTTTAGGCAGAAACATCTCTGGTCTATCATTTAGATAGCTCAACAGAGAATAAGCCGCAGGTAAAGGAAACACCATTAAACAATGGGAGAGAAAATACAATTTTTTATTGAAATCACACAATTAACTGTGGAAGAAAATCATATTTATTGAAATTTTATTTTTCCGACTGAGTGAAAATAATGCCTGGACCGGGAATCGAACCCCGGATCTTTGACTTACAAGGTCAATGCTCTACCACTGAGCTATCCAGGCCGACATCCCGGTCTGCATTACTCACTCAGAGAACCTTTTAGGCAGAAACTGAGTGAGTAATGCAGACCGGGATGTCGGCCTGGATAGCTCAGTGGTAGAGCATTGACCTTGTAAGTCAAAGATCCGGGGTTCGATTCCCGGTCCAGGCATTATTTTCACTCAGTCGGAAAAATAAAATTTCAATAAATATGATTTTCTTCCACAGTTAATTGTGTGATTTCAATAAAAAATTGTATTTTCTCTCCCATTGTTTAATGGTGTTTCCTTTACCTGCGGCTTATTCTCTGTTGAGCTATCTAAATGATAGACCAGAGATGTTTCTGCCTAAAAGGTTCTCTGAGTGAGTAATGCAGACCGGGATGTCGGCCTGGATAGCTCAGTGGTAGAGCATTGACCTTGTAAGTCAAAGATCCGGGGTTCGATTCCCGGTCCAGGCATTATTTTCACTCAGTCGGAAAAATAAAATTTCAATAAATATGATTTTCTTCCACAGTTAATTGTGTGATTTCAATAAAAAATTGTATTTACACCACTAAAAGTTTTTAAACTTCATTATCTTGACATATACGATGCATGTATTTTCCCTGAAGGCATGTAAATCTAATGGAGAATTTCAGTTCTTAACCACTTACAATTCTTTTTAGTTTGAATGTTTTCCTTGTCAAATATTTTGCCTAGAATTCAACGTCAAATGACGTGTTCAACTTGTTAAGCTTATAAGGCTCGTGTCATTTTGTGGCATATTTCGGCTTTTAATTTACCGCTTCGTAACATAACAAGATATTTAAAACTTTTTTTTTTTAAGAATCCATATGATATTAAAGTAAAAATGAAATAAACTGCTTATGTGAAAATATTTATATATAAAGTATATATATATATATATATATATTTATGTCGTAATGTTTATTTCTTATATCAAAGTTAAATGTCATTACCAAACATTCTTCGCAAACCGTATATGAAGATTTTTGATGGAAACATAAAAGTTCAAAAATTTTATCAATTATCAATGCGTGTTTAGCTAAATCAGTGGCGGCTCGTGGACCGAAAAAAGGTGAAAAGGCACTAACCTAATATTGAAAACTGTATTCATTCATAGAGTATAAATTTGCATTTAAATTAAATGCGTATAATTAGTTAATTTTTAGTTAAAAATTATGCTTAATAAAATTAGGGATTAAAACCACTTAAATGTTATTTTTCAGCTCTTTACCTATTTTCAGTTCACGAACCGCCAATGAGCTAAATCTGTACTATAAAAAATACAAACTTTAAAGTTTAGAGCAACAAGGAATAAAAAGAGAATCTATATAAAAAGATAGAGATTTAAATAAATTTAACACTACATTTTAAGACGTTAAATTATATATCTCACAAACATCAAGTAAATATTGAATTAGTTGAGATATGTTCTAAAAATAACTAGAATCGAGACATAAGTGTGATAAAGCTGAGTTAGCTCACATACTTAAGATAAATTTATAATTAAACAAGTAATACACTAATTGTAGTAAATGTAATGAAACAAACATGTTTTTATGCGAATCTTTAGATGTCAATTTTGCATACGAAGATAAAAGTTCAGAATGCTATAATATGTTCTTACAATAAAATATGCATCATGCCATTACTATGTATCTGCATAAAAGGTTTTCTGATAAAATTCTTTTTGTAATTAGCACAATAATAAGAAGTCTGAAATTAGAAAATACTATTTTATTGGAGTAAAAAAATTCTGCATCGTTCTGATTTTACATTTTACAAACATCTAATATCTTACACATATTTTCTTTATATTTATATGATCAGTTATCTTTTGTAATGTAAGATTTATGAAGTAATATTATATGTGATGTGTTTATTTTAATTTTAATAAAAAAATTATCATTTTGTTATACTTGAGCCAGCTGATCATCGTCGTGTAAACTAATGGTGGCTGATGCATGTAAAAACCGTCGTGGCCGCAATTTTCTCCATGTTACCATGCAAAATAATACATCTTGTGGTGAACGAAGCAGGGAAGCCATCCTCTCTGTAGAGAATCAAAATTGTGATTTTATGTTTCCGGGCAACCTCCAATAATTAATTCAACACCATCGCCCACTGGACACACCCTGCTTAATCTAATTTGTTTTTCCTTTTTCTCAATTCAGACTTATAGGTTTAACACTGTAATGGCGTATCTCCACACTACATACAGAAATAAGTCCTCGGCTTTCTACAATTGCCCATTGTGTGGGTCATAAAACCTAACCCCTTTCACCTCAACCGTAGTTCGTGATAATAATTGCTGTTATTAGTTCCCCATCATACCACAGATATGGGGAACTTAGGTTATCGTGAAAAATTTCGACCTCGGCTTTTTTGACTTTTTTATACGTTTTCAGGTGTGAGGAATCGGAAAATGACCAAATTTGTATGGTGTCTGTCTGTAGGTGTCTGTTAGTGTGTTAGTCCGTTGGTGTGTTAGTTTGTTAGTCCGTTATTGTGCTAGACCGTTAGTTTGTTAGTCTGTTTACACGATATCTCACGAACAAATTATCCCAGAGAGATCAGATCAGTTTTAAAATATTACTTTCGATACTGGCAAGAATTCTATTCATTTGCAACATTCGAATTAAAAAACTTCGTAAGTTATTAGAAATTTATGATTTTTCTTAACATGGGAGAATAGGACAAAAATTCACTTAAACGTGCATTAAATGGAAACGTTTTAATGTAAAAATGTCAGACCAGTTTTAAAATATCAGTTTTGATGCCGGAAGGAACATCAGTAACTATAAATATGCTACTTTGAAAATTTCGACGAATTTCTTAACATGGCTATAGGGCAAAATTTCACATAAACGTCAATTTTGAGAGATATTTTCATCGTAGAGATGACAGACTAATTTTGAAATATTATTTAGGACACTGGCATGAACATTAATGGCTCTGCATTTTCCAATATAAAAGTTTCGTAAGTTTTTTCTAAATTTACGAATTTCTTAACAGTGCAGAATAGAGCAAAATTTCACATAAACGTCAATCTTCAGGGATATTTTCATCGTAAAGATGTCAAACCACTTTCAATTTATTATTTAGGATACTGGCATGAATATCATAGACTATGATTTTTCCAATTTAAAAAAAATCGTAAGTTATTTGGAATTTACGATTCACTTAACATATCAGAATAAGGCAAAATTGAGCATAAACTTCTATTTTGAGGATCGTAAATACATTAGACAACTTCAAAATTACATGTATGATATTTGTTTGAACATGACTGAATACAAATATTCTAATAGGAAAATTTCGTAAATTATTCGTAATTTACGATTCTATCAATATAGCGAAATTGTAAATTTTTCATATAAATATGAATTTTGAGGATTATTGCATTGAAAATAGTAGTATGAAAACTAAACAGCGAAATTGACCCTGATAAAATAAATTAATAGGTTAGAATAAGATAAATATATCGAAGTGAACGAGGCTCGGATTTCATTCTATCACTGTATCAAGCTTTGGTCAAATTTATTTCTTTTAACATGATTATAATATGTCTCCCACTAGAAATTTGTGAGAACATAAATATGATGGGGAACTGAGCAGAGTCCACCTATACAAACTAGTTTTTACAGTTAATTAGCTAAAAAATACTACAACGTATAAATTTATAAAATATAGAAATATAACAATAGTAAGGTGCATAAAGAAATATAAGATCATATTAAATAATGAGATTCCTTTTAAAGAAAAATACGTTTTTTTAAAGGAAAATAAAAGTTTGAAATAAGTATCTATTTCATTACATGTCGTAAAAATGTATCTTTATTAATGTATTCCTATATGTAATTTAATTTTTTCCTATGAAAACTTTGCTGGAGATACAACTTTATGTTTCATGTAATAATGTATATATATGAATATGCTTCTTTTGCTTTAAAGACCTGTTTCTACAATGCAGTAAGTTAAATTTATTACAATATTTTTTTGCCTTTCAGGTCTGGGTGGGAACATCACGATCTGGCATGTCCTTTTATCAAATTATTCTTATCGCATATATCGACTTTGTATTTTTTGGACTACTAAATTAATTTAGTTAAGCTGCTTTTATGAAGCATTGATTTTGTTATATCTAATTTACCGTTAATTTTCATTACTGTTGTTATATATAATTTACCAGTAATTTAATCTTGTTTTCGAATTTCATTGATTTTTGTTGGGAGTATGCTAGTTTCGCCATGTTTCTGAAACCTGTTAGGCCTTTTTCAATCTACTTTGTTGTCTGTTCTGCTGCTCCCACCCACTGAAATGGAAGCGGAAGGGTATTTTTCACATGTAGTGTTTTTTTTTACAATTGTTCTTCGTTACTTTAATTCGTTATTTCTTTGTTTTTATTAACTTTTTTCTTCTTGTTGAACACGCCCACTTGTCTTCAAGTCTCTACATATTTTCAAAATTATACATTTTTGTAGAATTTTTAGTGCTGTCTTTGGCGCCTTTTTTATACAAATACACTTTAATTAATAAGTAATTAATATATATATATATATATATATATATATATACTTTTTAAAGTTATTCTGAGGACTGAAACCAATGATGTAACTAAATGGGGGTAACATATATTTACCTGTTTCCATAAACCAATTATTAAAACTTGTTAAAATAATAATAAACGGCTTTAAACAGCATCAGGTTTTTCAGTACGGGCAATAAAAATGTTTATGTCTGAATGAACGACCTACAGGGCAATAATATCCTCTAATAATAAATACACTGATAAAACATTAAGCTACGTTGTTTCAAACTGGTTAATATTATGAAAACAAAACATAACTTCAGAAATGTTGCATCATAATCATGCCAGAAATACTCCATACTAATCGCTTTCTAAAAAGGTATATGTTACATTACACGTGCCTTTTATGCATTAATAAAAATCCACCGCACTTTAGAATGTAGAAAAAGAGGGGGGGAGCTAAAAACTGCATAGAAATAGCATGGGAAGAAAACCAAAAAAAACTCACAATGTCAAGTGTGTTTAAAAAAAAAAAAAAAAAAGAAAAAAGAAAAAAAAAAGGATCACACCGGAAGTAAGAAAAGGAAAAATTTGACTAGAAAAAGACATCGAAGAGCGGGAACGGGCAGGCTGGGGCATTGGTCCTGGCGTCCAGGATTAATACGTCTCACCTAGTATGTGTCTCGGGACGGGCGGGCGGGAACCACCGTTTTAGAATGTAGAAAAAGAAGGGAAACAAGCTAGAAACCCACAAAAATAGCATGGGACGAAAACCAAAAAAACTCATAATGTCAAGTGTGTAAAAAACAAAAAAAAAAAAACAAAAAAAAAAAAAAAAAAAAAAAAAGGCTCACACCGGAATTAATAAAGGGACCAAATTGACTAGAAAAAGACATCGAAGAGCGGGAACGGGCAGGCTGGGGCGTTGAATATAATACGTCTCGCCTAGTATGTATCGCCTAGTATGCCAAGTGTGTTAAAAAAAAAAAGGCTCACACCGGAAGTAATAAAGGGACAAAATTGACTAGAGAAAGACATCGAAGAACGGGAACGGGCGGGTTGGGGAGTTGAATATAACGACCAGGGATAATACGTCTCGCCTAGTATGTGCCGCCTAGTACTTAGAGTGTGTTAAAAAAAAGGCTCACACCGGAAGTAATAAAGGGACAAAATTGACTTGAAAAAGACATCGAAGAGCGGGAACGGGCGGGCTGGGGCGTTGAATATAACGACCAGGGTTAATACGTCTCACCTAGTATGTGTAGAAAAGAAGTAACATTTTCCGTTCTATAATGTTCATCAAGCATTCAATATTTATAGAAAAATTAATTATCTTTAAGGTTCGTGTAAAATCTAAGAGAGTTTGAGCTCAATTCAAAATTTTAATTTTTTGCTAAGCTTTTGGTGTATAGCTTTGAAGTGGTCCTTCTTCTACACATTTTCTTTGCTATTTTGTTGTTATACTATGATTTAAAGCAACTGCTGTAATAAAATCAAGAGGGCTATTTTGCGCAATCACTCCTTATACGGTAGGAGAGATTGTGCTTAATTTTAATTACAATTCAATTGCTAATAATGATAATTGAACTTAAATGACATTGTATAAGGCTTTTGTAAACAAATATTTTTGTATTACATGTAGGTATTTCAATTTCATAAAAAAAAATTAATTAAAAAAAAATTAAACATTATTAAAAGTTTTTATTTAAAGAAAATAAATTAAAGACGCAGATTTTAAAACAAGACTAGATGATAAAAAGTAACATTTAGTCACTAAATAATATATTTAACTTAAAATTAATAATGTTACTTTTTAGTTTGAAATGTTTCTTGTTTGTTGACCTAATCTGTCGTTGTCTATAACCGTTGCACTCGTTGTTATAAATGATGCAACTTCCATGCAGCCACCTACCAAAAGTAAAATTTATAAAGAGTCCATAGGAAATCGTTTAATTAAAAAATATTTTGTAATACTATCATTTTATTAAAATTCCTAGAAAGGGTTTTGAAAATTTAAGAAAACATTTTTTAAAGCGAGACAAATAACCACGTATCTTAGACTGTTCAAGAAAGGAACATGCAAATAAAAGTGGGCACTTCGCTACCGATATTGTAGCACTACCAGGAGATTCAGAACCCCCATTGTACTTCTTCCTGCTGATCCCTTATGTGAGCAATCTCTCCTACCGCGCAATCTCTTCTAGCTTTACCTTATTCAAAAACATTATTACAACAATATTATTTTACACGCATTCTTCTTTCCATTTTGACGATATACATACAATGATCTATTTTAGGATATGACAAACCATGTATTACACAAAAGTATTACACAAAAAATAAGTACTTTGCCAAACGATATTTGATACACGAAATTTAACAATGTATTTAGATTTATTTGTTGCATCCATAATAAATCTATTAAATATTAATCTTAGTGTCAATAAGACAAATACTGGGCAATGAACTTCAGAAAGTAATCAGAACCATCTTATATGAGTTGAACGCTAAGTTTATTTTTATGGGATCCGCGAGTTTGTTTCTAGAAGAATAGAAGTTTTTTTTTTTTTTTTTTTTTTTTTTAGAGGAATGAAGGTAGACAAATATTGTCTACAAAAAATCATATCAAATGTAATTTGAAAAAGTTTAATTCGACCAAATACTGGTAGTGAATTTTTCTGACGAACTGTAGTCGTATGGAAGAAAGGAAATTTATTTTTCTGCGTAAATATCAGCTAGGCACGCAATTTTTGAGCGTAATATGTAAGAAATGTGGCTTTATTAACAGCAGTATTTTCACACATATATGTATTAATATATAAAAAAATATATTCTTAATATAAGTTAGTCTATTCATAAACTACTCGAGTGCACTTAAAAGTGTTTTCATACAGTTCAATGCAAAATAAGAAAGGTCGGGAAAAAAATCACGTAAATGATTCAAAATAAAACTCATAAGGCCAAACTCATATATCCTACAAAGTACGTTCATTCTTAATAAAAACCTCTGAACAAACAAACAAAAATTATTATGAATATTTCTTAAATGTTTCCTTAAATTTTACTTATTTAGCAATTTTTTTCCCTATTTAATCTAATTCTAAAAGTTGTATGTATTCATAATTTTTCACGGTTGTATTTTTGTTGTTATTACATCATATGTGTAATTTCGAAATTGTTAAATTAATTTTTAAGAATCCATAAATAAAAATAAAAATATTGAACAACAAAACTTCTCTTTAAATTATTTATTTTTTTATTGTTGTTTCCATAGTCTATTATGCCTTAATATTACAAACAAAACAGTTTTGAAATTCGCTGCAATTGCAGATAAAACAGTCATTAGAAAAATATTTACAGACTGTAATATAAATTTGTATTAGAATATTCAACTTATATTAGGATAATTTCACACTAAAGTTGACAGAAACATAATTTTTACCTTTCAGTTAACTGAATTATTTTTGCTTTTTCTTGATAGAAATCATATAGAACATATCAAAATACATAACTCGTTATATATACAAATAAAATATATATCATTAATTAAAAGGAATGCTTAAATTTAAAAATAATAAACAAAAAATAATTCTAAATTATTACACTTGTAATATCTGTCATGCTGTTAAATAATAATTTATTTATTTAAATCTTAGAATGTTTATTCAAGTTACATATCAGATGAAAAGCAGATCATGTTACATATCAGCCTGCGTAAATTAAAATGTCTGATCTTGAAATATGTCTCAATTTAGAACAAATAAGTGATAAATAAGAGTCATGAAAATTATATCTGTAACTTTACATTTTTATCTTATTAAAGGTTTTTTTTTTTTTTTTTTTTTTTTAACCTTCTTTTATATGTATATATGTATAGAGAAAGTATTGGATTCGTGAAAATTTTCGAACTCCAGTTTTCGATGGATTTACACGTTTTGGGATGTCCTGAACATGATTTGACTGTTTTTAGAAAATGTCTGTCTGTCTTTCTGTCAGTCTGTCTGTGTGTGTGTATCACAAATTTTGTGGATGCTGTATCTCACGAACGAATAAACGAAATGTAACCAAACTTGGTATTTAGTTTTATCATGACATAAACTGGTGCTGATTAGATTTAGGAAACATTCGATCAACAGGTGGCGCTGTGATCGCATTTTTTCTAAAATTTTATCATGGCAGTATAGGACAAAATTTCGTATAAATGTACATAATGAGAGTTATTTTAATCGTGTGATTGTAAAATTGACATGAATTACTGATAATAGTAGTAGTTAACTAGGGAAAAAAATTGTGCATGTGGGGCATCACTTCCCCCCCTGGGAGTAAATTTTTAGTATGGGTATCTTTCGAAAGATCTCGTCAATAATTTCAAAACGAATGGTTGAACTATAGATATGTGATAATTTAAAACAAAGTTATCGATTTTTTTTTTACTTTTAGCGAAAAAAAAAAAAAAAAAAAAAAAAAAACTTAGAAAAAAAAATCGCATTTCTCCTGATAATTGCAAAAAAAAAAAGACTTTCTTTCGGCATTTAGTGATATATTCTGTCATATAAAAATCGTCTGCATTTATAATTTAAAATAATTTATATATTTAATAAATCATTTGTATTGAATGGATTTTGTGTAAAATTATATAGAAGAAAGTCATCTGGTGAACACATCATGCTAGTTTATTGAAATTTTGCAATCTCTATAAGCAACTTATACATAGATATCGACTCAACAAAATTCATTAAAATAAATTAATACTTAGTATTTAAAATTGGACTAAAATTTCTAGCCCCTCATAAATGAAATTAACCAGTAGCACTAAAACACACACACACACACACACACACACACACACACACACACACACACACGCACACACACACACACACACACACACATATATATATATATATATATATTAAATATTAAAAATAAGAAAAATCTGCCATTTGCTATATGCACAATTTCTACGAATCCGACATAGTACACATATACAAAACTAATTTCAATTTTAAATGAAATAACACGAAATACATTGAAAGAATCTTCTCCAAACAAAATTTTTAGATAAATTGAAATAGCAAACGTTCAAAGCGAATCTTTTAAAAGACCGAACGACTGTAATATAAAATTCTTTTTGTATCATTCAGTGCAATGCATTTCGGTATTAAAAGTCAAATTCAGTAGAATATGATTTGCAATACAATTGAATTTCTGATAGAAGTCTTTTGTGTGATTTTAGAAATAGAAGATTTAAAATGTTGACACAGGGAACGAAAATTTATGTATAAACGTAAGATTTAAATATTAAATTATTTATTAAGATATGTTATAATGACTTTCATATAAATGCTTATACAGTAGAACGTCGATTATCCGGACGCCGATTAAACGGAATGTCCAATTAACCGGATCGATCAAAGAGCATTTTTTTTTCTTTCCCGGTCTTCTCCCTCACCTCCCTTAAAAAAAAAAAAAAAAAAAAAATCCCGCGAAAATCAGTTTTCGTGACTGAAGACGTCTCTCAGGGCGGTCGAAATCGCTCCTTTTGTTCCCCCGCCCCCTCCATTCGCTTTCTTACGACCAGTTTTAGTGAAGGGAAAAGAATGGAAAAGGCTGAATGAAAGGATTAGGAATTTTTTCTTTTTCCAAGAATTAAAGAGTTTAGGAATGCGTTTCCTGATTCATTTTCTTTTGACTGGCTTCTTCACTGATCTCACTTTTTACTATCACAATAATTTTTTTTTTTTAAATATGTAATATTATATTATAATACTATGTAATACTAAAATATAATTTATACGTGAGATTTTATGTAATAATTTGTACCATTTTTATAGAAAAAAAAAAATTAAAAAAAATTAGACAATTAATTTCTAAGCACGCCATTTGTAATATGATAAATAGTACTACTGCAATTGCCAGTCCTAAGCCTGGAAAATGAGAGAAAGGAAAATACCTAAAAAACATTGACTTGGCCGTTTTATAAGTTGTCCAATTATTCGGATTTTTCGTTAACCGGATCGGCCTCGGTCCCTACCTATCGGGAAAATCGGCGCTCTACTGTATTTAAATAGAATATTGTCATCAAAATAATGTAAATAAAAATAACATTTATATATGATTAGGGTTTACGAGAGCAATAAAACTTTAGTGTTAATAAAAGACAACCGATGCTATTATAGCGACGCTATTGGCCCCATTTATAGGATAGATTATGAAAGCTTACCGGTGAACAAGAAGTTAATCTTTTGTCCAGAGGTATGCCATTTGATTTCTATGCCTCAGGTCCATAAGCATCAGTGTTGCCAATTTAGCGGAATTTCCGCTAAGTTTAGTGGATTTTTGAGACGATCAATGGGGAAAAAATAAAGGTTTAGCGGATTGGATTGAACATTGCACTGGTGCTACACTATGGGCAACTGAAATTTTAGCGGATTTTCATGTGTACTTTTAGCAGGAAAAATATTTGTGTAGGCAACACTGGTAAGCACTGACAATATATGAGAAAATGGCGTCAATGGCGTCGCCACATTATGATTTACTTGTCCACAATTATAAACTGGTTAAAAAAAAAAAAAAAAACACCATGCACAAGTGTAAGGTTTTTAGAAAATTTTTTTAATACATTTAATAATATTCTTTTTCAAAAAAAAAAAAAAAAATGTTTTAAGATATTTTAAACACAAACTGTGTGCTTTAATTTAAATATTAATTTCTGTAAATGTAAAATCGTATTAACACTTCGCCAGGTGAGATGCATTTTTTAGTATTCTAACTCTTAATTATTAATAAAGAAATCACGAAATTCTGAAGTATTAAAAGAGTTAATATGTTTATAGGATTGACCAAAATGGTTTTTTCTTGTAGACAGGATTTTCAATTCTTCAAAAACTGAAACAGCCAAAGCCAATTAGAAAACGATGAGAGAAAATTTACTTTGTTGTTCAAGTTACTAAACACAAATGGGGGGGGGGGATAATTTTTCACACACAATTAGAAA
The DNA here is from genome assembly GCA_963930645.1 of Salticus scenicus. Taxonomy (NCBI): domain Eukaryota; kingdom Metazoa; phylum Arthropoda; class Arachnida; order Araneae; family Salticidae; genus Salticus; species Salticus scenicus. The sequence goes on from OZ005660.1 coordinate 79,686,141, forward strand.
TTTTTAAATGTCATAAAAGTAAAATAAAGTAAAATAAAATAATATATTTATAAATTATTTATGGTATTGCGCAAAAATTTTAACGTAGTGATATTAAGATAATAAATACTAATATTCATAAATTTCTTTTTAAAAAATCTCTTTATATATTGCTAAATTGAGTTCTGAGTTTACACATTCTGAAAATAAAACTTCTAAAAATTATAACCGATTTTTGCAATTAGTTATAGGCGTATATAAACTTAAAAAGCAATTTGTTTACTAGAGAAACCTCTGCTTAAAAGACCGAAAAAAAAAAAAAAAAAAAAGAAAGAAAGAAAGAAAAGAAAAGAAAAAGAAAACCAGTATGTGGCAGCCACCACAACACTTTCTCTTATACAAATTCACTCATTATAACTCAATAAATTATTATTCATTAAAATTAACTACAATGATGAATGTAGACGATTTTAATCTAAAAGAGAAAATAAATCAAGCACTGATACCATTCTTGTTGATTCTTATGTAAAATGACCTTATGAATCTGAATATGACTCTCATTTTGCCCAGTCACCCACAGTTTTCTCGGGACACCACCCTGTACCCCAATTTTTACCACTGTTCGGTAATTTTATGACCATGAATTTGATTTCGAGAATGAAAAAGAATTAATCTAACATTTAAAAAATATATATATGATGTTTAGAAATTTTTATTCATTAATTCATCAACCGTGAATATTTATTTAAATCAAATTGGAGTGTACAGGTTGATATTTTTATTTATTACCAACTATGTGAAAAATACCAGAGCCGGGAATCGAACCCGGGCCCTCCGCTTAACGCACGGATGCTCTACCACTGAGCTACCCTGGCCGATAACCAGCTAGGCATTTCTCACATAATATACGTTGGCAAAGTCACCGAGTCTGCAAACGCAGATATATCAGGTGAGACAATAATAATCGTAGCACAACTCCATAGACCACGAAATTTCAATTTAGAAATTTTTATTCATTAATTCATCAACCGTGAATATTTATTTAAATCAAATTGGAGTGTACAGGTTGATATTTTTATTTATTACCAACTATGTGAAAAATACCAGAGCCGGGAATCGAACCCGGGCCCTCCGCTTAACGCACGGATGCTCTACCACTGAGCTACCCTGGCCGATAACCAGCTAGGCATTTCTCACATAATATACGTTGGCAAAGTCACCGAGTCTGCAAACGCAGATATATCAGGTGAGACAATAATAATCGTAGCACAACTCCATAGACCACGAAATTTCAATTTAGAAATTTTTATTCATTAATTCATCAACCGTGAATATTTATTTAAATCAAATTGGAGTGTACAGGTTGATATTTTTATTTATTACCAACTATGTGAAAAATACCAGAGCCGGGAATCGAACCCGGGCCCTCCGCTTAACGCACGGATGCTCTACCACTGAGCTACCCTGGCCGATAACCAGCTAGGCATTTCTCACATAATATACGTTGGCAAAGTCACCGAGTCTGCAAACGCAGATATATCAGGTGAGACAATAATAATCGTAGCACAACTCCATAGACCACGAAATTTCAATTTAGAAATTTTTATTCATTAATTCATCAACCGTGAATATTTATTTAAATCAAATTGGAGTGTACAGGTTGATATTTTTATTTATTACCAACTATGTGAAAAATACCAGAGCCGGGAATCGAACCCGGGCCCTCCGCTTAACGCACGGATGCTCTACCACTGAGCTACCCTGGCCGATAACCAGCTAGGCATTTCTCACATAATATACGTTGGCAAAGTCACCGAGTCTGCAAACGCAGATATATCAGGTGAGACAATAATAATCGTAGCACAACTCCATAGACCACGAAATTTCAATTTAGAAATTTTTATTCATTAATTCATCAACCGTGAATATTTATTTAAATCAAATTGGAGTGTACAGGTTGATATTTTTATTTATTACCAACTATGTGCAAAATACCAGAGCCGGGAATCGAACCCGGGCCCTCCGCTTAACGCACGGATGCTCTACCACTGAGCTACCCTGGCCGATAACCAGCTAGGCATTTCTCACATAATATACGTTGGCAAAGTCACCGAAGTGAATAAAAATTTCTAAATTGAAATTTCGTGGTCTATGGAGTTGTGCTACAATTATTATTGTCTCACCTGATATATCTGCGTTTGCAGACTCGGTGACTTTGCCAACGTATATTATGTGAGAAATGCCTAGCTGGTTATCGGCCAGGGTAGCTCAGTGGTAGAGCATCCGTGCGTTAAGCGGAGGGCCCGGGTTCGATTCCCGGCTCTGGTATTTTTCACATAGTTGGTAATAAATAAAAATATCAACCTGTACACTCCAATTTGATTTAAATAAATATTCACGGTTGATGAATTAATGAATAAAAATTTCTAAATTGAAATTTCGTGGTCTATGGAGTTGTGCTACGATTATTATTGTCTCACCTGATATATCTGCGTTTGCAGACTCGGTGACTTTGCCAACGTATATTATGTGAGAAATGCCTAGCTGGTTATCGGCCAGGGTAGCTCAGTGGTAGAGCATCCGTGCGTTAAGCGGAGGGCCCGGGTTCGATTCCCGGCTCTGGTATTTTTCACATAGTTGGTAATAAATAAAAATATCAACCTGTACACTCCAATTTGATTTAAATATATATATGATGTTTAAATAAATAAGGTTAATGATAGATTTAAATATATATAGCTAAGAAATGTAATACAAAGTTTCAGCGGCATATTCCCAAAAATGTTCCCCTTGCCGCAAATGTTCAGAAATTTCCCACGCTGTAGCCCCTCAGAACATACTTAACAGTCCAAATAATCCCCCCCCCCAAAAAAAAAAAAAAAAAAAAAAAAAAAAAAAAAGAAAAAGAAAAAAAAATCATATTTATAGCCATAAAAATACTGAAAGTGATAAAAATTGGGGGCCACCTCGAAAAAACGGTATGTGATAGGGCAAAATGGGCATCATATTCAGATTCAAGAGGTCATTTTACATATGAATATGCTGAAATGATGTTGGGGTCTATTTTAATGACGAGCAGTGATATTCGAATAAAGACTATTTATTCTCAATAAATAACATCTAAAAATTCATTTTCATAGTGATTATCTTACATATCATCTTTCCTACAATTATATACCATAGACTTTGAGATATAGCTTTCCTATTCTCACGGAAAATTACAGCATGACAGTGCTACCTATAGGCCAATAGACATCCAAATTAAATCAGTCTTATAATGTTTTATTTACAAATCATTTTGTTTGATTATACACAATAAAACCTGAGATATAGCCTTGTCCTGTAGTAAATTACGAAAATCGCCGTATCGTAGTACCAAATTTGAGCGATTAGCACCACAAGTCAATAGACACTCACTTACGTCAAGGTATTTGTCTACATATAAATTTATATGCATTTCCCTGCAGTGGTTCCTGAGTCAAAACCTTCTCTTAAACTGCGAAAACTGTTGTATAGCAAGGCTACTTGTTGATTGATTTACACCAAAAGTTGATAAGCACTAATTTATGTTAAAGTGAATCCATATGGACATATCACATTTTCTAAAAATGGTCAAATAGTGTTCTGGCCCTCTGAAAATGTGTAAATTCGTCAGAAGTTGAAAATCTTTATGAGTACAATACTTTCTTCTATTGAATGTAGAAGAAAGTAATAATCGAGTAATCAATAATAATATCGAGTAAAACAACAAAAACACTTAAAGAAAATTAAAGTTTGTTAATAAAAAAAAATAATAATAAGAGCACGAAAAACCAATAAACAAACAAAAATAAAATGAATAAACAATGCGAAAAAAAAAAAAAAGCTATTTAAAAAAAAACAAATAAATAAAATTTCGTATTTTTTTAATACATTTAAAATGTTTTTGTTTGATTAATGGAATTAGTTTTAAATCTAGTAAATTATACTATGTTACTTTACCTTTTAAATCTTATTATAATAAAGTTATATATACGATATTTTATCCAGGAAATCTGTTTACAAGTTTCAACTGAAAGCCGTTATTAAATTTCCATAAAAAAAAAAAAAAAAAAAAAAAAAAAAACTGTCGTTTTTGTGCTTTTTGAATATTTTAAACCTATTACAAAATTACCTCAAGGAGTTTCCAAAAAAAAAGATTTTTTTTTTTTTTTTTTTTTTTTTTTGAACCTGGAGGAATTATTGAAGCAGTGCAGGTGAAAGGCTAATTATACTTTGCAGAACATGTCATAATCATTATAAATATTGTTTTGAAGATACGAATTAAAACATGCTTCATTTAAATTTTTAATACTAAGGAAAAACAATGTTGTATATTTTTTTTCATATTTGTATGAAAACACCATAAATTGAAAAACTTCGCAAAAATTCTTTCCGGTTGAAATCCCAATCATAGCTTTTGTTGGATAAATAATGTATGCACGAGTTTAGCAACAAATCGGAAACGCTCTCGTGGTTTTCAAATAATTATTCGTGCATGTAATGTTTCTTCAGTATTGCATTTGAACACAAAGACTCCGGGCTTTTTTACTGATAAATGTATTTTTGTTACATAAATTATTCAAATAAAATAGACGATTATTGTATATACACATATAAATATTGTTTCTATATTTTATCAGATTTGAGAAAGGAAATGTAAGAAAAATGCTAAAAAAAATTTCATATCAGTACAAACTGGCTATACTGTACAATAAAGTATATGCTTGAAAGAATTATTTCTTGTTTATATTTATATTTATAAGATGTTATCCGTTCTTTAGCCTTACCAATGCATAGCTCAAAGATGCATTTTTAAACTTATTCTCTAAAATACGCTTTAAATAAATAAATAAAAATAAATAAATAAATAAATTTACTTTTAAAGAAAACGAAAGTAAGAAAGTAAAATTGAATTATTATTTACGTATTGCCCCAACTGTTACGTAACTTAAAAGTAAAAAGGAAACTGATTATAAGGCATCACACTGAAAACATCCCAATTCGAAAAAAAAAAAAAGAAAATTAACGACATTATCTTCAATTATATTTATTAATATCGTAGCTGACTTATTAGTACTGAGGACTATTAGTCTCAATCTACAGATGGAACATTGTCGCCAGTTTTAGTATGGTTGGACATTTATCGAAATCGAAAATAAATATAACTAAATAATTTGAAAGTGATGTTATAATTTGGAAAAAAAAAACTAATAGCCTAATTTTGCTTTTGCCAGAATTTCATCAGAATCTTTTTTTTTTTTTTTTTTAAAGGGGGGGAAAAAAAAATGAAAGAAAATTATCAGTAATCAGCATCGTAACAGGCAGTATCGAAAAAGTCGAAGATGTACTTTTTTAGACAAAAATACGTAATTTATCTTAACTTTTAACTATTGCCAAAAAAAGTTTACGAGTTGAATATAATTTAATTATTTTTTATAATTGAATTGAAAAGAAATTTACGTATAAATATTAAAATTGATATAAAACTTTATGAAAAATTAAATTTGCATGGAAAAATTGACGTCATTATAGCTCTAAAGGTATTATTTATTTATTTACATAATTCTTGCTTAAAAAAAAAAAAAAAAAAAGGAACATTTCAAATACCTATTTTGCTAATACTTTTGAAGATTGCACCTTTGCGTTAGTTTATAAGAATACTTCCTATTCTGTTTATATCTCCAATGTACGGCTAGGTTTAAAATAGTGCCTGTAGAAGTAAGTGCACTATTTTTTAAAATAAGTTTTCTCTTTAAATGATGTAGTAAAAGAAATATATAAATAATTTATTTATAATTATTATAATTTATTATTTATTTATTTTTTTCTATTTAATAGTGTTATGAATTTGTCGTCATTTTTATGTAATTTAATTTAAAGAGACTTAGTTAGTTTATAAAATGTTAATTTTTTGAATTTCTAGCATGTTTTTGAGTTAAAATAGCTCATTTACCTTAAATACCCATTAAAAAGCTTCACCAAGACAGGTAAAACCTTAGTGCCAAATTTGGTGACGCTTTCGTGACCTTGATGAGAAAATCCTTATTATAATTATTATTTTTAATACAGATAGATTTTCAGTCAATTGTTTTCAATAAGTCTACTCACAAAAATTGGGTATTAAGCTAATTCTTAGTTATAATTCATAGACATGATGTACGGTTTTTACGAATAAAAAGGCATAATATTTTATGTATAAAATTGTATTACTATCTATCATTTATAGATTTATTTTTACTATACACTTTCTTAAAAAAAATCTGCTATGTCATGTGAACAATTTTAAACATCCCCTTTATACAGAAGTTCAGTAATTTGATTTTAAAACATATAAATAGAATTAGGACTACTACAGTTCATTGTTAAATGAATAGTTTTAAATTTGCTGCATTTTTATATTTTGGATCTATCAAATCTTAAAGTTTTGTTTTCCGGTTTTCTTTCATTTACTTTTTGTTTAAATATATGTATATATATATATATATATATATAATCTATTGTAAAAATAATCTTATTCTCAAACATGCCTGTACTTTTTTGCGAAAGGAAAGTCATAAATTTCAATTTTCATATAAATCATTTTTCAACAGAATTCTGGGCATTGCCGTATAAATTCCGAAAAAGAAGTGGGTTTCTAGAGTTCTGAGAAAATAAAATGCCTTTGTTCCAAATACGTACGAAATGCAGTTCTTCAGAAATATGAAATTCATTTAGGCCTTTCTGTTTGCAATAGGTAATTTGTCCTGTCCTTTTTGTAAAAACATTATATATATATATACATATATATGTGTGGGTATGTATTTATATATAAGATATATATTCCTTTCTTCTATATTCAATACAAGAAAATATTGGATTCGTAAGAAAAATTGGACTTCTTATTCTCTATAACTTTTCACGTTTTGAAAGATCCAGATATCCAGAATACGATTTGACCATTTTTTGAAAATATCTGTCTATCCGTATTTCTGTCTGTCCGTGTATGACAAAAGTTTTCGGGTATTAATAACTAGTGTATATTAATAACTAGCTCACAAAATGTTATGTTAATTTATGTATAGTTGCAAGTTAACGTAAATCACTACCTATAAACATTTGGTGCAAATTACTAAACAGGTGACGCTGCTATACTGCAATTTGTCCAATTTAAAGAAAGACTATATTTCAGCTTCTACCGTGCGCTCATTTTCTATTATGTATAGAATGGTGGCTGGTGCACGTAAAATCTGTCGTGGCTGCATAGTCGTCCATGTTCCCATCAAAAATTATACCTCTGGGGGTCACCGAAGCTGGAGAGCCATCCCTTCCGTGGAGGATCAAAATTGTGAGAGCATATGTCCGGACCACCTCTAGAGGTGTGTCCCAGACAGTCGCCAATTGCCCATCTGCGCAGCATTAGTGCGACGTAAAACCCAACCACCAATATATTATGTATAGTCAAACAAAACTTGATATGAGAGAGCCATTTTGAAATATTATACTGATTTAAATCGGAAGAATATTAGCTGATAGGTGATGCTGTTATGCTGCAAATTTTACATTAAGCAGGAAGGCTATATCTCAGATTCTATTACGTTTAATTGCGCAAAAGTTGATATATAAGAAGAGCATTAGAAACACTCTTCTAGTTACCTGTTGAGCATATCGTCCAGAAAGTGACGCTGCTGTGCGGGAATTTATCTCGTAAATAAGAAGGCTAAATCTTTTCTAAAGCATATAAACTCATCAAAGTTAATATATGAGATAAACATTATGAAAACGAGTACTCACTTAATTTTGGTGTTTATCAACTGACAGGTTCTGCTGATATTACTCTTTGTCTGTAATTTTCCACGTGGCCATACCTTTGAATCTTTTGATTAAAACTGCACCTAACATCATAGGTGAACTCTTGTGAGAAGCTATAATTAAAACTTTTAACATATAGAATGATATACAAAAAAGTTTTGTGATGGTCAAAACATTCCATTTTTTAGATTGGATCTTCACCTAGAAAATATAATTTATCACAAAAAAAAAAAAAAAAAAAAAAAAAAACTTTTTTGCAAAAATAATTTTATTTTCTTCATTTTTTTTTTTTTAATCCGTATTTTAAGAATATAAAAGTAATTTTTTTTTAGAAATACTCTATTAATTTAGATTTAATTTCGTATTCATCTGTATATATAAAAGGGTACTTCCACTCACTCACTCACTCACATATCAACGCACAACAAAATCTACTGGAGCTACTGACTCAAAACTGAATCACATTATAGATCAAATAGTGTAAGCACTCCCTGAGAAGGAATTTTGAGAAATTCGCCCCCCAAGGGGAGGTGGGGAAGCGGAACTTGAGTTTACAAAAACCTTCAAATAAATATCTGTAAAATTTTTGCATTAAAACATTGCTAACACAAATGCTTAAAATTATTTTCTTGAATTTTGGAAACTAGGTATGCAAGAGGGAATGCGTGGCAAAATGTGATTTCACATGCGCAAAAAGTGATTTCTTAAAAAACCTTCATATCTCAAAGAAATAATATTATAGTTTTAAAAAATTAAAGAACACGCTTTTATAGAAATGTGAACTAAAAAGCACAAAATATCTATCTTAGTATTAAAATGCAGGGTAAGAGAAAATCGTGTGAGTAACACACCATAATATTTACATACATTTAAAATTTTAATTAAAATAATTTAGAATTAAACAAAAACCATTTTTAAAAAATCTCCTATGACTGGGATCGAACGCTAGACCTTTAGGATCGTAGCGCAGAGCTATACCTCAACACCACGGTGTTCACGTAGGGAAAGTCTTTTTTTTACAATATAGATTTTTTGTTTGCTCCCAGAGCGGTTACAAACCTGCAAACATACATACAAACATACATACATACATACAGGTAATAAAAAGCGTGTTAAAAAAAACAGATATACGTGAGATTTTTGTTTGAAAATACAGCTAACATAAATACCTAAAAATTATTTTCTGGAATTTCAGAAATTCGGCCCCTAAGGGGGGGGGGTACAGGGGGCGAAACGCGATTTCACAAAACCTTTATATCTCAAATATAAAAACAGATATCCGTGAAATTTTTGCTTTAAAATATAGCTAACACAAATACCTAAAAAGCAAATTTTGGATTTTTAGAAATTCAGTCCCTATGGGCAGGAAAGGAAGCAAAACGTTATCTATATTATATCTTCTATACTCGTTGTCTTACCTCTTAATCTGCAACTTGTATTTATAGTATTGAATTTCAGGGTAAGAGAAAGTCGTGTGAGTGACACACCAGATTATTTGATTAGTTTTCTCAATCGCATTTTAAACAGAAAAAAAATTACTCATAAAAATTTTAATGTAAACATATTGAAAGTAAGTATATTTTTTAAATGTTTAACCAAACAAACGAACAAAGAAAGAAACATATATATATATATATGAAAAAAAATAAATAAATAATAATAATAAATAAAAACATATTCTAGAAATTTTTAATGATTGCGTTTCCTTATTAAATCTCCACTAAGGGTTAACTGAGTGTTTTATTTATGATAAACGTTAAATTTAAAAAATGCACCGATATTTTATTTTATTGATTTTTAGGACGAATCAATAAACCATGTAACTTAACTACTTGCATTTCGTTTATATCCACCATGTCTAGCATTTGCACTATTACCTATAATTTTGTTAATTTTGATATATTCCTTCCCTTCAATGAAAGAGTTATAAACACTTAATATTATTATTAATTTTATTAAATTGTTTCAGTGTTAATAAGTACGCTGCGTTATCAAATAATATTAATCTTTTTTTTTTTTTTTTATATATATATATAATTTTCATCTCTCTCGCATAGGATAAAAATTGCAAGAATTTGCTAATAATTTTTTTTGAAAGGAAATAATCCAAAATAATAATATCTTCTTTCGCTGATATTTTTTAGGTGATTTTATTTTATTTAGTATTTACATTATAACCAGTTTTTACTCTCTAAATAAATAAATAAATAAATAAATAACACTGCTCGGCATGAAAATTTCCCCTGATACCACTTCAGCATATTTTTATGTAAAATAACCTCCTGAACTATGACGCCCATTTTGCCCTATCACCCACCGTTTTTTAGGAATGACCCCTATTTTTATCATTTTTCGGTAATTTTATGGCTATAAATTTGATTTTTAGGAGGAGAGAGAATTATTTTAACCTTTAAATATCTTCTGAGGGGCTACAGAGTTGGAAAATTCTAAAACACGGACATTTGCGAGAAGGGAAAAATTTTGGGGGAGATTTGCCTCTGAAATTATTCATTATGTATCTTATATTTTTTTAATCTGTTATTAATGTTATTTTTTAAACTTTATTTATTTATTTATTTATTATTTATTTATTTATTTATTAGGTGTTAAATTATTTTTTATTCTTCAAATCAAATTCATGGTCATAAAATTATTCAACAGGAAAAGAAATTGAGGGAGGGGGTGATGTATCTAGAAAACGGTGGGTGAGTGGAAAAATGGATTAAATGGAGTGGAAAACCGTCCTATTCGGATTCAGGAGGTCATTTTACATAAGAATAAGCGAAAATGGTATCAGATCTCGATTTTTTTTTTTTTTTTTTCAGAGCAGTGTAATTAAAATAAAATAAAATAAAACTTCAATATTTATCTCTTTAAACAGAGTTCCTAAATGTATGGACATATTCAGTTATCACCAATACTTTTGAATACTTTTTTTTTATATGTATATATTTGATATACATAAAAGATAAGAACTGATTGGATAATCATCACAATAAAAATATAATGGAAGATATTGAATTAAAAAATTCTCTAAAATTAATAACACTGCTCTCAGATCGAATTTTCTCAGAATCACTTTGTAAAGTGAATAAATTTTTGACAAGTCAGGCGGTTGATAAACGAAATTCCACAGAATATATTTACAAACTACTGACTTTGAAGAAAAAAAACAGGCCTGGCTTTTCTTGCAAAGATAAAATATTATTGACAAATCAAAAAAAAAAAAAAAAAAAAAAAAAAAAAAAAAAACCTTTAAGTTATTTTATGTTAAAAATAACTTTTCTAAGAAAAGAATTTTTTATTAAATTACTAAAAATTTCTTTAAATGACATGTTCCTTTCACGTAAATTGTATTTTAACAAAGAAAAGTATTAGAAAACTGAAATGTAGTTTTATAAAGTATATTGAAATAAGTCTTGAATACAAAACTTTATCTATAGATTTAGTAATTCAGTATATGCTAAAGCACTTAAACACATAATTAAATTTAAATAGCTAGTAAAAAATCAGATTATTTAACAAATTTAAACAGATATTATCTATTTTTCTTTCTCTTTATTTCTTTCTTTTCTTTCAAAAATATTTGGTTTACAGAGCACATTTTTTTTTTTTAATTCCCCTTCAATATCGAACTAGTATTGTGTTACGGAAATAGAAGGAAAAATAATTAATTAATTGCAAAAACCTGCTAAAATTTTCCTTTTAACACTTTCAAGTGTCTAGTAACACTAACGTAGCATCTCGTATGTCAGCTCGTCCATCGTCAAAAAGAATATCGATTTTTTTTTTTTTTTTTTTACTGTTAAACTGGTTAATATAATTAATTAATCGAAAAACAGAATCCTAGTGAGGAGATAAAAGCATATTTTCAATTAATATTTTTGGTATTTGGATTTTATAAAAATAGTTTGCTTTGATAAAATATATCTGAACATTTTGCAAGAGTAAATATTGGCTATGAGCTATCCAGTTAAATGGCAGATTATCTGTTTTAATAGTCATTAATAAAATAATTTTTCTAGAATTTTATCATTTGAAAAGAAATATTCAGGTGTTTCTATAATACCAAAAACAATATTCGAAAAAAAAATTATGTTTGCCTTCAGTTTAACACATTTTCTCAAATATCTTATTATATCCTACCAAAATTCGACTGCATCTTTGTGAGTGTGAAGGAGATGTTAAATCAAACATTTTTAAATAGCATTTTTGGAACAGAATGTTTTGAGGGGGATACGCTAAAAATTGAAAAACAACATATTAATATTTTAGGTCACCCTCCGTATGGAAATAGTCTGAATTTAGTCTGAATAGTTTAAATTTCTTCATTCTGTTACTTACACCGTTTTTTGTTCATTTTAATAAGGTTATCTTTTATATTCATGAAGTAAAACGATAATCCCTAGATTTGGATAATATTCAAATAGAAAAAAAAAAATGTTTAATTGTTATTTTATATCTTTTTAATTTTTAACAGTAAAATGAACTAAGGAATAATTAACTAATAGGTATAATTTAAAATATATTGAAGTGTTTTTCGCACGTATCATTGAAATCTTAAACTTTAATTTTCTGGCAAGAGTTTAGATGCCTTAGAGAAATATATCTAAAACTTTGAAAATTCCAGCTTGAAGCTCTACTTGTCAACTTCAAAAACACTAATTTAGCCTCAAGCTTATTCTTTAATTCTTGAGATATTTTAGTCTGTGTGACAAGTTTCTTGATTCCTTCCGTATTTAATTACTGCTCAAAGTAAGGAGAAGTAATAAATGTTATTTCAGAAAACTGTATATGTTACGTATATTTCAAAAGTTACGTAAATAAATGACCTTACATCTAATATCGTATTTTACCATTGTTTTAATCTGAATTATTTAATTTGATTGATCATATTTATTAAAAATCAAGGTAATGTTTTCAAAGGCTTTTTTCTTTTTTCGTTTCAGAAGTTTCTCGTTTTAATCGTCTTTTTAATTGACAACGATAATTAAACTTCAAAATGATTTATTTGATTCGAAAATCTTATCCATAGGACACAACTTATTCCTCGATGTTACTAACTTATGTTGTTTTTAATTGTAATTGATTCACGGGGAATTTATAAATTTATAAAAGGAAAAGTTATAAAGTTTATAATACAATATATATATATATATAACTTTTTTGTAAATATTGCATTCTATTTATGTAAAATAAAAAATATTTCCTAGAATTCATGCTTTTCTAAGTCCATCAAATACATACAGGAGCGAGCTTAAATCTATGCTGTATATATATATATATAAGATAAAACTTAAATATAGGAGGGAGTAAAACTTGAATTATTAAAGAAATAGAACTAGAATAATGCTTTTATAATCCAATGCGCAAATGCTGCAAAAGGAAATATAAAACTATAATAAATAAGCAAAATAATCAAAGCCAGACGAAAATTTAATCCGCAAACACACGAGGGCTTTCACCAGGGGAGCTCACCTATGTAGGGAAAAGAATATGAGAAGTTTCTGACGAAACGCTGGTAATTTAACCATTATAAACATAGAACCCGTTTCAGGGTTCTATGTTTATAATGGGGGGTGGTTTTCAATTTTCCATTTTTTAATGACTATTCCAGCTTGTCCATGTATGCATTTATATATTCTTGTATTATTTATATTCTTGTATTTCATATTGATGTATTATATTTTGCGCTCGATTTCTGAATTTAATTGCTTTTTATGCTTTGTACTAATTAAAATTCGTTTGTTTTTTTGGTTAAATTACCAGCGTTTCGTCAGAAACTCCTCACCTTCCTTTCTCTACAGGGGGGAGCTCCCCTGATGAAGGCCCTCGTGTGTTTTGGGATTAAATTTTCATCAGGCTTTGATTATTTTGCATATATATATATATATATATATATATATTATTTAAATTTTTGTTTCATATTGCCTGAATTAAGAAAAGTCTATATTCGTATGTTATTTTAAGCCCATTAACAAACTTACTCCATGGCTCATGATTCTCATATTCACATACAAAGGTTGAAATCTCGAAACACAATTCACACACACACACAGACACAAAAAAAAATAAATAAATAAATAAAAATAAATAAATACTGTAATATATCTTATTAAAAATATTCGAAACATTGTAAAATAAATATCACTTGCCTGCAAAATAATAATTAAATAATAAATTAATTTAATTAAATTAAATTAATCAGCCACGTGATTCTTTTTTTGTGTTGTTAAATTTTATGTTTTTTAAGAGTAATTAATTAAAAAAAAACTATATTCTATTTTTGTCAATAATATACATACATACATACATATATATATATATATATATATATATATATATATATATAAATTAACAACAATATGTTTAAAAAAAAAAAAAATCACTGATATTTTAGATTGAATCACACATATTCATAATTAAACAAACGATTTGTATATATATATATATATATATATTGTTCTGTCTCTTTCTTTTATTTATTTATTTATATTTCTGGGATATTTATTTATTTTTTCTTCTGGCGTCACTCAGAATCTTCCGCTTCCAATTTTTTCACTGCTCAAGCAATCCCTCCTATTTAAAATTTTGTATTCTATTTTATTTCTTTTATTTTACTCTAATGAATAGTGTTTTAAATTAAAAATTAATTATTTAATAGTTTTTTCATTATTAGCAAGTCAAATCAAGTTTCCTTTTCAGGAAGCAGCACATAATATTTATTAAACTAATTATTTTTTAAAGCTCCTCTATCTTACAGAAAAAATAGATTTTTATCCCTTTAGTATCAGGTTAAAATAAACAGTTCATTACTGAACCTAAGAACACAAGATCTTTACTTAAGAAAAAATCTGATAAGGCTTAATTTGCAAGAAAAGATGTAACTAAGATAAAACTTCATTAAAACCATTTTATTATTATTATTTTTTTACAAATAATATTTCCCGTTGTATTAAATTGTATTTTTGTTTGAGAAAATGTGATTTGCTTAGACATAATAAATAGGACAGAATTCAAAACCTTTATTTACCTTTAAATTTCAACAGTTTGCCGGATATTTCTAGTCAAAAGAATATTCATTTTACAGATAATTTAATTCGTCTTTTTACAATCTTGTACGTTATGTATATCTCAAAACTTTCTTCTATATTTTCTCATACACGTTCAGTTAATTTTTAAACCAATCCACGTTTTGGTTTAGTTTTTGATGGAAATAATAAAAAAGACAGTCGAAGCTTTTTTTTTTTTTTTTTTACATCTACATATGTATTTTTAAATATCACTGATAACAGGTTAAGCTATTCCTTTCAAATATATCCAAAATTTATAACTTAAATCTCATGTTTAAGCAAAGAAAACTTATAATTATTATTATTAAAAAATTTTATCATAAATTTCCGGTAGAAAAAAAACGTACAATTTGGCAGCTATGAACATATATTTAAAATGTCTATAGTTATAGATTTGAATCTCGTTTCTTTAAGTAAGAACGTCGTATGTATTCATAGTCACGAGGTTTATCTTTAAACATATAATGAAAAATCCATTTTTTTAGTGCATTATAAAGAACTCACCGCGAAATTAACAAAACAATTTCCCCCATCAGACGCTTAAAGGGTTAAAAAGTTTGACTTAAAGTAATTCCAATTGTGTACATTTATACAATATTTTTCTTATACTGCTGTATTATTATTATTATTATTATTATTTTTTTTTTTGAAAAACGCAACATCTGAACTTGTTCATCGATAAACACCAACAGTTGATACATATCAATTTATCTCAAGATATAAAAAGTGAGTTTTTTTTACATTGGAACTTCATGTACAACCATTAAATTGACTTTCATAAAACAGTATATATATATGTTAGAATAAAAATAAAATGTATAGATTTATTGAATTCCATATAAGTTATTAGATGTAATATGGAGTACTGTCCCTTTCCATTTCGACTCCAACAGACTTTCAGGCGAGTAAATATACATCAGGTGAGAGGAAATACATTTTCTAGAGACCCCCGTAAATTGGTAATAAGGTAGCATCTCTGTCGTATTGTACGACACCAACTGTAATGTTGAAATCCATCACCGACAAATGATTTGTTTGAATCAATTCATCTTGTTGTTGCTTGGAGTGTTGTGCCGCTAAACAAAAATTTACAAGTCTTGAAAATTTAACACACTTTTATTATATTTGTTAAAAGGACTCACATCATTGATCAATACAGGTTCGTATTTAAAAATATTGTTCAGGAATCAAGCTCCAGAAAATTCCGAGGAACAAGGGAGAGAGAGAGGGCAGCAAAAAAAAACTACGTCTTTTCTAAACCGTGAAAAAGGCAAAAACTGAGGGTCTACTCTTTTCGATCGCACGGGAGAACCATCTGGAAGGGGAGTCATATGACTGCATTATCATTATTTTCGCCAAAATGAAAGCCAACTTCAGTTCTTTGTTTTAGATATTATACTAATGTTAATTTTTGAATTTGTAATGACGGTTTATAATTGTATTAACCTTTTAATCGCCAATTTTTATGCCAAACGACCTTTCGACTAGAGAAAATGACCGTTATGAACTGAAATCATTAATATTGGGTAATTTAAAATAAATTATATCCGGTGTTGCAATAATATAAATTCTGACAATGAGTTTTCTTTCTTTTATGACTATTTGAGAACACTTTTTTTTTTATAATTACATTTAATGTCAGAATTTCCGTTAGATATTATTTCTTTTATTTTCTTTTTATCCCATAAAATAAAGTACTTCTCTATTTAAAAAGATAAACACTTATTTATGATTTAGATATAAAAGATATACAATTTAGATTTCTGAATGATGTGTGTTATTGTTTTATGTTAATAAATAGTGTAGGTCGTATGTATAATTAAAATTGTTTAATTTTTAACGACATTTAAAAATAATTCTTTTTTCAAATTCTTAAGAACAAATTATGTAAATATAATATTTCACTTAAAATTTAATTATTTTTTTTTATTAGAATAATGCATTCATTTATCATTAGATTTTATTTTATTTAAAAATTCAATTAAAATTTAACCAAATATATGTGAACACCTTCACACCAACAGTTGAAACTTAGGACAAATCCAACTTTTTTAGCTCATTTTCTTTTCACTGAACAACTCGGTTAAATACGGTTAAAAAGTTGTGTAATTACTCATCAAGAGAAAAAGTAAATAAATATTACTAACTTTTAAATTTTTTGTAAGGACTGAATATTTAAAAGATATTTTATGGATAAGTAGATATCAAAATATCTCCATTAAAATAAATTTTAAAATACGGGGTATTTCGTTCCCTGAGCAACAAACTTACAGGTGGTGGTGGTGGTGTGTGTGTGTGTGGGGGGGGGGGGCACAAAAAATTCGGAATCATATAGCAATGTTGGAAATGCAATCCTAAAAAGGTGAGGGGTTGATTTATTTGGTTCAACAAGACGAGGGCATTATTTTGAGAATATAAATAGTAGAAAAATCATAATTTATTTCAAGCTTTTGTCCTTTAAATATCATTTCGCGATAACCACGTATTCATAAATTTCATCCTAACACTTCTACAAATGTCTGTTGAAAGTTTTCCTTTGATGACCCTTAACCCCTTAACACTCATGTACGTAAAAGCTTTTGCATTCCAACACGCCCCCCCCCCTTTTTTTTTTCTTTTCTTTTTTTCTTGTTAGTTTAGAGAAGTATAAAGTATCAATCCACATCATACTATTTAAAATGCATTACAAAATGTCAGATGAAAGAAAATGTCTATCATTCATATGTTTACTTTAATGCAAGTGTCTTGAATTCAGTAAAAATGGGAACCATTTGGATGTATTTTTAAACAGTTATAAAAGAGTTAAAAAATCTTCTATCTTGTTAGGATTGAATTTTCGACCATTCATTGCTTTGTGATTCGGAATCGTCTTTGTGCTCCCCGACATCTCCTGTAAGTTTTTCACACCGGCAGTGAATCATCCTAGATAAATGCTTGTTTTATAAAAAGTATCATGTGTTATGTTTAGAAAATGAACTTCAATCTTTTAAAAATCTTAATACTTTAAGCTATTATTTTGGTTTTAAGGGAATATAAATTTGAAGAATTAAATAGCCAGTGTTGCATATATTTTCGGAATGCCGATAATTGTATGCACGAATTTACTATAGTTATAGTCCATGATACTTAATGGGGTTTGGATCAGAAAAGGTCAGAAAATTAGTACATATATAGTCGCATGCACATCACAGAGGAAATAACAAGAAGGCGGATGACTAGCATTCTCTTGTGCATATGATATAACTGGTTTTAACACACAGATATAGAAATATAGGACTGATAGAAGTTTCCAAAAATTTAAGAAAAAAACATTCCCATAGTACATGTTTATTAAGTTTTTTATATGCATTGCAATATATATTACATGTTTATTAAATTTGTATTTATGAATGTAAATAATCTTATTTAAATACTGCCAAACAAATTTTTATTTTCCTTACATTTTACGCCTCATAAAATGTTATTTTGATTCCGTTTGTGTGAATAGGATATATTATTTTCAGTGTAAAAAATAATATTTGAATGTATACAATAGATGTTTTGTTCTCACTTGACATTCGATACTAATTACTTTCAACAAAGTAAAGTATACAATTTTGATAAATGAGACCCTCTTATTTATTTTTCTGACACGTAATACATCATTTTGATCTTTTTGAAAAGAGACGTGTTTGGAAAGAAAATTATCTCATTGCCTTAATAGAACTCTTTGCAGCTGGCTAATAATAGTCATAATAAACATAATGTTATACTTAAGAGAAAATTAAAAGAGTTTGACGATCCAACAAAAGTTTGACATGATGCAAAATAATGTTTTTTTTTTCATGTTGGTTTATTTTTCCTTGTTATAATGCATCTTCTACAATTTCGTAATTACGAATAAAATAACTTATTGTAGATTAAAGTAATATTGTGTATTTGGTTAATAATAGTCACAAATGTTGTATTGGATAGTTTTATTTAAAGACCTTGGTTTAAACTATTATTTATCAGATTATTTATTTTTTTTATTTAAACAAATTATTTTCATGTATGGAAATTTTAAATAATTATTTTTTTATTTTAATTCTAAAAACATAGGTTTGGAAATTTAGTTATTTTCCTTAAACATTTACATTTCATGAATAAAAGTAAATAGTTTAAATAATTTCAATATAATTTATTTGTTAAAAATTGAATAAATTATTTATAGGAAACCATGGCTATTTAAACAATATTTCGTAACACTGTATTTCTTAAAATACGTAGTATTAAATACACAACTCAAAATTTATGTCCCTTAAATTTGTAATTACAATTTTCTCAATTTACTTTATTTTTAGTAATTTTTCTTGATATAATGCTTATACGTTCTGGATAAATGCATTTATGAATTAGAATATCTATTAAAAAAAATGAAAATTCGTTGCATAAAAATTTACAGCATTTTTCGGAAAATATTTCTTTCTTTCTTTCTTTTTACTTTCTTCTATATGTAATATAGAGAAAGTATTGGATTCGCGAAAATTTTCGACCTCCGTTTTTTGACGAATCTACACGTTTCGGGGTGTCCTGAACACGAATTGATAGTTTTTAAAAAATGTCTGTCTGTCTGTCTGTCTGTCTGTGGTTTAGTGTTTTCACCGTATCTCACGAACCAATGAATGAAATTCAACCAAACTTGGTATATAGTTGGACCCTGGCGGGGCATTGTGCTGATTAGATTTTGGGATCAATAGCCCATCAGGTGGCGCTGTGATCGCATTTTATGTAAATTTTTAACATGGCAGTATAGGACAAATTTTCGTATTTTTCACCGTATCTCACGAACGAATGAATGAAATTCAACCAAACTTGGTATGTAGTTGGAACCTGACGGGGCATGGTGCTGATTAGATTTGGTGATCAATCGTCCAGCAGGTGGCGCTGTGATCGCAAAATTTCGTATGTCACACCGTATCTCACGAACCGATGAATGAAATTGAACCAAACTTGGTGTATAGTTGGACCCTGACATGGAAAGGGTCTGATTAGATTTTGGGATCAATCGCTCAATAGGTGGCGTTGTGATCGCATTTTATGCAAATTTTTAACATGGCAGCATAGGACAAAATTCCGTATAAATGGGCATAAAGAGAGTTATTTTACACTTGTGATTGTAAAATTAATATGAATTATTGATAATAGTAGTAGTTAGCTAGGAAAAAAATTTTGTGCATGGGGGGGCATCGGTTCCCCCCCCGGGGAAGTAAATTTTCAAGATGGGTATCTTTCGAAAGGTCTCGTTGATAATAGTAATAGTTAACTTGGAAAAAATTTTTGTGCATGTGGGGGCATCGGTTGCCCCCCCACCGGGGGGGGAAGTTCCCACCCGGGGGGGCAAAGTTTCAAGATGGGTATCTTTCGAAAGATCTCGTCAATACCTTTAAAACGAATGGTTGAACGATAAATCTGTGATAATTTAAACCAAAGTTATCGATTTTTTTAACTTTTAACAAAAAAAACTTAGAAAAATACCGCATTTTTTTTTTTTTAACGAAATTTAACCAAACTTGGTATTTAGTTGGTCCCCGACATAAACTGGTGCTGATTTTGTTTGGGGATCAATAGCTCAACAGGTGGCGCTGTGATAGCATTTTATCTAAATTTTTAACATGGCAGCATAGGACAAAAATTCGTATAAATGTGCATAATTAGAGTTGTTTTAAACTTGTGATTGTGAAATTATTATGAATTATTGATAATAGTAGTATGTAACTAGGAAAAAAAATTTTTGCATGGGGGGGCATCGCTTCCCCCCTGGGGGGGAAATACCCCCCCAGGGGGGGTAAATTTTCACATTGGGTATCTTTCGAAAGATCAGGTTGATAATAGTAGTAGTTAACTAGGAAAAAAGTTTTGTGCATGTGGGGGCATCGGTTGCCCCCCCACCGGGGGGGGGAAGTTACCACCCGGGGGGGGGCAAAGTTTCAAGATGGGTATCTTTCGAAAGATCTCGTCAATACCTTTAAAACGAATGGTTGAACGATAAATCTGTGATAATTTAAACCAAAGTTATCGATTTTTTGAACTTTTAACAAAAAAAAACAGAAAAATATCGCAATTTTTTTTTTTTTTTTTTTTTTTTTTTTTTTAACGAAATTTAACCAAACTTGGCATTTAGTTGGTCCCCGACATAAACTGGTGCTGATTATGTTTGGGGATCAATAGCTCAACAGGTGGCGCTGTGATAGCATTTTATCTAAATTTTTAACATGGAAGCATAGGACAAAAATTCGTATAAATGTGCATAATTAGAGTTGTTTTAAACTTGTGATTGTAAAATTAATATGAATTATTGATAATAGTAGTATGTAACTAGGAAAAAAATTTTCTGCATGGGGGGGCATCGCTTCCCCCCTGGGGGGGAAGTACCCCCCGGGGGGGATAAATTTTCAAGATGGGTATCTTTCGAAAGGTCTCGTCAATACCTTTAAAACGAATGGTTGAACTATAAATCTGTGATAATTTAAAACAAAGTTATCGATTTTTTTCACTTTTAACAAAAAAAATCAGAAAAATATCGCAATTTTTTTTTTTTTTTTTTTTTTTTTAACGAAATTTAACCAAACTTGGTATTTAGTTGGTCCCCGACATAAACTGGTGCTGATTATGTTTGGGGATCAATAGCTCAACAGGTGGCGCTGTGATAGCATTTTATCTAAATTTTTAACATGGAAGCATAGGACAAAAATTCGTATAAATGTGCATAATTAGAGTTGTTTTAAACTTGTGATTGTAAAATTAATATGAATTATTGATAATAGTAGTATGTAACTAGGAAAAAAATTTTCTGCATGGGGGGGCATCGCTTCCCCCCTGGGGGGGAAGTACCCTCCGGGGGGGATAAATTTTCAAGATGGGTATCTTTCGAAAGGTCTCGTCAATACCTTTAAAACGAATGGTTGAACTATAAATCTGTGATAATTTAAAACAAAGTTATCGATTTTTTTCACTTTTAACAAAAAAAAAAAAAAAAAAACTTAGAAAAAAAAATCGTACTTTTTTTTTTTTTTTTTTTTTTTTTTTTAATATTGTTACTGATTGAATTTGTATAGGTAAATATAGAAGAAAGTCTTGTGGTGGCCACAACATACTAGTTTACTTTATTCTACATGTAATATAGAGAAAGTATTGGATTCGCGAAAATTTTCGACCTCCATTTTTTGACGGATCTACACGTTTTGGGATGTCCTGAACACGAATTGACAGTTTCTAGAAAATGTCTGTCTGTCTGTCTGTGATTTATTTTTTTCACCGTATCTCACGAACCAATGAATGAAATTCAACCGAACTTGGTATATAGTTGGACCCTGGCGGGGCATTGTGCTGATTAGATTTGGGGATCAATTGCCCAGCAGGTGGCGCTGTGATCGCATTTTATGTAAATTTTTAACATGGCAGTATAGGACAAATTTTCGTATTTTTCACCGTATCTCACGAACCAATGAATGAAATTCAACCAAACTTGGTATATAGTTGGAACCTGACGGGGCGAGGTGCTGATTAGATTTGGGGATCAATCGTCCGGCAGGTGGCGCTGTAATCGCAAAATTTTGTATTTTGCACCGTATCTCACGAACCGATGAATGAAATTAAACCAAACTTGGTGTATAGTTGGACCCTGACATGGAAAGTGTCTGATTAGATTTTGGGATTAATCGCCCCGCAGATGGCGCTGTGATCGCATTTTATATAAACTTTTAACATGGCAGCATAGTTTCAGCAGTGGCAGCAAAATTTCGTATAAATGTACATATTGAGCGTTATTTTAAACTTGTGATTGTAAAATTAGTATGAATTATTGATAATAGTAGTATGTAACTAGGAAAAAAATTTTGTTCATGGGGGGACATCGCTTCCCCCCCGTAGGGGGGAAATACCCCCCCTGGGAGGGTAAATTTTCACAATGGGTCTCTTTCGAAAGATCTCGTTGATAATAGTAGTAGTTAACTAGGAAAAAACTTTTGGGCATGTGGGGGCATCGTTTCCCCCCCTCCGGAGGGGGGGGGAATACCCCCCCGGGGGGGCAAAGTTTCAAGATGGGTATCTTTCGAAAGGTCTCGTCAATACCTTTAAAACGAATGGTTGAACCATAAATCTGTGATAATTTAAAACAAAGTTATCGATTTTTTTTTACTTTTAACGAAAAAAAACTTAGAAAAAAAATCGTATTTTTTTTTTAAACGAAATTTAACCAAACTTGGTATTTAGTTGGTTCCCGACATAAACTGGTGCTGATTACATTTGGGGATCAAAAGCTCAACAGGTGGCGCTGTGATCTCATGTTTTCTAAATTTTTAACATGGCAGTATAGGACAAAATTTCGTTTAAATGTACATAATGAGAGTTATTTTTAACTTGTGACTCTAAAATTAATATGAGTTATTGATAATAGTAATAGTTAACTAGGAAAAAATTTCTGTGCATGTGGGGGCATCGCTTCCCCCCTGGGGGAAAGTACCCCAGGGGGGGGGTAAATTTTGAAGATGGGTATCATTCGAAAGATCTCGTCAATACCTTTAAAACGAATGGTTGAACTATAAATCTGTGATAATTTAAAACAAAGTTATCGATTTTTTTTACTTTTAACCAAAAAAAAAAAAAAAAAATTTTTTTTTCATAATTTAATTCATATTTTTTTTTTTTTTTTTTTTTAATATTGTTACTGATTGAATATGTATAGGAAAATATAGAAGAAAGTCTTGTGGTGGCCACAACATACTAGTTTCTTTTTCTTTTTGTGTGTGTGTGTTAAAAAAGCTTTAAAGATTCAAATATACGAGTTATATTAGCCTTCCAGAGGCTTCAAGTTACTACTAACTAAAAAGAACACTTATAACGCTATTAAGTACAGCAATGTTAATCATATATAATCGTTGATATTTAACACAGAAGAATACTTTTAAAATTTTCTGGTATGAGTGTTACAGATAATCCATAATAACACAGCACTCCTGGCTTTTAGTTGTCAAGTTCCATTTTAGACGTACATGTCTGGAGTCCACTAGACATATATACCGTTTTAGTAAACCCTATTGTGCAAAAATCGACCACACTGAGAAAAAAATCTGCAACTGACATCTAGCATCTAAATTGTGGCTCTAGAACAAAATAGTTAAATGCCGTTCTTATAAATTCTAGTCCCCGTTGAAAGCGAGTTCTAGAAACCCCTATTAGAATTCTAGAGTGTTTATCTACATTATCGAGGTAAAACCTATTTGAAAATATCTCCAAATAAATGCGAACACAAGAGGCGGGTTTCAGCAACTATAATCTTGGTTTATGAACCAATTCTAGATAATCAAGCGAGAATTTCTCGCCATACGAAAGATTCAGAATATTCAGAATTTTGTTACACCATCTAGAAATGTATAGACTAGAAATTCTTGATCATTTCGTCTATTTAGTTTATTGTCATGCCTTATGCTCTTAGATCGGAAATCTATATTTCTAGTTCAGGGATTTAAAAAATGGCGACTTGTTCATTCTAGATGATTACGGTATATTTATTTTTTCTCAGTGCACAGAGAGGCGAACCAAACACAAGCTCTTTTTTAAAGCGTATTAGGACAGTATAAGTTTCTTTCTGCGCTTTATAACGTCTTTTCGTGTTTATTAAATGCATCACATAAATTTCCATGGTAATTCTTGCAATATATTTTAGAATAAGTAGAAAATAATTGCTAATAAAAACTACTTCATTTGAAATTATGTAAATGCATTTTTGCTTTCTCTGTATTTTACCACTTATTTAAAGTTATTTTTACTAAAATATGATAAATAATTTTAGTAATATATATATATATATATATATATATATATATATAGGGGAGGAGGTGGTAAATGGTAATATGGACCACTTTTTATTTTTTAACAAAAAATGCACTTTTCAATGGACTTTTTTCTACAATAACTACTATAATTTGACAAAGTATCCTTCCACTGAACATTTAAAGTTATTAGAAGGTAAAACATTAAACGATTTGAAAACCATTAACTTTTTTAAAACATAATACAAAAATAGCTGTCTTAGAAAATGGGGTGGTAATATGGAACAATAAAAAGTGAAACAAAAAAATATTTATTGGGTTATTTATTTCAGAAAACATTACTAAAAAAAAGGAAAACCTGAACATCTAAAGGAAAGTATTGTAAAAAATACGCATATTTTATCGAAAAACATAAAGAGGGATTTTTTTTTCCTGTAAAATATTGTTTGTAAAAAAAATAATCCTAAAGTTCAAATTAGTCATACTTAGGAACAAAAGTCACAAATATAAATGCCACCTTCACATCCACTGCATAAAACTAGTGCCCATTCTTGGCATACAACACATTTAATTCAAAGTTCTCCGGCTTATGGTCATATGGAACACATTGTTCCATATTACCACCAATCGACATTTTATAAACGATCCCATGAATTTTAAGTTTCAAAAATATTTATCCATAATTTAATCCTGCTATTTTACTATTCAATCTTACAGTTAATAAAAACAATATTAACAATATCTTATATTTACTAATAAGGATGTGAAAAATAGTCATGAAACTTACCTTGTGAAATTTTTTAGAACTGCATAAACAAAGATCCACTTGTTACACCATAAACAAAACAAGCTATACTGATGCCAAGCGGTATAGCAATTATTATGATTCGCATTAATTAAGTTTACTTTAGTAAACACAGAGGGTCCCAGTAGATAAGCAGAAAGAAGCGGTTTCATATTACCACCTTCTCCCCTATCTTAATTAATACAATAGAGTACATTTTCTCTTTCAGTGTTTGATTTAATTTACTTTCAACCGAGTATTGTAAATGATCTCCTCTTATTTATTTTCAATAATGTTATGATAGAGAGCAAATTAAAAGAGACTAAAAACTTTGACCTGATGTAAAACAATGTATATCGGGTTTATATAATTTTCCTTGTTATATATATTATGTAATTGTGAAAGAAATTATTCCATATTAAAGTAATTTATTATGGTTAGTTAATAATAGTCATAAACATATTTTTGATAGTTTGCTCTTTAGAATTGGTCAGCACATAATCGTTTGATTAAATATAAAGTTATCTTTTTCAGATTACTTTAATCTCATTCTTTAAATACGAGTATTATTTAGTTAGTGCAAATTTTAAAGATTTGCAATTGAAATTTTATTAAAAAATGTAAGTTTTGTATGTATGTTCGGTTTATGGCATCGGGTGTTGCCTTCCGACAGAATCCACAAGTGCCAGGTCTTACGATCATGGGTCTACTCTTCTTCCAGACCCCTATCCATCATCGCTTTTTTTACGTTATCCATCAAAGTCATGCAAAAAGAAATGTAAGATTTAAAAGTTAATTATTTTGACTAAATATTTTCATTTAATATATAAAAAGGAATTATTCGAAGGATTGCAGTGTAAAATATTAGTTAAAAACCAGTTTTTTTTTTCTTTTACAGGAAAACATGACCATTATTAGGTATGCAGACGCTATTATGTTCTGCCATTCCGAGAAAGGCTTGTTCCTTTATAATTTTCCTGAAAAATGTATGAGTATAAATATTTAAATATTTGTACTTTTACAAAAAATTATTCATAAATGGCTTTTTTTTTTTTTTTTTTTTTTTTTTAACACATTATTTATCTATAAATATTAACGAATTATTTATAAATTAATACTATTATTATCTATATTTAAAATATTCAAATAAGTAATACATTCTTCCGTGTAAAATGAAGAGATTTGTAAAGTGGCGTGCAATATTTTCAACACTTTATATTAGCATTTCCTCAATTATCATTTTCTTAAAAGAGAATAAAATATTGTTTTAGATGAAATCTGTATAAGTTACCTATATCTAATAATTTCCTTTCGTCTTCAAAATATTTTTAAGTAAATTTAAAGAACTGGAGAAACAGTTTGAGCCTAAGGTACTACGTATGATTACTGAAACCATTCTTTAAATTTCTAGAAAAATAACATTTAAAGTTTATATAATCAGAGCTACATACGAAGAGAAAATTATGCACAGATTTAAATTATTCTTGAATATTTGTTAACACAACTTTTGAAACTTTTTCAAAAATAGATGCTTATAAATGTTTGAAATATTTTCAGTTTTCCAAGATAATATAGATGAAATATTTTTAGTTTTACAAAATAATATAGAAGAAGGGCTATATGCATTTTCTTTTCAATATTCAAGCAGTATAATATATCGTTACTATTTTCATAAAATATGCCGTTAATTTTTGAAAAGTACTGCATTTTGTTACGTGTAAGGAAGAAATTATTGGCAAGGAATATTTTTCACTTTTATATTAGAATTTCATCATTGATTACTTTTTAAAAAGTAAAGAAAATAGTATTTGTATGAAAGTTCGATATATTATCTTAATTTCTTTGTTATTATTATTATTTTCGTCAACAAATTGTTTATAAGTAGATTTAAAAAGGGGTTATATTTTAAACGCACTGACTAATTTATTCAAATCTGAAGAAATATTACAACTTTTTAAGAGTATTTAGAAATACTGTGTACATAAACAAATGTATCTTAAAAAAAAAAAAAAATCTTTGCTTTGATTTAAAAGAAAAAAAGAAGAAAAAAAGTATTTGCTTTGATTAAAAAAAAACAAAAAAAAACAAAAAGTTGAAATATGTATATTTCGATTAGAGAATATTTTCAGCAACTTAAAAAGATGACCAAATCCCACCAAAGCAATTTAACATATAGTATCAGCTAATTCAAAGAATTTCATAAAAATATTTATCATCGGATCAGAATTAATTATCTTTATTAAACTAACTTCTATTTAAATATATAGAAGAGAACGTAGCGGACTTTCATTATGTTATTCGTTTTCTTTAATATAACATATTTAATTAACATAATTAAAATTTAAATATATCTTCACAATACGTATATTCCAGTTATTAGAATTAAATGTCAGACAAATTTAAATTTTACTGCAATTTAAATAATGTTTTCTCTATTTTTATCACTAAAGATGTACCAAAATATACTTTAATACTAACTGAGTAAACAGATTATGGTTTTAAAGCAATTTCATTAAAGTTTTCTATATTTTTATCACTAAAAATGTACCAATATATACTTTAATAGTAACTGAGTAAACAGATTAAAATTTTAAAGCAATTTCATTTTTTTTTTAAATCACTAAAGTTGTACCAATATATACTTTAATAGTAATTGAGTAAATATAAAAGACGTTACTTTCCAAATAGATCGCTAAAAATTTAAAAATCTCATTAGTACATGATGACACAAGTTTTCCGGGTATGTATTTTCCCTGGAATCATGAAAACCTAACAGAAAGTATCACTTGACTTTTCCTGCTATCAAAACATAGTAAACCTAAATTTTTTTAATATATCACCAAATTCAATTTCATTGTAACATTAAGACATTCGGCAAGTTTATAATTTCTTTTTCAAGACACTTAAGTTAACAACAAAGTATCTGCCTAAGAGCACGTTGTTTATATTTGAAAAACTCCGTATTAAAAATTACATTATTCTTTGCGAAATATGTATTTTCTTGTATGCAATAATATTTTTCTCTAATATTTATTTTTCTTTTCTTCTGTATTAAATAGAGGATAGTAATGGATTTGCAAAATTTCAAACTCCCAGTTTTCGATGGATATACACATTTTGAGAGGATGAGAATATTTTTAGAAAATGATATGTCTCTCTGTGAGTAGTTTGCATGTCTTTGGCAAAAAATTTGTCGCTGCTATATCTAAAGAATTACTGCAAAATATTTGATATACATTTATATCTTAACATAAATTAGTGCTTACCAAAATTTAGCTCACTAGGATGCGATGATTTTCTCAGTTAAGAGAAAGCTACATCTAAGGTTCATTTCCGTCTAATAGAACAGAACTTGGTATGTGAGAAGCCCATTATAGAACATAATGCTGTTATCTAGAACATTATGCTGAATACCTAGAACGCTCTATATCATCACCCAATCTTTGAAATCGCTTCCATACTGCCTATAAAAATAATTTGTTGTAAGCAATTGCATGCATTAAACGTTTTAGCATGTTAACCAGTAGGTAGAAGTTTTGCATTGTTACTATAAAGATTGATCATAAATTCCAGTTATACATTATGATCACTGTAAAAAAAAAATGGGTGCTATTAGTCAAGTAAATGTACAGTTATAGCTGCAATGTTTATAATAAAACAATAGCATAGTTCCTTTTCCATACCTAAAAACAATTGATGTAGTGCAGAACACATAATTCAATGGAAACATTTCAATACGTAATACGGATTTTAATTATAAAAAAAATATAATAATAATTAATTGTACTTACGAAAATTCATCATTCAAATAACATTTTCATCATCATCAAGTTCATCATCAAGTTGATATTTTCAAGAACAATTTCAAATGTGCTTATTTAAAATATAGTATTTAAAATAAAGTTAGAAGTTAGAAGAATAAACCGTTTTTTGCTACTTATTTCAGATTTACAGAAAATTCAACTCTTATTGGATTCCCTTTATAAATCTTGGCTAGCATTCAATTTTCTTTCATGTATTGTACTGGTGTAATGCATCTCAAGTATTACTTTAAACACATTGTGTAAGTCTTGTAAAGGAAATTCTTTTAAACCAAAAAGATAACCATGAAAGATTTCAAAGTATTTTCTTACATGGAAGACATAATATAAATTTTAAAAGTATTTTTCAAAGTGCGTGTTATTCTAACGTTCCATCCGGATTTAAATATAATACATTCTGACTTGACACATTGAAATGATAGAATACTTCTTAACTATTCTTTTTTTACGATGTTTTTACATAACTTTTGTAGAGGATAACATGTTTTCTTGTTTATTATTTATAGATATTCATAAAAAAAATAAACAAATAAGTTTTATATATTGTTTTTTTGTCTTCTATATACACAGGATGATTATAATTAAAGTTAATATATCAAAACGCTATAATTTTAAAATTACCCATCAGAGCGATTTGATATTTTACCAGAACAATCGTGAGGCAATGAAATTTTGTTTGGCACAGGAAAAAAAGTAGTTCAAAAATGTGTCGTTAATTATCCGTAAAGTATTTGTTTCACGAAGCTCCTCTTGTTCTCTTTTCACTATGGCTGTTTCTTCTGTAAGCACGTAATCTTGTCTTTTTGCTAAAAAAAAATTATAGTAAGCCCTTGAAGTCTATTATTTCTTCAATTCCATTGTGTTTCTAACAACATTTCTGTGTTTAATGAGTCCGTTTAGGCGTTTCCCCTGGCAGCGTCATCTATAGGAAAAAGTTTGAACTACTTTTTTCCTCCCCCAAACAAAATTTCATTGCCTCACGATTGCTCTGGTAAAATATCAGATCGTTCTGATGGGTAGTTCTAAAATTATAGTGTTTTGAAATTGTAAATTTAATTATAATCACCCTGTATATCTGTACTCTGAAGATAAAGGACACCATGTCCGTTTTCTGAAAAGTGTTAGCACCACGTCTTTTATGTGCATCTTTTGATTTATGTAGATGAAATATACACTAATATCGATTTACTATAAAAGAGATAAGACAGTGGAAAATAAAACCATGTCCTTTATCTTCATTCATGACAAATTTATTTCATTGTAGCACACTAAGTACACGATGGTAACTCTTTTGACATAATGAATATGGTGTGTTTTAAGTCCGGAGTACAAATGTAATAAAAAGATATTGGATACATGAGAATTTTCGAACTCCAGTTATTGACGGATTTAGATGTTTTGAGATGTTTTGAACACGGTTTGAATGTTTTTGGAAAATGTCGGTGTGTGCGTGTGTGTGCCGGTATGTGTGTCTGCATGTATGCAATATCACAAATTTTGTGGACGCTATACCTTACAAATAAATTACCGAAATTTAAGCTAACTTGGTATTTAATTGGACCCTGACTTAAAATGATCCTGATTACATTTGAGGACCAAACGTTTAACCCTTTGCGGCGCATGACAATTCGGATCATTTAAATTATACTGCCACCGGAATTCATGGACTAAATTAAACTAAAAAATTTTTAAAATTTAAGGTTAAAAAACCCGGTCATTTCTGCTATGTTATAAAAGTAAATTTTTGCTAAAATATTTCCGGGATGAATTTTTGCAGCTGAATCTTAATTTTTGCGTCCTCGCTGCGAGGACAGCGCGCGTTAAGGGGTTAAAAGGTAACACTGTGATACCATTTTTCTCTAAATTTTTAACATTACAGTATTAGACAAAATTTCGTATGTATGTCACTGTTATACATATAGATTCATATTTTCCTATTTAAAGCGAAAAATAAATAAATTAAATTTACACTTATTTATAAATGATATTTTTGAAATAGCTTTATGTGAACAACTCTCTTTAATGAAATAATAGTATTAATTTTACGGTGCTTACATAATGATAGTTATTTTAAATTCCTGATCGTAAAATTAATATAAATTTTTTATGATAATAGTAGTAAATAAGGGAAAAGTGAGTGCATGTTGGAGCAGCGTTTCCCTTTGAAGTAAAATTTTATATGAGTATCTTACGAAATAAATCGTTAGTACCCTTAAAACGAATGGTTTAATTATAAATATGTGGTAATGAACAAAATTAACGATTTTTTTTTTTTTTTAATTATTATTTTTAACGAAAAAAAAAATCGCATTTCCCCTGATGCTGTCACAAAATAGTTTTTTTTTTCTTTTTTTTTTCGGAATTTATTTTTACACTTCTCTGAGACAGATATCGTCTACATTAATTATTGAAAACAATATTTCGTTAACTCTTTGACGCAGATGGGACACCGGTGTCC
This sequence comes from Salticus scenicus, assembly GCA_963930645.1. NCBI lineage: Eukaryota > Metazoa > Arthropoda > Arachnida > Araneae > Salticidae > Salticus > Salticus scenicus. Next base: position 79,717,856 of record OZ005660.1, read on the forward strand.
CTTTTGCTTATTTATTTTTTGACGCTCTTATTACAAATATTATTACTATATGATAGTGTTTTAATTATAAAAGAGTGTCTAATAGTTACTATAAAAAATCTATTAGATTATCTGAGTAAATTTTGTACTAAAATAAAAATGTTAAATAAAAGAGTTTGAAAAAATTTTATCAACCAATTTCAAAAATTTATTTCTAATTAAATTTGATTATTTAAAAAAGATCAGTAATGAATTATTGCTACTCCTATATTTAAGTAATTGTAAATAAGTGCAATTTGTAAAAATATTTATTCATGGGACGCCCGTGTCCCATGATGAATTTACTTTTAACGCAAAAAGGGACACCGGTGCCCCACTCTATATTTTAGAACCAAAATTAATTAAAATTTTAAATATAACATTTTCCACTTATTTAGATCTAAAATAACTTAAATCTGCTTCAAAGGGTTAAAACGAATGATTTAACTATAAATATGTGATAGTGTAAAACAAAATTAACGATTTTTTTTTTTTTTTTTTTTAACGAAAAAAAATCTCATTTCTCCTGATGCTGTCACAAAGTTGATTTTAATTTTCGGAATTTATTTTTACACTCCTCTGAGATAAATATCGTCTGCATTAATCATTGAAAACAATGATTCAATAAGTAGTAACTTAATAAATAATTTGTACTGCCTGAATTTGTATACGTTTATGTAGAAGTAAGTCCTGTGGTAGACACAAATTAACACAACATACCAATTTCTCTTTACAATGTTTTATATTGGTAGAATTCAAGGAGTATTGACTTATGGAAATCTTATAAAATAATAAAGTTATTAATCATAGGATTTCTTTCAAACCAATTTCCACTATATTAACCAAGCACCTATAGACCATTAATAGTTCGATAAGAATTTGTTTACATTCACATGTTTCTTGTTAATTAATTTGTTTAGTATTTTTTTTTTATTATTTATATGCTAACCGTATAAATACATATGTCTTAAAAAACAATTAGACGTGTAAATGAAAAATACAGCGGGAAGGTCTATATATAACACAGTTCGGCATGAACATTGCTTCGGACACCATTTTAGCATAATCTTACGTAAAATAATCCATTTTGTCCTATGCACCCAACATTTTTTAAGAATGACCCCTACTTTTATCATTTTTCGAAGATTTTATAGCTATAAATTAGATTTTTAAGAAAGGGGAGGATTTTGGAAAAATCTAAAACATTGACAAGGGAAAAATTTCGGGGAGGGGGGGGGGATTTTGCCACTGAAATTATATATTACATATCTTATATTTTTTTCATCTGTTATTATTATTTTTTAACTTTATATATATAAAATATATATATATATGTTTTGTTTTGTTTTTAGATGTTAAATTATTTTTTTTTCATTCTTCAAATCAAATTCATGGTCATGAAATTATCCAACAGGGAAAAAAAAAATTGTGAGAGTGGGTAATGTTTCTAGAAAACGGTGGGTGCTGGGCAAAACGGAAGTCATATTCGGATTCAGGAGGTCATTTTACATAATAACCAGCAAGAATGGTATCAAAACTCTCTCTCTCTCTCTTTTTTTTTTTAAGCTATTGTATAGCTTTTATCGCGGGCTTTGAGCGCGGCGACCGAATCGAAAAATTCCGTAACGAAAAAAAAAAACCTAACACAGTTCGGTAGACTTCGGCTGTACGAAGCTCGCACAGATCGAGACGAGCTGCTCCGAAATCGGACGAATACATAAGCAGCTGTTTGTGAGAAAGTATATAGGTGTATAGGTATCTATCATCTATGTACAACAGTGAATAGCTGTACGCGTAAAATTTGTGTATAAAGTAGATCAGATAAAACTTGAATATCTCCATTCGACTTGCAGGCCTTTAAAACCTATTAAATACCTTTCCTCTATTAAAATTTGTTTTCTTATCATTATTGTTATCTTATCATTATTGTTATCTTATTCATTAATATCAAAGAAAAACCTTGAATATCCCCATTCGATTTGCAGGCCTTTAAAACCTATTAAATACCTTTTCTCTCTTAAAATTTATTTTATATCGGTCACCACGCTCAACAAGTGTAACTTGAATTAATATCAAAGAAAAAACTTGAATATCCCCATTCGACTTGCAGGCCTTTATAACCTATTAAAATACATTTTCTCTATTAAAATTTCTTTTCTTATCATTAATGTTATCTTATCATTATTGTTATCTTATTCATTAATATCAAAGAAAAAACTTGAATATCCCCATTCGACTTGCAGGCCTTTAAAACCTATTAAATACCTTTTCTCTGTTAAAATTTGTTTTCTTATCGGTCACCACGCTCAAAAAGTGTAACTTGAATTAATATCAAAGAAAAAACTTGAATATCCCCATTCGACTTGCAGGCATTTATAAGCTATTAAAATACCTTTTCTCTATTAAAATTTCTTTTCTTATCAGTAATGTTATCTTATCATTATTGTTATCTTATTCATTAATATCAAAGAAAAAACTTGAATATCCCCATTCGACTTGCACGCCTTTAAAACCTATTAAATACCTTTTCTCTATTAAAATTTGTTTTCTTATTGGTCACCACACTCAAAAAGTGTAACTTGAATTAATATCAAAGAAAAAACTTCAATATCCCCATTCGACTTGCAGGCCTTTAAAACCTATTAAATACCTTTTCTCTATTAAAATTCGTTTTCTTATCGGTCACCACGCTCAAAAAGTGTAACTTGAATTAATATCAAAGAAAAAACTTAAATATCCCCATTCGACTTGCAGGCCTTTAAAACCTATTAAATACCTTTTCTCTATTAAAATTTGTTTTATATCGGTCACCACGCTCAAAACGTGTAACTTGAATTAATATCAAAGAAAAAACTTGAATATCCCCATTCGACTTGCAGGCCTTTAAAACCTATTAAATACCTTTTCTCTATTAAAATTTGTTTTCTTATCGGTCACCACGCTCAAAAAGTGTATCTTGAATTAATATCAAAGAAAAAAATTGAATATCCCCATTCGACTTGCAGGCCTTTAAAACCTATTAAAATACCTTTTCTCTATTAACATTTGTTTTCTTATCATTATTGTTATCTTATCCTTATTGTTATCTTATTCATTAATATCAAAGAAAAAACTTGAATGGCCCCATTCGACTTGCAGGCCTTTAAAACCTATTAAATACGTTTTCTCTATTAAAATTTGTTTTATATCGGTCACCACGCTCAAAAAGTATAACTTTAATTAATATCAAAGAAAAAACTTGAATATCCCCATTCGACTTGCAGGCCTTTAAAACCTATTAAAATACCTTTTCACTATTAAAATTTGTTTTCTTATCATTATTGTTATCTTATTCATTAATATCAAAGAAAAAACTTGAATGTCCCCATTCAACTTGCAGGCCTTTAAAACCTATTAAATACCTTTTCTCTATTAAAATTTGCTTTCTTATCGGTCACCACGCTCAAAAAGTGTAACTTGAATTAATATCAAAGAAAAAACTTGAATATCCCCATTCGACTTGCAGGCCTTTAAAGCCTATTAAATACCTTTTCTATATTAAAATTTGTTTTCTTATCGGTCACCACGCTCAAAAAGTGTAACTTGAATTAATATCAAAAAAAAAAAAAAAAAAAAAAAAAAAAAAAATTGAATATCCCCATTCGACTTGCAGGCCTTTAAAACCTATTAAAATACATTTTCTCTATTAAAATTTGTTTTCTTATTATTGATATCTTATTCATTAATATCAAAGAAAAAACTTGAATGCTCCCATTCGACTTGCAGGCCTTTAAAGCCTATTAAATACCTTTTCTCTATAAAAATTTGTTTTTTTATCTGTCACCACGCTCAAAAAGTGTAACTTGAAATTATATCAAAGAAAAAACTTGAATATCCCCATTCGACTTGCAGGCCTTTAAGACCTATTAAAATACCTTTTTTTCAAAAATAGAGTTAGATCATTGAAATTTGGTACATCGAGGTTTTCGATACCTACAAATCGATTGCGGATATTTTTGATATATTCTCATTGCGGATATATTCTCATTTATTCAATAAAAGAAAAAAATTTGTTTTCTTATCGGTCACCACGCTCAAAAAGTGTAACTTGAATTAATATCAAAGAAAAAACTTGAATATCCCCATTCGACTTGCAGGCCTTTAAAACCTATTAAATACCTTTTCTCTATTAAAATTTGTTTTCTTATCGGTCACCACGCTCAAAAAGTGTAATTCGAATTAATATCAAAGAAAAAACTTGAATATCCCCATTCGACTTGCAGGCCTTTAAAACCTATTAAATACCTTTTCTCTATTAAAATTTGTTTTCTTATCGGTCACCACGCTCAAAAAGTGTAACTTGAATTAATATCAAAGAAAAAACTTGAATATCCCCATTCGACTTTTAGGCCTTTAAGACCTATTAAAATACCTTTTCTGTATTAAAATTTGTTTTCTTATCATTATTATTATCTTATTCATTAATATCAAAGGAAAAACTTGAATATCCCCATTCGACTTGCAGGCCTTTAAAACCTATTAAATACCTTTTCTCTATTAAAATTTGTTTTCTTATCGGTCACCACGCTCAAAAAGTGTAACTTGAATTAATATCAAAGAAAAAACTTGAATATCCCCATTCGACTTGCAGGCCTTTAAAACCTATTAAATACCTTTTCTCCATTAAAATTCGTTTTTTTATCTGTCACCACGCTCAAAAAGTGTAACTTGAAATTATATCAAAGAAAAAACTTGAATATCCCCATTCGACTTGCAGCCCTTTAAAAACCTATTAAAATACCTTTTCTCAAAAAATAGAGTTAGATCATTCAAATTTGGTACATCGAGGTTTTCGATACCTACAAATCGATTGCGGATATTTTTGATATATTCTTATTGCGGATATATTCTCATTTATTCAATAAAAGAAAAAAATGTGCTTTCTTATCGGTCACCACGCTCAAAAAGTGTAACTTGAATTAATATCAAAGAAAAAACTTGAATTAATATCAAAGAAAAAAAAATACTGCATAAATAAAATAAATAAATAATTATAATTGCATAAGTTGATAAAAAATGCTATGCAATAGCTTTACCGCGGCAGTCCTCGAGTGCCACACGTTTTTTTTTTTTTTTTTTTTTTTTTTTTTTTTTTTTCAGAGCAGTGATATGATTTTTATTTTAATGCTATTTCCCAGAAAATTATATATAAACTTCTAAATATATGGCAATTTCTTCTGATAGCATCGGAATCCTTGGCACTTTAAACTATTGTGTGGTGGAGAAGACGGTTCTATAAATTTGGTTCAACAATAACCTCACATTTAAAACGTAAAAACATATTAGATGTAACCCTGATACACAGAGGGTGTTTACACATTTTCGTAACGATTTTGACTATCTACTTGAATTTAAACATAAATTACAAAATAAAAACTTGACTGACATAAAATTGCAATAGAGTTTAAGTATCTTCTGCAGCATTAAAAATAGTGATTGCTTTAAAAAGTCGCTGGAAAATAACAGTGGATCATAGGCTTTATGTTTTTATGCTTTCCGAAGAGAAATATTCCTATTCGGTTATATATATATAAAGATATGAAAACATGGTTTTTAATATTTTTACACGTAAAATACAAGACACATTTAATAAAAATGTAAATAAATATTAGGGTTTGCATATGACAGGAAAAAGGCAAAACATTCATGCCCAATAAACACATACACCTATTAAATTTAATGTAATATCCCCTGCTTAAAAAAAAGAAAAAAAAAGAAAGAACCACTCAAAAAACTGTTGTAAAATCTTATATCTCTGTAGGAACTGTGAACAATATTATAATATGTGATTTAAGGCTAATTATGTATATATATATATATATATATATATGTATATATATAAACATGATGTTTATCGTTTAATAACGAAACATGTTTCTCAGCGTAAATGTGCAGATTGTTGTATGAAAATTATTTGACAGGTGAAAATGGAAATATATAGTTAAAATTGATGAAGCTTTGATATTAGTATTTGCTTTCAATGGATAAAGATCGATTCACTAGTGGAAAAAAAAAAGAAATAGAGAAAAAGACTTAAACTGTTGGTTCAAATAAAATAATGAAAGTTTGTTAACCGTTTTACAGTTCTTACTAATTTAACTTATAACATGAAAGAGAAAATAAGAAAACTAAAGAAAATATAATTAACTCGGATTAATCTCAAAAATATGTTTTAGCACCTATTTTTAAAGGCGAAATTCCATCCCCTAACCCAAACAATCTCTACTGTGTTGAGTTCCATCAGGATAATATTACAAATCATACACCTCTTAAATTAAAATGCATCCCACCCAAGCCCTCTGTTGTATCTTTTATGGATTATTGTACATCTGAACTTTTATAACAAGTTCTTTAAAAGCGGTATCGAAAACTTAAGATGGACTAAGGTAAATTATAGAGGAGGAGTGGAATAAAACCAAGCTTGATGTTTTTGCTCTGTTATCTACGAAATCATGGTTTAATATGATAGTTTAACAAAATAACTATCAGGCGAAACATATTAAAAAATAAAATTATTATATTTGGTTTTACATACACCTTTACAAAATCGTTAGCAACGAGAAAAATAAAGTAGAATGCTGATTCAATGGATAAAGGATTAGCTTTTGTTGGTTCAACATGAATCATGTGATATAAACCAATAAATTGCTATGTTTGGCCCTTTATCGCTATTTTGGCATTTAAATTTTCAGTTCGGCAAATTAAGTATCATTATCATTAGGTAACATGACAGTCCTATGACCGAAACAAATCGTATTTAAAATATCTTTTCAAATATTTCACGTTATAATAAACTAGCTGACCCGTCCTACTTCGCACGGATGAATAAATTTTAGTTAACGATGAATTGGTATGCAAAAAATAAAAAAAAACAGTTTATATGTTATAGTCAGGCAATATTATCAACTGAAAAGTCAAAATATAATTTTACAATTATTTTTTTTCAATCAGTTGTTAAATGTTGGTATGACGGAGTTTTTCGTCAACCGCAATAATCAGGTCCATGACTGTGAGGGCCGTGTAGAAGTTCATAAAAACCTGTTGAATGAAAATCTCAAAAAACATTATAAATCTATTTTTAGAATTATAATGACCCGCTTGAAATAATAATAGGTTTTTAACGTAAACATACAAGGGTAATAAACATGAAATGAAATGATTATTTTATTTTATTAATAGCTGTATATGCTAGAAACAGGTTGATAACGACTTTTTAAATTACCCTCTCAAAAATAAATAATTATAGCTAAATTGATTTAATGTAAACAGTAGAGTAATAAATATGAATTGAAATGACTGTTATTATTTTATTAATAGCTACTTGTGCTAGAAGTAGGCTGATACGAATTTTTAAATTACCCTCTGAAAATAAATAATAATAGCTAAATTGATTTAATCCATTCGGGGAAATGTATAAACAAAACTACTTTTCAAAAACCCCGATATAAAAATTGCTTTATTTTATTATGAGAGTAATGCGTTTGTAACAAAAGGACAAAGAACACAAATTTTGATTTCTAAATAAAACGGGAAATTCCATGTAATTAATTAATTGAATTAGATAAATTTAAAAATATTTTTTTTATTATTTTATTAATCCCTCCTTCTTGTTATATATTAAATTTGAATAAATAAATAAACTTTTAGAGGACATATGTGTGAGAACACTCACACAGTTGGTAATTTTTACTTAATGTTATTTATTTATTTATTTCATAAAAATAAGCATGTCTTTACTCATGAATAAAAAATATTGAAAAATAAACCTATAACATGAATATGTGTTTGATAAAGATGACGTCATAATTGCTTTAATTATTATTTATTTGTTCTTATAATATTAATTTCTATTAAACACAGAGCTTATGTGTTTTTAATTTTCTTAAATTTAACGTCCGCAAAGTAATCTGGTTATTGTTTTAGTAATGGTTCTCCATTAGTGATCGTTAATATTTTTTGTGATTTTGGCGGTGAATTAAAAAGGATATCGAAAATACGTAAAGTCCTTCGAGTGAAACGTCCTAGCTATTGCGTTGCCAAATTTTAAATATCGCCAAAGAAGCCCTATACAAAAGTAGATTTCTAACGAGAATGCACATTTAATTTATTTTAAATGAACCGTGTTTCCAATCAACATAATGAAACTTGCATAATCAAATGTCATTTGCAATTCCCTAGCGGCTGTATATTGCGCTACTTGCTTTCGGAAAAGATTTTATATCAATCATCCTTGGCGGGAAAAAAAAAAAAAAATGATTGCCAAGTTATCTCTCTCGCAAATATATTTAATTTTTTCCATAACTGATGGTTTTTAATAATGTATATTAAGGGAAAAATCAATAATATGAAACAATATTCGTATAATATATACTATTACAAAATCTGGTGTGAAACAACCACACGACTTCCATTACCCACTGTTAAACGTATTATATACATTTCTTGGAGATATTAAGTACACGCATTTTTTTTTTTTTTTTTTTAGATTTTCCAGTAAGAGAAACACGTATAAAGACACCTACAACAAAGTTTACATAGTGAGTTAAAAAATAAGGGGAAAAAATAGATAGTTATTTTTTTAAACACGAATTACCGAGATCTAAAACTGAACTTCCTAATCAGGATGACCGTTAGTATTCCTGTAATATGCACGTAATACTTGAGAAAGGCTATCTAAATTGAATTAATGAAACAATTTTCAAGAAAATCGTTAGAGCCGTTTTTGAGATACCAACTTTTACCAAAACTTGGCATACTCAGTTATTGACCGGAAAACAATAATTACATACAAAAAGATATTTAGTATTAAGTTAACATGGCGAGTTTGAAAAAAAATCGTACAGCCGTTTTTAAAGGAAGGCACTTATGAGATCAGAAATTGAGCTGCTTATAGAGGACGCCTATCAATCTTCCTGAACTAACCAATTATATCATTCAAAAGGACATCTAATAGATTGTTTATATAGCAACTTTGAAGAAAATCGTTAGGGCTGTATATGAGGTACGGGCTTACGGTCCCATTTCCGGTTTTCGATGAACCAGTTTCGGTTTTTTCAATTTTCACCAAAATTTGGAAAATTCATCTGTACATCAGACCTGAATCAATTGTGAAGATTTGTAGTTCTATCTTTATTAATTTTGGAGATATGACACCCGGAAAATTTCACACATTCGTACACACACACACACACACTAACCAATTGCCAAAAACTACTTTTTTGGACTCAGGAGGCCTTAAAACATATAAATCAGGTGAAACTCTATATCAAATTTTTGGAGCGAATACAATACTTCCACTACCTACGGTAGTACGGTAATTGAAGTAAAAGCATAGATCTCGTATTTAATACGAAAATATACAGATTTTCGTATTACGTTTTCGATCTCGAAATACAAAAATCGCCACGGACGACCGATATCAAATCTATGCTTTGTTTTCAATTAAAATATTGAAAATTTGAATTAAAAATGTATTTTACCGAAATTTATTATAGCCTCTAGCACTTGGAGACAGTGTAACTTTTGATTAGTATAAAAAAAGAAAGAAATAGAAATCGACTTTTTAGTTCTAGCGATCGTTCTCTACATATACATATGAACCTTTCCTCTTTATATATTAGTATAGAGCATAGATAGATTAAATAGGTTTCTAATCAACATAATGTAACTCAAATAATTAAATGCTATTTGCATTGCAGTAATGGTTGTATGCGCTATGTATATTGAGCTACTTGTCATAACTGTTAGTTGCTAAAAATAGTCGTTAAATAAATTTAAACTTCTCAATTATTCTTTTAACAAATGCATAATGAAATGCAGACGATATTTTTTTAATTCACTTTTTATATTATTATTCGCGAGAAAATATATTTTATTATATGTCGAAAAATGAATTAACCCGTAAATTTTTTGGGCAACAATTATAAAATAAATAATTTAATAAAAGTTTAGAAGTAACGCTTAGATCATTACATTATATCATATCATATCAAATTACATTATTAGAAAAATAAATACTTTAAATTTATAATGACGTCAGATTTAACGTGTAAGTTTAACATTTTGCAAAGCTTTATATGAATTTCAATTTAATTCACGTGCAAATATATTTCTTTTCTTTTCATGTCAAGATATTTTAAAAACAAAATGTAAATGTTTCTTTTATGTTGGCAACAGCTATTATTTTTTTAATATTTCATTATTTCCATTTCTATTATGGCTTTTATGGGGATTTTAATTAAAATGCTCAGATTTTAAACTAAAATTTATTTTATCAAAATTTAATATAGCCTATAACAATCAGGGATAGTGTAGCTTTTGATCAGTGAAAGAGTTTTTTAAATCGGTTCAGTAGTTTCAGAGATTACCCTCCACAAACATACAATTTTTTGCGCTTTATATAATGATATAGAATAGATATAGAATAGATATAGATAATAGAATACTTTTTTTTTCATTATTTTCTAACAAAGTTTAAAAGTGTTTATAAAGAAAAGTTAATTTTTTAAAAGAGCTAAATTTAAAATAATAATAATAATTACTAAACTATTTTTAAATATTTTGTCAGTTAAATTTCTTCTAACGAAACAAACAAACAGAAAATAAATAAATAAATAAAATAAAAACTAAAATGATTTAGAAAATATATATGTATATATTAAACTACATAAGTAAACAAAAACGTTGGCTTTTGCCAAGTACAACCACCAAACCGTTGCCATTGAAATTTATGGAAAATAAGCTGTTACGAAGGGAACCAACGTATAGATGGTTTATGTCACACGTTGGACCTTTATTTATCTCGTTGCGTTACAAATATTTTTGAACATCCTCTGTATATTACAATACTAGGGTTAATATGTACTGAATAAAAAAAAAATATTATCTGACACGATAAAATGCTTGAAAACACAAAATATTGTTTTCTTAGGGAAAAAATTATTGAGAATAAAAAACAAAGTCACAAAACTTTCTACAGTTAGGGCGTAATTTGTAAATTGACTTTATAACTGCCAAAATTAAAAATATGGTTAATTTCACACGCTATGAAAAATTACATTAAAAATTCTCAAAAGAAACTTTGAATTTGCTTTGGAAATTTTCTAATTCATTAAACTGTTCAGTTCACACAAATTCATCCACAAATTGTACTCGGCCCATATTACCATATCCTAAAGTTACAGATCATTTCTCGTAACGATACAGGGAAATCGCAAACATTATTGATGTTGCTGAATTTGTTGCAGGCCGCCCCTATTTACCGTCGTAACAAAACCTTCACTGAAAAAAAACAAGAAAAAGCCTGTTCTTTACACATCCAGTATTTAAAAGAATTTCATCCAGAAATAAGTTTTTAAATTGAAAAAAAGAAAAAAAAAATCCTGATCATTTGTAAATCTTGCTAAACTTTTGAGTAGGAGTGTATTGTAATAGCGGTATCTAATTTTCGATTTGTTAAAAATGCATAACTTCACAAAAATTTATTTATTTATTTATTTATTTATTTTTGTTAGTTTATTAAAATCTAAAACTATTTTTACAATACTAATTTAGATTTTGCAGATAAGCAACATTCTTTTAAATGGAGAAATTGGAGGATCAAAATTGTGAGAACTTATCTACGAACCATCCTTAGGGATGCGTCCCAGCCCGTCACCAATTACTCAGTACTAGTGCGACATTAAATTTAATTACCAAACCAACCAGTAAAAACTACAACGTCAAAAACGCCAAAGAGACAAAAAATTAGGAAGCAGACAGCTGTTTCGGTAGCCTTTAGGAGTCTTGAGCACTGGCTCGGTAGTTTTGAGCGCATAAAGGAACCAGAGAGAAATGCTTATATATATAGAAAAGGGACCGAATTCTGTTTAACCAATAGAATTACATGGAAGGTGGGGGGAATAACCAATAGGAATTTTAGAAACACTAGTTGTGAAAACTGTAAAAAAAATTAAGAAAATGTGGACCAAATGCAAAATTTCGAAAAATCAGACTAATAGGGTACAGCGAAATCTCAGTTAGCAATATCTTTAAGATTTTTATAAAGCTTCAAAGAAATTGATTTTATGAGTGGATTTAGGTCTGCAAATTATTTTAACGGAATGAAATTTAAAATTATGATTTTTCTTACCAGCAATACTTAGAAATAGCCAATTTATTAGTTTCTTGCGTATAATCGGCTTCCCAAAAGTTTTTCTCTGTCGTTTATGACATTATAGTTTTTACTTGTATTAATAATCCAGCGCCAAGTCTCCTTTTAATATAACCAACCAACCACTAAATGGAAGAAGACATTTTTGAAAATGACATACTATATGTCATAGAATATGTAAGTAATCCATACATAATTAGTTTTCGCAAAATAAATAAAATAAAGTACTTAAAGAAGTTTGATAAATTATGCATGTACATATGCTTTTTACGTTTTAAGAAAAGCTATTTTTCATGTTTAAAAAAGCATTAAGCTTAAGTAGAAACTTTTATTTTCAATCTAAGACACTACTTACGATTAATGATTTGCATCTTTAAAGTAATTGCAAAGTGTTCAATTACTTAAAAGCATTTAGAAAATCATTAGAGTGTGAAAGAAACCAGTTTTGAAAACTGGTTAAATGCCTGATATTACATAACAATATCATTAAAATATGTGCTCTGCCCTAAATTAGATAAATTAGCTCATAAATAATAATTCTCGAAAGTAATAATATAAATTATCCTAATCCTATTATCGAGTATGATTGGTTGAATTTGATATAAAATATTAATCTCTATATATTAAAAAGAATCTTCTATTCTGGCGTATATATGTATTTTTTTTTTTCTGCGACAGCATCCCTTCGCGAATGACAATGTTCTCCGTTTCAAAAGAGGTATCAATGTGTGCCGAATACTCCAAGGCCGGCACACCAGTTAGTTAAAAATTTCTATAATCTTAATTAATAATGGTATTAAATATATGGTAATTAAAACATCGGCTTAATAAAGGCATTCTATTTGTCATATTTCAAAAAGTTACTGAGATCGTTATGACGTCATTTTTTACAGGAAAATTAAAATGTGATCAATGGTGTAAGAAAGATAACAAAATAAATATCAATGTTGCTTTTAGTTTTTTTTTTTTTTTGTGAGCAAATAAATAATAAAAAGCGTTTTCTTACATATTTTCAATAAAAAAATCAATTTATAATTTTAATTTTTTGTTTGCATAGATATATAAACTTTTCTCTTTTAGGAAATTAACTTTCTTACTGGCAATTCCTTATGTTGTTTGTTATTTTATATATATGTTATTATTATTATTATTATTATTATTATTATTATTATTTTTTTATTGTGTGTGTGTGAATAATGAATTAATGCCGTGTCTATATATTAACAGCATTTCTTTTTGTCTTCAATGGGCACTTATATTTTTATTAAAAATCACATTTAACATATTTCCGATATATTTCGGCATAAAAAAAGTAGTTTTGGTTCAAATCCAAACTCATATTTCCCCAGAATATTCTAATTAACAGTGGTATTTATTTAACATTATGGAATTATACATTTCTATGATACATTTCGTATTTCTAATTGTGACATGGAAAAAAAAAATCATCGCCTAAAATTCTTATAAAGAATCGAGTAGATCTTTCTTTATTTATGAAGTAGGTAGGAGAGAATTAAACAAATGAAGCTGTAGGAGATTTTTCCAAATTAAAATAATGGTAATAAAAATAAACTTTTTTCCAGATATTTTCAAATGCGTAAAATTATCTAGCTATACATTAGAAATATATATAGAGAGTATTATATATTGTCCTAAATTAACTAAAAAAAATCAGTAGTAAAATCAGTAGTATGTCTAAGGAAAAAATGTACTCAATTTTTTCTTAAGAAGTAATTTTACGAAAAAATCATTCGCTAAATAGTGACAAAAATTAAAAAGTCACCAAGGCGATATGTACTAAAGCTTTCTTTCTATTCTGAAAAAAAATACTGATTTTCAACATACTACTTCTTAGAAAAAATAAACTATTATGTATTTCAATTTGACATTGAATATGGGGATTTCTAAAACATTCTTCTGCTTTTGTCTTGTGTTATGCACTATTGATATTCCTAATCAGTAAAAGACGAATCAACGAAAAGCGGGTTCAGGGATTTTTGAGTGAAAGGGGTGGAGGTTGGTGAGCGGAGCGAGCAGCGGGCAAAGCCCTCTATTAAATTAAAATTTTATTTGGCACTTCATATAAAGAAAGACGTCATTTTCTGTTTTGAAAGAGTAAAATCCTTCATAATGAGAGATGCATGTTTATTTTGTTTTATATTATTTTATTTATTTATTTTTGTGCTTGGAATTTATTTATTTTTATTTATTTTTTATTTAATGCATAATTTCTTTATATATATATTGCCTCTTATCTTATTGCCTTGTTTCTGATTATGATTATTTTATTTACTTAAATATCTTATTAATTTCTCTAACGCGTACAGTCGGTAACAAAAGTGTGCGAACACTAGCAAAAATTTCTATGTAAAAAACGTACACTTCATACGGTTTTGTTAAATAAATCCTCGTCGAATCCTGTTCTTATTCAGTGTAAGAACACGATTCGATAAGGATTTATTTAACAAAACCGTATGAAGTGTACGTTCTTTACATAGGAATTTTTGCTAGTCTTCGGACACTTTTGTTACCGACTATATATATAAAAGAGAAAGTATTGTTTTTGGGGTCAGATTTCGGAACTGCGTTTTTGCTATCTTACAAGTTTTAAAATGTAAAAATAAAATTAATAAAGCATTTATTGATTTTTAAAATTCCAACGATAACACAAAGTGTTTTGGAGAAACCGCTTCACACTTTCTTAATATTGTTCTACATTTTTCACAACTACCGTTTATTAATTTCTCATTGGCTAATTCCCCACATTCCGTTCAATTCTAGTCGTTGATAAACAGCCGCAGAATTCGGTAACCTTCTTATACAGAGAAGCACTCTATAAGGTTCTTAATCATCTTGAATCAACTTGCTAATAGCTGAATTCTCTGTATCGTGCCTAAAAAATGAAAAGGAATATAAAACTCAGCACAATATATTATAATCTTTAACCAGGGGTGTAATTACTACCCTGAGACCCTGAGATATTAAATATTGGATTATTTTGCATGTCAGGAAAAGTTGCCCAGGTAAAAAAAGAACAAAAAAAATCATATAATATTTTAGGACAACATATATTTTACGATATTTCAAAGATTTCCACACAAATTTCGAACAAAAATAAGAAAAACTGATTTCCATGAGGAATTACTCAGTTTTTTTTTTTTTTTTTTTAATTTTATTTTCATACAGGGCTATTTCAAGAAACCTGAATTAATTGCCGCATACCCATAGTCTTCCTACGGGTTTCGTTAAAGGTTTTTGCTGATTATTTTACATTTGTGCGACGAAAGTATATTTGCTAAAAGAAACTGGCAACAAGTGATCTTTTATTACATAAAATAATATACGTCTTTGCTTGAAGTAAGTTTCTGTCAGAAAAGTGCTAATTAAATTGTACAGAAATTCTCCTTTCTAATCTGATTTCGTTGCAACAAAACTACCAACGCAACCCCATTATCTTAAGAACTCCGCTAGGTCATTACTGCAGTATCACTTTAAATATCTACGGGTATAAAAGTCATTCTTAAATAACTTCCGACGCAACCAGACACGAAACCTTCCACTAAAGCTAGACTTCGCAACTTCCACTGTAATTAACATCGTAACCTGATCTAGAACGAAAAATTCCAAATAATGCTTGATTCGGTAGACAGAAATATCAGAGTTAAGTAATTTCCTCTCCAAACTTCGTAACATTTGAAATGCAAAATTGTACTTATGAACATTCATACATTTTCTTTCGTTTCTTTATGCATTGATAACGATACACTCAATACTACTGAAACAGCTGTTTGCATTTTCCCTATTTACCCTTGGCGTTCAATGCGTTACAAACGTTATTTTGTTTAAATTTGACTTGTTACTGAATTTCTACTATACTATAACATATGTTTCAGAATTTAGATTTTCCAGATATTTGCAGAAATTTTAAGTCAACTATTATTATTAGATATGAGAATTAAGTCCTACTAAAATAATAATAATAATAATAATGATAATAATAATAATAATTTCGAAGTCACTTGAAACAATTGTCATTCACTTACCTCTGATGTTGTTTTGGATATTTATCAGATTTTTTGCAATTTGTAATAAAAATAAACTAGGTTAAGTTGTGAACAACATCATGAGATTGCAGTAATCTACGTATACAAGAATAAATTATTAATTGAATATATTTTCAATACATTAATATCACCGTGAAACTTAAAATGACTGCAAAGGTAGCAATCTAAGAAAATTATCTCTTTGACTGTGTATTAATCCACTGATAGTTTTAAAAACATGTTATTTCTATTACATAAAACATATTTTAAAATATTTAACTTCTGTATTATTGGTGCCCAAATTTAAATCAAACTCTATCATTTAAAGTGATTATGCGTTAATTCCTCAATCAGCATGTATAAATAAGTACACTTGTGCATTACGTGCAAAGAAAAAAGAAAAAGAAAAATGTTCCTAATTTTAAAAGTATATAATACGACATAAATTAAATCGCATATTCTATTGTTTAACAAATGTACATTTGATTTTAATACATAAATATAAATCCAGTAATACCACATATAGAAACTTTTAACTTAAGAAAAAAAAAAAAAAAACATTCGATACATTTAGATGAATTACAACATACAGTAAGTTTTTTTTTTTTTTTTTTTTTTTTTTTTTTTGGTTTGTTAAAAGAAATTAACAGTCATATTTATGAATATTAAAAATAGTTTTATATTTAAAAATATTTTTTCAAATATTGTCCTTTACATTTTATTTTTGTAAAAACAATTATCATACCCATAAATTCCTGATAGTATTAATTTTGCATAATACAACCTCTAACAATAAAGTTCGGTGAATAGTCCTGTAACATTAACGTAGATGAAATATTAACGAAAGTTTCCTTAGTGTCCTTCGAAATAGCCACCTCCCATAACTATGCACCGCTGAGATCTGCTATACATGCCCTGGAAACTTTGCAAGAAGTCTTCTTTTGGGATGGCGCTCAAAAGCCTCGTAACGTGTCGTTGAATGTCAGGAATATCATCAAATCTCTTTCCTTTCAAAGCGTGTTTGAGTTGTGGGAATAGGAAGAAGTCTGGAGGATTGAGATCTGGCAAGTATGGTGGATGTTCAACTTGCACCACCCTCTAAACGTGCCTGCTTCTGATAGTCAGTAAAGTGATGTGGGACAAAACGACAACACGTTTTCTCCATCCCTAAATTCTGGGTAACGATTTGTCACCCTGGTTCACTGTTATCTGCAGTTCATCAGCTATGATGAGCACAGTTAATCGACGATCTATCCTGATTAATTTCCTCACTTTCTCAATGTTTTCTTCACTGACGGAGGTCGCCTGTCTTCTGCTACGGGAATTGCCAGAAACACTTTCCCGGCCCTCTCGAAAACAGGTAAACAACTCGTATACACACTTCATGGACAGTGCTTTATCTTCATAAACACGTACCAGCATCGCATGAGTTTCTTTCGGTGTCTTGCCAAGCTTAATACAAAATGTTAATTTGATCTTTTCATTTCCCTGTTCTTAGTTAAGAACCAACGCACTAAACAAGCACTTTGTAAAACAAGTCTTACACGGAACACAAACGACGCTCAACTGAACAACGGTGGGGGCAGATGGTCAACACCTGCCACTACATAGGTGCAACGTTTTGTTTCGCCAGTGTTGCCAGATCGGCCGTTCTGGCTTCATTCACCGAACTTTATTGTCAGAGATTGTATATTGTAAAATTTATCTTACAAAATGTATTTAAGAAACAACATTCTTCAAAAAAGAAAAAAAAGTTCTTTAAAAATAAATAAATAAATAAAACATTTCTAAAATAACATAAGGCATTTTTCAACGATAAATAATATTTTCATCGTTAATTATTTAAAAATAAAAAATAAAAAATATGTAAAAGTTGGGCTATGTCTGTTCATCAAATTTATTTCGTTAAAAGTAAAAGTATTTGTTATTTTTTAGAAAACTACGCTGAATTGAATATTTATGCCCTCAGTCTAAGACACGGCATACGATTAATGATTCCCATGTTTAAATGTATTGAAAAATAAACATTATTTAGAACCGTTTAGAAAATCTTTAGAGCATGACATAAATTACTTTTGAGAAAACTGATTAATTGTGAGACATAGCGTGATATCATTTTTCAAATATAATCTTTTTTTTTTTCACTTCAGGAATACTTTGCTATATTCCGCTTCTAATTCTTCAAAAACAACCAAAAAAATTGTTTTCTGAAATACGTTTTCTAGAGTTATTGTAAAATGCTAATGCTTTAAAAACTTCTTTGATACACCAGACAAATATATTTTGTTTCTAACTAAGAAAATGTTTCATACCCAGATATATGTTGTTATTGATTTATTTTTTTTAGTCTTTTTAGCTTTATTATATAATATCCCTTGTTTATCTTCGCTTTCTATCCGCGATTGTAATGAAATGCTCTCCCTCTGGTGGGCTAATGTGAAATTACAATTAACACGCATAGCTTTCGAATTCATCTAGACGCCATTGCTGGCCGATATTTAGTTTCACATATATTTATTGAATAAAAATGAATAAATCCCGTAAAAAAGATAACACTTACTGTTGTGTGCCACAGTGTAACTCCAAGAAGAAGAAAAAATCCAGAATTAAACTTCCATTTATTTCCAAATGACAAATTTAAAATTTCAGTTGCTTCGGCTAATGGAAGTAAAGAATTAATCAGATGATTTGAAACTAATATTTGTTCAGCTTCAGTTAAAAATCTACTTCCGATCGAACGTTGAATAAACTGAAATATTTTTTCCAAAAGCAATCAATTTTCCATGATGTAATGCGGAGAAATTATAGCACGAATAATAAGTAGTAATACAAATAGAACAAAAATTAATACACGTGGCCATTATATTTACTAACAACAGAAACTGAAAAAGCGCCATCTATCGATCATTACAAACGCGGATTGCCGTTCCTTTCATTTTTAATATTCTATATATTTGTACAGAAAATATTTAATAGCATACACACATTTAATAACAGATATGAATGTCCCAATATTATTGCTTCTAATATTTCCATACAGAAATCTTGATCCTATATTTATTGCATACCAATCTTGTGATTAAATATGATTGATATTATTGTTAGAAAATATTGGTAGTATTAAAGTAATATACAGGGTGATCCAAAAGTCAGGACCAACTTTAAAATTGAATAATTCGAAAACGAATCAAAATACAAAGATACGGTTTGCACCAAACGAATGGAAAATAAGCTGGGTTTTTTGTGGCAACGAAAAAAAAATGGTTCTGTTGGCGAGCAACAGATGACGCTGTCGTATTTCTGATGTAGAATTATGCAAAGCAACAAACGATATAAAAAGGAACAACTACAGCAGGTAATGGTAGTCGAAGCTTATATGCATCGAAATATCGCATTCTCAGTCGCTACTTTAATCACGCATGGCCTCCAAGATCTCCCGATCTGACACCCTGTGACTTTTAGCTGTGTGGATTCTTGGAAGTCAAAAGTGTACCGCGACCAACCGGCATCACTAGCAGCACTGAAAGATGCCATCCGCCAAAATGTTTCTGCCATAGCGCAAGAAATGCTACTAAATGCTGTGAACGATGTGGTGAATCATCTCACAGCTGTACTTCTGAATGATGGACATTGAACAGTTACTGTAGTAGTACTAATTAACTGTAATTAAGCTGACTTGTAAGTTGTCAACATTTTTTTTTCATTTGTAAATCATCTTTTAGTGAAATAAAACCCTATAGCACCATCTGTTGGTCGCCAACAGAACTAATTTTTTTCCTTTGCCACACAAAACTCGGTTCCTTTTTTTTTTCGTGCAAACCGTATCTTTGTATAATGATTGAATAATTCGTTTTCGAATTATTCAATTTTAAAGTTGGTCCTGAATTTTGGATCACCCGGTATATCTCATAGTTTTTTAAAATTAAAATTTCCTATCGTTATTGTGTGCAGAAAAATCAGACTGTATACAAATGCTGCTTGAAAAAAACTTGCTTACTTAATTTTTTGTATTTTTTTATTAGGAAAATTCCATTTACATTTGAAGTTTATATTTTAAGTTTTTCAACTGAAAGGAATTCACAAAATTGATTACAAAATGCAAAAATGAAATTTTTATTTTTCAGTATTCTGGAGAAATGTTGATGAAAATATAAGAACTATGTATAATTTTTGTTATACTTGATATTTCTTTAAAAGCTTCTTCAAAGAAGTCTGTACTTAGATATCTTTCAAACCGTTCACTTTTGGAAGATTTCATTAAAATCCAGTGTCCTCATTTGAGGACAGCTAATAAAATGACACGCATATTTTTTTTTATGGTTTCTTGGAATGATTTCTGCTTTTTAGTGACAGATTATAGCGTCACTCTAAATGATCGCTGAATGTTTTATGTGCCTACTATTAATTATTATTTCATAATTTGGATAGCCATTTTGTGATTTTTCATACCTCGCACATATGTTTGCTTTTTGCGCAGATATACTAACTTAAATCAAGTTGAATAATAATATATATTATAATACTTTACTTTCGAGATATTTGTCAACATATTATAGGAAATTAATCTGTTATCTCAATGTTTTTCTATCTCGAAGTTTTCTTGTTAGATCACTAAACGTCAATAAACGAGGATAGGCTTTATATTTAAAACTGTCAAAAGAATTGTTTAAGCTAATATATTTTACTGTCAGTTGTCTGTATTAAATTAGAAGTGAAATAACTAGCTAATAATGTTTTAAAAAATTAATTCGTGCGTTAACGAGTTAATAAACTGCTTCTTACATTTTTTATTATGTTAAAAATGCTTAATAATTAACATTTCTAAAAATATGCAGGTTCAGTGTTAATACCTCTCTATAATCTTAAAATACCTATGTGTGAGTGTTCTCACACATATGTCCTTTAAAAGCTTATTTATTTATTCAAATTTAATATATAACAAGAAGGAGGGATTAATAAAAAAATAAAAAAACCTTTTAAATTTATCTAATTCAATTAATTAATTATAGAGAATTTCCCGTTTTATTTAGAAATCAAAATTTGTGTTCTTTGTCCTTTTTGGTTACATACGCATTACTCTCATAAAAATAAAGCAATTTTTATATCGGGGTTTTTGAAAAGTAGTATGTTTATACATTTCCCCGAATGGATTAAATCAATTTAGCTATTATTATTTATTTTGAGAGGGTAATTTAAAATTCGTATCAGCCTACTTCTAGCACAAGTAGCTATTAATAAAATAATAACTGTCATTTCAATTTATATTTATCACGCTAGTGTTTACATTAAATCAATTTAGCTATAATTATTTATTTTTGAGAGGGTAATTTTTAAAAGTCGTTATCAACCTGTTTCTAACTTATACAGCTATTAATAAATAAAATAATCATTTCATTTCATGTTTATTACCCTTGAATGTTTACGTTAAAAACCTATTATTATTTCTAAAAATAGATATATAATGGATTTTTGACGATTCTGTGGCGTCTACTAAACCTCCCTTTTTAAGTACGTTGAAGTCAAGGACAATTGGCGGTGGTTTTCAATGTCAAATCGATTTAGCGTTTGTAACGACTTCTTATATTCAAAAATTTAGTATGAATATGTTAGAAGAACAAAGAAACTGTTTGGCATTCTTTTGGCTGGATTTCAACGATGCCAATCTTTGGGGTTGCAATTTAACTTCTAGGAGGCTGTGAGATTTAGTTAAGCTTTACGATTTTGACGTTGTTAGAGTAAGACATTTTGGCAGTTACGCTCCTCCTCTCCTCCCCGTCTCAATTTCCGTAAGAGATTGGTATGTTCATCTGTGCTTCAAAAAAAGATGTAATTCATGCTTGAAGAAGATTGTTTTTTGTGAAGCTGTCAATAAATATCCAATTAACTTAACTCTGCCTGGTTACTTTTTCTGCAAAGGAAATTTTCTTTCTACAGCCTTTTTTGTGAACTTCTACACGGCCCACACAGTCATGGATTTGGGATATTGCGGTGATGAAAATCTACAGTATAACCTATTTAATATTTAGAAAATAATGCATTGTTCACGAGGAAGAAAGGAATTTGTAAAATAGCGTCTAATAATTTTGCACTTTATATTAGAGTTTGATGAGTAATTACTTCCAAAGAAATAAGTAAAGTAGCGTTTAGATGAACGTTTGATAAATCACCTCTATTGATTTTCTTACCTCTTCAAAATATTTATAAGTAAATTTAAAGGGATGGAGGTTTTTATTTCAAAGCTAAGTCCTTATGTAAGATTACTAATGTTTTTTACTTTATTCTATATGTAATATAGAGAAAGTATTGGAGAGAAAGTATTGTGTTTTAATCACATTAAAAACTGAGACAGACAATATACGCTAAAAAATATACAAATTAAAACATTAAAAATAGAAAACATATTGGTTTATATTTGTGAAACTGGCCACTCTCTTCAGACTCGAATTCTGGAACATGAAAGAAATTTCAAAAACCGTGATATACGTTCGAAAATTGTACAGCATGCCATTGAAACTGACCATTTACCTGATTTTAACAATATTAAAATAATCATATGTAACTGTTTAAATTATCATTCAAGAATTTTCCTGGAGGGCTGGTACACAAATCAACATTTTTCACCACTTAATGATGCATGCGCAATTCCCGCTGAGTACGTTGTACTATCTTAATGAAAGTCTGTTGGTCTTCTCACCATTTACATTTGATGTTTTTACTGATGAGGAGCCTGTAAAACACTCGAAACATTTAAATTTATGTTTTGTGTTTTTAATGTTTTAAATTGTATATTTTTAGTCTGTCTCAGTTTTTAATGTGATTAAAATTTAGTTTAACTACGAGACGTAAGGATTTTTATGTGTTTTAAATGTATTCAGAAATGTTTATTGCGTGAACAAAAATTTTTTGGGAGAGTAATTTAATTTTTAAATATTGTGTGATTTATTAAATATTTTACCATATATTGTCTGATATATTTCTTTATGAAACGATATTTGGTCGATTTTTTTGACGAAGTTAATTATTTATTTTAATTTTAACAAATGATAATGAATGGTATTATGTACAGAATGATTTTTTAAAACTGAAACTATTCAGAGTAATCTGCAGATAAATCTAACAACCGAAATAACACCAATGTTGGTACGGAATCTAATGTTGGCTTGGGAAAAAGGATTCCGTGAAAACAAAAAATCGCGGATAGCTGTACATATGGAGCTGTACAACGTATAATAATAATAATGATAATAATAATAGTAACACAAACAAAATTACAATGAAATATTAACTTTTATTTTCTACTTTGACTTCATCGGCTTAGAACAGATTCAATATGACCGTCATTCTCAGCGACTGCACCGTGCATTCTCTGCAAAGCTTTTTCTACGGCCGTACGCAATATGTAACAAGAACTATTCTGCACTGTGTGTGACTTGTTAACTTTTTACATGCTGGTGACTCCATCAACCTAACTTTTGAAAATTTCATAAATTTGCAAAACATTTCCCTTTCTGGAAGTGTGAATCGTCTATTCACTTCAGCTGAGAACAATTTTCGGAGTTGACTACATGTCTTTATAACGTAAGATACTGCCGCTGGTGCCCCTTACTAAAGCATAAATCGAAATATATTTTTTTTATACCTGCGCTGAGAAAAAAAAAATATATATATATACTGCCTTTATTCAGAAGGAATATGTAGTCATTTTCTGATTCTCTGAACTAGAAAAATAGATTTCTGAACTATGCGTATAAGATAAGCCCATAAACTGAATAGATGAAGTGATCGACAATTTCTAGTTTATACTTTTCTAGATCGAGAAACAATATTATAAACACAAGTATTACGGATATTATAAATCCTTTGTATTAATAGAAATTCTCACTTGATTTTCTAGAATTGGGTTTATACTCGAACTAGGGTTGCTAAAATTCTCCTCTTGTATTCGCATCTATTTGCATAGATTTTTCAATAAATTTGACCCTCGATAATATAGGCAAACACTCTAGAATTCTAATAGGGGTTTCTAGAACTCGCTTTCAAACGGGACTAGAATTTATAAGGATGACATGGAACTACTACAGCTACTATAGACACAATTTACATTCTACAACTCTGATACACATTTTTTTTCCTGTGTGTGTTTTACGTTAATCCTCTGTTTGGTAAGCTAAACTATCTCCATAAATAACACTTTCGGCGATTTTTTTCTCTTTTCACAGAATCCTACTTCCAATATCATAGTTCGTCTTGATAGCATGTTTGGTACCATCTCAGTTTATAGGTGAAGCTACAAATGATTACGAAAAGCGTCAGTTTAAAACATCACCCTGTATATCACCGGAACAAAATATATTCTTCAAATTATTTTAACTTTATACACATAGTGTTTTATATTACAGTCCTTAATGATGATTTGTTCGGTTTTTAGAAAGCTGTAAATTGAATCAGCCCTGTTTTCGACGAAATATACTTAATTCTACCATGACATATTTTCGTAAAGAAAACATCACTGTAAGAGAAGATTTATTGTAGATGGTAAATGTGTACAGAAACCTATAAAAAAAGAATAAGTTTCCAACTCGATTTATTTTTAGTAACAATTAAAAAATTGGGATTCGCCTCACGGAATTTACGGAAGAAATTCGTAATTTCCAGTTGTGAAGAATTCAAAATGGTTTGAAATCTTAGGGCTGATATATAAATGAATTCTGCAAAGTTGTAGCTATTCTTTAAAAGTTTGGAAAAAAAATCCAAAAGTTTGAAGATAATTAGATTTGTGTAAATATGTTAAAACCAATCAAGCAATAATCTTCAATCAGCTTCATCACCAACTTTTTAATACAACTGGTATTACAATACTATTTTGAACAATTTCCAACAATATATTCCCTAACAGCACACATATCCATAGTACATCCTGAGGATGTCCGTTAGACGTACTTTCATCCACTGGATATCCTGAGTATGTCTTGGGTATGAGATGTGCTGCTAGGGTTATTTCTATTTTGGACGTATTTTTCTCTTATTTCTGCCGATATTCAGTTTACAGCATTCAAATACTTTAAAGCAAACAAACGGAAAAGGAACTGTTACGTCCATCAAGATAAAAACTGGTTAACAATATAATACTGCGTAATAAAACAAAATATAGTTTTGTTTTATTATGTAAATATTTTTGTTATATTTCTGTATTGTTTAAACGTCTTTTAATAAACACCATAAAACCGTAGGAGAAATACCGCTTTGTTTTTCAGCATCTGTGCATACATTATTCGCCTGACTAAACAGCGTGTTTCATTTCGATATGGAAGAACTGTTGCAAGATCTTTTTCTTTTAATATGTGTTTATTCGAAGATTTTTACTTTTTACTTTTCAACACCTTTGGAGCATTTTTATCGTATAATATAATTGAGAAAAAATAATATTGGGTATTTTTGTAAACAGAATAATTATAGATAAGCATATACTCTAAAAATAAAAATTAAACAAACACAGTAATTCCAAAGCAATTTCTTTTATTTTCTGGCTTATTGTAGTGCCTGCTACATGTAATGTTACAAAAATATTACACTGAGAAAAAAAAATATACCGCCTTCATCTAGAATTAATAAGTGGCCATTTTCTAAATCCTTTAAGTAGAAATATACACTAGTTCTCATAATTATAAGGACACCCGTTTTTCTATATTAACTAAAAACTGAACACTATTATTTAAACAAATATATTTTTTATTAATTTGAATTTCATTAATAGACGATATTTAAAAGGTTTCATCGTTTTTCTATCTTAAAAAACTTTAAATACAGTCAAAAAGATGATTTTTCAGGTGTTTATAAGGACAGATCGAATCTTATTAATTTTTTTTCAGTTATTCTTTAAATTAATATTTTACGGGGTCTATTTTTAGGGTGAAACAGACCGACATTCTCTCTGGTATATATATATATATATATATATATATATATATATATATTTGCTTTCCATTTGCATGCACTTTTCTAATATGATAAGTTAAGGTTTTTTCAACGTTTAGGTCACGGGAGAGGCAATAATACAGAAGTTTCTTTCTTCAAACTATTTCCTATTGCTCTAGAAGTAGAGCAAAAATATAAGTCTTGTTGAAAAAAATATTATTCCCCCCCCCCCCTTCTCGAAATCTAACAAAAATCTGAGAATTCCACGTTAAAAATTTGTGGATATTCTCTTGATGTTCATAATAATAAAAAAAAATTACTAAATTCATTCTGACTTCAGTAGAAACAGCTCCCCAGAGCACCATAGATCCACCATTAAAATGCCCGATTTATATCTGCTTTTGAAAAATCTGCTCTGTCTTTCGCTATCTTCAGATCGTGCCAGTAACCGTTAAAACCATTTGGTTAATCAAGAATAAAATGTTTTTTATCCGATAATGCAACATTTTACCATTTAATATTGTCTTTATTCAAATTTAATACAGACGTTCTTTCCCCCATTAAATGCTTCTTGATTATTACAACTTTTTATTTATTTTAACATAGTATTAATTATTTTAAACATGCATAAATTTGGACCCCAACCTTTCCTTAAATATTACGAGTAAATTCAGCAGCAATAGAATAGTAAGAGGAATTATGAGTCTTCGATCTCTCTAAAAAAAAACTCTGATTTTGCATCAGATCTCTCTCCCATCAAATATGCAGTTCAACGTTTGATCACATCTCCTTCAGCAGTTTTAGATCTTTGAATTTCATTAGAAATTCGGCGGATTGAAATTATATTTCCACTTAAAAAACACATTTATCATACTTCACTACATGAACGTTCTTTTTTTCGAGGAATTATCAGTAATGTCCGTCCAAGAAAAATTCAAGGCTTATATATGAATTAATCTTGCCCAGTAAACAAATTCGCATGCCAACTGTAATTTATCCGCTAGTAAGTTAAATAAAACGAAAACATCTTGTTTGCGCCTATAATTATGAACATCTAAAAACGCGGAGAAAAAAACATTTTGAATTATTTTTTATTAATTTTGTTTCATATTAAAAAAATTATAGCAATTTTGGTTTTTAGGATACTAGATATATTAAGTACACTTAGTATAATTTTGTTCACAATTATTTTTACATTACTTATTTCAAAACATAAAGTGTCCTTATAAATATGAAAAGGAGCGTAGATTTCAAAACTATGCGCATAAGGCACGCCAATAAACTGAATGGACAAAATTATCGAGAATTTCTAGTGTACACATTTCTAGATGGTAAAACAATATTCTGAATACTCTAAATATTCTGAATCATTTGTATTGCGAGAAATTCTTGCTTGATTTTCTAGAATTTGGTAATCAACCAAGATTAAAGTTGCTGAAACCCGCCTCTTGTAGTCTCATTTACTTGCAGAGATTTTTAAAAAACTTTGCCCTCAAGAATGTAGGCAAACGCTCTAGAATTCTAATAGGGGCTTCTAGAACTCGCTTTGTAAGGGGACTAGAATTTATAAGGATGACATGGAACTATTTTTTTCTAGAGCCACAATTTATATTCTAGATGTCAGTTACAGAAATTTTTCTCACATAAAAAATTTACACCAAATTTAAGACTTAAGGACTCAAAATTCAATTTTAATAGTACATATGACACATAAAAATACAATTAAATATTAATATTATATGTATTATTTATTGTTCTGAACGAAGTCTTTTAGAAATTTATAGTATATTTCCCTCTTATTAAACACTCAAAATACACAATCGAAATATCCATCATGTAACAATAGTCTTAATTTATTTAAAAATTCAATCTAATTGGAAACTTCAAACTATTTTGAAAAGGATTTCTGCATTTGAATTTCTAAGATATGCAAAAATGTAAAACTAATGTTTAAGAACAGATATAGTAAAAGACAGTTCTTCAAATACACCACTAAAAGTTTTTAAACTTCATTATCGTGACATATACGATGCGTGTATTTTCCCTGAAGTCATGTAAATCTAATGTAGAATTTCAGTTCTGAACCACTCTCAATTCTTTTTAGTTTTAATTTTTTCCTTGTCAAATATTTTAAATAGAATTCAACGTCATATGGCGTGTTCAATTTGTTAAGCTTTTAAGTCTTGTGTTATTTTGTGGCATATTTCGGCTTTTAATTTCCGTCTTCATAACAAGATATTGAAAACGTAACACTACGTATGCTTTTTAGGCATCTATACCGTATTAAAGTAAAAATGAAGTAAACTGTTAGAGTGATTTTTTTTTTCTGAAGTATATATGTATTTACATCGAAATGATTGTTTTTTATATCAAAGTTAAATATCATTAAAAACTTTCTTCACAAAATGTATATAAAAATGTTTGATGAAAACGTAAAAATAAAAAAAATATATATAAATTTTAAGTGCTTGTTTAACAAATTATATACTTTAAAAAATTACAAATATTAAAGTTTAAAGTAACAAGAAAGTAAGAGAGAATATATAAAAAATATTGAGATTTGAATAATTTTACCACTGCATTTCAAGACGTTTAATTATATAAGTGTATCTCACAAACAGAAAGTAATACAGTAAATTTTGAATTAGTTAAGTTATATGTTCTCCAAATAACTAGAATCGAGATAAGTGTAATAAAGTTAAATTAGATTAAATTAATAAAGTTAAATAAATACTTAAGATAAATTTATAATAAGACAAACAATATACCAAATATAGTAAATATAATGAAACAAACATTTTTAAACAAAATTATAATCTTTAGATGTAAATCTAGCTTACACGTTTAAAATAAATGTTCAAAATTCTACAGTATGTTGCAACAATAAAATACATATCATGAAATGAACGTATAATTACATGAAAAATTTTTCAATAATTTGTGTTTATAATTTTTTTTCAAAATGAGAAGATTGAACGTAGAAAATATTATTTTAGTGGAGCAAAATAATTCTGCAACGCCGTTAAATGTTTCAATAATCATCATGCATATTTTTAATTTTACAAACATGTAAAATCTTGAACATTTATTATTATTATTATTTATTTATTTATTTATTTAATCAGTTATATTTTGTAATATATTATCTTTGAAGTAATATTATATCTTACACGTATTTTATTTTTAATAAATTTTGATCTTAATTTGTCGTAATAATTGCTTTTATTTTTACAATTACCTAGTTAAAAACACCACAACACACACATTTATAATACGTAAAAAGGTAATAGTAATAAGATTATATAAAGAAATATATGATTACATTAAATAGTAAGATGTTTAAATTAATAAATAAAAACAAAAATGACATAAGTTTTTTTTTTTTTTTTTTTTTTTTTTTTTTTTAAGAAAACAAGGGTTTGAAATAAGTGTTTTTTTTTTTTTTTTTTTTTTTTTTTTTTTTTTTTATCATCCATGTTATAAAAGTGTATTATTCAGTGTGTAATAACTTTTATGATTTGATTTCTTAATACAAAGCTTTCATAAATATATAGACAGGCCTTGCAGAGTTCCTAAAATTTTAAGCTCATTTTATTATATTTTCACCATTATTTTAAAACAATACTTTTTTACAGAAAGTTTATACATGTTTAACATTAAAACATTCAATAAAACTTTCTTATTGGTGATAATGGTGACAATATAATAAAACGACAATAAAATATTAGGAAATCAAATAAATTTATATGAGAGATAATTTTCAAAAATGAATTCTAAAATAATTCTATGGATTTCAACTATCGAAGAAACTGAATGGATATTACAGATATTTTGTTATTTAGATGAACCAATTATTAAAACCTCATTATAATAATAAATTAACGATATTAAAATGGCATCAGGCTTTTAAGAATCACATGTCAGTTAAAATGTTTAGGATGTTTGGATAAATGAACTGCATGTCAATAATATCCTCCATTAAAAAAAAAAAAAAAAAAAAAAAAAAAAAAAAAA
The DNA here is from genome assembly GCA_963930645.1 of Salticus scenicus. Lineage (NCBI taxonomy): Eukaryota > Metazoa > Arthropoda > Arachnida > Araneae > Salticidae > Salticus > Salticus scenicus. The sequence goes on from OZ005660.1 coordinate 79,748,036, forward strand.
TCTTTATAAATTCACTGGTAAAACGTTAAGATAAGTTCTCACAACGATGGTTAATATTTTCAAAACAAAATATAAAGTGTCACCACGTTTCTCGTACCTAGCTTTGGGGGCAAGTCTAAAGGCATGGAGGTGTGTCAAATTGACCGTCAGGTTGGGATTTGGTAAACATCCAGTCATTCGGCATTCTCTTGTCGATTTTTTCTTCCAACAATAATCTCATCACACTTATTTTAACATTGGACTCGTTGAGTCAGTATTTGCAGAGAAACCCCCATAGTCACAAGAGAAATGGTTAAAGAATAATTTCAGAAATGTTACATCCTAATCTAAGACAGTTATATTTCATCCTAAGAACGTTCTTAAAGATGCTTGTTTCACCACACGCGGCTTTTTTTTCCATTCTACATCGAGGTAAAATTTTCTATTCTATAAGGTGCTTCAAACATTCAGGATTTGTCGAAAAATTTATCATCTTTCTCGAAAGCCCTAACATTATAAAAACAATATTTTTTAGCGCTGGGCCCTATTTCCATCTTGCTGTTAAGATACAGTGACCTATCTTTAGGATATGCCCAACAATGTATTACGCAAAAGATAATATTATTTGCCAAACGATATCTAATACATGAAATTTAACAACATACTTAGATTTAGCATTTATAATACGCATATTAAACTGGTTAGAGGCAGTATGACACATTCTGGGCAATAAATTTTAAAAAGTAACCAGAACCAACTTATATAATAAATATGCGCAAAGTTTGTTTTTATGGGACCCATACTTTAGTTTCGAGAGGTAGAGAATATGTTAATTTACATAGACGCATTGAAAGATAGACAGATAATATCTAAAAATAATCATGTCGAATATAAAATAAAAATGAAATTTAAGTACATCAAAAACGGGGGTGGAAATTCTTCCCGAATCACAGTGGTATGAAAGTAAGTAAATTTATTTCTCTGTCTGAATATTAGATACGCAAGCGTTTTTTGAGCGTAATATAAGAAATGTGGCGTCATTAACAGAAGTATTTTCAAACAAAAATTTACTTTATAAAACAGCACAAGCTTAATATAATAATATATTCATAAACTACTTGATAACATGAAATATTATTTAATTTTATTTAAGACAATATAGGAAAAGCCGAAAAAAAAATCATATAAAAATTACTCAAAAGTAAATCTTACAGGGGCCTAACTGTTACAAAAACTGCGAAATACATTTCTTCCTATTATTTTAAGGTGCAGTAACCTCAGCCTAAAGAGACAATTATTAAGTCGCAACCGCAAAAATGCCTGCTATGTTTTTTACTTCCTCTTACCCATATATATAGTAGAGAAAGTATTGTTTTGGGTCAAATTTTCGAAATTGAGTTTTTGTTAGATTTACACGTTTTAATGTCTCCTGATTCCAAAAAACCAGATTTTTAGCGGTTGGTCTCTGTGTGTGCGTCTCTACGTGTCTGTGTGTCTGTTATCGGCATATCTCAAAAACAAATAACAGCAGGAAGTTCAAACTTGGTATCCTAAATCTGTAATATACAGGGATGCTACAGTACGCTTTTCGTTGAGATCAAGCAAATAGTTCGTGTACAGGGACACCCAAAATAAATCAAATACGTTACGTCTATGGGCGAAATTGCAGGTAGGTATTTTAACATCTATAGGCTGACTAAACCAAATAAAATTATTATATATCTTTATATGTATAATTTCAAGCTTCATGTATAATATGGTATAGGACTTACTCACCGTTTGTTTACAGGGCTACACAAAAGAAACTAGAACATAGTTGGACAATACTTGAAAATAAATGGAAGTGCATTTCAGGCTGTGCTGTGTGTTATTAACGTAAGACTATATGTATATGTAAAATGTGCTGTGTACATAATTTCAGAAGATATGCAGGTTGTACATAATTAAGCGAAAACATTATCTTTTACTGAATGTAATTAGTAGAATTACTTAAATATTTTGCCATGTCCAAGAAAACTACTCAGGAATTGAAATTATTTCGTCATACATAGACAGTAAATAAAGGATTTGTAAATTAAATATTCATGGCTTGTTTTTTTTTTTTTTTTTTTTTTAATATTTACACGTTTTGAGATCTTCTGAACACTAAAGTCAAAATTTCTTTGTCTTTATCTCTTATAAGAGTAATTTAAAAGTAAATAATTTAAGGCGATTCATATGTTTATTTTTGAAGTTAATATAAGTTTGTTATTTAAAAAGTTCAAAGATTGATAATTTCCAAGGAATGGTTCAGGTGAAAATTGTCTGATTAATTTAAAAGTAACTTTTAAATTTAATGACAGATTTGAATTCTTCATTAATGTAGATATAATAATCAAGTGGGGAGGCGGTAGTCCCCCTCACACAGATATTTTATCAAATAGAGTTATTGCGAAGTTTAATTTGAATTATTTTTAATATAAGTTTTTGTAGCGGTACTAGTTTTCTTACACATTAATATCCAGTCTGATTTATAGTGTTGAATTTAAGGGTAAGAAAAAGTCATGTGAGTGCTACCCCAGAATATTTTATTTACTTTTATAACTAAGCTAGAAATGAATGCTTTTCTTTTATTTTAAATTTGTTCTTAAATACTGGTAACTGTTTAATTCAAATAAGCATAGCCACCTTGCACCTCAAATGGCTAATAGAAAACTCTGAACAAATAAAAAATCACAATGAATATATTTTTTAGATGTTTCCTTCACATTTATTTATTATCTAATCTGTAATCAGATCTACCTCTGTAATCATCATAATTTTTCACGTTGCTTATATTACATCATACACGTAAATTCGAATTTATTTGATTATTTTTTTAACCTAAAAATTAAAAAATACATATAATGAACAACAACATTTTTCTTTACAGTACTTTTCATCGTTATAATTGCTATAATCTATCATCGTTAACATCCCTAACAAAACACTTTTAAAATTAGTAGCAATTACGTAAACAAATGTTCGTACAAAAGACATTTACAGAGATTTACAGACGATAATATAAATTTATGTAAGAATATTTAACTCATATTGTTATATAAAATATAGCTCAAAATAATATATATGTATAGAAAAAGAAAATACATATGATAACTATATACATAATTACTAAAAATCCTACAGAATAGTTATTTACAAAACTAATTTCAATTTTAAATAATATAACATGAAATACGGTTCAAGTATTTTTTTTTTTCAAACAAAATATTTCAAATAAATTGAAAGCACAAACATTCAATACAAATCTTTTAAAAGACTGAAATACTGCATATAGAATACTTTTAGTTTCAATCAATGCAAAGTATTTCTGTATTGTAGCTCACATTCAGAAGAACCCGCTTTAGAATTCCATTCAGTCTTGAATTTAAGTCCTTTCTGTGAATTTAAGAGATTTTAGATTTTGAAACTGGGAACGAAAGCTTTTGTACGCGAAACTTTATTAAAATATTTAGTAAGACATATTAGGATAAGTGCACCAGTGATTGACACTTTTAAAGCAATCTCTGATGTTTTTTGTGTTCTAGTCATCAGAAAATATTTTTAGAAATCTTAATTTAGTACATATTGTATGTAAGACATTCAGAACCACATATATGTTAAAATATATACATTTGATAACAATTATTTTTAGTTCCCCATCATACTATAGGTATGGGGAACTTAGGTAATCGTGAAAAATTTCGACCTCGGTTTTTTGACTTTTCTACACGTTTTCAGGTGTGAGGAATCCGAAAATGACAAAATTTCTATGGTGTCTGTCTGTAGGGTGTCTGTTAGTATGTTAGTCTGTTAGTCTGTTAGTGTGTTAGTCTGTTAGTGGGTCAGTCCGTTAGTTTGTTAGTCTGTGTACACGATATCTCAAGAACAAATTGTCGCAGAGAGGTCAGATCAGTTTTAAAATATTACTTTCGACAATGGCAAGAACCCTATTCATTTGCAACATTCGATTTTAAAAACTTCGTAAGTTATTCGAAATTTACGATTTTCTTAACATGGGAGAATAGGACAAAAAATCACTTAAACGTGCATTAAATGAAAACTTTTTATTGTAAAAATGTCAGACCAGTTTTAAAATATCAGTTTTGATGCCGGAATGAACATCAGTAACTATAAATATGCTACTTTGAAAATTTCGCAAGTTACTGGAAATTTACGAATTTCTTAACATGGCAGTATAGGGGAAAATTTCACATAAACGTCAATTTTGAGAGATATTTTCATCGTAAAGATGTCAGACTACTTTTGAAACATTATTTAGGACACTGGCATGAATATTAATGACTATGAATTTTCCAATATAAAGATTTCGTAAGTTATTGGAAATTTACGAATTTCTTAACATGGCTGAATAAGAGCAAAATTTTACATAAACGTCAATCTTGAGGGATATTTTCATCGTAAAGATGTCAACCACTTTCGAAATAATATTTAGGATACTGGCATGGATATCATAGACTATGATTTTTCCAATTTAAAAAATTCGTAAGTTATTTGGAATTTACGATTTATTTAACATGTCAGAATAAAGCAAAATTGAGCATAAACGTCCATTTTGAGGATCCTAAATACGTTAGACAACTTCAAAATTACGTTTATGATATTTGTTTGAACACGATTGAATACAAATATTCTAATAGGAAAATTTCGTAAATTATTCGTAATTTACGATTTTATCAACATAGCGAAATTGTAAATTTTTCATATAAATATGAATTTGAGGATTATTGCATTGGAAATAGTAGCATGAAAACTAAACAAAGAAATTGACCCTGATAAAATAAATTAATAGATTAGAACAAGATAAATATATCGAAATGAACTGTGGATAGCCTATTAGGCGGGGATTTCATTCTGTCACTGTATGAAGCTTTGGTCAAATTGATTTCTTTTAACATTATTGCCGAAACGTCAGTGGAGGCCCTCTGTTGAGACTCAAAACGGTTTTGGGCTGTGTCTGTCTGTCTGTCTGTCGCGCGATAGCGGCCGCCAAAAAAGCGCTATTTACTTGAAATTTGGTACACATGTTCATGAGCCCCACGAAATCAGCTGTATAGTTTTTGGGTGTGTATTCCATTCGTAATTTGTGTACAGGGACACGCCAAAGTTTTTCTTATCATTGCGGCCTATGGGAGGAATTTGTATGTATCACGATAGCGGCCACAAAAATCACGCTATTGACTTGCAATTTGGTACACGTGTTCATGTGCCCCGCGAAATCTGCTGTATAGTTTTGGGTATGTATTCTATTTGTAGTTCGTATACAGGGACACGCCAAAGTTTTTCTTATCATTACGGCCTAAGGGAGAAATTTATATGTATCACGATAGCGGCCACAAAAATCACGCTATTGACTTGCAATTTGGTACACGTGTTCATGTGCCCCGCGAAATCTGCTGTATAGTTTTGGGTGTGTATTCCATTCGTAATTTGTGTACAGGGACACGCCAAAGTTTTTCTTATCATTGCGGCCTATGGGAGGAATTTGTATGTACCGCGATAGCGGCCACAAAAATCACGCTATTGACTTGCAATTTGGTACACGTGTTCATGAGCCCAACGGAATCAGCTGTATAGTTTTAGATGTGTATTCCATTTGTAGTTCGTGTACAGGGAATAGTTAAAGATTTTTTATGATTAGGGCCTATGGGAAGAATCTGTATGTACCGCGATAGCCACCGCAAAAATCAAGCTATTGACTTCCAATTTTTGCCGAAATGTGAATGGAGGCCCTCTGTTGTAACTCAAAAGGATTTTGGATTCCGTCTGTCTGTCTGTCTGTCATGCGATAGCGGCCGCAAAAAACACGCTATTGACTTGAAATTTTGTACACATGTTCATGATGCCCACGAAAATAGCTGTATAGTTTTCGGTGTGCATTCCATTTGTAAGTTCGTGTACAGGGACACGCCAAAGTTTTTTTTACCATTATGGCCTATGGGAAGAATTTGTATGTACCGCGATAGCGGCCCCCAAAATAACGCTATTGACTTGCAATTTGGTACACATTCATGAGCCCATTGAACAAGCATTTGACGAAACTGATATAGATCTGAGACTGACCGCCTTGGCGAAAATAATGCTCCTTTTATACTTTTCTATCGAAAACAGACTGTTCTGGAAAATTCACGTATCACATCAGCCAATGAGATTAGAGCTTCCATATTTGGTATATCCCTAATAAGGATTTTCTCGCCAAGATCGCCAAAAAAATCGCCAAGGAGGGAAATAGTCGCCAAATTTGGCGCCAAATTTATTTCTTCCCTTATAGGAGCTTTTTAATGCGTTTTTAAAGGAAAATTTGGCTATTTTAACGCTAAAACGACTATAAAGGCACTAAATTAGCATTTTATCAACTTACTAAACCTCTTTGAAAGAATTTATACAAAAATAAATGCAATTATTTACAATTTCGTAACACTTTATATCATATACAAATAGGTATACAATGAGAGATACAACGGGGGGTTCAGGGGGGCTGCCGCCCCCCTCAGGAATGTATTTGATTTTGGTAATAAGTCGATCGAATCAATATATACTATTATATAATAAGGAATAAATAAAAATGACCTATTGAATAATGTCTGATGCAAATAGGATGTTGAGGCTCCTGATCTGCAGATCCACTAGTAATATGTCTCGCACTAGAAATTTCTGAGAACATAAATATGATGGGGAACTGAGCAGAGTCCACCTATGTCAACTAGTTTTTTATGAATTTTTATTTGACACCCACTCAATGTTCCAGTTATTGACACTGCCAGTTTTTCATTTTATCAGTAATTGACACCCTATGTTCCAGTGTTTGACACGGCTAGTTATACATTTTACCAGTTATGAGTATTCTATGCTTCAGTGTTTGACATAAAATGTTAAAATTCATATATGTAAAATATATGATTTTATTATTTTTCTCACTTATTAATTATTTCGGGATAGATGACAATTACTGGAGCATGCCAATCACTGGAGCACCTACCTTATATTGACTTCCATATAATTGCATATACTTAATTACGATATTGACATCAAATTAATATAAATTAAAATAACATTTATATAAGATTCGGATTCACGAGAGCGATAAAATTTTCGAATTAATAAAAAACAAATAAAGCTAATGTAGTGATGCCATTGACGCCATTTATTAGATAGATTATCAAATCTTACCGATGAACAACGGTTTAACCTTTTGTTCCCAGATATGTCATCTGATTTGTATGCCTCAAATCCCAGGATCAAATACGTCCAGGAAGCTAGGTTTGATCCTGGGACCTCAAGTATAGAACGTAAAATACACACTATAAAAAATAGTTTCTTAAAAATAAGTATATATTGCCTCAAAATAGCCCCGAAACAATATATACTTAAATTTGAAAACCCATGTACTCATTTTTGAGTACATTAACATGTAAAACATGGTGATATTGGGATTCTTATTGGTCAACCTCATTTTGGAGCATGTCAATATACTCAAAAATGTGTACATGGGTTTTAAAATTTAAGTATATATTTTTTGGGAGCTATTTTGAGACAATATATACTTATTTTTAGGAACATACATTTTAAAGTGCATATTTCAAAACAAAAGGTGATTTCACCTTTGTTCCGTTGTTCATTGATAAGCTTTGATAATAGATTCGAGGAATAGTGTCGATGACGTCACCACACTATGATTTATTTATTATCTTATTATGAATGAAGATGTGAACACAAATCACACTCACTGTAAACGTAAATGTCTTAAATTCAGTTAAAAAATGTCTTAGATGGATGGTCATTTTTTAAGCGAAAAAAAAGTCTTACTTTTTAAGACACCTTTTTGTATCTGAAATTAAGACATTGCATGTGTCTTAAAACTTTGCCAGTTTTTAGGCATAAAATCGCCGCCATGTTAGGCTTAAAAACACTACCACTATTAAGGCTTTTTAATAAATAAATAAATATGGTGCGCGATTATATTTTTCCGTTAAAAACAGATTTTAGAATTGTTTGGAGCATTAATGAAATGTATATACATATAAGAACCATTACCCGGTATAGTAAAAATATAATTTATTAAATTTATCTACCATGTTAAATGCAGACCGTTTTCATCTTTAAAAAAAATTATTCACTACAAATCTTATTTATTCTCTACAAATAACATCTTAAAAAATGCGTTTTCATAATGTTTACCTCACATATCAATTTCCGTACAGCTATATGCCATAGACTTTGAGATATAGCCTTCTATTTTTGGGGGAAATTGCAGTATGGTAGCGCCAGCCATTGGTAAATATGTATCCAAATTGAATCTTTTACTGAATGTCTTATACTGCCTTCTCACAAACCTTTTTGTTTGATTATACGCAAAAGAGCCTGAAATACAGCCTTCTTTTGAATTGCGGAAACTGCTGTAGAGCATGTCACTTTTTAAGCGATTGGCACCAGAAGTTGATAGAAACTAACTTATTTCAAAGTACATCTACATATAAATTCATATGCAATTCTAGGCAGTAGTTCATGAGATATAGCCTTCCCTTAACTAGTGAAAATCGCTGTATGGCAACCCCACCTGATGGGCGATTGACACCAAAATTTGATAGGCACTAATTTATGTTAAATTTCTTCTACATATAAATTTGTATACAATCATTTACGTTAGTTCTAGAAGTGAAGTCGTCAAAAAAAATCTTTGTCACACGCATACAGACAGATGGACAGACTGACATTTTCTAAAAATTGTCGAATCGTGCTCTAGATTTCTGAAAACATGTGAATGCATCATAAACCGGAAGTCGAAATATTTTATGAATCCAATAATTTCAAATATTGAATATAAAAAGAGTAGTAATCGAGTAATCCACAATATTCGAGTAAAACAACAGAAATACTTAAAAAAAAATTAAAGCTTTGTTAATAATAATAATAAAAAAAATGAAATAATTAATTAATTAATAAATAAAAAAGTATGAAGAAGAAAAAAAAAAAAAAAAAAAAAAAAAAAAAAAGACATAAAGTGAATGAAGAACGAGATAAAACAAATTAAAATAAAAAATTAGCTATTGGAAAAAAAAAAAAATAATAATAGTTCTCCTTCCTAAACTAAATTCTGATTCTGACAGAATTTCATCAAAATCTTTTTTTTTTTTTTTTTTTTGGAAGAAAAGAGAAAGAAAAGGAAATTAATAATAATCAGTACCGAAACAAACACTATCGAAAAAGTTTTTTTTTAATAATTTTGAATTACGAAATAAAAAGCGCGCGAGCAAAATGAAATAAAACAAGTCCTTCCGGCTTATTCGGAAGGGTAGGTTGATTTCTTTTTACTTATCAAGTAGCCGTCATTTTGTTTCAAAATGGCGGCTGCAAATTATTAATGGACTTGGTAGAAATATTGATGTAGGCTATGCACATATAGAGTTTTAAGCAAATCGGTTCATAAATACATTTTTATGTGAATTTAAAATTTTCAAGTGGCCGGCACTTGGAAACAAAATGGTGGGTCAAGTTGACAAATATATCAAATGCATTTGGGAGATTAGTCTACTGTTCACATATAAATCGAATAAATTCAAAATCTCAAAAGCCATCGTGTTGAAAAATAAAGTGGGATCAAAATGGCAGTGAGAAAGTTGCTCATCTAAGATATCATTGCAAATTTGAAAAAAATATATATATAATATATATATAATATATATATATATATATATATTTGGTAGAAATTCTTTCAAAGAGGCTTAGTAAGTTCATAAAAGTTAGTTTTCTGCTTTCTGGTATGTTTTAGCATTAAAATAGCCTAATTTTACCTTAAAAACGCATTAAAAATATCCAATAAGTCAGGTAAGGGATTTGGCGCCAAATGTGGCGACTTTTCCAACATGGCGATTTTTTTGGCGACTTTTGGCGAGAAAATACTTATTATCGATATACCAAAGATAGACGCAATAACGTGATTGGTTCACGAGCCAAGTGAAATTTCTAGATTTTTGTTGTTTCAATGATAAATCCATTTTTCAACTTTGATTTGAAATGGTTAAATATTTCAAAAGTTACTGTGATAACAAATTTTCAAGTGGCCGCCACTTGGAAACAATACAGTGGAACAAGTTGTCCAGCAAACAAATTCAAGATATTTGAAGCATAGGTTCACTGTCCAACTGTGATTCATATCTATCAGTGCCGTGTTTCAAAAGTTATTATGGCAAATTTTCAAATGGCAGTCTAAGTGGCTGCGACTTGGAAACAAAATGGCGAAAAAACTTGCCCAGCGAAATCATCCAATATATTTGTATAAGTTCATTGTTCAGTTCTAGTTTAAATTAAATCAGTATTTCAAAAATTACTGTCATAAGAAATTTTCATGTGGCACCACTTGGTAAAAAAACGGAGTGAGATGCCCAGCGAACTTATCTGAGATATTTGAATGATAAATCCACTGTCCAAATTTGATGCCAATTGATTCAGCATTACTAAATTTACCATAATGACAAATTTTCAAGTGAAAATTTGTCACTTGGAAATAAAATTTCCGCCACTTGGAAATAAAATTGCGGATCAAGTCACCAAGTGAAATTATCTTAGATAGTTGAACCATAAGTTCACTATCCAATTTTTATTAGAATTAGTTTAGTATTTAAAAGTTATCGTGATGCCATATTTTTAAGTGGCAGTGTGATTTCAAGAGGCTGCAACTTAGAAATAAGATGTCGGGACAAGTTGCCCAGTGAACACGTTCAAGACAATACGATAATATAACTGTTCAAATTTGATTCGATTTGGAGTATTATTTCAGAAGTTGTAGTGATTTTATATTTTCAAGTGGGAGCCTGATTTCAAATGGCCTGCTTAGTAAAGAATATCCGGTACTTTCCAAAAAATTGCGGTTAAAGTTCATTAATCAACTTGGTTGAGACCCTTATATGGTCTTTGTATACATAAAAATTCAAACGAATTAGAAATACGCTATTTACAATGTGAATTTGAAATTTTCAAGTGGTCTCCACATGAAATCAAAATGGCGAAGCAACATGGTTAAAGAACTCATCTAAGATATTTGAGGAGCAAACATTCAAACCGTGTTTTCTCCAAAAATAAAAAAAAGTGAGTTAGGGATTTTTCTGTGAACTCAACATTAAATAGCACAAAATTATACTATTATTTTAAACCAAAAAAATTTTTATCACATTATAAATGCTCTTAGAAAGTTGAGGTTTCCATCAAACAGTGTTTCCTCCAGAGCCTGCTTTCAGTCAAACTGTGATTTCTCCAGCCGACCAAGTCAGAACTGTTCTTTCTGGTCGCGTGATTCGTACATGTACCAGCTTTTTATGTTTGTTTATTTCGTTAGTTCTACAATAACATCAAATTGTAACAATAACATCAAAGGAACAATACTATGAACTGTATCAGACAGTTGGTAAGGCAAAAATTTTGGGGATTGATTGGAAACTTTATAATGCAAAATCACTTAGAGCTTATTTCAAAAATTTACCATACATATCAGAACTGAAAAGAATAGTTTTAGAAAAAAAAAAATGAATAAAGTGTGATGGTCAAAAGATTCAAAAACTATAAACTTGAAGGTATAAACGAACAATCTGGAACAAAACTTTTTAGGAAGGGGATTAATACTGCTATTATACGAAATGTTGTCTTACAATGTCTTCCTCTGAGTCATGGAATATCACTTGAAAAGAAAAATGATGTAGACAAACTTTTAAAATTGATGTATGGTGAAGAGTGGAAAAATCAGCCTGAATTTAAATGGTATAAAGATATCATTACTAATAACTTTCATGTAGAATATGAAGAATCAGAGGAAGCATGTAATTGCTTAAGTGAAGATATTGGTTTAAAAATTTAAATTTTAAATTGGCCTAAAAATTTTAGTTCTTCTCTACAATTTGCAGGATGATTTTTCACGTGTAAATATTTAATTTAATTTTATAATTGCATAACAATGTCTGTTCTGTTAATTAGTTTTATTACATTAAGAATTTTATTTCATCAATATGCAAGTTACACACTTTTTCATTCAAAACATGTTTTCTCCTCTGTGTTTCGGTCAAAACATGCTTTCTCCTCTGTGTTTCGGTCAAAACATGCTTTCTCCAAATTTCAAATGCATTTTTCTAATTAACTCTAAGTTTATTAGGTAAAGTATGCTTACAGATCTTCCTAGTAACCAGTAATATAACTAAACAAATGATAATTAGGGTCTAAGAAGAATTATTTTTTAATTTATCACTTTTTTGTGTTTTCTGAAAAATTGTATTCGAAGGAGAAAACACGGTTTGAATGTTTGCTCCTCATTTATGAAATAAGTTAAGTTTACTGTCCAAATTTGGTTCGATTTGGAGTATTATTTCAGAAGTTATGATTTTAAATTTTCAAGTGTTAGCCTAATTATCTGACACTTTATTAAAAATGGCGGCTATAGTTCATTAATAAACTTCATTGAGATCCTTATGTGGTCTGTATTTACATCAAAATTCAAACAAATTCGGAGTAGGCTTTTTGCAATTTAAATTTTCAAGTGGTCTCCACTTGAAAATTAACAAACTCATCTAAGATTTAACAAACTCATCTGAGATATTTATAAGAAAAGTTAAGACACTGTTCAAATATGGTTCCATTAGGAGTATTATTTCGGAAGTTATCATTGTTTTAAATTTTCAAGTGGTAGCCTAATTTCAAGTGGTCCCGCTTAACTTAAGATATCCGCCACTTTTTTAAAAATGGCGGATAAAGTTCTTTGGGTTCATAAAGTTCATTAATAAAGTTCTTTGAGACACTTATATAAACTATGTATACATAAAAATTTTAAAAAAATCGGAACACGCTTTTTACAATTTGAATTTGAAACTTTCAAGTGGTCTCCACTTGAAAACAAAATGGCGGAGCAACTTGGTTAATAAACTCATCTAAGATGTATATTAGATAAGTTAAGACACTGTCTAAATTTGGTTCGATTTGGAGTATTATTTCAGAAGTTATAGTGATTTTACATTTTCAAGTGGTAGCCTGATTTCAAGTGTTCCCGCTTAACTTAAAATATCTGCCTTTTTATTAAAAGTGGTGGATAAACTTCATTAATAAACTTCATTGAGACCCATCCCAAGCAGCACCGAAACGTTCTCTGAACGTTCAAATATTGTTCTGCAAACACGTTCTAAGAACGTTCCCTTTGAACGTGTTATAGACGTCTATTTGTCCATCTTGAAAAAGTACAATAGTACGGTTCAGGGAACGTTCAATGAACGTGTAGCTATCACCATCGGTGTTATAGAAGCGTTCAGAGAACGTTCTATGTATACGGTCTCAGAACGTTCTAAACGTTTTTAGAACGTTTTCAAAACGTTATACACATTTTCAGAACGTTCTAGAAAACGTACTGTAAACGTTCTAAAATAGTGTAGAAACGTTCTAAAAACGTTCTATACACACGTTCTCACAACGTTATGTAAACAATTTTTGAACGTTCTTTGAGCGTGCTAAAAATGTATTTAATGTATAATAAAATGGAAGAACTCGCAATAATTGTTTCGGGTCGAAAGAAGACACGACCCTTCGTCAGACGAACATAATAGGCACGAGTGCTGCAAATACAAGAGCTACGTTGCAGATTTTTTGCAGCACTCGTGCCTACTTTGTTCGTTTGATGAAGGGTTGTGTCTTTTCTCGACCCGGAACAATTGCTTCGAGTTCTTGAATTTTATAGTGTCTGTTTATTTTATTTACTTATTTTTTTCTTTTTTTTTTCCTTTCCTTTATTTATCTTTTCTTTTCTTTTTTATTTTTGTGTAGTTTTTATTTTATCTTTTTATTATTGTTATTATTTTTCATAAATAATTGTCTTAGTAATATAAAATTTTGCATACATGCATTGAAATATTGTATAACAAAAGATCAAGTATTTTGAATATTCTAGATAAATATTTGAATTCAAAAACAAACAAATAAATAAATTCAAGTTCTGGAATATTTTGAAAATTTTTAAGATAATATGCCCCCTGCTAACTGATTATTATCCCCCCCCCCCCCTAGATTTTGCATCATTATAATTTAACAATAGAATATAACCATATTTGGATATTAATTTAATAAGTTAACGGCCCTCTTCACTTACCGTCGCCGGTAGACCGAGCCAATGATATTCTATGGGGAAATTTTCTTTACAAGTAACTTATTAACTAATACATATTTTTAAATTCTATTTTCACATTCAGAAAATTCCCAGCTGTTAAATTGACGGACTTTTTTTGAAAAAGTATTTTTTTAATTTTTAATATTTTATTTTGAAATCGCAAAATGAAAAAAAATCACATATTGTAAATTCGTATTTTGCAGCTTCGAAGTAAAATATAAAAAAATAAAAAAATAATTTTTTAAAAAGGTCCGTCAATTTAACAGCTGAGAATTTTCATAATGTGAAAACAGAATTTAAAAATATGTATTACTTAATAAGTTATTTGTAAAGAAAAATTTCCCATTGAATAACATTAGCTTCGGCTTCCAGCGGCGGTGAGTGAAGAGGGCTCTTAAGCAAAAAAATTTAAAAATATTTATGTCTAAATTTTGAAACTTACTGCAAACTTTTGGCATTCAAACACAAAAGTATTTTATTAAATTTTAAATTATCAATGAAATCTCAAATTAATGCCCAGATATGTTACATATTCTATTTTTAAACTATAATAATGCACAATCAATGGAAAACAAAAAATAAAAATTAGTTAAAAGAAGTACACAAGTGTACAAAATTTAAACAATAAACTGTTTTCTCGTTTTCTTTTTTTTTTCCACATAATTCTTAAACAAAGCATTAACTTTAGCATAAGTAATAATTGTTAAACTAAATATCAGTAAATTTTTCTCAAAAGTAAACATTGAAAAAATGAAAAATTTCAGCAATTTTAGAAAAGAAAACTTAATGAAAAATGGTCATGAAGATGCATTACAGATAGGTTAAAAATGTAGGCTCATCCATGCGTTAGATTAAAACCGTATATTTCTTCATGTAGTCACTTTTTTGTTTCTTCTTCTTTCTTCATTTTTTCGCGTGTGAATAATTTTTTTTAAATTTGTTGTTGTTGTTGTTGTTGTTGTTGCTTATCCTCTTTGTCTGACGGAGTCAGACAAGATCCACGAGTTCGTTGACAGTTAGAAAGTCAAAGACCATAAGAGGATTGATGAAAAGATCCTCCTTAGAGAGTCCCATGCAATCCAAAAGGTGCTCAGGCGAAGCCTGATGATTTTGGCACTTGGTGCACGTGGCGAAGGTTTTCCTGCCCTCGATGAAAGTGAGGCACTTGATGTGACCGCTAGCGAGTCTTGACAGTACAGTTCGGGTACGTCTGTCACACGGGAGGTCAAGGGACAAACCCGGTTTTGAGCCCTTGTACCAAATATGGGTGGGGGGAGTTTTCCACTCCTCCGAGATTTTTAAATTTTCCCGGGAGTATTCCTGAAAATAAGTGCGGAGGAGGGAGTTGAAGAAATCCTGCAACCCTCCTTAGCAAGATTATCAGCCATTTCATTCCCGTGGAGATTCACGTGTGAAGGTATCCATTGCAAATGAACGTCATGGTTTTGTGAAATGAGCTTTAATTTAAGCAGTATAGAGGTGCTGACCTTGTCGCCCACAAGAATCCAATTACTAAGATGGTGAAGAGAACTACGGCTATCAGTCAAGATCCATAGGTCACCATAATCCTCTTCAGAGAGAATAGCTTCTAGTCCCAGGTCTATTGCAATCAATTCACTTCTGAAGACAGAGCAGTAATTTGGATTACGATGAGAAAGAGTCAAGTTGGCGTGAGGGGTTTCAATATATATGCCACTACCTGCTAGGTTGTCAATTTTACTACCGTCGGTGAAGATTTTAATGGCATTTTTAGGAATGTGGCTTAGGTTTTCCAAGGTCAATTGTCTAAGATGTTCTGGGATGTAGTCTTTCTTGTTAACATGAGAGCTTACGTTAAAGTGAAAGCGAACCCTGGGGAGTCCTTTTGCAGGATTCAAGCAGCAGTGTAGTGAGTTGGGTTCAACATTACAATTAGGTAGTTGAAGAGAGGCGGCGTGACTGAAAGGGCTGTTCCTCTTTAATTTTTGATGATTTGTCCAGCTGTTAAGATACGTGGAGGTCTTGTTGCTGAGGCCGTAACTAGAGAGTTTATTATAGTTTATTATCCCTCCCAAAGTCCTACTGTTTGCCTCATCGCGGCGGGAGGGTGTTCCTGGGCGGAATGGGGGAGGTACGTCGGGAGTTTACTCCTGGTAGGGCCACCCAAGGCGTGAAGGCCATTCCATTATGCCCAGCTAAATATCATTAGGCGAAGGAGCCAAGACAGACTTCTACCTCCTTGTGCTCCGGTCCTCGGACTAACAGAAGCTGCACATTCCGTCACCAATGACTTCGTTGACTTTTTAAAATTTTACATAGAAATATGAAAATCGGATAAGGCGTTCATTATTAAATTATTTATCGACATTTTTATTATTCTGGTGATGATCACAGTTTATACAAATTAGTAATTATTATTATTATTATTATTATTATTATTTTCAAAAATTCCGTTATTAAAGTAAAAGAAAAGTGAACACAGAAAGTAAAACTAGGATTTTGTTTAACATGTGAGGGCATGTGCGTCTTCACTTGTCTATAATGCATCATTAACACAATTTTTCATTAAGTTTTCTTCGCTAAAATTGTTGAAATTTTTAATTTTTTCCAAAGCTTACTTTTGAGAAAAATTAATAATTATTAGTTTTAAATTATCACTTATTCTAAAATTATGTAAAATTCGATTAATGATATGATAACGAACATGACATCCAAATTTTATGTCCATGTGTTTATTTGTTTAAAAGTTATGCATAAAAGAAGAAAATGAAAAAGCAGGTTTGTTCCTTTAATTTTGAACAGCGGTGTATTTTAAATACGTTAAAAAAAATACATATATATATATATATATATATATATTATTATTATTATTTTGTTTTTTTATTTAAATAGATTACGTGAAATTTACTTAATATTTTCATATTTCAAATGATGCGTATGCGAAATTTATTTAAATTATTGATTTTGAGTTTATAAATTTTACGTACACATGCAGTGAAATATGACAGTATAAAATATGGTGAAACATTTTGAAAAATAAATAAATAAATAATTAAAATTTTATTCTGTAAACAAATAAATAAATAAAAATTAAATAAATAAACTTCAAAATTTAAAATATTTAGCAATATTAAGATTCACCTTAGTAACTATTTCTTTTTTAATACTTCTCCCTGCTTTTACATTTCTACAGTGTAATGTAAAACGATCAAACATGATCAAATCTATCTATATATTTCTTTAACGTGGATCAGTTGCAATTAATTTTTGCCGAAACGATATAGTAGTGTAATTATTGAAATATGCGAGGATAAAAAATAATATTTAAAAATGAACAATATTTAAGCATGCGGACTCAACTCAATGAACGAATAAGAAAAAATTACGAAATTTGTCTGCTTAGATTATTTTATGGAAAACTGTATTTTTAAAAATTGCTTCTTCAATCTTTATAAGCGTCATTTTAAACATAGAAATACTTTAAAGATTATACAGAATATGAATAATTGTCATAAATTGACTAAAAATCACAAACATAAAAATATAATCAAAATAAGAATTATTATTATTATTTTTTTTTAAACAAAATACACCAAAATAAATAAAAAGTCATCACCAACATCGCGACAAAAATTTAAAAGGCATCATGGAAATCCTATACTATAACTGTACTGCCTGCGGAAGTATGAAACTGGGACTTCAACCATGAATTTTATTTTGAAACCTTTCTTTGAATGATCTTGGTCTCACAATTGCACAATATTAATTTGGTACTAATAATAATTTGGCTTCTGGTAAATTAATATTTTAATTAGATGGGGAATTCGGTATAATATTTATGAGTTTCAAATTTTAAAAGCAAATAAAAAAAGAAAAGTTCGAAAAATTCGCATGGGTTTGTTTAATCTACAACGTTGAACTGTAATAATAAAATATCGAACGAAATAAATTTGGGAGTTAGCGTGAAAGATGTGAAAAATTAAAAAATTTCAAATTTAATTTTAAAATATTATATGTTTTTTTGATAAATTTTAATAAATTTTGAAAGATTTCAATGCATAAGTATGAAAATTTTATAAAAAGGAAAAGTAAGTGAACGAACTTATCTGTCTGTATCTTGAAGCTGTTTGCTGTTGTAGTGTATCCGAACGAAAGTTAAATTCAAATCTGAATGTAAATACAAAATATGTGATGAGTAAGCAAGCAGTAGGACTTTGGATCCAACAGGCCACGCCAAGAAATACAAACTTCCTGTGCAAAAACAGAGCAGATGGCATTTACGCCCGGCGAAAATTTCTGTCGATCAAGCAATTTATTCAATAACAATCGTTTCTAATAAAGATTTTTCATACTGTTCAAAACTTAACCTTTTTAAAAATTATTATACTGAGGCCATCCTAAAACTTTCTTCTATATTTTCCTGCGCAGGTCGATCTCATAATATTATTTGCTAAAATAATCTATCAAAATTATTTTCCATGGTAAATGTATACGATTTTCATCTCAAACAAATATAACACTAAATATAAAAAAAAATCAATTTTACGGTATACAAAATATGTATCTTAAGAAATGTATTTTACATAATGAAAAATGTGAAAAGTCGATAACTTTGTTTTAAATTATCACAGATTTAGGGTTCATCCTTTCGCTTTAAAAGTATAGACGACTTTTCTGGCAAGAATATTGAAAATTTTAATACAATAGCGAAAGCGATGAACTATACAAATTGCCCATATTTTTTTAAAATTAAATATTACTAATATAAATGTATATATATATATATATATATACATATTTAATTTTCCAGGGAAAAGTTAAAAACAATGCTGACTCATGCACATTTATACGAAATTTTGACCCATTATGACATATTAAAAATTCTGAAAATAATGGTACGACAGCGCTACCTATTGAACGATTTATTAACAAATATAATCGCCACCAGTTTAGGTCATAGTCCAAGTAAACAAAGTTTGAATAAATTACGTTCATTAGTTCGTGAGATACAGCATCCATAGAATTTTAAAATTTATTAATTTAATCATAAAAATTTAATCAACACAGGTTTTTATAATTAACATTTTTATATATGAAATTTTGTACATTTTTCACCAGAAAATGCTGAAATACAGATATCTGAAAAATCGCAGAAAGCAATAGAAGCACCATCCGTCGGTGGATATATACGGAAACTGAAGCAGCACATTTTGTCATTATATATATGTCTCACATACAAGGTTTGATAAGTATTCGTATTATAGAAGGTGAGGTACAGGCTTCCCGTAAGTTGAAACGTAACAGTGCCACCTGTCATTTGATATGTACCCGAAGTGAATCAGTAAAATTTACGTAATATCTATTTCACGTACCAAATTTAGAGCATTTATAAATCATAGAAAATGTGCTATTGCGTTCCGTTCCCTTGAATAAAATTAATTTGCAGCATACCAGTGCCTCCAGTTGTCCGATATGCACGCAAAATTATTCTGCAAAGTTTTATATGATATTAATTTTACATACCAAGTTCAGTGTATTTATAATTATTTATATCACAAAAACTGAATTATTGCCATTACGTTAACGGGGTTAAATTACAGGAGAGCAGCGCCACCAGTTGGTCAATATATGCACTGAATTAAATCAGCGTACTGTTACATAATATCTGTTTCACATATTAAGTTTGGTGCATTTGTGCACCGTAGAAGCTGAGATATAATCTCCCCATAAAAGGGAGAATTTACAGAATAGAAGCGAACCCTATCTGGTGATACATTCCAGAGGCTAATGAGCACCAAAGCTGATATTTAGGTCAATATCTAATTAAATATTCCTGATATTTAGCAAATTAGTTTAAAGTCTAACTAAACATCAAGTTTGGTTAAATTCCGTCCATTGGTTTGTGAGATACAGAGTCCACAAAACTTTGATAACACACACAGACACAAAAAAAAAAAAAAAAAAAAAAAAAAAACAGACAGACTGGCATTTTGAAAGAATGATAGAATTGTGTTCTGGACATCTCAAGAGTGTTTATAAACCCATGGAAAACCGGAGATAAAAAATTCCCAATTATCCAACACATTTTTCTTGGTATATACAAAATAATATTATTAATAATAATAATAAATAAATAAAATAAATTAATTTTTCGTAACTTAATTTATTAACAATTTAAGAAACAAATAATAATGAATATCTGCAAAAGTAATCTGGAGTAATGTGTTTGACAGAATTGAACAACATAAAACTTAAATAAAATTATAAATAATTATTATGATTATAGTAACATATAATTAAAGTTTAAAATTATGTAATTTTTTCTCACCGCATCTCTATTACATTTCAATGATTATTCTACATGTCAACAAAATTTGAAACTGAAAATAAGGAAAAAAAACTTAAAAAAAAAAAAAAAAAAAAAAGGAATTTTCTCATATTCGTTATAATCACACTGTTACAGAACGTGCTACGACGGTGATACACTTGAACGTTTTACATAGAACTAGACTTGTACGTTTTCTAGATGGTACAAAGCAAACCTTTTCAGAACGTTCTAAGTAATACTATTTTTGAACGTCTAATCGAACGTTCTCTTGACACGAAACACGGTGTTTGAACGACTGTAACCGTTATTAGACGTTCACAGAACGTTCCCGTGCTACTTGGGATATGTGGCCTGTATTTACATCAAAATTCAAGCAAATCTTGCTTTAAATATGTTTTTTACAATGTCGGTTTGAAATTTTCATGTGGCTGCCACTTGAATACAAAATGTCGGAGCAACTTGGTATCCAAGATATATATAAGATCAGTTCACTGTCCAAATTTCGTTCGATTTGAGTATTATTTCGGGAGTTAGCGTGATGACAAAATTTTCATTATAGATAGATAGATAGATAGGTATATAGATAAACGAAGTGATTGCAATAGGTCGATTTCTAAAGAAATCAACCTAAAAGAGAAACAAGATAATTAAGTTTGAATTTGAGTTGGTAATTTAAGGATGCCATTGATATAGTAAGTTTTTTGTTGTAAATTGTTTTTAATAAATTGAGATGCGGATATCGTAATAGCACTATAAGTAAACACCGTTGCGAGAAACGTCCGAGTTACTTCGGTGCCAAATTTTAAATTTCGACAAAGGAGTCCTAAACTAAAGCTTTTCATTTTTTTTTTTTTTTAAAGATTTAATAAAGAAAAAATCAGAAAAATGCTAAAAAAGGCTAAAAAAATTTCATTTCATTTAAAACTGGCTATACTGTGCAATAAAGCATGTTTGAAAGAATTATTTTTTCTTTTATATTTTTAATACTAGATGTACAATGCCACGCTTTGCAGTGGCACATGTATGTGGACTGCCTATGTATGAAGAAGGCAAAATAGTTAGCTTTCCAACATTGGTTGTATTATCTTTATTCACAACTGCATCTCACAAATGAATGTATTCTTCGTAGCGGAGTTCAAGCAAAAAATAGCAAACGATTCAAGCGAAAAAATAGCAAACGATTAAAGCGAAAAAATAGCAAACGTTCCGCTTCAATTTTTGCGTACATATCCACAAAGTACTGGTGAAACATCTGACGACATTTCAAAATATAATTGTCCTCTTTGCTCCGAATCTTTAAGCGGTATGCGTAAAAGTTCATTGCGCTACACTTTTTACTTTCCGAACACTATAGTGAGGAAAGTATTGTAATCATGTCAAAAATCCGAATTCGAGATTTTGATGTTTCTATACGTTTTGAGGTCCCCTGAGTCCGTTTTCACTATTTTTACGATGATATATGTATGTGTGTGTGTATGTGTGTATGTGTGTATGTGTGTATGTCTGTGGGTGAACACGCTAGCGTCTAAACGCTTCGTTCGATTAACCTGAAAGTTGATACGCATATTGTAAGTCACCATAGTACGAACCCTATAGATTTTGGTGAATCTAGCACTTATAGTTTTTTTACAGGGACACAAAGAAAAATTCTTTATCATTATGGCCTATGGGAGCAAAATCTTAAAAGTGCGATAGCATCTAAACGCCTTATTCAATTGAGCAAAAATTTTATACACATATTATAGATCACAAATACTCAATCTGTATAGATTTTGGAGAATCTAGCACTTATGGTTTTTTTACAGGGACACAAAGAAAAATTCTTTATCATTATGGCCTATGGGACTAAATTTTTAAAAGTACGATAGCATCTAAACGCCTTATTGAATTCAGCTGAAAATTTATATGAGTATTATAAATCACTGTTGCACTAACTATAAGCATTTTGGTTAATCTAACATTTATAGGTTTTTACAGGGACACAACGAAAATTTCTTTGTCATTATGATCTATGGGCTCAAAGTTCAGTAGCGTTAAATAAAACAACGTGTAATAGATGGAGAAAAATACTCAAACACTCTATTATGGTTTTCTCCTATTTGTTTGTTTAACAACTACTCTTTCTTTACTTTATCTACAAAACTGTTAATTACTCAATGTTCGGAAAGTCGAGTGGAGTCACTCCAGATTTTTATTAATTTTTGCACCATTTACTGGATTTATCATCTTCACAATGAAATGATATCCATCAGCACCATCCCAGAAGATAACTCGATACTGCAAAGCATGGTAACGACGGTGAGTTTCTGCGACGTTTATCAATTGTTTGTTTCTTCGATAGAGAACAATATCTCTAAGTTGGAACTGATCTCCGACTATGACAATTGCTACTTCGTCTGTAGT
The DNA here is from genome assembly GCA_963930645.1 of Salticus scenicus. Classification (NCBI taxonomy): domain Eukaryota; kingdom Metazoa; phylum Arthropoda; class Arachnida; order Araneae; family Salticidae; genus Salticus; species Salticus scenicus. Next base: position 79,770,895 of record OZ005660.1, read on the forward strand.
TGGAGCATTATATCTCCGTACATGTTCTCCAGCGGGCGTTTTGCCTGCGTGAATGACAATCTTGTGGGTATCTGATGTCATAATATCAATTGCCGTTTCGAACAAACGCACCAAATTGTTCCTTTTGTGAAGGTGCTCCTGTAGTTGCGAAATGATTGATCTTCTTAGCGACGTGTGTATTCCACAACGTGCATCGACTTCATCTCTATTGTTACCGATGAAGTACATTTGAAGGGATTTATGGTCACTATCTTTGAATGGGAGCAGTGAGCTAACTTTGTGACACATTTGCCTTTTGATTTTAAAAGTTGGCATGAATTGAGCAGTCACAATCTCCGCACAAAATGACGTAATTTGGAAGCAAGAGTTTTATTTCCTGATTTTCGATAGAAAATGCTTCGATTCAGCGGTAGATCCAGCAAGTAGAGTTTTTAATGGCTTTGGTGGTGATTCAACTTGAAGCAATTTGACTTTTCTGCCAGCGCAACACATCCCCTTCAGTTCATTATTGAACTATAGAGCCTATCAGTTGTTACAGACTTGACTCATCTGGTCAATGACAACATGCTGACTTGAACTATAATCAACAGCTGGATTGTACCGGAATGCAAGACGATGGAATTGCAGATTCAGAACTTCTGTTCTTTGGATTCGAGTTTCAGCTATTCTCACCCTCTTGCGTTCATTTCGTTGAGAATGAACCAAATCTGTTGCGGCAGAACGCGACTGCCGTGCTCGCAATCGTGCATCCTCACGCCTGTCTGCTCGTCTTTCTGCTGGTTCCACGTTAGGCACCTGGATGGTGCTTAGTCTGTTCCTCTTTCTTACGGATGCCCGTTCTTACTCAGTCATATTCGAAAGCTGTCTTCTCGATACTTCTGCACAGCGAGTGCGACGACCCAAATTCGTTTTTCTGCGAGGCATTATTTCGGTTTTCATAGGAAAAGAAGGAAGAGATAAAAATCTTATGGCTCTACCCGCTCAAGGTTGAAAAAAAACGAGAGATAGGACAAAAAGTTTAATAACGAAAAATTTTCATTTTGAAATGGACAAAAAATTCATGGCATTTCAGGAAAGCATTTACTTTGTTAATAGAGCATACACATTTTCGTTTCTTACGATGTTAACATTACTGACGAAACGAGAAACAGTTGAGAAGTATTTACATTTAAAGATAGGTATAGTCCGAGATACGAAAAAATAATTGCGACACGAAATCACAAAGCATAACAGGCGAAGAATCCCACTACATAAACATTAATTGCAAGAGGATATTTTGGAGCAAAAATGGCAAAGTTATTTCCTTTTCTAAAAACTAAAAATTTTATACAAATGCTATTCATCGAAAATCAAACATTTTTAACTGTCGCATGCTCATACATTCACAAAAGTAAAAAAAAAAAAAAATGAAACATCAACATTATTTTTCTTTTCATTTTTTACTGAGCACGCGCTGTAATATATAATTCATCGAAATCAAACATTTTTAATTACCGCGTGCTCATACATTTACAAAAATAAAAAAGTGAAACATCAACATTATTTTCCTTTTCTTTTTTTACTGAGCACGCGTTGTATAAAATAAAATTAAAAGCAAATTTGCAGTGTCAATATGGCGGTTTTCTGGCACACTGCTGACCAAGAAAAAAGCTGTTTTCTCGTGATCGCGGGTATGTTACTGACGCGAAAAATAAATAAAAACAATCTTTGAAGCGGGTTGTTTATCGTGAGATCAATCGGTGGAGAACATTTTGAGTTTTTGAGCCGTACACAAACACACTTAACATTTTTATAGATATAGATGTTACCCGTTATTTAGCTTTACCAATGCATACAGTTGGCATCAAAAGTATCCGAGCACTAGCAATAATCCCTGTCTAAAAAAAGGTACACTTGATACTGCTTTGTTAAATAAATCCTTGTCGAGTCATGTTCTTAGTCTAAGAACATGAATCTAAAGACTGCATATTCTATTGTGTTAAGCATTTTTAACACCTTACAGCGATGTCTAAGAGAGATTATGAATTTAGTACAGTCGGTAACAAAAGTGTCCGAACACTAGAAAAAATTCCTATGTAAAAAAAGTACAGTTAATACTGCTTTGTTAAATAAATCCTTGTCGAGTCACTCTTAGTCAGTCTAAGTACATGATTTGACAAGGATATATTTAACAAGACAGTATTAAGTGTACTTTTTTCATATCGGAATTATTGGGTAGTACTCGGATGTTTTTGCTGCTGACTATATCTCAAAGATATATTTTTGGACACATTGTCTAAAATGCCCTTTAAATATAGGTAATAAACAAATAAATAAATAAATTTACTATTAAAGGAAAAGAAAGTAAGAAAGTAAGAAAATAAAATAAAATTACTATATACGCGTTGCCTTAAGTGTTACATAATTTAAAATTTAAAATAAAACTGATTATAAGGCATCATGCTTAAAATACCCTGATTCGAAATTAAAATAATAATAATAATAATAATAATAATTATAATTATAATAATAATAACCTTTTAAAAGAAATATATTTTAATTATATTTATTATTATCACAGCTGACTAATTATTATTATTATTATTCCAGATAGATTTTCAGTCGATTGTTATTACTATCTATCCTTTTTAGATTTATTTTTATTATTAACTTTCCTAAAGAAAATTATGTTTTATCATGTGAACAAATTTAAACATTCACTATAAAGAGAAGCTCAGTAATTTAATTTTAAAACTTATAAATTGATGTCGGACTACTATGGTAATTTTTTAAGTAATAATTTTAGTTTTGTTTTTCTTTTATATTTTGGGTATAAGAAATCTTAAAATTTCGATTTGAATTATTTTTTCACTTATTTTTTATTACATATATACATACACAATCTATTGTAAAACAAATCTTGTTTTCATGTATGTATGTCAGTACTTTTTTATGAAAGAAAGATAAAATTTTCAATTTTCATGTAAATCATTTTTTAAAGGATTCTAGGCATAGCGAGTGAATTCCAACAAAGAATTGAGTATCCAAAGTCTTTCCAAATGTATTTGTTCCAGATACTTATGAGATGCGATTCTTCAGAAATATGAATTTCATTTATACTTTTCTATTGGCAATTCATAATTGGTTCGGTCTTTTTTATAAAAGTTGTATTTTTTTATTTTTACTTTCTTTCATATTCAACAGAAGAAAGAACTGGATTCTTAAAAAACATTCGTCTTTTTGTTCTCAATAGATTTACACGTTTTGTGAGATCCACAGATCCAGAATACCACACTGTAAAAAATAGGTTCTTAAAAATAAGTATATATTGTCACAAAATAGATCCAAAACAATATTTATACTTAAATTTGAAAACCCATGTACTCATGTTTGAGTACATTAACAAGTCAAACATGGGGATATTGGGATTCTTATTGGTCAACCCGATTTCTGAGCATGTCAATATACTCAAAAATGAGTACATGGGTTTTCAAATTTAAGTACATATTGTATCGGAGCTATTTTGAGACAATATATACTTATTTTTAAGAACCTATGTTTTACAGTGCATATCACCATTTTTGGAAAATGTCTGTTTATCCGTCTTTCAGTCTGTCTGTGTGTGACAAAAGTTTTGTGGCAACTGAATCTTTAGAACTACCTCACAAACTTTCATAAAAATTTATATACAGTTGCAAGTGGACGTAAATTATTCAATGTTTGCGACAAATTACTTAACAGGTGGCTCTGTTACACTGAAATTTACCCTATTTAAAGAAAGGCTATAACTCTATCGTGTTTTATCGTGTATAATGAAACAAAATTTGGAACGTGAGAGCCATTGTGAAATATTGTATTAATTTAAACCAAGAGAATATTAGTTATACTGCAAATTTTCACGTGAACAGGAAGGCTATATCTCAGATTTCATTGTAATTAATTACACAAAACTTGGTATATACGAAGGCCATTTAACAGGGAGCAGCCCCCGCTCATCGCTATTAGAGCGATGTTGAGCGATTCAATGTCGAGACAAAGGGGACTACTCCGAAATTTAATGAAAAAAAAAATTACAAAGTTTCGCCAGGCTTGTATCCCAAGACCGACAAAGGGCGAGAGAGGTTAAAATAATAATTCAGAGAAAAGTCCTTAGTTTGAACTGATTCTGGTCGATAAAATTCATTTTGAGTTCATGAGGTAAACAGCTGAAACATATAAAGATAAGTTCTGTGGTGCGATCACCTGTTGCCGGGCGTGCGCTTCTCGCGACAAGGGGCAGCAGGTTACTGATCGTTGAATCCATTTCTACAGCAGAGCATGTGCATGATACTCTTGTATACATTGCTCTTGACGAGGTCTAGGTTCCTGTCTGAGCCAGAAGGCAGTGTTATTGATAACAACATTAATCAGTGGCATTTGATATATCCATTAATAGGGAGAAAATCTTATTGAGTTTGTTAATTAGATTTGGTCTAGTTAAAATGTTGTCCAGCCAGTTTACTGGTCTGGGGGAGGGATTTCTGATATGGTGGGCAGACGTGAGGACACAGTTAAGTAATAATGCAATGCATTTCAGTTGCAATGCATTCAATGCAATGCATTCAATGCAATGCATTAAGTAATAATGCAATGCATTAAGTAATAATGCAATGCACAAGGGTGAGCGTCGGCGATGAAACCTGTGGAGATAGCTTGGGAATGGGCCATGGCCCGTCAGGAAGGCTGCTATAGGAGGGGTAAGTTTCCAGTCATTGGTTGTGGCTATGGGGATCAGGTTGTGCGTGTGTCTACCTTTTTCTGAGACATCCCACAGAGTTTGCCAATTTTGAATCAGTTGAAGTTTTAATTTTTGTTTGACGAATGAGGGAGGGGCGGGCAAGGAATATTGTATAAGGCTATTTTCAGTGGCATTTTTTGCCAGACTATCAGCCAGTTCATTTCCGACGACACACCTGTGGGCAGAGACGTGCGCCAGGGTTACATTAGATTTTAAGTTGTACAGTTTAGTTTTAATTTCAAGTATAATTGGAAGCCTACTCTTGTGGCAGGCAATGGCCTGTAGGCTCGAGAGACTGTCACTGTAGATGTTTATGACGGAATGTGCGTGGAGGTTTCCCTCTACCCATTCGATAGCCTTTATAAGTCCAAAAAGCTCAGCCTGGAATACAGAATTGAAGTCATTGAGCCTGCAAGACCACTGGTGGATAGATTCATTGTTGATTAGCACGCAGAATGAAGCCCCTACACCGTAATCAGTTTTGGAGCCGTCTGTGTAGATTGCCACAGGAGCAGAGGGAGAATAGCTATTAATGTTGCAATTAATTAATTCTGATGCAGCATCCTTTGCTGGATGGATTTCCCAGGTGTTGGAAAGGGTTTGAATCGGAATATTTGGGAAAAGGGAGCTTGCTAAGTTTGAGTTATCGAGTTGAAGGATATTAGTTTTTTGAAAATTATATTGAAGTTGCAAGTCTGCATGCGGGATTCCCGTGATGATGGTCAATGCGTCAGTTGAAATTGTTTTGTAGCCTCTGGACATCTGCAAGAGGAATGGCCTCTGTACAGAGTTAAGCTTAGTCTTGACAGTCGTCGTCAGGTGACCGCCCCATATGCCCGCACCATATGTAATAATTTTGTCAATTATGGTATTATACCATATTTTCAGGAAAGAGGTTGAGATGCCCCACCTCTTTCCTACCATTTTGGCTGCATTGTGGTAAAGGGATGTTGTTTTTAGTTTTAGGTCATTGATGTGGGCAATCCAGTTGAGCCTCCTGTCGACTGTCACACCAAGAAGTTTTAGATGGTGTACGTGTTTAACACTGACGCCATTGATCCTCATCACTGGAGACCTTTGGAGAGCTTTGGGGTATGCGAAAGTTAAGGCTTGGGTGAAGATAAGGAAAGGTCTAGTGCTGTTAAAATATTGCTAAAAAGTGAGAGGGCTCTCTTGGCCTGGTCCTCCAGATCTTTCCTCCGTTTCCCAGAGAGAATAACGGAGAAGTCATCAGCGTAGGCACAGGTTTCATAGCCCTCAGAGTTCATTTTGATCAGAATGTTATTGGCTATGATATTCCATAGGATTGGTCCCAGACAGGAACCCTGAGGGCAGCCTTTTGTTTGGGGCATTTCAGTTGATCCATTACCCCAGTTAACATAGATTTTTCTATTTGATAGATATATACTGATGACTCCCGCGAGATTCCTTGGGCAGTTTAGTTGCTGTAACGATTGTAGTATGTGTGGGCATTCTACATTGTCGAAGGCTCCCTTGATATCCAGAGACACAAGAGTGGTATATTTTCCTGCCAAAAAGTTGAGGGCGCAGGAGCTTTTAATGTGGTGCAATGCTAATTCGCAGGATCTGCCCTCTCTGAACCCATACTGATTGGAATGTAGAAGATTTTTTGATTCTAAGTGATAATTAAGCCTGGCAACGATAAGTTTTTCCAGGAGTTTGCCTAATGTTGGTAGGAGGCAGATTGCTCTGTACGAAGATGGTTCAGAGGGAAGCTTCCCTTGCTTCAGAAAATACACCACTTCCCCCTTTCGTAAGGTCTCTGGAAAGTATTCGAGTTTCAAGCACATGTTGGTCCATTTGTGAATTATGTGTGGGATTGTGTAATAAGTATGTCTTAGAATTTTAAAATCTATGTGGTCTGGACCAGGAGCTTTGTTGACATTGAAGCTATGTAGAATGGCTCTAACTTCGGCTTCCGTGAAGGGATCATCCAAAGGAGACGAGAATGTTGGTGCTTGAGAGTTTGGGTATTTGGTTGGAGGAAACAAGAACTCAGTGAGATACTCCAGATTATTTCTTTTGGAGGAATGATGCGGAGGACGTTCAAGTTTTAACTCAGTGGGTGTAAAGAACTTTTTGCTGTAGTATTTTTGAGCAGTGCCAAAGATGTTTGTTTGCGTAGAGCAAAATTTTTTCCATGCGTCTTTTTTAGCTGTGTTTATTTGTTTCTTGAAGTTAGCTGATAGTTGTTTGAGATTTTGTTTGTGGAGGGGGAGAGCTTCTGGTGATAAGTATTTTTGTTGTCTTCTTAATGCTGTTAGTTTATTACGCATGGTTCTGAGTTGGGGGGACCAGAAGTTAAAGGTGAACTGCCGTCCCGATTTTTTCAGTCTGAACGACGATGAGGCAGCCGAGTGTATTGCGTTTATTAGTTTAATGGTGAAAATTTCTAGTTGGTGCGTGTTTCTTATTGTTGTTAAGCTTTCTTCTAGTGTGGCCGAGTTTACTGCGAGGTTCTTGCTGAATTTACGAAAATTTCCGTTTTTGGTAGCGAATCGTTTGGACAGGGTGATTGAGGGGATTGTATTTATGGAATAAGTTATGTAATTATGGTCTGTGTTGTTGATGATACCTAGGACTGACTAGTTGTTAATTCTAGCAAAGGTTTTAGGATTAACTATTGTGAAATCTGGTCAGCCTTTGGCATTATTTTTCTGGAAAGTTGGTTGGGAATTTTCTATGTTTGCTAAGCATAAGTTGTTAGTGGTTAAATATTCTATGACGCTGCTTCCTCTTGCATCCTCGCGTGGGGAACACCACAGCTGGGAGTTTGCATTGAGGTCGCAGCCACACAGAAACAGCGTTATTTGGCTGATTAAATGCTGCCATTCTTGCATGCAGACATCAAAGTCCGCAGAAGGGGCAGCGTAAGCACTGCCGAACTTCAGTTCACCTTCATTAGTGATCAGCGTTAGGAAGACGCAATTCTCCCCAGTGTAGAGATGATACGAAGGTCATTATAAAATGCTATGCTGAATATATATTGAGCATATCGATCGAAAGGTGTCGCTACTGTGAGGTAATATATATATCTTTAACAGAAGGCGCTAAATATTTTCTGAGGCATATGAACCCACCAATGTTTGCATATGAGATAACAATTACGAAAACGAGTACCGATTTAACATCGTTGTTTACCAACCGACAGGTTGCGCTGATGTTATGCTTTTTCTGCGATTTACCATATAGCAATATGGTAGTATATTTTCATTAAAGTTGCATTACATTTCATAGGTAAATTCTGTATTGCGAAAAGCTATGATTAAACTTTTGAACGTATAGAATGATATGGATGTAAGTTTTGTCATGGTCAAAAAAAAATTTTGGTCGAAAATTAAATAACTAAAATTTCTTTTATTGACATGAAATTTTTTTTAGAAGATGTTAAAAACATTGGATATTTTCCAAACAAAGGTTTTCCTTTTAGGTATGTTCAAGATGCATACACCCATACACACACAAACTCACACGTACACGCGTATATATAATCAAAGTATACTATTAGAAAATTGAATTGTAGTTTTATAAATTATAATGAAATAATTCTTTAATGCAAAGCATTATCTATTATTTTAGTATTCAGCATATGTTAAAGCACTTAAAAATATAACTAAATTTAAATAGATTTTATCGGTTTTTCTTCCTCTTCATTTATTTCTTTTATTTTAGATATATTTGGTGTTCTAGAGCACATATGTTTTTTAAATTCACATTCAATATATCGAACTTGTATTGTGTTACGGATATAGGAAAGAGAATAATTAATTACCTGCAAGAAATTATTAAAAATTTCCTTTTAACACTTTCAAGTGTCTAATAACACTCACGTGGTAATGCATAGCATCGAAAAGAAAATCAATATTTGTTTTTTCCCTTTTTATTGTATAATTGGTAAAACAATTACTGAATCGAGATGCAGAATACTAGTGAGCCGATAAAGTATTTTTTCGGTTAATGTTTTAGGTATTTGGATTTTATAAAAATAGTTTGATTTAATAAAACATGTCTCAATATTTTTCTAGAGTGAATATTGGTTATGAGGTACCCAGTTAAATGGAAAATTATCTGTTTTAATAGTCACTACCCTAAGAGCACACTTATCCAGAGTATATCCAGAGGATTTCCCTTGGATGTACTTTAATCCACATGATATCCTGAGGATGTCTTGTGGATGAGATGTGTTGTTAGGGATACGGTTGTGCTGTAGTAAAACCGTACTTTCTACAATTTTGTCATAAAAAAAAATAAATTAGGTGTTTTTTTAATATCAAAATTTATATACGGTTATATAAAGGGTGGCTATTAAATATTCGGAAAAAGTATTTGATAAAATAAATAATTAGTGAAATGGCAAACGAATTTAAAGCTTCTATTTTTGCAACAAGTAATGTCTTATAATTATTTTTTTCTATGAGTTTTCGAAATGGCGGTCATCGGCTTTGATGCAAGCTGCAATCTTTTTCGGAAGAGAAGTGACGGTGCGGCGCAAGTAGTTTGGATGTAAATCATCCTATATTTTACTAAGGGCTTTCTTGAGTGTATTAAATGTATGATTTACTGTGTTCACAATTGTTCTTCTAAGAACCCACGCACTAAAAAATCCATTGGATACAAATGAGAACTGTTAGAAGAAAACAGTTTTTTTGGTCAGATACCTTTTCACTTTGACATAGATTAAAGCAAACGTTGATTCGACTCCATGTAGCAGAGCACAAACTTGGTGACTCATCTTAGCTGGTAATTTTGCTTTCATGAAAGTACAGCTTTCTATAAAACATCTTTTTGATAAACTTTTCCAATATTTTTTACGTTTTCTTCGATAAAAAAAAAAACAGTTGAGTCTTCTCACTGTAGCTGATCAAACTTTTTATGAACAACGACCTTGTTGCCTTTTATCGTTTTCTTGAGTTCTTGAGAACTAGACCCAAAAATTTGCTATGATTTTGAGAGTTTTTAGCGACTTAAACAGTAAAAACTTTCACATTGGACAACAAAATATCTTAGATGTTCCGCACTTTGAAAAAAAAAATTTTTTTTTTTCATTTTTCCAATAGATTTTGTTTTCCCTGATCGCTGAAAAACTTCCCGTTGAGTATATACAAATTATTTTAATAAATAATATTTAAAGATAAAAGCATTACAACAACAAAAAAAGAGGTTATAATGAAGTAGGTAGTCCAAAAAAGCTCCTCAATTTTTTCGGGATACATAATAGCCACTTTGTACACTTACTTGAAAAAATGTTTTTTTTTTTTTTTCCACCTTCGGTTTAATACATATTGTGAAATATCTTAAGATATACTAGCAAAATTCTTTTATAATTGAGAATGAGAAGCAGATGTTAAACGAAATATTTTTCAATAGAATTTTTAGAGCAGGGTGTTTTGAGGGAGATACACTAAATATTCAAAATAACATGTTATTAATATTAAAACCCGAATAAACTACTAAGTTATAAACACCAAAAGAAAAATATTTGCGATGCATACAGCTGTTTCAGTAGCCTTAAGCGTACCGTCTTCAGTGCAAAAAAAATTCTAAATTGGAGAAGTGTTCGTACATATAGGAGAAGGATCGAATTTAGTTCAACCAACCCAGGTAGCACAGTATGGCATTTTCAACGTTGAACAAACGGCAATGCATTCCGTTGAATTATAGTTTTTCCGTAACGTTAATAATCTGAAAATATGTCTCGTTGATTTCCTCATCTTTCAACGGTCGTTTTAATACATTTTACAACGTAAAAAAAAACCGTTGTAAAAGGGTTGTACGAAAACGCAATACTGTCGTTTTTTTTATAACCTAAAAAAAAAAAGTTGTAAAATGGTTGTTCAGAATCGCAATACTGTCGTGCTTTTTATATCAGTTTTAAATGGCTTTTCTTATGTCTTATAAACGTTGAAATCCAAGAAAAATAGCTATCTCCATATATCCATTGAGTTTTTGTTCCTAAAATATTGCTAACAATTTTAAAAAGAAAAAATTAATAAAAAAAAAATGGAACATTCTTTTTTACTTAATTTTTAGACTTTTTTTATTACTAATTTTATTACTTTTTTAATACTCAATATACGAAAATATTAGATTCGTAAAAATTTTCAACTTCCGTTTTTCGAGGAAAGCTAAATTTCATAGTACATACAACTGCACAAAATATAATATGTGAGACAACCAATATAAAAACGAATACTGAATTAGTTAAGAGTGTGTATGTGTGATGCTCTCATTACTCATTTTCAGAGATATTTACATGACATCTCAACATCAGTTAATTAAAATTGCTGCAAATTCTGTATAGAAAACCTTTAATCTGAGAAGCTGTATAAAATTTTAGTGCATGTTAAATAACATTATATATAGATTATTTTTTCAGTAAATATGAAAAAAGTAAAATTTTACAAAAGTACAGTTTTAAAAAAGAGTATTAAATATTTAAAGTTAGATCGACCCCTGAAAATTTAAGACAAGAATTCAAACATAAAATTAAAGAAGGAAAAAAGAAACACTCACTTCATTACTTGAAAAATCTTGTTTAAATAAATACAGCATCCACAATTAGACGAGAACTCTGTAATTTTTAATATTATGCTAGCAGGTAAACACACCCAAAACCAAAGAATATTATAACTTTGAGCTTTTAAGGGAATTTACCAGCTAGCAAGTTGTTTGGAAATTACGTAAAATGTCAGAAAACTTACGTACCATTTTAACAGGAAAGCGATATTCATCTTCTTTCACATCACATTCACTTTCAAAATGGCACGCGTTATTATCGCAAGGCGCTTTTAAGGTTTGCCACAATATACTTGGCGATTTCGCATGTAGAACGGATGGGAGAAAGCGTACATTAGAACACCTTCGTTAGCTACGGTTTCCGAAAGCCAAAGAACATTCTACTATACTTGTTAATATAATTTGCCGAAAGCTTCCCTTCTTATCATGTTAGAAGTTCTTTCGCAGCACACCATATCTTCTAAAACTCTAAAGAAAATTATATTATAACACGCACATCCCGCCAATTCACAATCGTGTATCGATATCAAGTTGAAGAGATTCAACGTCATTTGACAGAAATAATGACTTATAAAAAGCACCTATTAATTCGTTGAAAAAACATATTTTTTATTAGAATCAAAAAGGAAAACAAAAACTAATAAAATACCTATTTTAAAACGTCGAAAAAATAACAGAAAAAGTACAACCATAAAATAACGTTTGTTATAGGTTTTCTTTATTACTGTGTAAATATTCGAAATTGTTCAGTAAGAATATTGCGAAATAAAAACTATTTTTCAACGGACATAAAATAACGTAACCAATTTTTCACCGTTCAGACTTATTTGCAACGCTATAACAACGTTATGTGTTACCTGGGAATAGGATTACGGGAAAGGCGGAGTGTGTGGCCAATAGGAATTGAAGGCGGTACGCTTAAAGCTACCGAAACAGTTGTATGCATCGCAAATAGTTTTCTTTTGGCGTTTCTGACGCATTAGTTTATTCGGGTTTTACTATTCCAACGCCAAGTCCCCTGTTATTATATATTAATAATATATTTCACCCTGTATATGGAAAAAAACTGAATGGTTTATAACAGCAGGAATGTCTTCTTTCTGTTACTTACAACTTTTTTGTTCATCTTAATGAGGCTATCTCTTATATACAAGAAGTAATACGATATATTCAAGATTTGGATAGTATTAAAATAGAAAATAATCTTTTTTTTTATGTTTTTATCATTTTATTTTTTAACAGTAAAATTAATTAATGAATAATCACTAAATATGTATAATTTAAAATATATTGAAGTCTTTTTCGTGTGTATCATTGAAATTTTAAAATTTAATTTTCTGACAAGAGTTCAGATGCCTTAGAGAAATATATCTAAAGCTTGAGAAATTCCAATTTAAACTCCACTTGTCAACTTCAAAAACATTAATTTAGCCTCAAGTATATTCTTTAATTTCTGAGATATTTTAGTCTGTGTGACAAGTTTCTTGATGCATGCCGCATTTAATTACTGCTCAAGATAAGGAGAAGTAATACATGCTATTTTAAAAATCTGTACATATTACGTAAATTTCAAAGGTTATCTAATTAAATGGCACTACTAATATTATCAGATTTAGTCATTGATTTAATTTGTATTATTTAATTTGGTTGATTTCGATAGATCATATCTATTGAAATTCAATAGAATGTTTTCTTTCTTTTCTTTCTTTCTTTATTTTTCATTTCAAAAGTTTCTCATTTTAATCGTTATTTTTAATTGAAGTAATAACTAAATTTCAAAATAATTTGTTTTATTCGAAAATCGTATCTTATCTTATAGTATAACATTTATTTTTCGATATTGTTATTTAAGTTCTTCTTTATTAACCACTTGGAAATTTCATATTCACATAGTAAAAAAGTATTCCAAATTTCTTGGAAATTTGATATAAACATAGACCATATAATTGTCTCAATTCAAGTTCATTAATGAACTTTATCGGCCATTTTAAACTACGTGGTAGATACCTTAAGTTAAGACGTGCCACTTGAAATCAGGCTACCACTTGAAAATATACAATAACGATAATATGGATAGTGAAATTATTTATAAATATCTTGGTTGAGTTTGCTAATCAAGTTGCTCCGCTAATTGTTTTCAAGTGGATGCCACTTGAAAATTTAAAATTCACACTGTAAAAATCGTATGTAAAACAGGATTTGCTTGAATTTTGATGTATACATAGACTATCTATGGCTTACAACTAAGTTTAATAATGAACGTTAACAAAGTGCGGATGTTATAAACTAAGGGAGACAACTTGAAATTAGGCTAACACTTGAAAATTTATAAACTTGATAACTTTTTAAATTCAGTTTCAAATTGAAACATAGTTGGGCAGTGATATTATCATATAATTATCTTGGATGTGTTCACCGGGCAACTAGTGCCGATATCTTGTTTTCAAGTTGCGGCCACTTGAAATTACGTTGCCACAGCAAAATATGCCATCACGATAACTTTTAAAATGCTAAAAATAGTTGAATAGTGAACTCGTGATTCAAATATCTTGTGTAAGTTCACTTGGTGAATTGATCCACAATTTCAATTCCAAGTGGCGGCCACTTGAAAATTTCTCATTATGATAACTTTTGTAATACTGAACCAATTCGCGTCAAGTTTCGGTAGTGGATTTATCATTGAAATATCTGAGATCAGTTCGCTGGGCATCTCAGCTTTATTTTTCCAAGTGGTGTCCACCTGAAACCCTGGTGCCACTTGAAAAGTTCTTATCACGGTAATTTTTGAAATACTGATTTAATTTGAAATAAAGCTGGACAATGAACTTATCATACAAATGTATTGAATGATTTCACTAGGCAAGTTGTTTCGCTATTTTGTTTCTAAGTTGCAGCCACTTAGACTGCCACTTGAAAATTTGCCATAACATCAACTTTTGAAACACTGCACAGAAGTTGGATAGTGGACGTATGCTTCAAATATCATGGATGAGTTTGTTGGGCTACTTGCTCTATAATACTGTTTCCAAGTCTCGGCCACTTGAAAATTTGCTATTACGGTAAGTTTTGAAATACTTAATCAATTCAAATAAAAGTTGAAAAATGGATTTATCTATCAAACAGCTATGATTTCGGTGGGCAAGTTTATTTCCAAGTTGCGTCCACTTGAACGCTTCCACGTGAGACTTCGTTATCGCGATAACTTTTGAAATGCTGAATTTATACGAACCAAAGTTGGACAGTGGACTTATCTTACAAATTTCACGGATTAGTTCACTGAGCAACTCTCTCCGCCATTTTCAACCAAATGGTGGCCACTTAATTTTCAACGTGATGACTTTTGAGATTCTGAAGGAATTCGAACTAAATTTGTACAGTAGATTTTTCTCACAAATGCATTTGATATAGTATTTGTTTGTCAAATTGGACCGCCATCTTGTTTACAACTGCTGGCCACTTGAAAATTTTAAATTCATATAAAAAGGTATTTATGAACCGATTTGCTATAAGCTCCATATGTATATAGTGTACATCAATATTTCTACCAAGTCCATTAATAAGTTTTAGCCTCCATTTTCAAACAAAATGACGCTACTTGATGAGTAAAAAGAAACAACCTTCCTTTCCGAATGAGCCGGAAGGCTTTTTAATTGTAAACAAGTTTTTCTAAAAAACAAAAAAAAAATTCTTAAGGTTGATATTTTTTTTATTAAAAAAAAGAAGTTTCATTTTTCTGTCAGAAACCTATAAATATTTGCTCAGCTACTTATTTATTAAAACGAAATCGTTTATCTTTCACATAGAATAGATATTCTTCCCCTTCGGCACAAAATTAAATTAAACAGTTCATTACTGAGCCTAATCGTTCAAGCTCTTTAATTAAGAAAATCCGGATAATGCTTAATTTGTATGAAAAAATATAATTGAGATAAGATTTTATTAAAATCCTCCTTTTTTTTTTAAGTTTACAAAGTATATTTTCTGTTGTTTTAAATAAAATTTTTGGTTGATAAAAAGTGGTTTGTTTAGATATGATAAAAAGGACGAAGTCC
Source organism: Salticus scenicus (assembly GCA_963930645.1). Taxonomy (NCBI): domain Eukaryota; kingdom Metazoa; phylum Arthropoda; class Arachnida; order Araneae; family Salticidae; genus Salticus; species Salticus scenicus. Next base: position 79,786,240 of record OZ005660.1, read on the forward strand.
AAAACCTTTATTTAATTCTAAATTTTAACATTTTACCGGATGTTTCCAGTAAAAAGAATATATTATTTTCAGACAGTTTAATTCGCCTGTTTACAAACGTACATGCTGTGTCTATCTCAAAACTTTCTTCTAAATTTGCTTATGCATGTTCAGGCGATTTTTAAACCAAAACACGTTTTGGTTTCTGTTTTTGATGGAAAAAGAAAGAAAAAGCAGAATATATATATTAACATCCATACCTTTGTTTTAATCTATCACAGATGGTTGCTTAAGCTATTCTTTTCGAACGTATCCATGAGTACTTTTGTAAGATACCCATATTGGGTATATGGGGTATCGGGAAGAAGCAATAATCGAAAATATAAGAGAAATTACCCTGGTTGACTAATAATATAAATATTTTTTAATTTAACAACGTTTGATTTAAAGTAATTCTAGTGGTGTACACTGTTTAAAAAAATAAAATAAAATGGATATATCACAGAATTTGACCGTATAATTTTACTGGAAATGACCGTTTTGCTAGCTAGACGGACAAAGAACATAAATCGATATCATGAAAGTATAATTTTAGAATACTAGCATGTTTTTGTGATGAAAAACCATTAATCTACATAATTTGCTCAAATCTGCTATCAAACTGTATTTTTACGGTCAGATCACTTCAAATGTAAAGTGTTAGCTTTTCAGTGACGTCATATAAGTATCATTTCATTTTTAAATCTGAAAATGTACATTGTAGTTTTATTAGTTGATAGAGTTTAATTATACATTCATACAAATGACGATTTATATAAAAAAGCTATTCTAATTTAATTGAGTGTTTGTCACAATGTTAAATTTCAGGGGTAACATCATTTAAGATACAAATGCTTTTTTACGGGCTTTGCCTGGAATATCTGCTGCCGAGAATTGCTCGTATTTTGGCTCGTGTTTTTTTTTTCTTTTACTGTGTGTTTATACGAAATTTTGTCCTATACTGCTATAGTAAAAATTTAAAAATACATTACGGCATCTGCACTTGTTCAGCGATACGCATCAAACATTTATAGATATTAATTTATGCCAAAATGTAACAAGTGATTTTTCTTCTCTTTTTTTTTTTTTTTTTTTTTTTTTTTTTTTTTTACATTCAAAATTCATGAGCAATCATGAAACTAATTTTGACAAAACAGTATTTAGTTTTATTTTTATTTTTATTTATTTATTTTTTTTATTTTAAGAATAAAAATAAAATGTATAGACTTATTGAATTTCGTCTAATTTATTAGATGTAATGTTTTGTCCATTTCTATTTGGACTGTAACAGACTTTCAGGCAAGTAAATATACATTAGGCGAGGGAAAATACATTTTCTATAGCCTGAGAATATACTAGACTCAATAGAGAAAGCAACTGCTAGAACAGCGAAAACTTATGCTATTATTAATATTTTAAAATGCAATAATACAATTAATTGTAAAGACCCAGCAATTTTACACAAAACATGGCATTTTTAGGTGTATCAAAATATTAATATCCTTATCTTTTCAGTTTATCTTTCACTAATAAATTTTTTTTCTACCTAGCGCAACCTGTCTTAGAACTTCCCAGTCCTGGCCTAATACAAAAAATCTCCCATAGATATTTTTCTGTAAGTATCCCTGGTGCTACCATGTTTAAGCTCAACCAAACCTACGAATTCAAGCAGCAAGTTTTCTTATCTACAAGGCTTTTTCTATTCAGTTCCTAGCTACGCAATTTAAGAAGTCTTTTCTGTAACGACTATAATCCCCAACGATCCTGTGATATAGAAACATTGAGCTGAAGAACAACTGGAGGAAATGCTAGACCGGTTTTTGAGTGCCGTTTTTTGGAAGGTTTGTGTTTCGGGCGTTGCACGTCAGAAAGCATTTGATATCTTTATATATCAAAGTAAAACTGTGTAAAGCTTGTCTGTTCGAACAACCATATGCTAAACATGATTTTACAATCTTAAATTTTAATTCTTTAAAGAGTATAATAGTAATAGACGACCCGACAAATGCCTGCCGTGCAAGGTTTGACTCTGTACGGCAAATGATTGCAGAAAAAATGGCACGCACGAACACTGTGTAAAGGTATTGAAAGCATTTGTTCCAGTTTTTCTTCAGCTCAGTGTATAGAAAATGCAGTCTCATTTGTTTTATAAATGTAACTTATATACCTGATGAAGCCATGAATTAATGTCGAAAAGCTTAGTATTATGTATAATATGATTTTCATAAAATTTTATGACATGTTTTAAAAGTGTTGTCCAAATTTTTAATATGTTTTTAATTATGCACTGTCAAAAAAAAAAAAAAAAAAAAAAAAAAAAGTCCTGTTTGCTTCCAGAAATTTTCTGTAATTCAGAAAAATACGTTCTATCAACGTAATTTGTCCGTTGATTGAACGTATTTTTCTGAATTACAGAAAATTTCTGGCAGCAAACTGCAGAAAACAGGACTTTTTTTTTTTTTTTTTTTTTTTTTTTTTTGACAGTGTAATTATAACACGTGGACTTTGCGAGAAATCTCAACGTTTGGAGATTCTACTTTTAAGTAACTTATAATTTTGTTATAACAGAACAAAGCAAGATAATCCCTGTTACTAAGTCTTGTTTAATACATGATAAACAAACAAAAAAATTTAGTGAATGTTGTGATATAGCCATCTGTAAAATCGTATTTATTCAATAATTTATAATCCAGCAAATGCCCAAATCAAAGTCCCTGACTTAGGCGCAGACAAACGCAGAGAGAACTGCACCCGAGAGAGTGAGAAAGAAGAATATGCTGCTGAAGGCAGTAGAAGCACAATCTAAAAATTTTAATAATTTCAATTGATTTTTTTTTTTTAATTTATAAACTGATAAAAAAAAATAATCATGTACATAAAAAAAAATCATTTAACTATAACGATCTGCGAAGCGGGTAAAGCTCGCTAGTGAAGTATATTTATTACAAAGAAATATTTTATTCTCATATTAATAATGAACATCGTTTGCAATAAAATTGAAAAAAATATTTTATTATGATAATAAAATACAAAAACGTAAAGCATTTAATAATGTTTGATGAAACAAAAACGTTTGTAATAAAACTATAGAACAACGAGAAATGTTATGTCTTTGACAAAAACCTTTTAAACAAATAATTTAAGCTTTTTAAAAATTTTCATGCAAATATAATATTTAAGTAAAAAAATTTATTTAAAAAAGCATGGTTCTTGAATATTTTTTTTTTTACTATTGTATTTTGAAGACAAAAAATTAATTACATTTTATGACAGTTCAAATATTAACGTTGGTGAATTTAATCGTTGTGATTTCTCTTTTTTATGGACAAGATTAATATGTGTTTTAACATATAACATAAAAATGGGAAATGATTTTCCACTTTATGAAGTTAATCATATTAATACATCGAAAAATTTTATCTTTTATTAATAAAATTGTGTCTTTTTTACATGGTTTACTGCTTGTTTTAACTGTATTTCACGTTTGTTTTCATTACATATTATCTTTTTAACTTAAAAAAATCTTAGATTAATGTTTCTTTTGAGATTAAATTCCATTAAGATAATTAAATTTCTCTGAAAAAAGGAAAAAAAAGAATGATTAATCTGCATTGTTAATGTCAGGAAAGAATGAATATTTTTTCGATATTTTCAACTGAAACGATATGATGCTTTCCATTTTGGAAATAAGAGGAGGATAAATAGAAAAAGAAAAAAATAACAATTAAAGAAATATTAATCCCCTTAAAAGCATTGTAATTTTTTCTATTATTATTTCTATTTAATGTGTAGATATATTACTTAATATTTTGCTATAATAAGCTTATAGCTATGCGTACATAGCTATACGAATTCACGAAATTGTATTCAACTAACAGAAAATATTTAGATATAGAAAATATAAATAATAATAGATTCAGAAAATAATGGAAAATGTAAATACACTGAGAAAAAATTACGTGACTAACATCTAGAATGTAAATTGTGAGTCTAGTAAAAATAAGTTCCATGTTATCCTTATAAATTCTAGCCCCCTTTGCTAGCGAGTTCTAAAAACCCCTGTTAGAATTCTAGAGCGTTTTCTTATATTCTTGTGGTTAATCTCATCTAAAAGTCTCTGTAAATAAATGCGAACACAATAGGTGAGTTTTACAAAAATATATAATTTGGTTTTATAATCCAATTCTAGAATTTCTTGAAATACAAAGGATTCTTAATAGTCACTACATAGTTTCACCATCTAGAAAAGTGTAGACTAGAAATTCTCGATCATTTTGTCTAAATGGGTTATTTGTTTCCTTTATACGCGTATTTTGGAAATCTATATTTCTTGTTTAGGGATTCTGAAAATGTCTATTTATTTGTTCTAGATGAAGGCGATGTACATACAGATGGGTGACAAAATATTCTGAAATGTTCGCCTTTTTTACGTGTAGTCAAATATCTTAAAAAGTTATTTAGAAATCATCTTGAAACTTTGGTAGTGTAAAGAACACGTTACACTTCATATATTTCAGTAAAAGTTGTGTCATGGAAAGGGAACCAGTAAAAAAATTAAACAGAAATCAAAATGTTTTGGATCACCCTGTAAAAGGTAATGCTTAAAAACCGTTTTGGAAGTAGCATGTAATTATGAAGATTTTTCCCATTTCCTATATAAAATTTCATGTGCCTACCACATATATTCATGGAAATATAACGGTTTCTTTAAAAAATTGCGAAAATAATTTCCACTTTTAATTATGACATGTAGGATATTAAACCAAGTGCAAAACCCTTTTCGGGAAATATGGGGTACTACATTAAACACAGCATACATCAATCAGATTGCAAAATGTTAAATATCTTACGAAATACGAAAACGTTTACTAAATAATTTTTAACTACGCATGCGCGAGCTTTATAAAAATTTCATTTGCATCATTTAATAGCCAAAGGTATTGAGCGACTTTCAGCGAACACACTGTAATATCATTGGACGTTGATTGAATCAAAATAAACATGTAAGTAAAGCCCCTTTTAGTTTAGCTTTTATTTTGAGAGAACTGAAATTCCGTTCATTCTATCTCTCGTAACGTTTTGAAGTTACATGATATTTGATTGGGGGTAATTATTTTAATAAATTGTTAGTTTTAATTAATAGTAATTATATGTTAATAAAATTTTATTACGTGTTTTAAAAGTGCTGTCCCACTTTCCGGTATGTGTTTAATGATAACACGTGGATTTTGCGAGAAATCTCAATTTTTGCAGATTTGGTTTTAACTACCTTATAATACTTCGAAAGTCTAACGGCTATATTCACCAATAACTCCCGGTTAAACATGAAAACTTGAAAAGCGTATATAGTCATGTTAAACGTTTTAGCAAAATTTGACGCTTTGCATCTGCCATCTAGCTGCATAAAATAACCAATCAAAAATTATACGAAAATTTTGACGCTAGAGGGCAGAAGCAGCTTGCCAAATTTTCTTGGAAAACTGTACTCTGCCTTTACATGCTTTTAAAATTTTTGCGTTTAACTGCTAGTTGAAGTTAATGGTGAATAGTGTCATTAATGTTATACGCTAACGCTTTGGTTTTGAGTGAATATAAATTTGAAGAATTAAATAATCAATGTTGTTGAACCATCTGTTGGTAGCATGTATCTTCAAATGCCGTTATTGTAAGAACACTTCGGGTGCATTCAGTTTTTCAGTTACAGAGTCCATGCTTCCTAGGCTGTTATTCACCAATAACTTTAACTCCCGGTTGAACATGAAAATTTGAAAAGCGTATAAAGGCGGGGGTGCAAATTTTCAGCAAATTTTGACGCGTTATTTCTGCCGTCTAGCGGTATAGTTATTTTAAGATTTTTCAGGTGAAAATAACCAATAAGAGATTATATGAAATCCTCGACGCTAGATGGCAGAAACTCAGCGTGCCAAATTTTGATGTGAGGCTGCACCCTGCCTTTAGACGCATTTCAAGTTTTTGCATTGAACCGGGAGTTGAATTTAATGGTGAATACGGCCATTAATGGAGTTTGGATTAGGGAAAATAAGAAAGTTAAATTATATACATAGTCGCATGCACACCACAGGTGAAAAAACGGTAAAAATAAAATGTATAGACTTATTAAATTTCGTCTAATTTATTAAATGTAATGCGGAGTACTGCCCATTTCTATCTGGACTGTAATAGACTTTCAGGCAAGTAAATATACATTAGGCGAGGAGAGAAAATACATTTTCTAGAGCCTGGGAATATACTAGACTGAATAGAAAAAGCTATTGCTAGAACAGAGAAAACTGAAGCTATTAATAGTAATATTAAAATGCAATAATACAATTAATTATAAAGACTCAGCAATTTTACACAAAATATGGCATTTATTATGTGAATCAAAATATCAGTATCCTTATCTTTTCAGTTTACCTTGCATTAATAAGTTGTTTACTACCTACCACAACCTGTCATAGAACTTCCCAGCCCTGGCCTAATACAAATAATCTTCTATAGACATTTTTCAGAAAGTATTTCTGGTGCTACCATATTTAAGCTTAAAAAAACCTACGAATTCAAGCAATAAATTGTCTTAGCTACAAGGCTTTCGCTATTCAGTTTTTATGCGCAATTTAAGAAGTCTTTGTTGTAATAACTGTAACCGCCAACGATCCTGTGATACAGAAAATGCTGTCTCATTTGTTTTATAAATGTAACTTATATACCTGATGATTCCATGAATTAATGGCGAAAATATTAGTATTATGTATAATATGATTTTAATAAAATTTTATGACGTGGTTTTAAAGTGTTTTCCCAATTTTTAATTTGTTTTTAATTATAATTAAAATACGTGGACTGTGAGAGAAATCTCAACTTTTGGAGAATCTACTTTTAACTAACTTATAATTTTGTTATAACAGACCAAAACCAGACTATCCATGTTACTGAGTCTTGCTTAGTACATGGTAAACAAACAAAGATGTTTAGTGAGTATTATGATATAGCCATCTGTAAAATTGTATTTCTTCAATAATTTATCATCCATCAAATGCCCAAATCAAATCCTTGATTTAGTTGCTGACACACGCAGAGAAAATTGCACCCGAGGGAGTGAGAAAAAAGAATATGCTGCAGAAGGCAGTAGAAGAACAGTGTAAGGATTTTAAGAATTTCAATATATTTTTTTAAATATTTATTTGTGAACTGATAAAAAAAATAACCATGTAATTAAAAAAAAATCATTTAAATATAACGATCTGCGAAGCGGGTAAAGCTCGCTAGTTAATGATATTTATTAAAAAGAAATACTATTTACTCATATTGATAATAAACACCATTTGTAATGAAATTGAACAAAAATATTTTTTTCTGATAAGCATTTAATAATATTAGATGAAACAAAAACGTTTATAATAAAACTAGAACAACGAGAAATATTATGTCTTTGACAAAAAACCTTTTAAACAAATAATGTCCTCTTTTTAAAAATTTTCGTGCAAATATAATATTTAAGTAAAAGGTGTTAGTTAAAAGAAAGTATGGATTTTGCATCATTTTTTTTTTTACTATTTTGAAGACAAAAAATTAATTAATTTTTGTGACAGTTCAAATATTAACGTTGGTAAAATGAATCGTTGTGATTTCTCTTTTTTATGGACAAGATTATTATGTGTTTTAACATATACAATGGAAAAGGGAAATGATTATGAAGTTAATCATGTTAATACATCGAAAGTTTTTAATATTTTATTAATAAAAGGGTGACTTTTTTATATGATTTACTGATTGTTTTAACAGTATTTCACGTTTGTTTTCATTATATATTATCTTTCTAACAAAAAAAAAAAAAAAAAAAAAAAAAAAAAACCTTACTTTAATGTTTCATTTGAGATAAAATTCCATTAAGATAATTAAATTTCTCTCAAAAGAAAACGATTAATCTGCATTGTTAATGTCAGAAAAGAATGAATATTTGTTCCATACATTCAACTAAAACGATATGATTATTTCCGTATTCCAAATAAGAGGAGGATAAATGGAAAAAAAAAAAAAAAAAAAAAAAAAAAAGAAAAAAACTAATTAAAGAAATATTAATCCCGGAGCAAACATTGTAATTTTCCCTTAAATTTCTATATAATGTATTGATATATTAATTAATACTTTGCTGAAAAAAGCTCTTAGCTATGCGTATTTGTAGTATACGAATTTACATAATTGTATGCAACTAACAAAAAATAACACTGCTCGGCATGAAAATTGCCTCTGACACCATTTTAGCATATCCTTATGAAAAATGACCTCCTGACCTCGAATAGGACGCCCATTTTGCCCTATGACCCACATGTTTTTAGGAATGGTCCCCTATTTTCTTCATTTTTCGGTGATTTTATGGATATAAATTTGATTTTTTAGGAAGGGGGAGGATTATTTTAACCGTTAAGTATCTTCTGAGGAGCTGCAGAATTTTAAAATTCTAAAGCATGCACATTTACGGTAAGGGAACATTTTTTCGGGGGTAGGGGGGGAGGAAGGGTATTTGCCACTGAAATTATGCATTACATATCTTATATTTTTTTTATCTGTTATTAATGTTATTTTTTAAACTTTATATTTTTTCGTTTTTATGTGTTAAATTAAATATTTTTTATTCTTCAAATCAAATTCTTGGTCATAAAATTATCGAACAGGGAAAGAAATTGAGGGACGACGTGGTGTTTCTTGAAAACGGTTGGTGAATGGGCAAAATGGGAGTCATATTCGGATTCAGGAGGTCATTTTACATAAGAATCAGCAAGAAGAATCAGATCTCAATTCATTTTTTTTTTCAGAGCAGTGCAATTAGATATAGAAAATATAAGTACAGAAAATAGATTCAGAAAATAATTGAAAATGTAAATACACTGACAAAAAATTATGTGTCCGACATCTAGAATCTAAATTGCGGGTCTAATAAAAATAGTTCCATGTCATCCTTATAAATTCTAGTCCCATTTGCTAGCGAGTTCTAAAAACCCCTGTTAGAATTCTAGAGCGTTTGTTTGTGTCATAGAGGTCAAACTTATTTAAAAATCTCAGCAAATAAATGTGAATACATGAGGCATGTTTTAGCAACCATAATCTTGGTTTATGATCCAATTCTAGAAAATCAAGCGAGAATTTCTCGCAATACAAAGGATTCAGAATATTCAGAATATTGTTTCACCATCTAGAAATATATAGACTAGAAATTCTCGATCATTTCTTCTATATGGGTTATTTGTTTTTCTTATACGCGTAGTTCGGAAATCTGTATTTCTTGTTTAGGGATTCAGAAAATCTCTATATCTCTATTTATTCGTTCTAGATGAATGCGGTGTACATACAGATGGGTTACAAAATAATCTGAAAAGTTTTATTTTTACGTTTAGTCAAATATCTTGAAAAGTTATTTAGGAATCATCTTTAAACTTTGGTAGTGTAAAGAACATGTTATACCTCATATTTTTCTGTGTAAGCTGTGTCATGGAAAGGGGACCAGTTAAAAATTAAACAAAAATCAAAATGTTTTGGATCACCCTGTAAAAGGTAATGCTTTAAATGCGTTTTGGCTATAGCATGTGATTATGGGAACTTTTCTCATTATCTGCATAAAATTGTATGTGGCTACCACATATATGCATGGAGATATAACTTTTTCTTTAAGAAATTGCAAAAACAATTTCCAATTTTTTTAATTATAACACGTAGGGTATTAAACCAGGTGCAAAGGCCTTTTCAGGAAATATGGCTTACTGCATTAGACATAGCATACAGCAAAAATCACAATGCAAAAATATTAAATATCTTACGAAATACGAACACCGTTTATTAAATAATTTTTAACTACGCATGCGCCATCTTTAAAAAAATTTATTTGCGTAATTTAATAACTAAAAGTATTGAGCAACTTTCTGAAAAAACACTGTAATATCATTGGGCATTGATTAAATCAAAAGAAACACTTGAGTAAAACACTTATAGTTTAGGTTTTTTTTTTTTTGAAAGAACTGAAATTCTGTTCGTTCTATCTCTCGTATCGTTTTGAAGTTACATGATATTTGTTTTGGGGTAGTTACTTTAATTAATTGTTAGTTGTAATTAGCAGCAATTTTCTGTTAATAAAATTTTATGATGTATTTGAAAAGTGTTGTCCCACTTTTCAGTATGTGTTTAATTATAACACGTGGATTTTGCGAGAAATCTCAACTTTTGCAGATTCTGGCTTTAACTACCTTATGTACTTGGAAAGTCTAACTGCTGTGTTCACCAATAACTCCCGGTTGAACACGTAAACTTGAAAAGCGTATAATGTCAGGGTTAAACTTTTTAGCAAAATTTGACGCTTTGCATCTGCCATCTAGCTGCATTGTTATTTCCAGATTTTTTATCTGAAAATAACCAATCAAAAATTATATAAAAATTTTGAAATAATTATATCAGAATTATATGAAAATTATATGAAAATTTTGACGCTAGATGGCAGGAGTAGCTTGCCAAATTTCCTTGGAAAGCTGTACTCTGTCTTTAGATGCTTTTAAAATTTTTGCGTTTAACTGCGAGTTGAAGTTAATGGTGAATAGTGTCATTAATGTTATACGCTAACGCTTTGGTTTTAAGTGAATATAAATTTGAAGAATTAAATAATCAATGTTGTTGAACCATCTGTTGGTAGCTTGTATCTTCAAATGCCGTTATTGTAAGCACACTTCGGGTGCATTCAGTTTTTCAGTTACAGAGTCCATGCTTCCAAGGCTGTTATTCACCAATAACTTTAACTCCCGGTTGAACATGAAAATTTGAAAAGCGTATAAAGGCGGGGGTGCAAATTTTCAGCAAATTTTGACGTGTTATTTCTGCCGTCTAGCGGTATATTTATTTTAAGATTTTTCAGGTGAAAATAACCAATAAGGGATTATATGAAATCCTCGACGCTAGATGGCAGAAACTCAGCGTGCCAAATTTTGATGTGAGGCTGCACCCTGCCTTTAGACGCATTTCAAGTTTTTGCATTGAACCGGGAGTTGAATTTAATGGTGAATAAGGCCATTAATGGAGTTTGGATTAGTGAAAATAAGAAAGTTAAATTATATACATAGTCGCATGCACACCACAGGTGAAAAAACGGGAAGGGGGGTGACAATCATTCCCTCGCGTGGGTGAAAAAACTGTATTTGTGATACCCTCACAGAAATATACGACTAACAGAAGTTTTGTAAATTTTAAAAGACATTCCTATGGTATATGTTTCATTAAATTTTTGACATGTCCTGCGTTATCTGTTGCATGTTTATTAATATTGTCTTTATAAATGCCAATATCTTTATTTAAAAATTGCAAAAAAAAAAAAAAAATATTTTCCTTGCAATTTATCTTCGTTTTTATTCAGTTCTTTTTATTCTATTTGTGTAAATACAATACGTTCTTTTGTGTGTAAATACTTTTCTCTTCTCATCTGACGTTAGGTAATAATTATTTTCAACAAAGTGAAATATGAAACTTTGATAAAAGGTCACCTCTTATTCATTTTACTGACACATAATTAATCATTTTGATCCCTTTAAAAAGAGCCGTGTTTAAAAAAAAAAGAAAATCTCATTGCCTTAATAGAACACTTTAGGGCTGGCTAATAATAGTCATATTAAATATAATATTATACTTGCGAGGGAATTAAAAGAATTTGACGATCCAGCAAAAGTTTGACGTGATGCAAAATATGTATGTCAGGTTGATTTATTTTTCCTTGTTATAATGCATCATCTACAATTACGTGATTGCCAAGTAAATTAACCTATTGTTCATTAAAGTAATATTTTGTGGTTGTTAAATAATAGTTGTAAAGGTTGTATTAGATAGTTTTATTTTATTCAAAGATGTTGTTTGCTCGAAAATACATGCAAAATTATTATTCTTAGATTTGTTTTGTTTATTTAACTCTTTTCCTTTAATTCAGTCGCCATTTGCCCCTTGAGCAACACTACTGCAACCCAACGAACCTTTTAATGCAAATTTTGAATAAATATTTTAAATTTAAAAATATAAGTTTGGATGTTTAGTTATTTTGCCTAAACATGTACGTTTCTTGTGTAACAGGGAATAGTATAAAGGATTTTAATGTAGTTTATCTGTTAGAAACTAGATGCATTATTTATAGAAAAGCATGGCTATTCAAGCAATCTTTCATAACATTCTATTTCATACTAAATGTATTATTAAATACACATAAGAGAACTCAAGATTTAAACACATATATAGAAAAGATGTATAATAAATTTGAAAGTAAAAGTTGTTCAATTCAGTTATCTTAAACTGATATTTATGGGATCTAAATAAATACATTTATGAATTTAAATATACATGGTGATCTGTTTAAAAGAGTACCTGTTTGTTTTTCTTATTACCCTTAAATATGACGGATGTGGCAACTATTCTAACACTGAAGTATAATTGTTTGAACCTTGTTTGAGTGTGGGAGACAATTTCCAACACTGTTGGACTGTTACAACTTTATTTGTGAGGTAAAACAGGAATGGGGACGCACAGTGTTACTTAATCCTATAATAATTTTATTTTTGAAAAACATAATTTAATTCAATTTTTTACGCTATCATTCCTCACAGAAAATGTTGAAAATGTTTGCCACCATTTTGAATACAAATATGAAGACGTCGAACCAGGTTTTTGACACACTTCGTAGGATTGTTGGTGTTAGTGAAGATATCTCTTCAGTAATGATCTGTTTTAATTCCTCGATGTTTGCAGGACTTCTATGAAATGATAATGTAAAAATGATAATGTAAATGTAAATGTAATGTAGGAATGATAATGTAAAATAAAAATTAAATTTTGTTTTTCATAAATAAAATTATCACAGGATTGAATAGAACTGTGCGTCTCCATCTCTATTGCACCGCACAAAATAAATTTGTAACAGTCCAACAGCGTTGAAAATTGGCTCCCACACTTAAACAAGGTTCAAACAAATTATACTTCAGTGTTAGAATAGTTGCCGCATCCGTCATATTTAAGGGTAAAAAGAAAAACCAACGGGTACTCTTTTAAATTGATCACCCTGTATATAATATTAAAAATAAAAAGCGTTGTATAAACATTTACACTATTTTAAAAATACTGTTCTTCTTATTATTAAAATACGCCATAAAATTTCCAAATATATAAAAAACACTAGCATTTGGTTATCAGACTACTAAATCCAGTCACAGCTAAGTAAGACATACATATCTATAGTAATTAGACATCCAGTAGACATATATCTACTTTTTATTTAACCCTAATTTGCAAAACTTGATCATATACAGACAAACCAAATCCAAATCCTGTTTGATATTCAGCCAGTATGCCTTTTATTAAAATATATTTTGTATCGTTTTTTATGTATTTAATAAATGTCTTACAAAAATACTAATGGTAATTTAAGCAATACTTTTGATAAACATAATGAAATAATTATTAAATCAAATACTATTTTATTTTAAAATTGCATAATAACTTTACGCTTTTCCGGCACATTACCCTTCATTTAAAGTTATTTTTATTTAAACATGATATACAGTGTTTTATAAAAAAAATTTATATTTAAAATTAAAAAATCGATGTTTCCTCTACACTTGACTTTCGAAAAAATTTACTTTCAACAATGTAGTGTATGAAATTTTGACAAATGATATCTTCTTTTATTTTACTGGCATGCAATGAATCATTTTGATCTTGCTTAGATGAGACATATTTGGAAATGAAAAATAACTGATTGTCTAATATAGTAACTATTTTCTAGTGGATAATAATAGCCTTAATAAAAATCATAATATAATTAATTGCAATTTAAACGAGCTTAGGTATCCGAAAAAAGATTGATATGACACAACATAATACATATCGAAGATTGATATACAAATGTTTGATTAATTTTAACTTCTTATATATTATATAACTTCTAAAATTATGTAATTGCAAAATAAATTGTCATATTGTATGTTAAAAAAATAATATAATATATTGATGTTTGTTAATAATTGTCATATATATTTTTTAGATAGTTTGCTTTAAAGGAATAGGAGGTTCGGAAACATTTGGCAAAATGCAGATATATCTTTCCCTTACTCATTTATTCTTTTTCTTTAAATGAGAGTCATTTTTCTTTAATGGAACTTTTGAAGAATTACATTAAATTTAAATTTTAAATTTCAGAAAATATAAGTTTAAAATTAATTATTTTGACTAAACATTTATATTTAATATATAATGATTAATAATGTGAAGGATTGCATAGTTCTTCAAGAAATAGAAAGCATAGACAAAAATCATAAGTTAAAAAAATCTGCGGTGACTCCACTCGACTTTCCAAACATTAAGTAATTAATGATTTTGTAGATAAAGTAAAGTAAGAGGAGCTGTTAAATAAACAAGAGAGAAAATTATAATAGGGTGCTTGAGTATTCTTCTTTATATAGTAACTATGTTTAATTTAAAGCTATTTCACCGAACTTGTAGATCATAATCATAAAGAATATTTCGTTGTGTCCCTGTAAAAACCTACAACTGCTAGATTTACCAAAATGCTTATAGTTAGTGCAAAAGTGACTTATAATATTTATATAAATTTTCAGCTTCACCGGATAAGGCCTTTAGACGCTATCCAACTTTAAAGTTTGAGCCCATGTGCCACAATGATAAAGAAATTTGCATTTTGTCCCTGTAAAAAGAACCATAAGTGCTAGATTCTCAAAAGTTCAAAACATTCGTGTGACGGTGACGTATAATATGTATATAAATTTTTAGTTTATTTCAATAAGGCGTTTAGTCGCTGTTGCACATTAAATCATTTGAGCCTATATGTCTTAATGATGAACAATTTTATCTGTGTCCCTGTAAAACTCGTTAAGTGCTGAGTCACCAAAATCTATATAGTTTGTGTTATAGTGACCTATAACTGGTTAAATTTTCCACTCAAACGGATGAGGCATTTAGATCCTGTCGTACTTTAAATAATTTCATCTCATAGGCCATAACGCTACAGAATTATTTGTTGTGTACTTGTAAAAAAACTACAAATGATAGATCTATCAAAACCTATACAGATAGTGAAACTCTGACCTGTAATATGTGTATAATTTTTTTGTTCAATTCAATAAGGCGTTTAGATGTTATCGCACTTTTAAGATTTTGGTCCCATAGGCCATAATTAAAAAGAATTTTTCTTGGTGTCCCTGTAAAAAAAAAATGCGTGCCACATTCACCAAAATCAATAGATTTTGTGCTACGGTGACATGCAACATGTGTACCGACTTACAGCTCATTCGAGCAATGCGTTTAGACGCTAGCGTGTTCACTCACACACATACATACATGCATACACACATACATACATACATCATCCTAAAATAGTGAAAACGGACTCAGGGGACCTCAAAACATATAGAAACACCAAAATCTAGAATTCGAATTTTTGACATCATTATAATACTTTCCTTACAAATGTATGTTCGCAAAGTAAAAATATTTTATATCACCTAATTCCATAATAAGTGTACTATTAAATAAAAAAAACAGAATTCATTAATTTAGAAACATTAATAAATATTTGTATTAAATGTATAAGAAAACGTTTTGCAAAATTATATGTTTTTCATATGTTATTTTAAGATGATACATATGCGATCTAACCAAATTGATCTTTAAATAACAATATGTATAATAATCAAATGTAAATATGATGCTTTAAACTTTACACTAATTTTATGAAAAAGTTTCTACCTATTGCTTGAATATTGCTTGAAATTTTCAGCTTTAAAAGTTACAAAAACCTTTATATGTGAGGTACTGAGCTCGAATTCCTGTTTACACATACCATTCCTGTAGTGATTCGGAAAATAGTATCTATAGATACCATTTTAATTAAACCTAATCCGCAAAAAGTGACCGTGAGATATAATTCAAATTCAAGCCCCGTTTAAAGAATAGTCAGCTGCATAGATTTCAATTTCTTTTTAGATATTTTCTAACGGCTTTATCATTTTTATTAAAAGCATTTTATCCACAGAAATTCAGTGAACAATTTTTAGTAATGGAAAAAATAAAACTATTAAATAAAAATATATTTTGTATAAATATTGTAAAACAACTTTTGACTTTCTGTGTATTATTCCACGTTTAAGGAGCCTACCTACTGTCAGAGGAGATTTTTTAAAATAATAAATTGCCTATTTATGTGCATTAAGTAATATAATATAGTTAAAAACAGCGAATAACATGAAATAATATGAAAAATTTTAAATGTTTTGATATTTAGGCTCAAAGTATACATAAAATTTGCGAAAAAGAAGTCCTTTTCAAAAACATCATAAGTCAAATTTAAATAAAGATATTTTTATTCTATAAATTTTATTTCGTTTATTGAAAGATCCATAAGGGAATGAACTATTCTCAAAACTATAACCATGTTATTTAATATTTTAGAGAAGTTAACATTTTACACGTTGAAAAAATCATGAATATACATGACAGTTCATAACTACTATCGACAAAATAACAATAATAATAATAAATAAATAAATAAATAATAATAAATAATAATAATAATAAATAAATAATAAATAAATAATAAATAATAACAATAAATAAATAATAATAAGTAATAAATAATAATAATAATAATAATAATAATAATTTAACTAGATTCATTGTAGTAGTTCAATTCCTATAACAACTCCTCTAGAGTATTTTGACAAAGCTTCATAACTTTTCAATTATACCTTTTGCAGTTATGACGTTTTGTGATAAAACAAAATGTTAAAAATCTCATTTTGAGAAAAAGCAGAAAACATTATAAAAAAAAAAAAAAAAACGTATTAAATAAAAATAATTTTAAAAAGTTCCTGATTTATTTCAAAGTTTTTTTCTTTTTCTTTTTAAAATTCATTTTATATGCAGTAACAAATTTTGATGCTTATAATAAGTAAAACATTTATGTAAACAAACATTTTCAGTCACTTCCTGTTTCAAAAACTTGCGAGCGAGTAATAGTAAAATGCCTGTAACTCAAGTTCTAAGCAAGATAAAAACAAAATTCAAACTTATTTAGAAAGCTAAAATGTCAGGCTTTAATATTAAACCAAAAATAGAAAATCAGATTTTTGACTGAAAATTGCATTTTAAAGGTAGGCATTTTTATTTAAACATGCTACAGACTTTATGAGGAAAAAAAAATAAAATATTTGAATTCTTTATAATAGATACACTTTCCTCACTTGATGTTTGATGCTAATTACTCTCAATGAAGTAACGTATGATATTTTGATAAATTATTTCCTCCTGTTTATTTTATTTACACGCAATACATCATTTTGATCTTTCTCAAAAGAAACGTATCTGGAATTAAAATTATCCTATTGTCTCATAGAGGAACATTTGTAGTTTGATATAGTCATAAACTCTTCATCATTAATAAGAACAAATCAAAAGCGTTCATCTATCCGAAAAATCTTTGACATAAATTAAAAGAATGTGTATCAGATTGATTTATTTTACTTTGTTTTAATATGTATTTCTTACAATTACGTAAATGAGAAGAAAATTATATTATTGTATAATTATCGGATTTCTTGCGATTAGTTATTAATTACCGTAAATATTACATTAGATATTTTGCTTTGAAGAAGTTGACGACTCGGAAATATTTGACTAGGTTTAAAATAATCTTCCTTTGATTCATATATATTGTTTCTTTTATAAAATGCTATGATGAAGCGTGACAACTTCTGCCACAAACTCTCGTGAAAGGTTAAAAGTGAAAAGTTTGAATATTTCCTTATCCTTTAATGCAATTTTCGATAAATTAATTTATTGCTGAATTTTATTTCAAAAATGTAAGTTTGAAAAGTAAGTTACTGTAATTAAAAATTACTTTTTGTATATAATACGGAATAACTTGAAAGTTTGCAATGTAAATTATGTGGAAAAAATCAGTTATTTCATTTACAGAAAAGCGTGGTTGTTTAGAAATATATTTATACGAATATAATAATAAATAATAAATTCATTATTAAACGGAAAAATATATTCACCAATATAACACACCTATAAAAAGAGCTGTATATTAAATTTACATATAAGTAGCTCAAATATAGATATTTTTGGTAAATTATCTTGTGAGGCTTCAAGGAGTTTTTGTAAGAATTTCTCAAAGCGGGTGTTGGGAAGTAGTTTAGACTGGTTAGAAGTCTCTTCTCTGTTTATAAAAGTACTCTGGGAAGGACAGCCTCTAGTTACGAATTTAAAAGGAAAACTTTGGACTTTGCTAAGTTTAGAAATTAATTAGTCTAGAATAAGTTTGTTATGAACTAGTTGTTTATAAATGTAAATTGAATCTCCTGTGTATAAAAGACATGTTAAAATCGTACTCTGGGTTCTCTTCTGTTGTGGGGCCGCGGTAGCCCAGTCGGTAGAGCGCTGGCCTCGTAATTGGAAGATTGCGGGTTCGGTACACGAGCCGGCCAAAGACCATAGTGTACACTAATGGTGGCTGGTGCGCGTAAAATCTGTCGTGGCCGAAATGTCCTCCATGTTCCCATCAAAAATTATATCTTTGGGGGTCACCAAAGCAGGAGAGCCACATCTTCCACGGAAGAGTAAAATTGTGATGGCATGTCTCCGGACCACCTCTAGGGGGTGTGTCCCAGACCGTCGCCAATTGCCCATCTGCGCAGCACTAGTGCGACGTAAAACCCAACCATCCAACCATCCATCCTCTTTTGTTGTGTGAGTTCCGTCAGATCCCTCTGGTATGGGGGTTGCCGGTTAAGGGGTTTCAGTTAGAGTAGCATACTGAGTTTAGTTTAACTCAAGATGTAGTATTCAGGAGTACAGTCACATCTGACTACTGTTATGATGCTTTCAAGATATGGATGATATTAAAATAGTAATTGTTTCATAATTTAGTGAAAATGCCGACCACTTACTTTTATTAAGCTCTTAGGGAATGAAATCGTTTATTAATTTGTATTTCAGTGAATATATAGGATATTCATATTTTAATACACGTCTATAGAGGTAATCCCTATTCTCTCCTCATTTAAGAGCTTTAATAAAAATCTTTCTGTTAAGTTTAAGATTTGTCTCTGCGTTTTCTTTCTTGATCACGCAGTAGAAATAGAGGGATATGACCAGGTTGCACAAGAATTTTTGTCACAATCTTAGAATGGTATATGTGCGGTCTAATCAAATGAACTTGAAATTAGAATATGTATAATAATCGAATTCGAATATGATGTAAAAATTGACAGTTTTTTTTTTTTTAATTAAACACTTACTTTTCTTGTTATATTATACTTAAAAGTTTCAAAATATACAAGTTACAACAATCTTTAATTGTCACGGTGCTGGCTGGAGTCTCGATGATTCAAATCCACTTGTTATTGATCCTATTTCAATATCTCTAAATTAACTTCTTAAAATAAAAAATAAATAAATAAATAAATATAATTTCAAAGTCATCAGTTACCAATTTCAGAACTACACATCAAATTAGTGACTTTTAAGCCCACAGGTCAAGTCCCTCTAACAAAACGAAAGGCATGATACTCATGTTTTTTTTTCTCTAGCCGCCCACTGTCGCGTTCGCGTTTCCACACAGGCGGCCCTAAGTATTTTTTTTTTCTTTTTTGGTGTGTTTTATTTCTTGTTACCTTGTCGTCCTCTGTCGTGTGAAAGCTCTGCTTTGGCGACCTCTGTATTTTTTTTTTTTCCCTGTTTATGCAATAAACAACGGAGGAGGTTTAATCTCTAGAAACGGGCTCTTTTGAATCTCCACAGTACCATCAGAGCCCCTCGCTAAAGGTTCACATCGCTCAAAACCGCTGCATAGTGGTGAGCGACCACCTTCCGTCTTAGAATCTTAGAATCCTATTTTTCAAAAATTAACCATTTAGCGACAAACTAAATCTAAGACTAGTTTGGAGAATAATCAGTCAATTTTTAAATATTTTGTAATGTCTTTTATGCGTTTGTTAAATTACTTTTAAAAATACATTTCATAATTCAAGAAATTATTTTTAGATTTGAAAGAAAGTAATTAATAAAACAAAACCTATTTTATTTAAAAATTGCAAAATAACGTTTAAATTTTCCTATTCATTAACCTTTATTTAAAGCTATTTTTATTTAAACATGATACATACTATTTAATAAAAAAAAAATAATAATACTAACAACACAGATATTTTTCTTTTTCGGACGCTAATAATTATTACTTTGAACAAAGTAACAGATAAAAGTTTCATAATGATCTTCTATTACTTATTTTCCTGGCACACAACAGATCATTTTTATCTTTTTGAAAAGAGTCGTGCTTGGTAAGAAAATTATCTTATTGCTTAATAGAGGAACTTTTTCCTGTTGGCTAATAATGACCATAATAAATATCATATTACTCGTATAATTGTGAGAAAATTAAAAGAGCATTGCGATCCTTGAAAACTTTGACATGATGTAAGATAATGTCTAAGAATTTGATTTATTTTCTCTTATTATAATATATGATGTGTCTGCTATAGTTAAGTAATTGCAAAGAAAAATACTGCATATTAAATTCCGTCTTTGTAGTTGTTTAACAGCATTTGTAAATTTTATATAAAATAGTTTGTTTGAAAACACTGGACGGTTCGAAACAGTTTCACACGTTTCTAAACTATATTTCTTAGATTTACTTATTTTTCTCTCTCTTTATATACCGTGTGATCCAAAAGTCAGGACAAACTTTAAAAATGAATAATTCGAAAATGAATCAAGATACAAAGATACGATTTGCACCAAACGGATGGAAAAGAAGCCGGGTTTTGTGTGGCAAAGAAAAAAAAATAGTTCTGTTCGCGACCAACAGATAGCGCTGTCGTATTTCTGATGTAGGATTATGCAAAGCAACAAACGATATAAAAAAGAACAACTACAGCAGGTAATGGTAGTCGAAGCTTTTATGCATCGAAATATCGCATTCTCAGTCGCTACTTTAATCACGCATGGCCTCCAAGATCTCCCGATCTGACACCCTGTGACTTTTGGCTGTGGGGATTCTTGGAAGTCAAAGGAGTACCGCGACCAACCGGCATCACTAGCAGCACTGAAAGATGCCATCCGCCAAAATGTGTCTTCCATAACGTAAGAAATGCTACTAAATGATGTGAACGATGTGGTGAATCATCTCACAGCTGTACTTTTGAATGATGGACATTGAACAGTTACTGTAGTAGTACTAATTAACTGTAATTAATCTGACTTGTAAGTAATCAAAATTATATTTTTCATTTGTAAATCATCTTTTGGTGAAATAAAACACTATAGCGCCATCTGTTGGTCGCCAACAGAGCTAATTTTTTTTCCTTTGCCACACAAAACCCGGTTTCTTTTTCATCCGTTTGGTGCAAACCGTATCTTTGTATCTTGATTCGTTTTCGAATTATTCATTTTTAAAGTTTGTCCTGACTTTTGGATCACCCGGTATGAGTTCTTTTTGCAGTAATGGGATTATTCAAACAATATTCTAATTTTTATTTTTCCTTCTTTACATAATAATAAATTTAGAAAAATGATTTTTTTGTCTAAAAAGTGATTTTTTTTTATACATATAAAATAATAAATAGTTTGAAGCATTATGAGTTAATTTCTGTATTATAACTTGGTAAATTATTCACAGAAGGGCATCGCTATTTTGTGAAACTCTTTCGCATTCTCCATTCCTACTGTTTATTCAAGCAAAACAAGTGCAAAGTCTAAAGTAAACATAGCAAATAAGTTTATTTAATTGGGGATAGTGGAGAATAAGACTGCTCTCTCTCTGTGTGTGTAGTGATAATATATTTGACCTTAATATTCACTTAAATGCGAAATAATGCTATTTCGAACTACTTTTATACTTGTATGCGACGGAACTGCAATCTAATTCAGAAGCATTAATCAGTGCTGGACCCGAGCCAAATTGAACTCAAAGTTATCCCCAACTTAATTACCAGTACACTTTTAAAATGAGTTTTTTATACTGGCGAATCAATTTGTATTTTTGGTTATAGCGCATAAATTATAGGTATACCTAAAAGTAGGTATACCCACTTTTGAACAAATGTACTTAAATCTAATTAACTGATGTATTTCGCAAAAGCCAAATTTTCTCTTTCAAACTCACAGCATTTTTCTATCTTTTGCGTCTAGTACGTTTACAAATAGAAGTTAAAACTTTGGCATAAAGATAAATGTCTGTGTATCTGTGTCCTTGTGTCTGCGCTCTGGTGTTCACACTTCTGATCGTGATCACATAACTACAAAACTTGGCAGAGGGGTACTTTGGACCCTGCAGTTATGCACCTCATCCAGATTCTTTCCAATTTCCAATTTGAATTTTTTAAATTAATATTTTTTTTCGATATTAAACAGTGGTTTCTCAATTTTATTTTTCTGACATTTATTTTTTCATTTCAGTCGTGCGCGTATCTTTAGCAACGACTATTACCCTGTTTATTTTTATTTATTTTATTCATTCATTTAAAAGTAATTTTTTTTTTTTTTTTTTTTTTTTAATATTGAAAATCAAATGGTAATGCAGTAGAAGAAATTAAATGTATTAAATTTTAAATAATATTTATGCATAATGTATATTCTTTTTTGTACAATAATTTTTTATTTTTCATTTCTTTAAATTAATTATTTTAGAAGATTTTTTTTTTCTTAATTTATATTATTTATCTGAAAAAAAATATTGTATATAGCAGAAAGAATTAAACGTATTACAATTAAAATTTAATTAAAATTTATTTGTTCTAATTTATTTAATTCCTTTTAAAATAAAATATGTTTTTTTCTTTCCTTTTTTATATTGGCCGGAATGATATGGTAATATAGTGTAAATAACGAGGGCTATAAAATACATGCTTCAAAAACTAAAATATTTAATAGATGTTGAAATACAATCATATTTAAAATCGTAGTTCAAAAATAATAGCAGATCCACCTGTCATCTATAAATACCCAGATTTAAGTGCCAAGGAAGGACCTTTTCGTAGGCAGTGAGAACCTCGAACCGATGTAGTGCGGGCGGAAAAGGAGATACCGTAGGCAGCGAGCGCCCGGAGCGAGGTTTAGAGCGTTTCCAATATATTTTTTTTTTTTTTTTTTTTTTTTTTTTTACAATGTTATATAAAATATAAAAAGTGATTCAATTCTTTTGAAAGATTATTTAAATGACGTGACCAGCGAAGCGGACGTAGCATGCTAGTATATGCAATAAAATAAAATTTAACGAAAATATTTGAAAAATAAGAGTTTACATATGATAAATGATTTCAAAAAAACATTGATACTTTGAAATACTGAAAAAATTCTAAAAGTTAAAATATATCTCAACAATCCTTTAACAAAGATTTCAGTCTTATTTATGCTTCATGAATATAAAGGAAATAATGCTTTCGTATTTTTTCGAATTGGATACGATTCAAAACTTTGTTTGACAATGCAGATCAGATTTTCTATTTCAAAATATTTTCTTTGAACTGATATTCTGCTTTATCAACCGAAAAACATTTCAGAGGAAAACGTACCTTAAATAAAATATTGTTATCGTATAACCTGATCTTTCAGTTATACATTATAAATTAAAATTTATTATAAATGAGAATTTCATATTTATTAGTAACGATTACATAAAGAATCTTAAACTTTGCATTAGTATGATTTTTTGTAACATATTAAATATATATATATTCGAGAAAAGTATGTATTACCATGATTTAATTATATAATAATAAATTTTTTAAATACATATTTTTGAAAAATTATTCATTTATTATGCCTTATACGCTTTAAAGTGTAATAAATTATTTATTTGATATATTGAAAGGTATCTATATAATAATATTCATAAATACCTATAATTAAGAGGGGTGTTGGAAATTCTGTCCATGTGTGTCGATTTGTTTGTTGCACTGGAGCTCCTGAACAAATTTATTATTATTACGTTATTATTTGATTAGATTACTATTATTACTGTTGTTAGAACATTGGTTTAATAAGGATAGTTCTTACACTGGAAAAGTTCATCTCTATCTAAAACCTACTAACCCCTGCTAGGTTTCATTAAATTTTAACATCAATTTGATTGCTATGTAATACACGATATATAAGCTTACTTACAGGGAAACATTCAAAAGGTGCCATCTTAACAAAATATTGAAAAAAAAAAAATATATATATATATGTGATTCTACTCTTCATAAAACACCAGAAAGTGAAAAAATTATCGTCTGAAATGAATTACAACAATCACAAAAAATTATAAAAATTAAGCATATTTGGCGATTTCACACTGTTAGGCGATTGATTTTGAGTACTTGGAGAAGCAAAACACGGTTCTGTTAGTACACGGCAATCTCGGTGCTAGAAAACTTATCATCTAATAGCGCTAAATCGCCAAAAGTGCTTAATTTTGATAAATTTTTGTGGTCGCTGTAATTAATTTCAGCCGATAATTTTTTTCACTTTCTGGTGTTTCATGAACAGTAGTATCACATATTTTTTTTTCAATATATTTTGAAGACGACACCTTTTAAATGTTTCCTTGTTAGGTTACTTTTCAACATTTTGTAGATTTATAAATATACTGTTAACCAATCATGTTTACATCACAAACAAAAGTAGCAATAACTTAAGTCATTAAATAAAATTGCATTTGAATTCCACGAAATCCGTTCACATAACTCAGAGTTTTTGTTGCGTCTACCGTAATTTTAACTGCACCAGGATCGGCCCCTATTCGTCAGACATAAACGGAAAAATAAATCAACTTTAAATTACATTCTGTATTCTGGTATGAATAAGTCTATGTTTTATAATCATTATATAGTGTTGTGTTTATAATGTTTGTATTGTCTAATAAATTTTCCAAATTCTAATTAAAATATGTGCATCAGTAATTACAAGAAACACTTTATTGTTCATCAATTCATCTTTTCATTTTCATTCATCTTTCAAATGTGCTGTTATACTGCAAAGGGATTTCTTTCAAAAAAATTTTCTTGGTGTAAAAGAGTGCAGTTTCAACATAAATTATGATGATCTTATTAAAAGAATGATATAAATTAGATATTATTAAAATCAGCCCTGTTACACTTCAATTGCCCCATCCTGTATTTTGGAATATAAAAATATATATTAAACTCAAATTCAAACTCATTTATAAATGGCACGCTCTTCTAATTTCTCAGTTATTAATTTTTAACATTACAGAATCAGACATATATGTGATTCATTTCATATTTCTAATTATGGCAAGAAAATTTTTCATCACCTAAGACTCTTATAGGGATTTGAGTACATATTATCCATCGTGTGTGTGTTATTTCAAGAAGAAAGTAGCAGAGATTAAAAAATTAAATCTGTGGGAGATTTTTCCAAATTAAAATAATAATAATAATAATAATAATAATAATAACAATTATTTTCTTTTCAGTTATATTCGAATAGTAAAATTATTATCTAGCTGTACATTAGAAATATATACAGAGTATTATATATTGCCCTAAATTAGCTAAAAAGTAAAAAGTAAAAAGTATGGCCTTAGAAAAAACGTGTACTAGAATATGTACAGTCGGTAACAAAATTATCCAAACACTAGCAATACTTTCAATATAAAAGAAGTAGAGTTAATACTAATTTGTTAAATAATCCTTGTCTTCTTAGTCAGTCTAAGAACATAATTCGACAAGGATTTATTTAACAAAACAGTATTAACTGTACTTTTTTTTTACATAGGAATTGTTGCTAGTGTTCGGATAATTTTGTTACCGACTGTATATAAGACAAGCAATTACACCAAGAAGTTCACCCCTAAAAAGTGACAAAGATTCAAAAGTCGCCAAGGGGGTATTTACTAAAACGGTATTTTAGCAAAATATTTCTTAGCAAATAAATGAAAATAAATAATGAGGTGTTGAATATTATGCATTTCAATTTGACATAGGGCTTCTATAACATTTATAGCTTTTGTCTTGTGTTATGCACTATTTATATCCCTAGTCAACGAAAATAAAATCAACGAATAGGCGGGTAGAGTCCCACAGAGCTTCATAAGTGAAGCTAGTCAGGGGGACGTGAAGCCTCCCTCGTGGTGATGTGAACAGAGCAAGGAAGGGGCAAATCCCCATAATATATTAAATAATAGCGAATATTTTTTTTCATATAATGCTAAAATATTATTCATGGGCTTATTTAAGTCTAAACGACTTTTGCAATAGAAAAAAAAAAAATCAAATATGGCGTCTATATAACAGTTCAAATCTTTTAATTATTTAAATTGATTTCTCAGAAAATTTAAGTGTATTTTATTAAATTTTGTACTTTTTTTTACACAAATCTGTAAAGCGTTATGTATCTCTAAGATCAGTATTTAAACAATTGAAGCTAAAATCTAGGTTTTATCGAACATTATATAATAATATAAATAAAAACATAGATTGTCAACTTAATGCAGTAAAGTCTGTTTGTGATGTTGGATACATGATTTTTAACTCACTGCACTCCTGATGTTGATTTCAATATATTCATGGTATTAAATTGCATAAACTCATGATGTTAGATTTTGAAGTATGTACTTAAATACCATATATCATCTTATTATAACTACACTGGTCTACAGTAGTTCGGTAACAACGGTAAAATTATTATTTTTATTATTAATTCCAATTTTTATTTAAATATCTGCATGTAAAAAATTCCCGCCACGTCACATTTTTCTGTTAGTGTATCAGAAAATTGCAATTATCACGATTTTTTTTTTAATTTTCACAGTATCACATGTGATAACCCTTCCTGCTGGCAACCCAGAGTTCTGGCAACTCAGAGTTCCGGCAACCATGTTTGTTCCTTTTTTTTTTTTTGTTAAAGTATCCGGAAATGGCAAACTTTACTTTTTTTTTTTTTTCAATGAATTTTACAATACAGTCGACAGCAAAAGTATCCGAGTACTAACCAATAATTCCGATGTCAAACAAATACATTTAATACTATTTTGTTAAATAAATCCTTGTCGAATCATGTTCTTAGAGTGACTAAGAACATGACTCGACAAGGGTTTATTTAACAAAGCAGTATTAAGTTTACATTTTTTAGACAGGGATTATTGCTAGTGCTCAGATACTTTTGCTGCCGACTGCATCACACATGGTAACCTTTCGTGCTATCAACCCTGCCTCCTGATCAACCTCTCTGCTGGCAACCCCTGCTTGGCAACCCAGTACTCGTACCTTACTTGTTTTTTTTTTTTTTTTTTTTTTCTGGTACTCTAGTTAACAGATATTCATTGTTAAGTATGATTGTGCTGTTTTATAGTTAAAGTTTCATGTTCAAAATGGCAAATTTTCAGTGTGCAGTCGGTAACAAAAGTATCCGAACACTAGCAAAAATTCCTATATAAAAAAAGTAGAGTTAATACAGTTTTTTTAAATAAATCCTTGTCGAATCTTGTTCTTAGTTAGTCTGAAAACAGGATTCGAGAAAGATTTATTTAACAAAACTGTATGAAATGTACTTTTTTGACATCGTAATTTTTGCTAGTGTTCGGAGACTTTTATTACCAACTGTAGAACTTGTAAAACTGTACCCGATAAGTTTTGCTGTATTTGTGAACTATTCAAATTAAAATCACAAGGTACACATTTAACACAAGACGTAAAAAAGCCTACTTTTCGTATTTTGGTTTTTAATGACGAATAATAACAATTCAATCATTTATCGTATTTTCCATGTTTTTATGTTCTACTTAGTCTACAATATATATATTTTCTCCATGTTAACAGTATTCCATGCTAAATTAATAATATTGATAGTAATAATGCACGTTTTTTTAGTACAGATAATAACAATCAATTAGCACAGATAATAATCATAAAAAAAAAAAAAAAAAAAAAAAAAAAAAACTGTACGTGTTACAGATTTTTCACTATTATTTTTTTAATTCTGCACTACAAAATTAGTTGAAAATAGTTAATTTCATTTCTGTTACCGCCACCCCTTAAAAAAAATATATATATATATATATATGTCGACTAGTGTTATTCTTAGATATTTAATAATAGTCTGAAACCCAGTTTTGTCTTCTAAAGTAATATTAGAATAATATTGAACCTCTAACTCCTCCTCTTTGCCGATTTACAACAAATTGTTTTTTAGCTGTAAATCATAGTTAAAATAAAACATGATTTTTTAAAGTAGTTTCCTGTTATTTATTTAATATAGGAAAGAAAAAAACATTTTTAAAATTAATTAAAAAATAATCAGGCACATTAGGGTTAAATATACAATGTTACAATGCAAAAATTTATGAAATTAAGCTGTAAAATAAAATTTTATAAAATACAACTATTTTATGTTTGGAAAATATTGAACAAATTTTTATATGATAAAATTATATTTATAAACATATATGTACTTACATTTAAATTAATTGTATTAAAAAAAATATATCTCATTTAAAATTCTAAATTACTTTATTCATTGCACCTAAATCAACTTATACACATATATCACAGAATATTCGTGGATTAAATTAAGAGTTTATGCTAAAAAATTATATTCTAAACTTAAATATAACCTTATTAAACTATTTAGATATGGGATTTATGAGAAATTTAGTTAATTTACTTAGTTAGTTAGTTAGTGAAATTAGTAAGTTTTTTAGATCATAATATTATATTACATTAATAAATTTAAAAGAAATGAAAATAAGTATGAAAGACATCTACATTTTAACCTTTAAACTCCTGATTATGTTTAAATCAATTTTTAAATGTTTCACTTCTTTCCTCTGTTAAATAGAGTATGTGCTCCAGTGATTGGCATGCTACAGTAATTGAGATCTATCCCGAAATAATTAAAAAATAAGAAAAATAATAAAATCATATATTTTACATATAAGAATTTTAATATTTTATGTCAAACACTGGAGCATGGGGTGCTAATAACTGGTAAAATGAATAGCTAGCAGTGTCAAACCCTGGAACATAGGGTGCCAATTACTGGTAAAATGAAAAACTGACAGTGTCAATTACTGAAACACTGAGTGGGTGTCAAACAAAAATTCATAAAAATAATAATAATTGTTATCAAATGCATATATTTTAACATTTATGTGGTTCTGAATGTCTTTTATGCCATATGTATTAACTTAAGATTTCTAAAAATATTTCCTGTTGACTAGAACATTAAAAACATCAGCGATTACTCTAAAAGTGTCAATCACTGGAGCAATTACCATAAATCACGGGAATAACACCTTTAAAAAATCATACTTTATTTTCACCATGATTTACAGCTAAAAAGCAAGTTCTTGCCAATTCGTAAAAATGAGACATTAGGGCTTCAATATTAATCTAATAATATTTTACAAAACAAAATTTGGTATTTTGCTTAAAGGCAACACTCAGCATTTAAATGTTAAAACGATTATATTTATAAATTCTGAAAATTGTTTTACAAAAGTCAAAATATATTTACGAAAAAGCTTTACAAAGGTACCGCCATTCTCTAAATTTTACAAATTTGTGCTTCATGAGCATATCAACCAAATGACTAAAATCCTTTCATATCTTTTTGAATTGGATTCGATCCAAAACTTTCCACAAAACACATATCAGACTTCCTCTTTCAAAATGTTTTTCTTAAGTTGATAGTGTGCTTTATCAACCAGAAAACATCTCAGAGGAAAACATACTTTTAATAAAATATTTTTCCCCTATAACTTGAGATTTTCAGTCACAGATTACCAATTTGAATTTCATTTATGGTATTTATAGAAACTGCATAAGCAGCACGAATGATTTCTGGAAGAGTATTAAATGAAAATTCTAAGTTAATTTATACACGAGAGGAAAATCGTGTTATTGCAATAACTGCAAAGGAAATGCTTATTATTATTTATAATAAAAAATAAATAAAAAAAAAGAGAGAATATGGAGTCTATATAACACATTAAAACACTTGATTATATGAATTGAATACTCTAAATATTTAAATCAATTTAATTTTACTTTGTACCTAATTTTACATAACTTTGATAAGATATGCATATATAAGATCAGTAAATAGGATCCTAGCATAAATATTTTTATGATCAATATTCGTATTTATCGTATTAGTTTAAAGATATTTTAGGATATTTTAAGTAGGTGTATTAATATCATTGAGTTGTATAAAAATAAAAATTATGATATTTATTTTTTCTCTCTTACTTTTTCTTTTCTCCAAAACAGAGATATAATCCCCCCTTTTATAAATCATTAAGGTAAATTTATCTTAAAAAGTGTACAAAAAATAAAAATAAAATAAAATAAATCTGGTGTGACACAACAACACGATTTCCATTACCCACTATTACGCATATTATATGCAGTTTTGGGAGATAATGTGATCAGAAGACATAAAATTGATCTAACAACGCAAAACCTAAAAATTTTTCGGTAGGAGAAAACTGATTCACGTGTAAAAGCAAGGAGAAAAATCAGTAGGCACTCTTTTTTTTTCTTTTCTTTTCTTTTCTTTTTCTTTTTTTTTTTTTTTTTTTTTTTTTTTTTACACGAATTACTGAGATCTAAAACTGATCTACCTAATCCGGATGACTGTTAATTTTCCTGTAATAACCACGTAATACATGAGAAAGGATATCTAAAATGTGTTTACGTAACAATTTTCAAGAAAATCGTTAGAACCATTTTTGAGGTAGCTCTGAGATGCTGTCTGAAAAACTAGATGCTTGTTAATAAAATGCCAAGAAAACATTGATCATGGATGTAAAGAGTTTATGGATGTGAAGAGTTCATGATCAGTTATAGTTTGCAAATGTGACTTTTGAGGCGTATCGTCACATCATCCCGTTACCACTGACGAAGTAACGTCAAGTTTCTGAGGATTTAACGGAAGTCGGATACTAGAACTTGTGATATATTGTTGAATGGCAGATTATTGTTCAGTCACGGGACCAGGTTGCTGTGGTGGATCTTTTGATGGTAAGAGGAAAAACTTTTGTTTAACAGGAGCTGCATTTTAATATATCGCTGATTTTAATATATCGATATTCACTTTCGAAACTTTATTTTGGAGAGTGCACTGAGAAAAAAATATATACCGCTTTCATCTAGAATGAATA
Organism: Salticus scenicus; assembly: GCA_963930645.1. Classification (NCBI taxonomy): domain Eukaryota; kingdom Metazoa; phylum Arthropoda; class Arachnida; order Araneae; family Salticidae; genus Salticus; species Salticus scenicus. The sequence continues at coordinate 79,817,456 of OZ005660.1, forward strand.
AGTGGCCATTTTCTAAATCCCTTAACTAGAAATATAGATTTCCGAGCTATGCGCATAAGACACGCAAAAAAACTTAATAGACGAAATGATAGAGAATTTCTAGTCTACGCATTTCTAGATGATGAAGCAATATTCTAATTATTCTGAATCTGTTGTATGGCGAGAAATTCTTGCTTGATTATCTGGAATTGGATCATAAACCAAGATTATAGTTGCTAAAACCCGCCTCTTTTGTTCGCATGTATTTGGAGATATTTTCAAATAGATTTGTCTTCGATAATATAGACAAACTCAATGAAACTCACTCGCTTTCAAAGGGGACTAGAATTTATAAGGATGGCAGGGAACTTTTTTTTTCTAGAGCCACAATTTAGATTGTAGATGTCAGTTACAGAATTTTGTCTCAGTGTGGTAAATGTTTTCTGGTTGCGGGATGGAACTCGAAATGGTCCTGTATAAAATGGCTGTAAACTCTGTCACTTTCATGACGCAAGAAACATGACTGCAGGGTGAAAATGCACTGTGAACAAAGATAGATCGGCCGGTATATAAGTTGATTAGGACAGGATGAATTGTAGACACACGATCTTCGCATTCGACTAAGAAACATAACTGGATCCACATAATTTTTGGAGGTAGAGAAAATTTGTCCTGGTAGTCTTTTACCAAAACTAAGCATACTCAATTATTCACCAGAAAACAACAATTACATATAGAAGGTTATTCAAAAGAGTGTTAATAGAGTGAGTTAAAAAAAAAATTGTACAGCCGTTTTTAATGTGCAATTTTGATAAGAAATAGCATGATTTCTGGGGGAAAAAAAAAAAAAAACTTGTTTTATTTGTAAAAAATAAAAGCATAATTATATAAGTGTATTTCAATTAAATAAACAGTACATAAAAGAAGTCTACAAAAATATAGAGTTGCGATTACGGCTATATAGAGCTGAGGGAGAGGGCTAGTGATAAAATTTGCGATGTTACTTCAAGTGAATTAAGAGATGAAATGTCGACAGGGAGAGAGAACAAAAAAGAAGTTCTAAAATAGCCAAGAAACATAATAGAAAAATTTCGCGCCAGGACGCCAAAATAGTTTTTCTTCTTTTCCATGTAAACTCGATAGGATTTTTTAAAAATTAAATGACAGTTGGAACTAAGAAATCATATTTAACCTAAAAAATATTGTCAACACAAATCCGTTAGCAAGTGCCACGCGAAAAGTCATTATATTTTGCTACACGCCGCTAATTCTGAGAATGAAATCGTTATTTGTCATTTTCATCTACAAATGATATCCATATAAGGTCTAAGATAAAATTAATAGATTTTAAAGATAAACGAAAACATAAATAAATTACAAACGAAAATAACTTTTCTATTTTTTACAGGGAAAGATATTAAATAATAACGTTCATATTTTCGTTTAATGTAAAAACAAAATTGAAAAGAATTGCATCCGATAACGGTTTTATTATTTTATGGGAAAATACGGTACAAAATGAACTGCATTTGTAATCGCTTATATATTAGCTGCCTCATTTTAAAAGAAGATTAGTAAGTTTATTACAGAAACTTTATTAATATTAATAAAGTCATTTATTTTAATTTATAATTAAATATTTATTAATTTTGTAAAAAAAGAAAAAAAAAATACATGCACAGTCGGTAAAAAAATTACCGTATAGTGTTTTGTTAAGCAAATATTTATTGAATCATGATCTTAGTGTTATATTGTTTATAAAAAAGTAAGTTGATGATGATAAATATTAGCGATCAGACTAATATATATACGTTCATGAAAAGTGTAAATGCATGCTTTAATAATTTTGCTGCCGACTGTATTTAAAGAATATGTGTGCAAATTTGCTCATATGTGTCATTTAGGATTTTTATTATTATTATTTATTTATTAACAAAATTCATTTATTTACTTTTCAACGTCAGTCTTTTGGTATTGAATAAATATCCGTTCAGTTATTAAATACAACTAATTTATGAGTCAGTAACTAGCTGTGATTAATTGTTTCTTTTGCTTTGATTTCCTCTAATTCATTTTTTTATGAATCAGTTCTGATTCATCTTGATGAATTATCGAATTCATTTTTTCTTTATTTGTATGATATTTTTAAAGCAATTAAAGAATTTAATAATTTGTTTTTCTACTTATTGCAAGCATTTTCCTAGTTTGTAGTTTTTATTTTACTAAAGTTTTCACTAAGATTAAGTTCATTAATTATTTTTATATCTATGTTTTATGCAAAATGCACTAATGATACAAAATGTGATTAATTATTCTATTTTATTATTATTATTATTATTATTATTTGTGTTCCGTGTTTTTTCATTTTATTTTTTGCTCAAATTCGTATAAGTAGAACACATTTTTATGCGTAATTAAGAAAATAGTTTTGTTTTGCTTTACAGCTTTAAGGGTTTTTTTTTTTTTTTTTTTTTTTTAAGATAAACGTTTCAAAAAAAAAAAAAAAAAAAAAAAAAAAACCTTCGTGTATCAAAGATTTTTTAATTAGTAGAAATGCATAATGTTTTTAAAATTATGCCTTTAAAGGCACATGTTTATAAATTTAATTTACACTTCAGCATAAAACTCGAAGACTTTATAAATTTAATTACGTCTTATTTGAATATTTCTAATTAGAAGTTATATATCTTATTAGATAATTTTTATTATACTTGTGTTTTCTTCACATTATATTTGAATTAATGTAGCGATACCACAGTAATTCAATATTGTTACCTGCCTTTTAAGTTTAGAAATAGATGAAATTTATAAACTTTCTTCGTGGAAAGAAAATCGCACTCGAATCAAATCAAACAGTTTTCTTCATAAATACGTTTTTATATCAAATTAAATTAGGTAAAAGGTTCTAGATCCATCTCTTTCATATATTTATTTTAACATTCAAATTAGTTCAATATAAATATTTCCTTTTAACAATGATACCTATATATAATTAAGTTATTTCATTTTTGTTCCTAAATTAACGCTTTGGTATTTTATATTTCAGCTCTGATTATTTTTAAACAGTTAGTTTGAAATTAAATTTACTTCCTTTGTAGTATTTTTTTTTTTTTTTTTAGTGTTTGACGACGAAGATAAAATCTTTCCGGCTATATTTTTATAGTTTAAAGATCATTTTAATGTTTATAATTTCGATATAGAAATTCCAAATTTCTGAGGCATAATTTTAGAAATATTGTATATGTATATCTTTATATATTACAAGTTACTCTTCTATTTAGAATCAGAAACGTGAGTAAGAAATATAATTTTCTTCTATAAATATATATTTAAAAAAAAATGTTTGCCCTCTTTATTTATTTATTTATTTATTTATTTATTTATTTTCGTGAATTTGTACGTTTTTAAATTTCATGAACACGGTTTGTCCATTAATATATATATATATATATAGATATATATATACATTACCGCGGCGTAAGATGGTTATTATTAACTCTTGGGTATAACACCCATTAGGACACTATGCTATACCGTTTCATCTTAATTTTAAGCATGGCAGGGTGGGACAAAATTTTGAATAAATATACCGAATGGCGAATATTTTAATTAATTACAGTGAAATGAAAATATTTCAAAAAGTTTATAATAAAATAATATTATTATATTTTACTTTAAATTGTTATATATTTTATACTAGTTCTATTTATAGTATTGTTTTATTATTTATTTATTATTATTATTAGTAGTAGTAGTATCAATTTTTTTTTTTTTTTTTTTTTTTTTTTTTACGTAACTGTAGCGATCCCTTTCCCCTTCTCAGAAAGTGTAAATATTCCTCATAATTTTTGTTTGTTATTGTTTTAAAGAACTCGTTAACATATTTAAAACAAGTGGTATAAAATTTATAGTGGTATAACATATAGGCTCCTTTTCTTTTTCAATCTTACCTAAAAAAGTATTTTTATAGTGTTTTTTAAAGCCAAAAAATTATTGATTTTATGTCGCCATTTAGTGTTATACTTGATGAAATAGAAACCATCAGCATTTATTATAGATAATAGTTTAATAATTAATTTGCATAGTGTAAATTTGTACAGCAAAATATAAAACAGATCTTTCATATCGTAACAACATAATAGAATTTAAGAGAAAACTTTTAAAACATAATTTAAAAAATAATGCACATACCATTTTTTATGGCGATTTATAAAATTTTGATTTTATAGATTTGTACTGGATTCAAGGTAATCTAACTTGCAACTATAATATTTTATTTAAAAAAAAAATAACATTTACAAAACTATAAGATAACTTGGAACAAGAAACACTAGAATATTATTTCAAATTACAATAAAATCGTATCTAAATTTAAATTTAAATTTAAAAACTACCTTGTTGGAAAAAAATAGTGCAATCTCAAAGTTTCTTTATCAGAGCGAAAAGTGGAAATCCAGTTTTGCATTATACTACTGCTCATTAGAATGTAATATACGGGGAGGAAAGTCTAAAGATCCATAGAAAAAACGGGATAAAAATAGTCAAAAATTCATTGAATATACCATGGGATGAAAAAAAAAAAAAAAAAAAAACTCACAATCGCATGTGTGTGTAGGGGGGGGGGGTGGGGAAGCTAATACTGGAAGCGATATAAGGGGAAATTTGGCAACAAAAAAAGTTTTCAAAGCTCGGGAATGGATAAGGCTCAGGGCCCTGAAGCAATCGTCAAGGGTTTGCTGCGTGTCGTTTAATATAATCGACTGCTAAATATTGTACTAAGCCCAGTTTTCCCCAAAATTTTAGATTTAGTCCCATATAGCACACAACGTTTTTTATAAATTTGCAAATAAGTCTGAACAGTGAAAAGCTAGTTATAACAACGTTAAAACAACGCTTTGTGCTACTGGGGGTGATAGTTACATCTCAGATTGTATGATCACTGTAATACTACGAGAAAACCTATTATACTGTATTACAATTTATTGATTAAAATCCATTTTTTTTTTCTCATGTTTGGTCGATAATGTCTTAAATATAAGACAGTTAATAGAGTTCGAACTTTTCAGATACTCACTATATATTGCCTTTTTAACACATTAAGAACTGATCTAGCACATTCACAATAATAAAAAAAAATAATAGTTTGCTGTATTAATATATACAGTTTGCTACTAATTCATATAAACATTTATTTAATTTGCGATTTTATGATACTTAAAGAAAAGATTCTCAATAATTTAACTTATACAGACATCACTTGTATTATTTCTGTACTGATACCTGTAATACCGGGAGTTATTTCATCGGAATAAATTATACGTTTCATTGTTAAGATAATTTTCACTTATTATAGGTAAATGTTTCAACTTAGTTTAGATTTTAAGAGTCGAGCCTTAGTTAATTAGCTACATCACTAGATAATCGATAAAGATAGGGATAATGGAAGAATTAAGGAAATAATTTAGCGTCATAGAATTAAATTAGTACGAAAATGGAGTATAACACAATGATAGACTTAATATTAAAAGATTTTAATTTGTGTTAACTAATTGATGTACACAAACAGAGGTTCAGATGGTTGATTTTATATATTGAATATATTTTAAAGAAATAAAATTTTATTTTCGACTTTATAATTGTACATAAATAAAATCAAGTATGTATGTTGTTTAGAAATATTAAACCAAATTCTTTTGCAATGCAAAATACACCGGTAACTAACGTTTAATCAATTTATATATATATATATATATTTTTTTTTTTTTTAAGCATATTTAAAATCATTAATCTCAAAAGCTGACAGAGATGAAATTATGATTTATTTTTAGAAATATCTTTGTTGCTGTGGTGTATTTAATTATTATGTTCCTAATTAAATTCATTGGTCTTTTGGTAAGTGACGTCGAATAAATGTACAGGTACATATGAACTGTATTGTCCAATCAATGATCTGTTAATTCCCCTTTACTTGTACTAATGCTCTAAAACACCTTTAAAACAGGCCAGTCTTCAAAATGTAACCATGTATATAGTACGTGTATGCCAGCTGTAATTGTTCTTGGTCGTTTATTAAATTCTATGTGTAAAAATATAAGAAGCACGTCTCGTCATATCATAGTTATAGTTTAATTATAAATCGTCTTTCCTGCTAAAATATAGTAATGTTGCAAATTTCTTTCTCTATAATCTGTTACATGTTTTCTTTTTTATAAATAGAAGATTTGACAGCTGGCTATGAAATAGTTCATCTCTATTTAAAATCTACTAATCACTACTAGATTTTAATAAACAACAACTTAAATCATATTGTTGCTTAAGACACGTCGTAAAAGCTCACTTAGACTACTTTATTTTGTGGATATATAAATATCGTTTTAACTGATCGCGTTTAAATTACAAATAAAAGCTATAACAAATTATGTCATTAACTAAATTTCATTTGAATTTGTACCAAACATGTTTGCATATTTACGTAGAGAAGTTTAAAGATTTTGTGCACTGAGAAAAAATTCTGAAACTGACATCCAGAATCTAAATTGGGGCTCTAGAAAAAATAGTTCCATGTCATCCTTATAAATTCTAGTCTCCTTTGGTAGCGAGTTCTAGGAACCTCTAATAAAATTCGAGAGCGTTTACCTATATTCTTGAGGGCAAAGTTATTTAAAAATCTCTGCAAATAAATGCGACTACAAGAGGCGGGTTTCAGCCATGTGACGACTCGTGTACAGAAAATAGGTGAAGAGGCACACTGTATTTTACACTTTATTCATATATATAATATAAATTTATATTTTAAATAAGTATTTCAGTTAATTTTAGTTAAGGCCATGCTTAATAAAAATCATTCATTGAAAATACTTAAATATTATTTTTGAGATCTTCACCTATTTTCGGTTCACGAGCCGCCACTGGTTTCAGCAACTATAATCTTGGTTTATTACCCCATTCTAAAAAATCAAGCGAGAATTTCTCGCCGTACAAAAGATTCAGAATATTCATAGTAATCAGAATATTGTTTCACCACCAAGAAATGTATAGACTAGAAATTCTCGATCCTTTCGTCTATTCAGTTTATTGGCGTGCTTTATGCGCATAACTCAGAAATCTATATTTTTTGTTAAGGGATTTAAAAAATGCCCACTTACTCATTCTAGATGAAGGCGGTATATTATTTTTCTCAGTGTGGTCATGAATTTAACTGCATACTGGTTGCTCATTATTCCAAACATGTAAATGGGGAAATATAGCAATTGTAAATGACGTTCTATATCCTGGTATAAATAATTCAATGTTTATTAATCGTAATTTAAAGTTGTATTTAAAGTATTTGCTTTGTATTTTAAATTTTATGAATACTAATTGAAATATCTGCATCAATAAGTATAAGAAACACTTTATTGTTTATCACTTTACATGAAAAGGAGTAAAGGTTATTTTCTGATACAATTCTAAAATATTGTTCATGGACTTATTTAAGTGTGCGCTACATTTGCAACGGAAAATATATATATATGTATATATATATATATATATATATATATATATATATATATATATGGACGCAACAATTCCAATCTTTTACTTATTTAAATTAAATTATAAGAAATTCTAGATGGTTTTTATTAAATTTTGCGCTTTAATTCACACAAATCCGTAAAGCGTTATGTATCTCTAGGATGAATACTTAAGGTGCCTGCCTACTTTCGGAGGTGATTTTTTTTTTTTTTTTAATATTTGAAAAATTGCCTATTTATGTGCATTATATGATAGAATATAGTAAAAAACAGTGATTAACCTGAAAAAAAATGCAAATTTTAAAATATTTTGATATTTAAACTCAAAATATGCATAAAAAAAGGATTTTTACAAAACATCATAAGTAAGATTTAAATAAAGAGATTTTTATTCTGTAAATTTTATATTGTGTATTTTATTGTGCATTAAATTGTGTATTTTATTGAAAGTTCTTTAAGGGAGTGAACTACTCTCAAAACTATAATCATGTTATTTAATGTTTTAGAGACGATAAAATTTTTAAATGCTGAATAAATCTTCTATCTCAAAAAAAAAAATAAATAAATAAAATAATTTAGCTAGATTCATTATCGTAATTTAATCCCTAAAACAACTCCCCTAGATTATTTTTTCAAAGTTTCATAAAGTTTCATTTATAACTTTTGAAGTTATGATGTTTTGGGATAAATCAAAATGTTAAAAATTTCATTTTGAGAAAAAGCAGAAAACATATTTAAAAACCAGATTTTACCTATTAAATAAAAAGTAATTTTAACTAGTTACTGATTTATTTAGTCTTTTTATTTTCTATTTTAAATTCATTTTATATTCAGAAACAAATTTTGATGCTTATATTGAGTAAAACATTTATGTAAAGAAACATCTACGGGTCATTTCCGGTCACTTCCGGTTTCAAAAACCGGCGAGTGACTAATATTAAAATGTCTGTAACTCAGGTTCTAAGCAAGATAAAAACAAAATTCAAACTAATTTAGAAAGATAAAATGTCAGGCTTTAATACTAACCCAAAAATAGAAAATCGGAGTTTTGACCGAAAATTGCATTTTAAAGGCAGGCAGCTTAATAGGCAGGCACCTATATAGCTGGTCACCTTAATGCAGTGAAGTCTGTTTATGATGTTGGATGCATCATTATTAACTTACTGCACACATGGTGTTGATTTTAGTATATTCATGATATTGAATAACATAAACCCATGATGTTAAATTTTGAAGAACTAACGATAAACTTTATATACTTTATAAATTATTCTTAGGCATTTGATAAAACAATCTGAAATTGTAAACATACACTTTTGTTTTGTCGAGAATTTATAGAATTAAGTTGTAAAATAAAATTTTATAAAAGGCAACTGTTTTATATTTATAAAATATTGAACAAATTTTTATACGTGATGTCATAAAAACCTATTTTTTTTAACTTAAATGTATACTTTCATTTAAATTCCTTCTATTTAAAATAATATATCACATATATAACATTTAAAATTCTAAGACGATTAATTCATAGCATCTACAGAAATTATACATAACACTGAATAGTCACGCATCAAATTGAAATTTATATTCAAAACTTAATATAATCTTATTTAAATTAAAATATTTGAAATTAGATTAATGCGTAACTTATTTTGGTGTTAGATGAGCCGTATTAACCCTCGACGATAAGTTTAATGTCCCAAACCTATCCTTCCGCTCCTCCATGTCTTTTTCTAGTGAATTTTGTCCTTTTTATTCCTTCGACTGTTAGCCTTTTTTTCCCTCACACTTGACATTGTGAGGTTTTTTTTTTTTCATCCCATGCTTTTTCTATGGGATTTTTACTGCTTTTTCCCGTGTTTCTATTAATTTTCAGCCTTTTCTCTCTCTTTTTCTACATCCTAAAGTGCGGTGGCTCCCGCCCACCCAACCTTGCCACCGCGGACTCGGCGAGTCGTATTAACCCACGACGGTAGGTTTAATACCCGAACACTACCCTCCCACTCCTTCATGTCTTTTTCTAGTCAGTTTTGTCCTTTTAATCCTTTCGGTGTTATCCTTTTTTTTTTTTTTTCACTCTTGACATTGTGAATTTTTTTTTTCATCCCATGATGTTTCTATGGGTTTTTGACAGATTTTTTCCCCGTTTATTTTATGGAATTTTAGCTTTTCTACTTTCTCTTACCCATAAGGTAGAGAAAGTATTGTTTTTGGCTCAAATTTTCGAACGCGAGATTTTGTTATGTTTACACGTTTTGAGGTCCCCTGAATACGAAAATCATGTTTTTAACAAATGGTCTGTGTGTGTGTGTGTGTCTGTGTGTGTGTGTGTTTGTGTGTCTGTGTGTCTGTCTGTTATCAGCATATCTCAAAAACAAATTATGGCAGAAAGTTCAATCTTGGTATTCTAAATGTGCATCATATAGGGATGATACAGTAAGCTTTTCGTAAAGATCAAGCAAATGGTTCGTGTACAGGGACAATCAAGAGAATTCTAATACATTACGTCTATGGGGGAAATTGCAGGAAAATAGAGTTTAACGTCTATAGACTGCACTAAACCAAATGAAACAAATATATATTTTTTGTAATAGAGACAGTTAACCGGGAAAATTTTTTTGTGTATGTAGGAGCCTCGCCTCCCACCCCCCTGGGGGGGGAAGTTCCCCTCGAGGGGAGTAAATTTTCATGATGGGTATCTTTCAAAAGAGCTCGAAAATACCTTTAAAACGAATGGTTGAACCATCGATCTGCAATAATTTAAAACAAAATTATCGATTTTTTTTGCTTTTAACGAAAAAAAAACCTAGAAAAAAAATCGTACTTTTTTTTTTTTTTTTTTTTTTTTTTTTTTTTTAATATATATTGAGAATAAAATGGACTTTTTTTGGATATTTGGTGTTAAACTACTTCTCTAATATGGAAATCGTCTGCCTTATCATAAAAGATAATTTTTTTAAATAATAATTTTAATAAATTATTTTTTAAAAAGAGAAATATTTTTTAATAACCGAATTAAATTCTCTATAAATATAGGTGCATTAATGAAACGGGGGGTTGAACTAAAACACAGAACTAATTATCATATAAAACCCTTCAGAAGCCTAATATGAATTGTTTAACATAGGTTTACATATTAGTACTCATTAGTACGATTGTACTTATAAATTCTGAAATTTCTTTTAGAAAAATCAAAATAAATTTTATAAATCTTTTTATACAAAGGTTATCACCATTCTCTAAATTTTACAAAATTATGCTTCATGAGCATATCAACCAAATGACTAAAATCATTTTTAATCTTTTTAAATTGTATGCGATCCACACAACTTTTTACAAAACACATATCAGACTTTCTATTTCAAATGTTTTTCTTAAGCAGATAGTGTGCTTTGTCAACCAGAAAACACCTCAGTGGAAAACATACTTTCAATAAAATATTATTCTACTATAACCTGAGATTTTCAGTCACAGATTATCAATTTCAATTTCATTTATGGTATTTATAGAAACTACATAAGCAACACGAATGATTTATGGAAGAGTATTAAGTGAAAATTTTAAGTTAATTTATACACGAGAGGTAAAATGTGTTATTACAATAATTGCAAAGGAAATACGTATTCTTCTTTATGGTTTAGTATTATTTTAAGAATAGTTTAGAATAACTTAAATATTTGTATTAAAATCGTTGAATTGTATAAAAGCAATAAAGCACTTATTATTATTATTACTATTTTGTTGTTGTTATTTTACCTCCACAGCAGAAAAAATAAATCTTTACTTTTGTAAATCATGACACTAAATTTATTATACATACGAAATAGTCTGAATCATTTTTTATTTTACTAGTGAATCCTGGTGTAGTATTGGTAAGTACTTTAAAAATACAAACATGCACGAAGATTTTTACTTCCATTACCCTACTACCGTAGGTAATGGAAGTATTGTATTCGGTCTGAAAATTCGAAATCGGGTTTTCACCTGATTTACACGTTTTAAGGTCCCCCGAGTCCAAAAAAGTGGTTTTTGGCAATTGGTCAGTGTGTATGTATGTGTGTGTGTGTGTATGTATGTGGAGAATCTTCTGGCTATTATAGCTCAGAAACTAATAAAGATAGAGCTACGAAACTTTAGAATTGAAATACATCAGGTGTACAGATTTAATTTCCAAATTTTGGTGAAAATTGAAAAACCGGAAGTGGGACATCGGAAACCGGAAGTGGGACCGCAAGTCCGTATCTCAAAAACGGCTCTAACGATTTTCTTCAAACTTGCTATATAAACACTCTATTAGATTACCTTTCGAATGATATAGTTGGTTAGTTCAGGAAAATTGATAGGCGTCCTGTATAAATAGCTCAATTTCAGGCCTCGCAAAGGCGTTCCTTTAAAACCGATTGTACGGATTTTTTTCAAACTCCTCATATTAACTCCCTTTTAAATATCCTTTTGTATGTAATTATTGTTTTCCGGTCAATATTTGATTTTTTGTAAAAGTTGGTATCTCAAAAACGGCTCTAACGATTTTTTCTTTAGGTCACTTTTACGTTTTCTGATCACATTATCTCTCAAAAATGCATATAATACGTGTAATAGGGGGTAATGGAAGTCGTGTGGTTGTTTCACACCAGATTTTTTATTTTACTAGTGAATCCTGTTGTAGTATTGGTAAGTACTTTAAAAATACAAACATACACGAAGATTTTCTTTTTCTTTTTGCGTTGCCAAGTAGTTCTGCGCTCAAAGCTGGTAGACGGGAAAAGGCTTGGTTTGATCCGAGGTTAAGCTCATCGATCTAGCAGTTTCGAATTTTCCGTGTTTATCTCCAAAACTCACGTGAATACGGGCTAGGACCACATAGAATGACCCACACGGTTTGCGTCACCCCTTAATCCCAGGTCCCAAGTGCAGAGCCATATTTATTACACATTAGCCACTCAAAGTGATTATTTTAATGTCATATTTAATGAACTAAATCTGCCACAAGAATCCCCAATAGTGCTACACTGCATTATATATGTAAACAGTTTTTTTCATTTATTTCAGAATCTTGTTTATGTTTTCATGTATATATTATTATATATATACATATGTTTGCCAATTTGGCTTATCATAAATATTTTAAAAGTTTACATGCACTTTGATTACAGCTGCAATGCCGCTTTTTCTGATGTGTATTATTTCAATTGTTAATTATATATTTTGTTTGGCTGTTTGTGGATCTATGCATTTAATGGCTCTTTGATGTGGAACTGTTTTTTCTTAGTTCAAAATTGGGATTATCCTTTTGTAGTTTGTATGTGCATAAATGAGTTTTGACTTTTATTATTAAATTTATCGTAACTCATTGGTTCTTAATCTATATCGCAACTTTTTGTGTAATTCTTTCCTCTATGTTAAATTCAGTTCTATATTTTAGTGTGCTGTTATTGTTTTAGTTCTATTAATTGCTAAATTTTAAGATTAAATTTTATTACGATATCTATTATTTATATATATATATAAGAAATATTATAGATTGAATATCTCACGTTCTCACTAGTCATTAGATATTTAAAAAAAAATTAAACGTTAGTCTATCACATTGATACTAACATAGTTAATAGAAGAAACATTACCTATTTTTACTGTTTATTATTGTATTACGCTCCAGTTTTATTTATTAACTCATAGAAATGTTTACTTAATAAATTACTTTATAATATGAGTATTGGTTCTCAATAAATTAACTTACAACGATATTCCTTCTAATACTTGTATAATAATACCTATTTTAACGGGAGATTATGAATTTCATTGTTAAAATAGTTGAATTTTCACTTTGGATAGGTAACTGTTTCAATTTAGTTTAGATTCTAAGCGTCAAGCCTCTGTTAATTAGCAAACTACATCATCAGATAAACGATAAGCGGTAGAATGTTGGAAGCATAAAGTTAATGACTTAGCGTCATAGGGAACTGAATTACTATGAGAGTGGAGTATAACAACTACAGAGTTAAAACTAAACAAGTTAAAGAGGAATTTAATTAAATAATTTACAGCAGGTAAAGAGGTTTATGTGGTTAATTTTAGATATTGAATATATTTTAAAGAATACGTGATGAATTTCTGAAATTATATTTCTAGAAGAACGGAATAAAATAACTAACTTGTTTTAAAAAAATTAATTGCTTTGCTTTACAAAATATGCCAGTAGCAAAAGTAAACTTATTTGTACTGAGAAAGGTACACGTGATATCACAAAACGCAAAAATACACGAATTTTAGATAAAATCAGGATTGTTTAAAATATTTAGAAATTAAATTACTACAAATCTCCTATTAGCCGGTATGTTATCAATTTTTTTTTATTGTTTTATATTTGGTTAAAATAAATATTAAAAAAAATATATTTCATATATATATATATTTTTTTTATAATTAATTAAAAGTTTATTCACTCATTGTACTTATTGCAACTTTTATATATATATCCCTGTCTAGTAGCATATTAAATTAAAAACTTGTATTAAAAATTTATATTAAAAAACTAAATCCACCCGTATTTAGAATGATTGAGTTCAGATTTAATAAGAACTTAATTTGTGTATTTTCCCTATCACAATATTAGATTACACAAATATTTCTAAAATAAACTAGAGTAAATATGAAAGAAACTATATCTTAAAAGGATTATATTTATAAATTTCGAAATTTCTATTACAAATGTTAAAATATATATTATAAATCCTTTTACAAAAGCACCGCCATTCTCTGAATTTTACAAAATTATGTTTTATGTGCACATCGACCAAATGACTAAAATCCTTTCATATCTTTTTGAATTGGATGCAATCCAGAACTTTCCACAAAACACATATCAGACTTCCTATTTCAAAATGTTTTTCTTAAGTAGATAGTGTGCTTTATCAACCAGAAAACATCTCAGATTAAAACTTACTTTTAATAAAATATTATTCTCGAATAACCTGAAATTTTCAGTCACAGATTATCAATTTGAATTTCGTGTTTACTATTTATGGAAATTCCATAGGCAACATAAATAATTTCTACAAGAGTATTAAGTTAAACTTTAAACCTGAGTTATACTCTATAGGAAAATTTGTTATTGCAATAACTGCAAAGGAAATGTTTTATCTTATTTTTTATTTAATATATACATGGAATCTACATACCAAATAAAAACACTTGATTATATGAATTGAATTTTCTTAAAATTTAAATCTATTTTATTTAAATTTGTTCTTTATTTTACGAGTATTATTTTTCTCTAAATGTTGCAAAATCATGCTTCTTCAGTATATAAAGAAAATGACTGAAATCCTTTCATATCTTTTTGAATTGGATGTGACCCAAGTTTTTTCACAAATCACTCATCAGACTCCCTGTTTCAATTTTTTTTTTTTTTCATAAGCAGATAATGTGTTTGATCAACAAGAAAACATCTAAGAGAATAATGTACTTTTTTTCAAATATTATTCCCATATAACCTAATATTTTCAGTCACATATTATCTATTTCAATTTCATGTGTAGTATCTATGGAAATTACATGGAGACAATAAAATGTATTTAGTTAAATTTAAAACTAATTTATACACTAGAGCAAAACTTTGTTATTGTAATCACTGATAGGAAAATATTTATTATTATTTAGGATTAAAAGAAAAAACAGTTATGGAGTCTATATAAGACATTAAAATACTTTATTATATTAATTGATTTATCTGAAAATTTAAATTAATTTTATTTAATTTTGGGCCTTATTTAAAAACAAAACTCTGATAAGTATTGTATATATCTTGGATTAGTATTTAGGAAACATATGAATCAATATGTCTGTGATCAATATCAACATTTTTCATTTTAGTCTAAGGCAATTTTAAGATATCCTGAAAACTTGTGTTAAAATCATTGAGCTGTATAAAAAAAATAATAATAACATATATTGTATTTTTTTTTTCCCACAGCAGAAAACAAAATATTGGCACTTTTATAAAACATTACATTAAATTTATTACAAGTAAAAAATAATTTAAGTCACTTTTCTTTTTACCTTGAAAACTTACATGTGCTCTTTCACAAGTATTTTGAAAAGATAGAGATACATAGAGTCAATTTTTTTTCTTACATATCAGAAAATAAATCTTATAAAATACAAAAATTTAGTTTAATTATTCTTAAAAGCAATACACATAAAGTTATGAAGATAAATTTCTCGTCCAAATTCTCTACAATGACATCATTTACAAATGGTTACGTAAAAAGCAGTACAATAATAAAGAACGGCAATATTTACATAATATATAATCGAAGTTTTAAATAAAAAAAATAATCTTTTCAATTTTTAAGTACATTTAATTATACTTAAAAACAGAAATTCTGAAACTTATGTAACTTGTTGTCCATAAGAATGTCATCATCCATAATATCTTACCAACAGTAATAATCCTCTTAATCTTGTTATAAATAACATTAAAAATGTAAATGTGTTGTAATATAAATTTTTAATAGAGATTTGTTATAGTTACTTACAGGAATTATTTGCTAAATAAATATCATCAAATGCATGAACACACATCAATCGTTTCTGGTCTAAATATTATTAAGCTGTTACACACACACACACATACATATATATATATATGTGTGTGTGTGTATGTATGTATATATAATTCTCGTATGATAACGCTGTTCGAGAAAAGACTTTGAACAAAAACAATTATTGCGTCTTTTGACACTTAATAGTATTCGTTTGCAAAATTCCTCTAATTTACCATTCAACGTTGGGCTTCTGATACTGCATAAAATATGTATGTATGCATATATATATATATATAGTAATTTACAGTTCAGTGACTAGCTGTAATTCATTGCTTATTCTACTTTTATTTTTCTAAGTATATTATATTTTACAATTTAGTGGTGATTTATCATATTTTGTTTCCGAATCAATTTAATGAAAAATATATCTCATGATACAAAATTGAATAAATAATTTGGATTTATTCTGTTCTTTATAGTATATTACCCGCCAAGTTTGGTTTGCTCAAATTCTTATAAGTAGCACATAATATATAATAGTCAAACAAATTGAATACCCCTCCCCCACACACACACACCAATAGTTTTAAGGTAGACATTTTTATTTTTTTTCCTGCAAAATAAATATTTTTTTAAATGCTAAAATTTACCTTCACGTATCAAAAGATCATATAATTAGTATAAATGCATATTTTCTTTTAAATTATACATTTAAAGACACATGTTTCTAATTTTAATTTGCAAGCCATCATAAAACTCAAAGACTATCAAATTAAATATTTCTCATTTCGATGTATGTAATTAAGTGTTATCCAAGTAATTAGATATTTCTTATTAGATTTGCATTTTCTTCCCATTGTACTTAAATTAATGTAATAAAACAACATTAATTTTATACTCTTCCCTGCCTTCAACGATTAGAAATAGCTAAATTCTTATATATAGTTCACATGTTCACGAGGAATTAGTCAAACGGATATAGTTTATTTATTTATTTATTTATTAATAGCTTTAAGATACTTTTTTTTTTTTTGCTTTTTTTGAAGTGAAAACTTCTTTAGGCGCGTTGAACACTTTTTGGGTGAACAAAAATCAAGGAACTCGCGTCATCGTCACCGAACGCTTTCCATGAGCTATTGAAGTGAAAACTTCTTTAGGCGCGTTGAGCACTTTTTGGGTGAACAAAAATCATGGAACTCGCGTCATCGTTACCGAACGCTTTCCATGAACTATATGTATACTGTGTATATGTACATAGATATACCTCCGTGCATTATTAGTATACATTATATATATATACAAAGAGTATATCTCTCTACATATATGCCCATATATGTAGCGCATGGCGCGGCATGCCTCACACACACACACACACACACGCAGACACACACACATTCACACAGACATATATATATATATATATATATATTTAATGTATACTAATACGAGTAGTATACTGGCTACTGGTATTTGTCTCTTTCTAGTTCTATACGCTATGTATGCATGTACTTTTTCCACAGTACATACATAGTTCACAAAGTACAAGAACGTGCTTTTATACAGACTGTTATATTCTTCTCTTGGCTTTCAATATAAATTTTCAAATAAATAATTTTAAAAATATTATTTTAGTCATATTACAATATTAGCACTTCTTTACAAACCAAAAATAATGCAAAAATAATAATCTAATAGATCGACGATACAATTCATAAGTTACTTAGTTTTCACTTCTGTCGGCAGTCCCCGATAACTGCCCGATTTTTTTTTTTTTTTTTTTCTGTACAAGATAATAAATTTTTAAATGCTGAAATTTATCTTCGCATATCAAAAGCTTATATAATTAGTGAAGAGGCAGAATGATCTTTAACTCATTGTTTTACATCCACATGTTTACAAATTTAATTTACCCGTCAGTTTACAACGCAATGGATTTATCAAATTAAATATTTCTTACTTGAATTTATCTAATGAATTGTTATTTATCTAGATATTATTTTTTTATTAGATTTGAGTTTTCTTCACATTCTATATCAATGAATGCACGAAAAAAGTATATTTTATAATTAACCGAAAGTTTATATAATTAGTAGAAATGCATGGTGTTTTTTAAATTATTCTCTTAAGGTCACAGGTTTTTGTTTATAAATTTAATTTAGACGTCAACATAAAACTCAAAGACTTTATAAATTAAATTATTTCTTATTTGAATATATCTGAGTAAGTGTTACTTATCTAATTATATATGTCTGATTGGATTTGCTTTAGCTTCACATTATATTTGAATTAATGAAGGAATACAACATTAATTCAACACTATTCTCTGCCTGTAATGTTTAGAAATAGATGAAATATGTCAGAAGTACGTTTTATGTTAAATTAAATTAGGTGAAGTGTTCTAGGTCTGTCTTTTGTGTATACTTATAGTTTAATATTCTAATTAATTAAATCTAAATATATATATATATATATTTAAACAATGATCTATATATGTAATAATGTAACTTCATTCCAATTTCTAAATTAACGTTTTGACATTTTATTTCCGCTCTGTCTCTTTATACATATATAATCGGAAATTAAACTTACTTCTTTTATTTATTTATTATAATTATTATAATTATTATTATTAAGTTTTTGGTGAACGAGTTGAACGTTTTGCGGAAAAAATCTTCGCAAGTTGTGGATTATATTTAAATTATATATACATCAATATAAAATAATATCTAGAGGCATAATACTAGAGAAATTTATATGTGTAAATTAAAAGTAATACATACTTTCATTTAGCATCAGCAATATAAATAAGGAATATGGGAGGTTATATTTACTTTCTGCTTGTTTTGTTGTTTGAGCCTCCCTTCCTCCGTCCTTAAACAAAGGTGTAAAGTTTCAATGCATTTTTTTTTTTTTTTTTTTTTTTTTTTTTTTTTAATTTTAGCTAAAAATCAATAAAATAATATGATACATAAAGTATCACAGTTACTCCCCTGGACCTTCCGAAAAAGATAATAATTAAGGGTGGATTAAATAAATTTTAATTAGAGAAATCGTTAAAGGGCCTACTTTTCAAAATGAGAAAATGAAGAAATTTTTTCATTCAACTTTTAGAATAATATTAATAATAATAAAAATTATTTCTCGTACAAACATTTTTATTTATTTACTTATTTTATTTTATTTTATTTTATTTATTTATTTATTTATTTTGTGTGTGTGTGTGTGTGTTGAGTAGTATGACATTTCTCTTTTGAATAAAAATATTATTTTTGTTTAATTTAAAATAGAAAATTATTTTTATTGCAGATTATATATTTTTTTTTATTCAAAAATGTTTTCTGACTGCGTACAGGATATCACAATTACAATTTACTTCATCTTTATAATTTTTACATTAAATGAAACAAAGCATTCCAATTAGGAATCTGAACTTTATGGTTTTAATTATTTTAATAATATGGAGTTTAATTAATAATTAAATTTGAAATATGAAATTACAACTAAAATTTTTATATTTACACAACTATATTGTTTTTTTAGAATTCATTTGTATTCTCCCGGGTTACGTGTCATTCTGTAATTCTGTCTGTCATCGAGCCACTTTTCTACTATATTTTGACTCAAGGGTCATCCCTATGAATATATGTAACCATGAGTGATCAGTGAGTGACCCATGAGTCCCCTATGTGTGACCAATCAGCGATAAATGAGCGGCTTGTGAGTAACCAGTGAGTGATCCCTGGGTGATCAGTGAGTTACCCGTAAGTAACTCAGAATATCAGAAAATTTTACAGTATTTAAATGATTTAAAAAGATTTGCGCTCTGCTTCATTTTAGTTTTAAATTTAAATTTCGATTTTTTAATTTTAATTTAAATATATCCATTGATAGATATATATTAGGACTGAGAACTATTATTCTCAATCTGCGGATTTTTACGATACCAGTTTTCGATATTTGAACATTTATCGAAATCTAAAATTTATCGAAAGTATAATTCAATAATTTGAAAGCAATGCTGTAATTAAAGAAAAAATAAAAAATAAAAAAATAGTTCTCAATCCGACACTAAATTCTGCTTTTACGAGAATTTCACCAAAATATTTATTTATTTATTTAAGAAAAAAAAATTAAAAATAATGTTTATATACCGTAATTTAATCTGAGATCGAAAATTTTCTGCGTATTTAAAATTACGTGGTTGTAAAACTCACATAAAGTTTCCAAAACTTGATTAAAAAAAAATAAATAAATAAATAAATAAAAATAAAAGATATTATTCCTACGGTTGATATTACTTCTATAAAATTCAAAAATTCAAACTATATAACAAAATGCAAACAACCTCGTTGCTTTCTTTATTCTATTCTATTTCTTAAAACAATTTTTATAGATACCACACGCACCACATAAACTTTAAGTTTTACATCTACTTTTTAAGATAGCACGCGATCATGATTTATATAAAAATTATATAATGTCATTTTTTTAGTTATTTTTATTTCATTTTGTACGCACACTTTTTATTTCCTAATTCAAAATTATTGAGAAGAAACTTTTTCGATAGTGTTTGTTTCGATACTGATTATTATTAATTTTCTTTTCTTTTCTTTCAAAAAAAAAAAAAAAAAAAAAAAAAAAAATGGCTTTGATGAAATTCTGGCAAAAGCAGGATTTGGTATAGGACGGATGACTATTAGTTTTTTTAAATAATTATTTAATTATAACATAGCTTTAAAATTATTCAATTATATTTTCGATAAATTTTAGATTTCGATAAAGGTCCAACTATCGAAAAATGACACCACAAAAATCCCAGATTGAGACTAACAGTCAGTCCTAATAATATCCGGTATCGGAAAAAGTTGTTTTGTTATTATTCGCATGAAAATATATTTTATTATATGTGGAAAAATAAATTAACTCATGAATTTTTTTGGAAACAAGTATAAATTAAAATAAATAATTTAATAAAAGTTTAGAAGTTAGAATTTCTAATTTTATTTTTTTAGTACTGAGGAATATTAGTCTCAATCTATAAATAAAACGCCGTCAATAATATTTTATGATGAAAAAAGTTGGACATCAACTTTAAAAAGTCATCTGTAGAAAAGTCATCTGTAAAAGTCATCTGTAGTCAACTTTAAAAGTCATTTTAAAAAGTCATCTGTAGAAGTATATAACAAATATTCATCGTGCGTTCGGAATTTACATATGTGTTCATGTAATATGGTAAACATATGCGATAAAGTTTTTTTTTTTTTTTTTTTTTTTTAGTAAGTAAGATTATTTTTTCGATTTAATGAACATAATAGATAAAATATCCATTAAAATCTGGAGATAAGTTGAAGATAAATATACAAAAGTTTTTTTTTTTTTTTTTTTTTAAATACTTTTTCACCGGCGTTCTAAAAAAAAAAAGCAAATAAAGTAAATAAAGCAAAATAAAGTAAATAAAGCAAAATAAAAGTAAATAAAGCAAAACGTCCTGTACTCAAACCAATTAAAAGAACAAAAGTATTATGGGTGACGAAGTATGCTATTATACAGTAGCGTGTATATTTTAACTGGTTTCAAAAAACTTTTTTTTCTCCTATTGAACAGAACCTATTATTTTTACTTCATTTTAAACATTATTTCAAAATGTATGGTTGAAATATATTTTCAGTCATATTTCAAATACTTTTTTGAAATATCATGGGCGCAGTGAGCAAGAAACATTGAAATTTAAAAAAAAAAAAAATCTGCAATAAAGGAATTTCCTATTTTAAAGTAAATCAAAATAATATTTTTGATTAATAGAGTAATGCCATACTAGTGAACACAAAAGAAATTTTTTTGCACATGCATTGATTTAAAAAAAAAAAAAAAAAAAAAAATTCTGAAAGTTTATTGAAAATTTCTCCATTTTACCATTTTTAAAGGTAGTCTGGCCGCTTAAATAAACAAAGTGAAAAATCATATTAGTGTGTTTCAATACCTCTTCCGAGTTTTAAGTTATTTAATATGCTGTACGTATTCAAATTCCTTTGAGGTTTTTTGTAAAATAAATATAAATGGTAAACTTACAGTATTAAATCTCTCTCTCTTTCTTTTTTTTATCATATATATATATATATATATATATTTATATATTTATATCATATACACGTGCATATTGATAAATTTAACATTATTAATCGAGTCTGTAAATAGTTCTTGTCTGTAATGATATATATATGTATATATATATATATATTATGTTCTAATAATAGAACTATAAAGTCTACATTCCTCAAAATTTTGCACAAATTGTGCGACAATAACCTATAATATACCTGCTACTTTTCGTCTAATACGAAAGAAGTTTAGATGCTGATGCACGTCAAATATATTTTATTACATATGAAATTATAGAAAAAAAAAAGTTTTATTGTGTCCCTGTAAAAGAACTATGACTACTATTTTCATCAAATTAAGGAAAATGACCTATAACACATCTGCCAAGTTTTAACTCAATAGAATAAATCGTTTAAAACCTCTTTCACTTTCTGTAATTTGAATACATAGGCCACAATTAAAATGAATTTTTATGTGTGTTCATTTTTAAAAACTACAAGAGCAAGACTCATCTAAATTTAGACAGTTTATTCGACGATGACCTATAATATACTTACTAAATTTCAAACCAATCGATCAAAGTGTTTAGATATTACGGTGTTTACTCACACACATACATATCAACACAGTAAATATAACAAAAATTAACGCACGCGAACATAAAATGTATAGATATGCAAAAATTTCATAGTCGATTTTTTTTTTTTATGATTACTTAACATTCTTTACATATTGTAACGTTCGGAAAGTTAATATATATATATATATATATATATATATATATATATATATATATATAATGACTATGTAAGATATCGTCTTTAAAGTCACAAAATTAACTTTGCTTGGACATTTAGTATTTTTGCTTTTTACTTTCTGCATACTTAATGATAAGAAAATATAAAAAATGAAACATAATTTCAATAAATAATTTGAACCACCTGGATTTGTATTAGAAAATATAGAAGAAAGTTTCGTGAACGCCCCAACAAATTAGTTTATTTTAGGCATATTTATTAAAAAATAATATTTACATGATTAATTTATTTATTTTTTTCGATTCTTTATTTTCTGAATTTATTATTGTTTTGCATGGTAGGTAGAATGTAAGTTAAAATATTTTATTTAAAAAAAATATCTTTAAATAATAGTTGAAAACTGGAAGAAATATACTTTTTACTATAGTCGTTTAAATTAAAATAAAACTGTGCCAAATTTAAATTTAAATTAAAACTACTTTTAAAAATAATTTATAAAATTCCCTTATCAGTTGAAAATGTGCTGATTCAACCCTGCATCATATAGCCCGGTAAATATATATGACTCTGCGCAAAATTTTACTTAATTGTCAGTTTCGGTTATAGTTATAGTTATATCTCAAATTGTATAATAATAAACCAATCATTGTCAGAAAGCTTATTATATTACACATCAGCCATTGAAAGTCATTCTTTTAGTGTCATATTTAATAACCTAAATCTGCGACTAGAACCAACAATACAGCTACACTGCTTTATAGTTAGATATTAGAGATATTAGAGATATAATATATTGAATATTTTAAATATTCACCCTTCATTAGATATTTAAAAATATAAACGTTTTTCTAATACGTTGATGCTAACCAATTTATTAGAAAAATTGCTTGATTTTACTGTTTATTACTGTATTACGATACAGTTTTATTTATTAACTCATAGAAACATTTATTTAATAAATTACTTTATAATTTTTAAAGTATTGATTATCAGTAAATTGACTTAGGACGATATTCCTTGTAATAATTCCATAATAATACCGGGACCTATTTCACCGGGATATTTTAAGTTTCATTGTTAAGATAATTGAATTTTCACTTTGGATAGGTAACTATCTGAATTTAGTTCAGATTGTAAGCGTCAAGCCTCTGTTAATTAGACATCATCAGGTAAGCGATAAGAGGTAAGATAGTGGAAGTAAATGATTTAGCGTCATAGAACTAAATTACTATGGGAGTGGATTGTAACAACGACAGAGTTATAACTAAACAATTTAAAGAGGAATTTAATTAATTGATCAGCAGGTAAAGAGGTTGATATGATTAATTTTAGATATTGAACATATTTAAAGAATCCATGAAGAATTTCTGAAATTACATTTCAACAAGAATGGAATAAAATAACTAACTTGTTTTAAAAAATTCAATTGCTTTGCATTACAAAATATGTCATTTGCAAAAGTAAATTTGTACTGAGAAAGGTATACGTAGTATCACAAAATGCAAACTATACGAACTTTAGATGGAATTATGATTGTTTTAAATAGTATTTAGAAATTAAATTATTACAAATTTCTAACCAATCGGTATGTTATCATTTTTTTTTCATTGTTATGTATTTGGTTAAAATAGCTACGCTTAAAGGAATATATTTCATTTCATATTATTATTTTTTCTAAATAAAATTCTCAGTTTTTCCATTCATTGCACTTAATGCAATATATATATATATATATATATATATATATATATATATATATATATATATGTACAGTCGGTAACAAAAGTGTACAAACACTAGCAAAAATTCCTATGTAAAAAAGTACAGTTCATAAGGTTTTGTTAAATAAATCCTTATCGAATCATGTTATTAGACTGACTAAGAAAAGGATTCGACAAGGATTTATTTAACAAAACCGTATGAAGTGTACTTTTTTTACGTAGGAATTTTTGCTAGTGTTCGGACACTTTTGTTACCGACAGTATATATATATATATATATATATATATATATATATATATATATATATATATATCACTGACAAGTTGCAGATTAAATTAAAAACTTATGTTAAAATTTTATAGGAAAAATTTAAATACGTCCTTATTTGGAATTATTGAAATTAGAATCGTGAGGAACTCAGTTTGGGGTATTTCCTCTAACATAATAATAGATTATATATATATATATATATATATATATATATTAAGAAATTAAAATAAATATGAAGGAAAAACTGTATCTTAAAAAGATTATATTTATAAATTTCGAAATTTCTATTTTAAAAGTCAAAATATATGTTATAAATTCTTTTGCAAAGGCACCACCATTCTCTGAAATTTACAAAATTAGGCTTCATGGGCATATCAAACAAATGTCTGAAATCCTTTCATATCTTTTTGAATTGGATTTGATCCAAAACTTTCCACAGAACACATATCAGTCTTCCTATATCAAAATGTTTTTCTTAAAAATGTATCTTAAAAGATTATATTTATGAATTTCGAAATTTCTATTTTAAAAGTCAAAATAAATGTTATAAATCATTTTACAAAGGCGTCACTATTCTCTGAAATTTACAAAATTAGGCTTCATAGGCATATCCAACAAATGACTAAAATCCTTTCAATCTTTTTGAATTGAATTTGATCCAAAACTTTCCGCAGAACACATATCAGTCTTCTTATTTGAAAATGTTTTTCTTAAGTCTATATTGTGCTTTATCAACCAGAAAACATCTCAGAGGAAAACGTGCACTTAATAAAATATTTTTCCCCTATAACTTGAGATTTTCAGTCACATATTATTAATTTGAATTTAGTGTTTAAAATTTAAGGAAATCGCATAAGAAACATGAATGGTTTCTGGAAAAGTATAAAGTTAAACTTTAAATCTAAGTTATACATTCGAGGAAATTCTTGTTATTGCAGTAACTGCAAAAGAAATGTTTATTATTATTCATGATTTATAAAAACAATTATGACGTTTATAACACATTAAAAACGTGATTATATGAATTGGATTCCCTGAAAAGTTAAATCTATTTTATTTTTTCCCCCTTGTTTTACAAAATCTTCAAAGTGATATACATATCTAGGTTTAATATTTAGGTTACTAGGATCAATATCTCTGGGATCAACGTATCACATTAGTTTAATGATATTTTAGAAGATCCAAAATGTTTGGTCAAAACCAATGAGTTCTATAATAATATTTTTTTTTCTTCTACAATAAAAAACAAAAAAATCGCCACTCCTACAAATTATTACACTAAATTTATTGAAAATAAAAAATAAATTTTGAATCATTTAATTTTTTACCTTACAAATTCTCTTGGTTAAGTTGTTTAAAAATACGCATGTACACGAAATCATTTTTTTTTTTTTTTTAAGAAAATAAAGTACATAAAATACAAAAATTCAATTTAAGTATTCTTAAAAGCAATACACCAAAAGCTATGGAAATAAATGCGGTGTCCAATGTTTCCACATGAACAGCAATACAGTAATAAAGCCCCATAATGTTTACTTTATATGCTGCAAAGGAAACAAAATTCGATATCTGATACCATTCTTGCAGATTCTTATGTAAAATGACCTCCTGAATCCGAATATGACCACTATTTTGCACAATCACCCGTCGTTTTTTTATTACACCCCCCTCCCTCATTTTTATCATTGTTTGGTAATTTTATACCCATCAGTTTGATTTAGAGAGGAACGAGGATTATTTTAACCGTTAAATATGTCTTCTGACCTAAGGAGCTACAGAGGTAGAAAGTTCTAAAGCTAGAACATTTGTAGTAAGGAGGAAATTTTAGGGGATTTGTGCCCAGAAAACAAAAGTAAAACAATAAAAAAAATCAGTTTCTCCTTCTTCTTTTTCTTTTTTTCGCAATATTTCTCTTATTTTTTACATATTCCAGCTTCCAGTTTGCCATTTGTTTACCAAACACACCAAATAATAAAAATTATACAGTGATTTTTTTTTCAAAATGTTGGTAAAGTCTTAAAGCACTCGCAAGAAAGTTTGACTCATTCATTGTACAACGTTTGCTTTCACTCCCACGTTAAATTTTTTGGGCAGCAAAAGATGAACAGTAAAATCTCCTGCTTTGACACGTGTTAAAGGTAATTGCTCTTATCATTGTAGTCGTCAGTCGTTATATACCTTTAGTACACGTTTTGCGATAAGAGAGTGAACTTTATGGTGTTCTCGACGATGGTGATCTTGTTTGGTGGTCTTGTGTGGTGATTTTTAACACGTGACAAATTAGGATATTTTAATGTTCATGTTTTACTGCCCAAAACAGTTAACGTGGGCGTTACTGAAAGCAAACGTCGTACAGTGAATCAATCAAACTGTCTTCCGAGGGCTTTGAGACTTTACTAACATTTTGAAAATAATTTCACTGTATAAATTTTATTATTTTGGGTGTTTCAGTAAGAAAATGGTAAACTGGAAGCTGGAATATGCAAACAAAAGAGAAATATTGCGGGAAAAAAAAAAAAAAAAAAAAAAAAAACAGAAACTGATTGTTTTTATTGATTTTCTTTTGTTTTTTGGGCGCAAATCCCCTCAAATTTCCTCCTTACTACATATGTTCGTGTTTTTAGAACTTTCTACCTCTGTAGCCCCTCAGGTCAGAAAACATTTAACGGTTACAATAATTATCATTCCTGTCCAAATAAACTGATGGTTATAAAATTACCAAAGAATGATAAAAATGAGGGATGGGGGTGTATCTAGAAAACGGTGGGTGATTGTGAAAAATGGTGGTCATATTTGGGTTCAGGAGGTCATTTTACATAAGAATATGCTGAAATGGTGTCAGAGAATATGCCGAACAGTGTAATTAGTGCTCTAATTTGAAAAAAATTGCGTTTTACTTTTTTAAGTACATTTCTATTGAAAATGTACTTAAAATCTAAAAATGATTTTCTTTTCAGATTTTAAGTACATTTTGCACATAAGGAAAGGTACTTTCCATACTTCATATTTTAAGTCTCAGTTTTTACTTTCATAACCCGACTATCGTAGGTAATGGACGAATTGTATTTGGTCCAAAAATTCGATATCGAGTTTTCATCTGATTTACACGTTTTAAGGTCTCCTGGATCCAAAAATAGTAGTTTTTGGCAATTGGTCAGCTGTATGTAGTACGTATGTGTGTATGTGCGTATGTATGTGGGAAACTCACTCTCGAAACTAATAAAGATAGAACGACGAAACTTCAGAATCGAGACAGGTCTGGTGTTCAGATAACGTTTTTAAATTTTGATGAAAATTGGAAGATCAGAAGTGGGACATCGGAGACCGGCAGTGGGACAGTAAGTCCATATATCAAATATGGCTATAACAATTTTCTTCAAAGTTGCTATATAAACAATGTACAGTGTGGTCAGAAAAAACATGATAGAAAGTAAGCGATCATTGTGGAAAAAAGACAACATGCAAGAACATGAAACATATTTTATTGAATAAAAATATGAATGACATTTAATATACAAGATGCTTAAAATGTCTACAGTCCCCGACTATAGTGTTATAATGCCGGTTCCAAAACTCTTTTAAAATCCGCTGGAGTGTGTCGTAATCAAGCGCATCAATCTCACTTCTGATAGCCAATTTTCGAACCTTAGTGAATCAGGGCTATTCCTATAGATTCTAACGTTGATGTAACCCCATAAGAATAAGTCACATGGATTTGGGTCCGGACTGTATGGGGTCCACTCTATCCCATGCCCCGTGAATTTCTCTGCATCCAATGCAATCAAACGCTCACCAAACATCGTTTCAAACCACGTGAAGACGTCAGAAGTTTTTTGGGGACGAGCCCCATCTGGCTTGAACCAGTACCGGCGTGTCCTGTTGAGATGACCCGCATCAGGGCCAAAGTGACGCTCTCGCAACTCTCGACACTTCACTCCTGTGACCACACCATCAATAAATATCGGACCAATTATCTGCTTCGACGATAATGCACACCACACCATGACCCTTTGTGGATGCAGTGGAGAGATGGCGCTGAGATGAGGATTTTCTGTACCTCAGTGGCGCCAGTTTTGTTTGTTCACGAAACCATTCAACTGAAAATGGGTCTCATCACTGAACCAGATCTTGTATACCAGATCTTGTTGTGGAACCATTTTTAAGTTCCTCGATTATGTGGTTTGCGAAATCTCTCTACTTCACAGTATCCCCCCCATCCCTTTAGTGGCTGTCACATTTGGATTTTGTATGGACACAATCCTACTGCTTTCATTAGCCTTTGCAATGCTGTTTTGGATATGCTTAATTGTTAAGCCGTCTGTCGAGTGGAAGTGGTTGGCTGATCCTCAAAGTATGCGCGCGCAGGCTCCCTGATGTCGTCAGTAACAACTGCTGATTTTCATCCCGACGCCTTTCTTTTTGCATCCTAAACACACTCTGTAGATTCATATCTGTCCATCAACCTGTAAACAATGAAAATCAGTTGGAGATTAGGACCATTACATCAGTCATCTGATGGCTTAAAAATCACTGCGACTTTAGAGCGCTATAACTTACTGCGCGATTATCTCTTCACTAAGCGTCCTTTTCATTTTGAACTCTGAACGACATGTCCGTCGAACGGGGACAATACATTATTACGTTATTCTCATAAAATTTTCCTACGATATATAACCGATCTTAAAAAGTTTGTGATTCTATATTGCTTATTCTTTATTTCCGGTAATTAAGCATTCAACTGAAATGTCACTATATGTGCTATTATAATATGGAAGAATTATATTTGCATCAATACATTTGAAATCAGAATTTTAAAATACTTTCTATCATGTTTTTCTGACCACCCTGTATAAGATGCCTTTTCGAATGATATAGTTTGTTAGTTTAAGAACATTGATAGGCCTCCTGTATAAATAGCTCAATTTCATGTGTAGCAAGTGCATTCCTTTAAAAACGTCTGTACAGATTATATTCAAACTTGCCATATTAGCTCCCTTTTAAATACCCCTTTGTATTTAATTATTGTTTTCGAGTGAATAATTGATTCCACGAAGTTTTGGTAAAAATTGATATCTCATAAACGGTGCTAACGATTTTCTTGAAAATTGTTACATATATTCATTTGAGATATCCTTTCACATGTATTACGTGGTTATTAGAGGAAAATTAACAGTCATCCTACTTAGGAAGGTCAGTTTTGGATCTCGGAAATCCATGTTTAAAAAATTAAATCTACTATCATTTTTCTTTCTTTCTTTCTTTTTCTTTTTTTTTAAATCGCTATGTAAACTTCGTTTTATATGTCTTTACACGTTTATTAAGTTTTTTTTACAGGAAATATTTTAGGTTTCTAATTCATTTCGTCAATTGTTAGTCATCTCATCACATTATATTTTCTGATCACATCTCCAAAAATTGCATGTAATATGTGTAATAGTGGGTAATGAAATTCGTGTGGTTGTTTCACACCAGATTTTTTAAATTATGTGATAATTTGTTTACTTTGAAAATAAAAATGAATTATGATACTGATTTACTGATTTTCAAATGTATTCTTGTTATTGCAAGTTAGAAGAATTTTGTTAAACAAATACCTTAAATTACATAAACATACAACATTTGTTTCTGCTGGAAATAATATTTAGCTTGTTACACTCCTATATTTTTGTTTGTTGTTTGATGGTAGTTTTCTAATAATTATTTTTCAGCAGAAGCAGTTATTCTGTCTTTAGGCCTTTTATGATATTTTTTTTACAAGAATCACATAATTTTAACATCCGAAGTTTTGCATAAAAACCTGTTTGATATTAAACACAAAATAATTTAAAATAATTTACCACTAGCATTGAAATATTATTTCATCTATTTTTATTGTGTTTAATGAAATGTTCTTTTTTAAGCCCGTGCATTTTTTTTTTTTTATTATTATTTTTTTTTTAACAATTAAAATATTTAATAGTGCTTTCTTTCTATTTCTTTCTACTTTTTTCTAGTTTTTAGTTTTTTGTCTTAAAGCGTTTTGACTAACATTAAATTCATTAACTGGTTTTATATATGTACTAGCTGGCTTCGCCCGCTAGCGGGTCAGTATTTTCAAATGAATCACTAAAAATAATGAATCACTAATAGAAACTTTTAGTGTTAAGAAAAGAAAAAAAAAAAAAAATCATTTCTGATTGGGTAAAAAGTCGGCCCGGGTCCCCACGCGCTGCGCGCGTATTCCTTCCCTGACCCTACGTGCCCCCTAAAAAAAATCATTTCTGATCGGGTAAAAATGCGCACCGGGTCCCCACTGCCTTCGGCAGCGCAGTACCGTGCGCGCTGCGCGCGCACAACTTAAGGGATACACGCGCTGCGCGCGCGTATTCCTTCCCTGACCCTTCGTGCCCCCTAAAAAAATAATAATTTCTGATCGGGTAAAAACTCGCACCGGGTCCCCACTGCCTTTGGCAGCGCAGTCCCGTGCGCGCTGCGCGCGCACAACTTCAGGGATACACGCGCTGCGCGCGCGTAATCCTTCCTTGAGCCTTCGTGCCCCCTAAAAAAAAATCATTTCTGATCGGGAAAAAATTCGCACCGGGTCCCCACTGCCTTCGGCAGCGCAGTCGCGTGCGCGCGCACAAGTTAGGGGATACGCGCACGGTGCACGCCTATTTCTTCTCCACCCTTTCAGGCCCTCTTAATTAACCTACGTATACCAATTTTGAACGATCTAACTCATTTGGCTGAGATGCAAAAGTAAACGTAATGAGGACACCTCGAAACGTGTAAATCTGGTGAAAACTTTCGATAATTTAAAAGAACTTTAAAATATCTTTCGAATGATGTATTAAAAATAATTGAATCATAATTAGAAATTGAAATATTGAAATTTGAAATTATTACAGCGCCATCTGGCGGTACAAATTTCTGTATTCCACTGTTCGATTCCAATTAAAAAAAGCTTTCTAATGATGTATTACTTATGAAATTATTTTAATTAGTAGCCGAGATACAGAAGAAAATTAATTCAGGACACCTCAAAACGTGTAAATCTGTTGAAAACTTTAAGTAAAAAAAAGAACTTTAAAATATCTTTCCAATGATGGAGAAAAATAAATTAATCGTAATTAGAAATTGAAATACGCGCATTAGAATATTGCAATTTTTAATCGCAGAACCAATACATGTGACCTCGCTGTTTTTTTTTTTTTTTTTTTTTTCTTAGCTTCCGTGGAGTAATGAACCTCTTTGAACAGGTTGCTATGGTGATCTACATTATTTGATTACGGTTTTCATTTCCGAATGAAGTAAAGCATTTGCAATGGTTTTTTCATCGAAGACTGCCGCGATACTGAAAATTGAAAAATTTATAACTCATTCAGTTTTTGAAATTTTCTCTCAATCTTTTGGGAGTTAAATTATGAAATCGAGATGTATATACAAAAAAAAAGGAAATGATTTATCTCTAAACGCTTTTGAGTTATAAAATATTTTGCGAAAAAATCGATGTTTCGTAAAATCTAAAAATATGGATCGGTAATCCGTGTTTTGTAAAAATGTTTATATGGTTCGAAAGAGGATTAAATGGCCTTTCTTTATATACCTGTTGTTAAGAAATGGAATTATTACCCTGTCGTACAGGGCGTTTCAAAAAAGACGACCGCGAAAAAACGAAATTTTCGACCCTTTTTAAAACTTTTTTTTAAAATATAAAAAATCCGTATTTTTAAAAAAATATTGTACCGTAAGAATCGGTAATAAATGCTCTTTCTCCTCGTACAGGTGTATTTTCGATATTTCCAACAGATCGGAAGCGATCGCTTTTCAAAAACCCACGAAAATTTCCCTCATTGCTTTTTCTTTCGAGGTAGGCTCTTCTGTAACAAAATGGCGGTCGCCCGCGATTTCGAATCGTTTTTTCGTTAGACAATGGTCGACATTTTAATTCATATCTCCGCTAATTAGGGTCGCATCGTTTAGCAAATTAGATAACCCTGATCTGCGATAAATTCTCTGTCCGACGGTACCTGTACGAAGTCCGTGCGACCTTTAGCGGCGGAGCCTTAGCCGCGTCAAGCCGTTTCTCACAGACACACAGATGCACAGACACACACACACACGCGTACAGATTTTAATAATATAAGAGATTTTATATAAAGTAATTCTATACTGTAAAAAATGTGCCTTTTTTGTTGTTAGAAATTCTCTGTAATTTGAGAAAATACGTGTAATTTACGAAAACATTGCGTTGTCAGGACGTATTTTTTTAAATTACAGAGAATTTCTGGCAACAAAAACGCAAACTTTTTACAGTGTGATGATATCAAATCTGATTTTTTTTATCCCAAGTATTATTTTCTTAAATTCTTTTATATAGCGCAAACTTTTATGTGTAATTAGTCAAATGAATAAAGTTCTCATTTCTTTTAATAACTTTAGGGTGATACTATTTATTATTACTTTTTTTTGTTTCTATTGCTGAAATTTATTTTCGTATATCAAGGATTATATAATTAGTAAAAAAGCATAATATTTCTTTAAAAGTACATGTTGATATATTTAGTTTACACTTCAGCATAAAACTTTAAGACTTCATAAATTTAATTATGTTTTATTTGAATGTATCTAATTAAGTGTTAGTCATTTAATTAGATATTTCTAATTAATTAATTAGATTTGCATTTTCTTCACATTATATTTGAATTAATTAGGAAAACAACATTAATACCATACTGTTGTCTGTCTTTAATGTTTAGAAATAGATGAAACATATAAAATTTATTGGTGGAAAAAATATCGCACTCGAATGAAATCATGCAGTTTTCTTAAGAAATACGTTTTCATTTCAAATTGAATTCGGTAAAGTGTTCTAGATCCGTCTCTATTGAATATTTAGATTAACATTCTAATTAATTCAATTTATACATTCATATGTATATTTTTTTAACAGTGATAGTTATATACAATTATGTTATCCCATTTTCATTCCAAAATTGATGCTTTGAGGTTTTATTTCAATTTTGGTTGTTTTTTAACAGATCGTCTGAAATTAAATTGACTCCTTTTGGTGATTTATTTTTCTTGTTAATGAAGAAGTTAAATTTTTACGGCTATATTTTTATAGGTTGTAGATCATCTTGATATTTATAATTTCGATATAAAAATTAATTCCCAATTTCTGAGGCATAATTTTAGAGATAATTGTATGCGTTTATAAACTGTAGGAAACTGTTCTATTTAGAATAAGAAATATCATTTCCTTCTTCGATATATGTAAAAAAAGCATTAGATTTGTGAAATGTTTTGACCACTTGTTTTTTTATGTATTCGCACGTTTTCAAAAATCATGAACTCGGTTTGTTAATTTTTTTAAAAAGATATTTGCCTTTTGTTGTTGTTGTTGTTGTTGTTACACCACGAAGTAAGATGGTGACTTATAATTCTTGAGATAATCACCCAACAGGACATTCTGCTATGCCGTTTCATCTTAATTTTAAGAATGGCAGATTAGAAAAAACTTTCAATGAATATACACAATGGGCAATATCTTTAATCAATTACAGTGAACTAAAGAAATTTCAAAGAGTTTATAATAAAATAATACCATTATATTTTACTATAAATTATTATTTATTTTATACTAGTTTTACTTATATTTTTGTAAATTTTTTATACTTAAGTGTAGCGATCCCTTCCCCCTTCGCAGAAAGTGGAATCGCATTCCATACGATATTTGTATGTTTTTTTGTTTTAAAGAAGTCGTTAACATATTTAAAACAAGTTATATAAAATATATAGTGGTATAAAATATAGTTTTCTTTTCATTTTCAATTTTAACCAAAAAAGTTTTTTTTTTAAAGTTTTTTCAGCCTAAAAATTGATTTTATATCGCCCGTTAGAATTATACTTGATGAAAAAAAGTCATCAGCATTTATTATATATAATATTTTAATAATTAATTTTCACAGCGTGATTTTGTACAGCAAAATATAAATGAAATATTTCATACTATATCAACGTAATAGACATTAATAGAAAACGTTTAAAATGTAACAATAATGCGCATGATATTTTTTTATTGCGATTTATAAAAATTTGATGTTATAGATTTGTATTGGATTGCAAGGTAAACTAATATGTAATTGAAATATTTTATTTCTAAAAATTATATTGTAATACTAAAAAAAAAAAAAAAAAAAAAAAAAAAAACTTAGAAAAAGAGGCCCTACAATAATTTTTTAAACTAAAATAAAATTGTATCTAAATTTAAAGTTAAAAAATACCTTAATATATTCCTAATATACAAGTTGGAAAACAATCGCAATATCTCAAGATTTCTTTATCAGAGTGAAAAGTGGAAATCCAGTTTTCCATTATATAGCATGTTAGATATAATACTAAGCCCAGTAATTTACCTAATTTTTAGTTTTAGTGATAGTTATATCTTTGATTGTATGATAACTTTAACATTACTAGAAAGACTATTATATTGCACTTTATAGATAAAAACGATGCATTTATCTTTTATTTTTATTTTTAATGATTTTTCTGATATTTAGTAGAAAAAGGACCAAATCTGCGCGTGATATCCACAATGTCATTTGAACTTCCCTGACTCTATCTTGCGTTCACTTTTTAACACATTTAACTTTGACCTATCACATTCAAATTAATGGATTTATTACAAATATGCTTGTTGTATCTGTATTAGTAGTTAGTTTGTAATTAACTCCTCTAAAAATGTATTTAATTTGTGATTTTATAATAAAGAACTGATTTCCAATAACATAACTTATACAGAAATCTCTTGTATTATTTCTGCACTGATACTTGGAACTATTTCACCGGAAGATTATAACTTTCATTGTTAAGATAATTGAATTTTCACTTATTATAGGTAACTGTCTCAATTTAGTTTCGATTCCAAGTGTCAAGCTACTCTTAATTGGCAAACTACATTATCAGATAAGCGATAAACGGTAGGATAATGGAAGCATTAAGGAAAGGATTTTGCGTCATAGAAATAAATTATTATGGAAATGGAGTATAACAATGACTAATATAGAGCTAAACGAGTTAAAGAGGAATTTAACTAATTGGTCTGTATTTAGAAAGGTTGAGATGGTTAACTTTATATATTGAATAGATTTTGAAGAAATTCTGATGAAATTCTAAAATTACAGTTCTACAGAAACAGAAATAAAAAAACTCTCTTTTTAAAAAACGTTAATCCGTTAATTGCTTTACCTTTCGACATATAAGAGTAGTAAAATTACACTTTTTGTACTTAGAAATGTACACGTAATATCACAAATCGCAAAATATACGAGTTTTAGACAAAATTATGATTGTTTCAAATATGCAGATATCAAATTTTTACAAATTTCCTTTCAATCGACATGTTATATATATAATTTGAATTATTTAGTACCATTGTAACACTCAGCAGACAAAAGATAGATGAAGATACCAACATAAAATTAAATTTTAATTGAGATTTATTTCGATTAAAAATAGTCACGGTAATAATTTAATTTGAGTACCAATGATTAGTAAAAACATGTTAAAGTACTTACGCAGAAGAGAAATGACACTAACATAACAAATAAGCCTAACGGTGAAAGAATTTGCAAAAACTATGAATTATTAGTAACAGTGAACATTATAGAGAAAAGAGAAAGGATAAAATCACCAAAGAGTTCCGTTAAAATGAAAAAAAAAAAAGGAATTCATGAATTGAAAATTGGAATTTTAAATGCCGAAAAATAGAAATGTTCACACATCAGGAAATTTGCATTTCTATCAGCATATGCAAGATTTCGGAAAACTGCAAAGCTAATTCCAGCAAATATACAGCTCAAGTCTCTATCTTGCAACAAAACAAAATAAAAAAGGAAATAAAATTAATCAATAACACAAACCAAAATTTAAACAAGGAAAAAGTAGTTCAAGCAATCCACATGTTAACCGATACTTACGGAGATAGTAGAAATAAACAGGTTGCCAAATGAACATTAGTAAAAAGAAAAGATTCAAAGTTTAGAGACGATTAATTGATTTAGGTGCTACTGAAATACTTTAATTGATTGCATTATTTGTTAGTTATTAGTTATAATCTTTAAAAGCTTTTAACAATTTTAAAAAAGTGAGTTTTAATTTTAACGTTAACCTTTTTAAAGTTCAGTTTAATTTTAACTTTCAACGTAGCGTGAGCAAGCGCCATCTCACGTGAAAAAATAGATTTACTTTTAGGTAAATACTTAAAATGTACGGTTTAACTTAGAATTTTTACTAGTTGTGTTAATTTTTTTAGTCTTAAGCAATCTCATCCAAATGCCATCATGTCATCATTAAGACATTATGATTATTGGTGAATTAATTATTATTTATTTATTTATTTATTTTTTACATTGTATTTTTTTTATGAAAACACCAAATTTGATTATTCCTGTAATGAAATCGGAAGTGTGAATAATTAAACAAAATTTAAGTAGTAAAATTTGAACCTTTCATAATATCAACCAGAAAAAGAATATGTATCCTGCAATTGCAATAATACTATGCTTCTTTTTTTTTTTTTATTATTATTATTATTATTATTATTATTATTATTAAATTCATCATCACTCCCAACCATACAACCATACAACAACACCCTTCCTCCCTAATCAAACATCTTCCCTACCAACCTCTACATTTATTTTATTTTATATATATATATATATGCATTTGGTTAAACTAGCTATTCTTTAAGTAAAATATTTCATATTATTATTTTTTTCCAGAAGTTTTAATACCTATATTTCTAAATTGTAATCCTATTGATTAATATAAAACGGGTGTCTCCTAAGTCTCCTTTTAAAAAGAAAAAAAAAAGAAAAAAAAAGCAGTAAGAAAATTAAAGGATTGTGGATAATTAAACAGGATTAGTGAAAAAATTATTTTCTTAAAGGGGGATTTTGCTTTATTTTTCGTAAGGAATAAAATATTTAAAAACTTCGTTGATAGAGGGTGCTTCACAGACATAATAGCACGAAATATACAAATCAGAATCCTATAAATTGCAGGGTTTACAACTAAAAGTTATTTTTTAATTTTTCGTCTACTTACGCGTGTATAAAATTTTAATTTTACTCATCTTCATTGGTGTAGTTAAAGAATATTGTTCGCTATGAAAAATCTTGCATCCAATCGGATGTGCTACACGTTGCAGTTAGCGGTGCTGTAAGTTGTTTGTAAACTAAAATTTGTGGAGAAAGCGGAGTCATATAACAGTTATATGCTTGTAAACATTTTCTTGCATCCAAATAAATGTATTTTTTCATAGAAATGTGTAATTTGTTCCCGTACAGCAACCTCTATCCATGAAAACTTAATTCTTTTTATTTATCAAAAAATCCCCTTCATAAGAATAATTTTTTTAAGACTGCGTTCAATTCTTCAGCAGTAAGGGAGGCTTAGATTTGTCTTTACTTTGTATAGTCTCACTAGAAGAAATCACGGAGTTAAATCTAGTGATCAGTGCAATGATAGTAAAATTACAAGAAACGTCATACAATTTTAACATTGGAACAAATAATGTCATCTATAATGGAAAAACTCGGAATTACAATTTTTAGTTTAAGATTTAATTAATTTGTTTTGTTTTTATGTATTTATTTATTTTTCTTTTTGATTAAATGAAAATATTTACGATTAGAACTATTTTAGCGTTATTAAAACCATTAAAAATTACAACGTTAGGAACGCCGAAGCGAAAAAAAATATATATAAATATATATCGGCGTTCCTAACGTTGTAATTTTTATTGGTTTTAATAAACCAGCGCCAAGTGTCCTTTCAATATTTTAGCGTTAACTTCACTCTCTTATGCCGCATACTTGATTTTTTATTAACGTTTAAAAGTTGTCTTTTGTTCCACTATGTATTAGAATTACAACTATATTACAAAAGAATTATTTTTCAACTGCTTGAAAATATATCAATCAAATGTATTCTAAATTGTAATTCAAATTGTATAGTTTGAAAAGAAATCCAAAAAGAGCATGATTAAATTAACACAATTTAAATAATCCATCAATTTCTTCTCAGATGACAGAGGTCTACTTTTGTTTATATTTCGTCTAGATAACTGTTTACTATGTTTCAAAGAAAACAATTCCCAACAATTATCTTCTTATATATAGGATGACGAACTGATTAATGAAATTTTCTGTCACCAGAAAAAGTTTTTTGATAGTGGAAAGAAAAACACTTCTATTTATCTTATCTAGTTTTCTATTTATCTTTAAGAGACAAATAATATTACCTGCGAAAAAAAAAATATTCCGCCTGAGACTGTAATTAAACATTTTTAAAAGAAGGTAATGTGAATGGTAATTTATTCTTCAGAAAAATATCTTAACGTGTACATTAGTTTAGTAACCAAAATGTTTCTTCTGCATTGTCTGTATATGTCCATGCACTGTAAAATATTTATTAAAATAACATTTCATAATAAAAACATATGATACTGAATTTACTACAATACTATATTTTGAAAGAAACTCTACTTTGTGCCCTATAGATGCTATCTAAAATATTAAATTATTGTAAGATATTTTTATTTATTTATTTACTTATTTTTGAAAAAAATGTTCATATTAAAAAGTTAAACCCCTTAGTAGATACTTTCCATAAAAAGGAAAGTGATGATACGTCTACATGTACAAAACAAGTTTTCTTTGTTGATTCTTATATATATATATATATATATATATATATATATATATATATATATATATATGTTTGTGTGTGTGTGCGTGTACATATATGTACATTTCTATAAAATTTTGTCCTCTGCTACCATATTACGAATTGTGAACAAAAATGGACGACTGGACGACAGGTTGAACGACACACACGAATTACTCTTTTCACGAAATTCAGTTCATTATTACCTCACCTAAAGCTGCCACCATTTTTTTTTTCACACACCGACACTTGGGCAATTTTCAAAGTGGTCAAATTATATTCTGGACACCACAAAAAGTATAAATTCATTGAAAACCAGAATTGGAATTTTTAACAAATCCAATACTTTCTTCTATTAAATATAGACGAAAGCAAAACTGGCATATCTTTTCTGTACGTGTCAATACACTACTGCAGTGGAAATTGTAACAATAACACCAGGTGGTCGTCCCACTGTGTATTTGTAGAATTTGTCTGATATTATAAAGACGATCATTTTGGCACCCATCCCGTGGGGTCTCTTCAGTATAGCTTAAAGGAATGTTTGCATTTTTTTTTCTTATGAGAAATAGAGCTTTTTTGTTCGTAAAATTAATTTGAACACCTGATTTTTTAAAAGTTTTCCAACGCACAGTGGGTGGTCAATTTATTAGATTATTTCAGACTTGCAAAGAAAATTTAAAATCTCACATTATTCACTATCGATTTATTCTAGAACCAATTATTGGACTAACAACAAATTGAAGAAAAGCGCAGGTACTTTGAATCACCCTGTATCATAATATGTACAAATGACTTGAAACTTTAGCACATTGTTGCACAATTTATGTACAATATTTGCATAAATTTTTTGTGGGAATTGTACAATTATTTAGGCAGATATAAAACTATTTTTAAAAAATTGTTAATTTTTCGGCAAGTTTTTTGCTTCTAACTAGAACAGATTTCCATAAAATTTACAAATGTTGCAGAAAAAAATTACAAAGCATTAGAGAAACATTATTCTGAAACATAAAAATCACACGGCTAATACTCGCCGAGATATGAGTGCATTGATATTTTTTGTTTTTTCTGCGCAAGCGCGAAAGATAGAAAAAT
Organism: Salticus scenicus; assembly: GCA_963930645.1. NCBI lineage: Eukaryota > Metazoa > Arthropoda > Arachnida > Araneae > Salticidae > Salticus > Salticus scenicus. Next base: position 79,858,157 of record OZ005660.1, read on the forward strand.
ATGTATTAGGTACATAGGTTGAAAGCGAGACATATTGGGCGACATTTGTCAAACGTTTTTTAAATAGAATAAAATTTAAGCAAGATGACGTCAAAAGAGCGTGCTAGATTGTAGGTATTTTCCAGAGTTGAAATTTCCCTAGGGGATTTTCACACGCTGCATATAAATTTGAAGATCCAATTATTTAAGCCACATTGAGGAAGTTCTTGAAAAAAGAACTTATAAACTTACAAATCTTAGTAAATAAATAAAAGTATGGTAGAGTTAAAAGCCTATAATTCTTAATTTTCATGGGTCATTTTATTTTTTGGTATCACGAAATTCACGGAAAATCTGTTTTGAAACTGAAACCAATGTCCACAGAAATTTCCCTTTTAAAAATAAAAGTTATGCTTCTTAGAACCCCTCTCCATCTGTGTTTTATGAAAATTTGATTAATTTTATTGTTATATTAATCCCTATATACCTCAATCGTAAATCCTCAAAAACGTAAAGTGATTTCAAAATACTGCATTGTTAACATGTCATCGGATATTCAGTCATAAAAAATAAAAGAAATAGAAATAAACGTAAGTAGCTTTATAAATTTCAGAAATCAGAAATATATCTAATCTCGCTGCTTTCAGTGATGTAATGAAAGTGATTTTGATTCGTTAATGCATACAAATTGAAGGTATTCCAATTTATGTGTACTATAATTGCAAATATTTGTTGAGGAAAAGGGTGTAAAAGTAAGCATTTGGGACTATTTTGTGTTTTTCAACAACAATTTTGTTGCTAATAGTAAAGAAAAAATCAAATTACAATCAAAGAAAAAAAAGTGAAATAAAAAGAAAATATCAAATCAAAAAGGAACGCAGACATTTTTAAAAGTTTGAAATAGACTTAAATGTTCGTAAATATTTAGAGACAGAAATGTCTCCTGACAGAAATTTCATCGGAACAAAATTGCGGCTCAAAAACGGCGGAACCAAAGTGGTAGGACCAAATGCCATGCTTCGATATTTAGTTATTTTCGCTATAATAAAGTATATTATAGGTACAAGCATCACTGTAAAATATATTATTTTCTTTTTTTGAACTGAAAATCAAAACTATACATTATATTATAGTATTTCATGATGACTTAAACATTAAAAAAAAAAAAAAAAAAAAAGTATTTATTATCAAAAGATAAAATTTAGTTTAACATAAAATAGCGGTAAACTAAAAGAAGTGCTGTGACCATAACAAACTTTGCAGGGATGGCATAAGTTGAGTTCGAATACGTCGTATCAGCTTGCGAACTACGTAAAGCCAACTCTTGCCTGCTCAAGATGGCTGCAACAATAGCTGAGCTAATGGATGTGACATATAGAATCTACTGAAACATTAGCTCCAGCAGGAAAGATATGAGTGGGTTTGGCATACGTTGTATCAGCATGCAGACTACATGAAGTCAACTGTTGTCTGCTCAAGATGGCTGCAGCAATAGCTAAGCTAATGCAGGAGGCATATAGAATCTATTGAAACAGTAACTCATGCAGGAAAGATATAAGTAGAGTTTGCATACGTTGTATCAGCATGCAGACTACATGAAGTCAACTGTTGTCTGCTCAAGATGGCTGAAGCAATAGCTAAACTAATGCAGGAAACATATAGAATCTATTGAAACATTAGCTCCTGCAGGAAAGATATAAGTGGAGTTTGCACGCGTTGTATTAGCATGCAGCTTACATGAAGTCAACTGTTGTCTACTCAAGATGGCTGCATAAATAGCTCAACTAATGCAAGAGGCATATAGAATCTATTGAAACATTAGCTCCTGCAGGAAAGATATAAGTGGAGTTGGCATACGTTGTATCAGCATGCAGACTACATATAGACATACACATGCAGATCTCTTTCGTGCGCAAGACGGCTGCAACAATAGCTGAGCTAATGCAGGAGACATATAGAATCTACTGAAACATTAGCTCTTGCAGGAAAGATATAAGTGGAGATGGCATACATTGTATTAGCATGCTGACTTCATGAAGTCAACTGTTGTCTGCACAAGATGGCTGTCACAATAGCTGCGCTAATGCGGAAGACATATAGAATCTACTAAAACATTAGCTACTGCTGAGTTATTTAATGTGGTTACGATTTTGAAATTTATGTTTCACCTCTTACATCATTACTTATTGCCATCTCCTCTTATGTCATTCATTCAAGATCGTTCTAATATTAATAACTGGAGACTTGGCGTTGGAATATTAAAACCCGAAAAAACTACTACGTCAGAAACGCCAAATAAAAATATTTGAGATGCATACAGCTGTTTTGGTAGCCTTAAGCGTACCGTCTTCAGTACAAAAAGAATTCTAAAGACGGTACGCTTAAGGCTACCGAAACAGCTGTATGCATCTCACATATTTTTCTTTGGTGTTTCTGACGTAGTAGTTTATTCGTTCTAATATATTAACTAGTTATAGATAACTGTCTAATAGCTGAAAAAGCTGCATATCAGCGCTACATTACAGCTGGTATGCACCGACAATAATCGGCTTCGTGTTTCATAAAAACCTTTCTCATATTCATATACAAAATTTAGAGCACTTATTTTAAATAAATGCTCAATCTTTTGCCCTACAACCAAGTTTAAAAAAAAAAAAAAAAATTCTTCTTAAATCGACTGATACCTACAAAATCTGTTTCAGTTTTTTTATAAATGTCACTTCATTTATCATGGTTTGTTTTGTTCGTTTACTCTACAGACACTTAAATATGTATTTCACGTAAATGCTGGTAATGTTTTGATAACAACGCCACCTTGAGGATATATGCCAAAATCTAATCAATTTATATCATTGTATAATCAAATATTAAGATTTGTTGAATTCCGTGACTTACTTCATGAGATATAGTGTGGAAAATTTTTTCGTACATACACGTCGACACACAAACATATGCGCACACACTTTTAAAAAATGATTAAATCGTCTTGAACATGTCAGAAAATTTGTAAATTCATCGAAAGATGTGAGTCGAACATGTTCCCGAATCTAATACCCTTTTCTTATAAATATAATATAATAGAAAGCGATAAAAAAATATGTCCCTTAAATTAGGAAAACTGCAGCACATGCACCTCATATTGCCTGATAAGCATTCAGATTATTTAGATTATAGTAGCTATGTTATGTATCACGTTTTGTCCGTTTATGCTCAATAGGCAGTGAGATTTTTTTCCCCGTAAATGTTAGTAATGGCAGAACAGCAACGCCACCTTCAAGATTATTTATGCCCAAATATAATCCGTTCGAATTTATACCATATCTAACTTAATATTGATTTCATTGAATTCGGAGCATTCTAACAAGAGATGCAGCGTGCGAAAATTTTCGCTAATGCACACAGAGACATACAGACAGATGCGCTGATAAATATTTAAAGGTGACTAAATTGTATTATCGGCATCTCAAAATGATTAATTCTATCAAGCATAGGAAATCGAAAATTTTCAGGAACCAAATACCTTCTTACATAATAAGAAGAAAATAAAAAAGACAGGATCTGACAGATATTAGGATCTGACAGATTAGAAATGATTATTTCTTGTTAACGATATCTCAAAACGGGAAAATTCGTTAAAACTGGAAGGGGGAAAAGTCTAAGAATTCAGTAATTCCTATTTAAATACATGAAAAAGTGAATTACTAGTATTTCTAGAAATCTTATATTAAACCGAAAATAACAAAGACACTGTGTTATTCTAGATACACGGTTACATAAAATTTTTCATTTGTAAAATTTCAAAATAAAAATTTCGAAATGTCAAGCATCTTTGCAAATTATTAAGACTTGAATTAAACTGAAATTCTACTCGAATATACTATATAGAAAAGCTGAAATGAATCAAATATTTCAAAATGTAATTTAAAGTTCTTCTTAAATCTCGGCTTATCTAAATTGAACAATGGCACTACCCGGTCATACCAATAAATGAAAATATCTTATCTATTGTGAACTGGAAATGTTCCAAAAATCAGCACAACAGCAAAATCGAGTTTCTACGTATCAAAATATTTTTTTTTCTGAAATTGATGTTCAGCTTTATAAACCGGGAAAAACTTTTCAAAGAAAGCGGATATAGCAGGCATAAGCGTTTGCTTTATAAATGTATCTGTTTCTTGGATAAATAATTCATCTTTAAGCTTATGACGACATGATGGGTGGGAGGAGGGGGGTATATTTTGTTATTATTATTATTATATATATATTATTATATATATATATATATATATATATATATATATATTATTATTATTATTATTATTATTTTATTATTTTATTTTAGTTATTTATTTATTTATTTTTTATTATTTTTTTTTTTTGGGGGGGGGGGGGTGGAGGGTGGCTTTTTTTCTAAAATGGTTGTATTAGTCTTGGAGTTAGAAGAGTTGACATTGAAGATTGTGGGATAATTCCATTATCTGTAGTGTCATTATATGTTGATTGTTCCAAAAAATTAATGTCCATTAATGTCAAAAGATGGCTCGAAATCATTTTCTATATATTTATGACTCTTTTCGCATAAGTTTCATTTTTTGAACGGTGCCCCAATTTTTCAGTTCATAGGTACCCACCAATATGAAGTTAATCATTAGAGCAATATACTCAAGTAGACATAAGAAATTAAACAAAACAAAGCTTATAAGCTAAATCTGAAATCGCTCTTTAAATATTCAAAAATCATTTACAACTAAAGAAATGCAACATTATTAATAAAAACCTTACAACTTTCTTTTGTCAAGTTTACGTAAGTAAAACTTACTTGTACGTAAGTAAAAATTTTAAAAAGTTTGAAAATTGCAATTTTTAATCCTATTTCAAAACACCTGACCCGTAATGAGTTGCAACCATTTCCTTTTTGTTCACGACAATCGCTTGGCATATAGTCTAGATTAAAATGAGTGTTCCCACCTAAATTTCATACTTTAGTTAATATTAAAAATTCTCATTGTTTTGTCGAAAAACTGTTAGCACCTCTGGATTCAGAAAAATCGCTTCTTACCGAATTTGTATTGATATTTCTGATTTATTTTCCTCCTTTTCCGTTTTTAACCCGGATTCAGCAGAAATTGGCAGTCAGTTTGTGACAGAGAATGTAGGCTAAAAAAAAGTCTTTAATGAATAATGATAATAATAATAGTAATAATAATAATAATAATAATGGAAATTATATGTGTAATTTATTTTGTGCTTTATGCAAGCAATTTTTTTTTTTTTTTTTTTTTTTTTTTTTTTTTTTTTTTGCATGTAATTTTTTTTTCCTTTCTAAATATTAAAAAATTTTATGCAAAATTTCCATAAAAGCTCTATCTGTTTAATAATTTTTCTTTCTTCGAACAAAAATGTCTCTTTTTTTACATTAATATACACACACACTGTTTATATCTGAAAGGATTTTCCGAAACCTTCTAAATTCATGAAAAGAGCATATGTGATTTTCCAAATAAATTCAAAACTTTTAAAGAAATTCAATTTTAACTCATTTCGTGCAACATTATCCATCAATCCTGGCATAACGTGACATTGCGATAATGGTAATACTTTAAATATCATGAAAGTTTCAGTTGTTGGCAATTCGTCAGATTCCATTTTCTCACATTTCTTAAATAATCGTGCTGAAGAAAAGCATTAGACATAGATTTAAACAAAACGTTTTACTTCGATAGTTTGAAATTTTAAAGCACGCAAGACAAAAATAACATTCATAAATATTTTATTTTGGTTTATTTAAAAAAGCAGTAAATGATTTTTAAATATTATATTTGCATAATGAAAATTTGGAAAATTAAGCGTGTTTTGTCTTTAACGTATGCTACTTTTTTTTTTTTTTTTTTTTTATGAAAATTATTTGTATTTATCTAAAATTTTTAGTGCTGTAAATTCTAATTTTCTCTAAAATACTTTATAATGTTTTAAATTTAACTCTTATAACATACTTTTAATTGTTAAATTTTATTTAAATGTCTTCTAATTTTTTTTCATACGTGATTTAAATTTCCGCGAAAAAATATTAAACATTCTAAAGTATTTCTTTATGATTTATTCTCAAATCGATATACATTATATTTAAATTCGCATTTAAGTACTTTAAATTTCCGCATATTTTGCACTAACAAATAATATTTGTATAGATTAATTTATTATTAAATGCTTTGGGGGACAGTTACATTGAAACCCTTGAAAAATTTGACCATAAAACACCGGAGCATGGAGAATGTGCCGCAAGTTGGAAATGTGGCTCGGAGTGGAGCTTGGGGCACATTCTTCACCTTCAACATTTCAGACACCGACAATAGCCAGCTAAGACTAACGAAAATTCTAACCATATACGTGCCCTTGTAAAATCTGACGGTAGCAAACACCTAACCCTACAAAAACCCGTTCTATGGCACGGATGCTCAGCTGACAATACAGAATTGACTAACCAAAATAACTGACTAGCCAAAAAGTGTACTTGCTGAACTAGTCTCCAAAACTGAAAAGTGTACTTGCTGAACTAGTCACCGAAACTGAAAAGTGTACTTGCTGAACTAGTCTTCAAAACTAAAAAGTGTACTTGCTGAACTAGTCACCAAAACTGAAAAGTGTACTTGCTGAACTAGTCACCAAAACTGAAAAGTGTACTTGCTAAACTAGTCACCAAAACTCTACTCCAGACTAGGAAGGTTAATATTATTAGACAAAGAAGGCTAGTCGATAATCATAATTATCTGACCAGGAAGGTTAGTCAACAACCGCAGTTGCCAGACAAGGCAAGTTAGTCAGAATCTGCACTTGATTAAGACGGTTAGTCAGCAGCCAACAGGTATTTTACGAAGCAAACTAGTCAATTTTCAATGAATATCTGAAGAGGCAGGATAGTCAAGACTATTTACCTGACTAATCTGTCTGGTAATATTTGAAAAGGAAAACTAGTCTCTATTTGACTAAGTTGCCTCATAATATTTGTGGAGGAATTTTAGCCCGAGAAAAAAATATTTGACTAGCCTGTCTCATAATATTTGAGAGAGATTAATCAAAAAAATTTAATAGATTAAAATCCCTCATATTTTACGAGGAAGTGGCCTCATACTTGTTTGCAGGGGCTTTTGAAAAAGCATTGTTGTTAGTCTTAACCTCTTTACTTTTCTAATTGTTTAATCCCCCCTCCCCTTTTAAATGTTCAACCTTGAAAAAATATTTAAAAACTTTTCTGAAAAATATTACTTGTCCATCAACTGGAATAAAATACTCATAGCTGCCAACTTTTTCAATTTATTCCGGAATGTTGTTAACATTCGCCCTTTTCTTCATACCATATTCTTAATAGAATAATTTTCTTTAGCATGTAATTACAATTAAATATGAAGATAATTACTCCTCAAAGAATATGGTTTGAAGATAGGGCGATATACTAACAACATTCCGGAATCAATTAAAAAAGTTAGCAGCTATGAATACTGGAAATTTAACAAACTGCTGAAACAAAGAATTTGCTAGTTTAATCATTCTTCCCTACCTTTATTCATCATTAACGCACGCATTTATCCAACACTTTTTTATCAAGGCATTCCAAGAGGATTGTGGCGCCACATGATTTAGTCCACTTTTTATGCACATCCTCATACATGGATTTAGGAATATATATATATTTTTTTTCTCATCGGTGCTTTCATTTTATACGCTGTGGTTACAAAAATAAATGTAAACTCTTTTTTTTTTTTTTTTTTTTTTTTTTTAAGTTCCCTTTTTTTAATATTTAAGCCACCTGAATATATGTATATATATTTTTTTAAATAATAGATTTTTTCCACCTGATTAAAATTACAGATATGTACGACGATACAATGTGCTTTAACAATTGATACAGGCAATATAAACAATATGCACGATATAGACGATACAATGTACTACACTATAAATAACACCGAACTCCAAATTTCAGGTTATTTAAAGTTTTAAAATCATAAATATTAATGATATACTTTTTTTTTCATGGTGAGGGTGGACATAAAATTTGCATTAAAAACACTTTAACATATATAATAAGAATTTTTATTTCTAATCATCTCTGTAAATTTTATGCCCAGAGAAATTTTAATATATAACAATAATTTTTAAGTATTTGATCATCCAAAATAACTCTCACTTACCTGATAACATTACTTTCAACATTCTTTAAATGAAGAATTTAAGTGGCTTATTTAAATAAGATTTCTCCTTCATTAAAACTATGTAATTGAAATAATACATAAAAGACAAAAATCAAGATAAAAATAATTTTATTGAAAATTATAAATGTTTCATATACATGAAGAAGATTGCTCCATAATTTACATAAAAATGAATCATAATAATATAATTAGATAATAAAACATAATTTGTGTGTGCCAAAAGATGGCAAGCCGCTGAAAATTGTAGGAATAGCACCATCTTTAACAATTGGTTTATTTCTTGAACAATTGGTTTATTTCTTGGGACTTGATATAACTTTCCTTCTTTTTCATCAAAATAAGTTATAGTTTGTATAATTCCATCAGGTTTAAAATAGAGTTCACAAACCTTAAAAAAAAAAAAAAAAAAAAAAAAAAAAAGACATCAGGACATTACTAAGAAATACGTTATATGAGGTGTAAATTTCACCTCATTGCATAGGTTGCATTCAATTAAGAAGTTGCATCTATCATAGATGGCTTCATTGGAAATCAAATAAATCAATGAGGAGACGAAATATTCTATCAAAACCTTTCCTAATCTATGCATAAATTATTATATATATACATATATACATATATATGTGTGTGTGTGTGTGTGCGTGCGAAAACAGGACAGTTTGGAATCGCCTAGCAGAGGCCTTCATCCTGCAGTGGGTTGATAGAGGCTGAAATTGGTAATGATGATATATATATATTGTCATATAACACCATACCTTATAATTCGTATGATTACTTTAGAAAAGCAAGCACGAGATTTTTTTAAAAATCGATTTGGTTTTATAGATTTTTTTTATTAAATTATTATTATTTTTAATGAATATATCCCTGTTAGAACACTATTGTTAAGCATATTTGAAAGTTGACAACCATATTATAAATGCTATCGCTACATAGCAGCGCCACCTTTTGAGCGATTGACACCAAAAGTTGATAGGCACTAATTTAGGTCAAGGTGCATCTACATATAAATTTATATGTAATTCTGAACAGTAGTTCCGTAGATACAGTTGCCACACAATTTTTGTCACACATACATACACACACAGACGGACAGACAAGACATTTTCTAAAAATGGTCAAATCGTGGTCTAACCTCTCAAAACTTGTAAATCCGTCGAAAGACGGAAGTCGAAAATTTTTACAAATCCAATACTTTCTTCCATTGAACATACAAGAAAAAAAAAAGATGTAATTACTAATTGTATTGCGTTAAAAATCTGAAGGGAAAAAAAAAAAAAAAAAAAAAAAAAAAAAAAAAAGACTAATAATAACGATTAAACATTTATGTGAGTTGTGAACTTCAAGATTGCAAAAATGTGCTTCAAGGTCAGTGATAGTAGTTCATTGTGTAATGCTTATATTCTGAAAAAAAAAAAAAAAGTATCTTTATTTATTGCATTTGTTCGACGGGAATGTTTATTTACTATAATAATTTGGATTGCACAGATATATATGATTCGCAATTAAACATCTGCTTTGCTTTTATTTGTTCTAGAGAAGACGATAAAGAATAGTATTATTATCTGCCTTGATGGAATCAGTTTCCTAAATGTGTTTATTTTATATTGTTTTTTACTTTCTTCTGTGTTCAATAGAATAAAGTATTTTAATCGTAAAAATTTTCAACTTCCGCTTTTCAATGGATTTACACGTTTTGAGGGCTCCAGAACACGATTTGACCATTCTTAGAAAAATATGTGTCTGTGTCTGTGTATGTGTGAGACAAAAATTTTGTGACAACATATCTCAGGAACTACTGCAGCTAACTGCATATAAATTTATATGCAGATGTACCTTGGCCTAAGTTAGTGCCTATCAACTTTTGGTGTTATTTGCTCAACAAGTGGCGCTGCTAGACCACGATTTTCGCAATTTCAGGAAAGGCTATATCTCAGAAACTACTAAACGAATTTGCATAAATTTATATGCAGATAAACTTTGACGTAAGTTAGTGCCCACCAATATTTTTTGTCAACTTCTCAACAGTTGGTGCAGCTATACATCGACTTTCGCGTTTTCAGGAAAGGCTGTATCTAAGGTTCTGTTGTGTATAGTATAATCAAACAAAACTTGACACGTATCAACGTAGCCATTATATGACATTACGCAGATTCAATTTGGATGCATATCAGCCAATAAGTGGCGCTGGTATACTGCAATTTTCTCTGAGAACAGGATATGGCTATATCTCAACTTCTGTTACATATAACTGTACAAAACCTGATATATGAGGTAACCATTATGAAGAAGCATTTTTTAAGACTTTATTTATAGAGAATTAAACTGTCTTTCTTTTCTTATTATTAGTGTTAGTTTTTTCTAAAATGAAATTATCTGCATTCATTATGGTAGATAATTTTAATAAATAATAGTTTTAAGAAAATATTTTTACTGGGCGAATGAATTTTCCTATAGGAAAATATAGAAGAAAGTTTTGCGGTGGTCTCAACATAATAGCTTTAAATGAAATCACGACAAGTATTTCCTTTATATTTGCTTTGAAAATTTCGTTCACATAAAAGCGAGGATTGGATTTTATTAAAAATAAAGGTATGTAAAAAAACAACAAAAAAAAGTATGTTGTGGCCACCACAAGACTTTCTTTTTATATTTTCTAATACAAATTCGCTCAGTACAAATAATTTATTAAAGCTCTTATTTATTTAAATCACCTACCATACTGAATGCAGACGATTTTCATCTTAGAGAAAAATTGCATTGAAAGTACAAAGAAAGACAGCTTTATTCTCTATAAATAATACATTAAAAAATGCGTTTTCATAATGGTTATCTCACATATCAAATTTTGTATTATACACCATAGAAGTTAAAATATAGCTTTTCCGTTCTCGGGGAAAATTGCAGTACAGCAGCGCCACCTATTGGCCGATATGCATCCAAATTGAATTAGCATAATGTCTGATAATGGTCTTTTCACATATCATTTATTATTATTATTGTACGCAATAGAACTTGAGATATCTCTTTTCCTTAAATTATGGAAATCGCTATATAGCACCGTCACCTATTGAATTATTGATACCAAAAGTGGATGGACAATAATTTATCTCGAGGTAGATCCACCTATAAATTTATGTGTAGTAGTTCCTGAGATATAGCCTTTCCTTGAATTGTGAAAATTACTGTATAGCAGCGCCATCTTTTGAGAAATTGACATAAAAAGCTGATAAGGACTAGGTTATGTCAAGGTGCATCTACATATAAATTTATATGCAATTCTCTGCAGTAGTTCATGAGACATAGCATTCCCTTAAATTGTTGAAATCGCTAGAGACCCTGTATAATATAGTTTCCTAATATATGGTCTCTAGAAATCGCTATATAGCAGTACCATTTCTTGATGGATGGGCACCAAAAGTTGATTGGCACTAATTTATGTCAAGGTGCATTTACATATAAATTTATATGCAATTACGTGCAGTAGTTCCAGAGTTGCAGTCGCCACAAAATTTTTGTCTCTTTCTCACACACAGAGGCATATCTAATATTTTCTAAAAATAGTCAAATCGTGTTCTGGAACTTTCAATACGTGCAAATTCATCAAAAAACGGAAGTCGAAAATTTTTATGAATCTAGTACTTTCTTCTATTGAATATAGAATAAAGTAAAAAAAATAAAAAAAAATGTAAATTGCGAAATCTTTATTTCCAGGATGTAAATACGAGGTTATACTGTATTTATTTAATTTAGATATTAATAACAGTCAAAAAAGTTTTATAATACTTTTCTAATTTTCATACAATTTCTACAAAAGATACATATTAGTTTCGTTGAAGAAAAGAAAACAGATCCATACAAATACGGATCTATTTTTCTGGATACGAATAGGGAGCTCCGATACATGTCTAGCATGTGTATAATATTTAAATTAGTTACAGAGTTATAAATATGCCTATAAATTTACATTTTTAATTGTAAAAAATATTTTGAAAGGTGAGCAGTACGATAGCTGTGAATTGCAGTCGTAGATCGAATGTGCGCTATCGAAGATAAACAAACACAGAGAGAAAAAACACACAGAGAGAGAGAGAGAAAGGCTGGTCGTCTGTCTGTTGTTTCACAAAGAAAATGAAAAAAGGTTTATTAATTATTCGCACCACAGAACTGGCGTTGAAAAATAATCCTTACAAAACTTTGAATAAACACCATAAAAAAAAAAAAAAAAAAAAAAAAAAAAAAAAAAATTGCAACAATGGTTTCGGGTCGAAAGAGCACACGACCCTTCGTCAGGCGACCAAAGTAGGCACGATTACAGCAGTCAAAGCCGTGCATTACCACTTTGACTGCTGCACTCGTGCCTACTTTGGGTACCTGACGAAGGGTCGTGTGCTCTTTCGACCCGAAACAGTTGTTGCGAGATATTTTATTTTTATGGTGTCAATTTAAAGTTTTGTAAGTATTATAATATTCATGCCCACTTAAATAAAGTATTTTAAATTATTTGTTGTAAATTATTAAAAAAAGTTTTATTGTTAAATTGGAAATGTTTGCCATTTATACCATTAATGATAAAGTTTATATACCTTTACCGTGTCTTAATACTATTGTGGGGGGAAAATGTTACGTATTAAGGAACTATATTTGACAATTTATAAGTAAATCATTCATAATTACCAGTTGCAAATTACTAACATATATTTAACCTACTATATCTAAAATTAGTATATGCTGTAGCCATTACAAAATTTTCTTCTATTATTATTTAAAATAATAGCACCATATATCAGTTACAATGCACAAAGTAATTAACACAGCTTTTCACAAATAAAGATTTTACAAACTAATTTAACAAATAGATGCTGAGATACTATAACTATCTGGAAATTTACAAAGAGTAATAGTAGCGCTGCGCGTCATCTGATGTACACCCAAATTGATTCGGCATAGTTTTTAAAAAGTTAGTTTGGCATAGTATTTGGATGTATGACATACACCTTACATATCAAATTCGGTGCACATACATATCATAGAAGCTGAGATATGGCTCTCCTATAAATAGAGAAAATCGCACCATGCCAACGTCACCTGTCGGCCGATATGCGTCCAAATTAAATCAGCATAATAGTTCATAATGGCTGTTGCACATATCAAGTTTAGTGCATTTATATATCACAGAAGCTCAGTTACAGCATTTTCTTAAATGTGAAAAATTGCAACATACTGGCATTACCTGATGACCGATATGCACCTAAGTTGAATAAACAGTCTTTCACAATCGACTATTTGAACATTACGTTATGTGAAGTTCTACACAATAGAAGCTAAGATATAGTCTTTCCTTAATTGTGGGAAATTGCAGCATAGTAGCACCACTTCTTAGATGATTACAGGGTTGACAACTGTTCAAAAACAGTTTGAGGAGTATTCAGAGAAATTTTGAGGAGCATTTTGGCTACTTTGAGGAGCAATTTTAAAAATACATAAAAAAAAAAAAAAAAAGAAATAAACTACTCACAAAAACAAATTAACAATAATCATATGAAATTTAGAAATATTTATTGATAATCAAATATATTTAGCAAAACAGTGAAGAGAGATAAGAATGGGAAATGATTAAGTCTGAATATAAGCTTAAAACCCAAAAGTAATTTGTTTTTTACATAATGGCATATTTAAATAAAGGCAATATATGAAAGTAGATTATTCAGTTACATTAAAAAAAAAAAAGAAAGAAAGAAAGAGAAGCACAAAGGAAAAAAAATTGATTTCCAACAATTTTCATGAATGTCAAAATAATTATACTATCACATAAAAATCTAAAAACGAAATCATATAAATGTGTAAATGATCTCATCTCTAAGTCACTCCCTCTAATCTGCATAGCTTGGGACCATATGTTTTGTAAACTTTAGAATTTTGCAGATTATTGGTCATAATTTGTTTACTTATTTTTTTCCCCAGATACAAATGAAGATATAATAATAAATCATTAATGCTTTAAGTGAATGATAAAATAAAAGCATAATTATTTCAAATAAATCTTAAATAAAGCGTTGTCAATCGGCCTTGCCCTTAAAGTTCAGTAGCTTTGAATCCATTATTTTTATCGATAAATAATTAAAATAAACAATTTTTTTTTTCCTTCCTTCCCCCTTTCAGCTTGTAGTTTTAATTAAACACACTCTTAGCTAATGTAAACAAATACTTGTTCCTGTTCTGAGTCAGCAATATTTCGATCACTAGAATGTTTTCTTTCTTTCATTTTTTTTTTTTTTTTTTTTTTTTGTTTGTTTACTATTATTTATGAGTATTGTAGAATGAAGCGTGTGGTTCTTCAACTAAATTGTAAAAGTTAGTTTTATTTTTTTTATTTTCGAGATACGTTGAAGCGCTTTCATAGATAAAAAATAAAATTCAAATAATAATGTTTTATGCGGCAACTGTTGGAAATGCAAAATCAAAAGTTGATAAAGATTGGATAACGATTTCTGCCTAGATGTGTGCAAGAAAAAAAAAAAAAAAAAAAAAGAAAGAAAGAAAGAAAGAAAGAAAGAAAAAAGAAATTTTTTTTTTTTCAGTGTCTGCCACTATTCAATTTTATGTATTTAATAAAAAATATTTAATTAGGTGGTCAAGACTGAATTTGCGGAGCATAAACATTACTTCGAGGAATTGCGGAGTTTTTAAATTTTTCCGGAGAAACTCCGCAAAAATTGGAGCATTTGGCAACCAAGCTATTCAGCACGAATTTATGTGAAAGTGCATCCAAATATAAACTTTTGTACAATTCTGTTCATTATTTTGTGAGATACAGCACCCAAAACATAAAATTTTGATTATACACAGACAGACATCTCCTAAAAATGGTTTAATCGAGTTTAAGGAAATCTCAAATTTGTAAATGCACCAAAAGCCAGAAAAAGAAAATTTTGAAAAATCCAGTACTTCATTCTTATATATGTAGAAAATCAAATCAAAATTAATTTTAAGTTATTGTGGAAATAGAGTATACAACTAAATGTTTGCAAGAATTACTTAATTTATAGAGCATAGTTAAAAGAAAAAAATGTTGTTTAAACTGACACACCAAATAGTTTTTAAATTTAAATGTGTTAAGAATGAAACAAATAACATGAAATTAAGTACATATTTTTAACAAGATATCTTTTGTTTATCACGAATACTTAATATGCTGCGCATGAACAATTTGATTTTGAATCGAGAATACAGTATCTAATAATTTAAACTCATATTATTTTTGATTTTTTTTTTTTTTTTTTTTAAACACATATATATATATATATATATATATCAAATTTTTAATAACTAAAAATATCAACCTTTTACTACAATCATCAATCATTTGAATGAAACAAATAACATGAAGTTGAATATATATATAATATATTTATTTACCAAGATATTTATTATTTATCGCTAATAATTAATATTGTATATAAGAACAATTTGACTTTAAATTGAGAACAGAATATAGTATGCAACATTAAATCCATATTATTTTTGCTAAAAGTTGTTTTGAAAAAATTGGTGTCAAACATTTAATAATAAAAAAGTCATTTTTTTATTACATACAATTATCAACCTTTTGCCAAAATTATTATTTAAATTAAAAAAAATTATTTATTTAGAACAGGAATTAAAATAAATAAATAAATAAATAAATAAATAAATAATAACGGATAAACGAGAAACCTTTAAATTTTTTTAATTTATCTCATTAAAAAGTTTAAATATAAAAAAAAAGTATTAATATTATTTTTTATTGTTCTAAGATAGATATAATGTTGCAAACGATAATTTAAAAAACATACCTTAAAATTCGGATTTCTTTCAAAACCCCCATGGATAGCATTTTTCTATATCTTTCTTAAATTGACGTCCTTTGGAAATCCAAATACCTTCTGAACCATCTTTAGGGAAAAATAAATCATTACTATTCTGTGTATAAAAATATTAATATGAGCTTAATGTTAAAAGTGTATGTAAACAACTATAGCTTAGACAAATTAAATATACTTTTATAATACAACGATACGTAAAACTAGATTTATTATAACGTATTTTAAATTTTATACATTTTAAACAACTTTATAAATTAGAACAAATTCTAATTACGATTCATATTGTTAGAAGATTGCCGAAACTTTAGAATTCTACAAATTTACAATTTACTATTCTTACAAAGCTTACAATAAAATAAAGTATTTAGCACTTACTTTTGGCTGTAAACTCGATTCGCTGATTCTGATTACTAAAAAATCTCTCGTTCTCTTTCTAAAATGAAAATAACTCTAACGGCAGTTGCAGTATCCCGCCAAATGCGATGAGTTTAATGTTTAATTTTCGGTTTCGGTTGACTAACACAAGCTGTCAATAGGAGACAAAAAATAAATAACAAATAAAAAAAAAATAAGAAGAAGAACAATGTTTAGCTTTTGGACTAGCCAAACAAATTTTCTTAGTCAATTGACAAAACGGGAACAATTTTTTTTTATTCTCTCATCTGACTAACCGGTCAAATTTGAGGAAAATGAAAACTGTACCTGGGAAATTAGTCATCTGACAAGTTTTAGAGGCAAAACGGATCATCAGACGAAACACATTAAAGATACATGGTAAAATAAAACGACTTTTGTGTCTCATGACTAAATGGGATTGTCTGGCAGTGTTTTGATTGTTTAAAATTTTGCGTAATTTTGTGCAAATTTGTCAACGTACTTGACAAACGTTTAGTGTCATAAAGATGGCATGTCTCTTGACAAGTTTCGATTTTTCATTTTTCTGTGTGTTGACAATTATTTCCATAGCAAACTCCCGTTCTTTGTCGCCTCTTTTCCCGACCAGCTACCTCGCATTTTTCTTACGCATTTACCTATAGTATATATTCTCGAACTTTGTGCAGTGTAATTAATAAACGCATAGTTGTATAGTCATACACATACATTCAGAAAAATTCTGATACATAGTTTTAATTAACTGGGTTTGTTTTCTGCCAAAATAAAATTTGTAAGTGAATTTTGACTCGCTTTCTGTAAAACGATTGAACTGAACATGTGTATAACTTTGGTGACAATACATGCTATAGTTCTAACGAATTTGTAGGCGCTCTAATGCTATTTTAAATGCTTTATTTATCTTCATTTGTTGTCTATCAGAGTTAAATCTTGCTAGCTAGTTTTAATAACTTCCAATTTATTTCTTGAGTTGAAGTTATTTATATATGTATTACTAATGCAATAACAATGTATTCCTTGAGTTGAAGTTATTTATGTATGTATTACTACTGCAATAACAATGTATTCCTTGAGTTGAAGTTATTTATATATGTATTACTACTGCAATAACAATAGATTCCTTGAGTTGAAGTTATTTATATATGTATTACTACGGCAGTAACAATGGATTCCTTGAGTTGAAGTTATTTATATATGTATTACTACTGCAGTAACAATGGATTCCTTGAGTTGAAGTTATTTATATATGTATTACTACTGCAATAACAATGGATTCCTTGAGTTGAAGTTATTTTTATATGTATTACTACTGCAATAACAATGCATGCTCAAATATTAATGGAATTGGGGGAGTGGACATGGCTCCCTAGGTAACCCGGCTATTAATAAAGTTTAATTTAAAATTTAAACGTACTTTATGATTAATTTGAATCGATTAGTAATACGATTAGTTTTTAAAATTGCGGCTAAAACACTTACGTAATACGTAACGGACAGGGAAGATCGTCTATCGTCTCGAACCCCTAAAAATATTAAAAATTTAATTTAAAAAAGTAACTCAATTTTTATTATTTTATTAAGCGGAAATTTTGCTTACGTATAACTCTAATAAAAACACTGAAAAAAAATAAATAAATAATAATAATATAAATAAATAAATGAATAAATAAGTAAAAAATAAATAAATAAATAAATAAATAAATAATAACAATAAATAAATAAATAAGTAATAAATAAATAAATAATAATTTCTAAAATAAGTAAAAAATTGTAAATATTTGGGAAAAGCAATGTTCCAAATTGGAAAGTTCTGTTTATAACCCAAAATGGGTCAGAAAATTTATCTATTTTGAAATTACAAACTTGTTATGTATAGTTAGTTCACTATCTTATTTTATATTTTTGTCTATACATACGTATACATACGAAATGTTTACATTTAGTTTAGATCATCTACGCATGTTATTTAAATTTTTATTTATTTATTTTATATATATATATATAAGGGGTGAGTGATGCAATATTTCCTACAACGTCTTTATTTATTATAGATAAAAGTATAAAATAAGTTAGTGAACCATACATAACAAGTTTGTAAACTGTAAATATATGTTTTTTCAGACCCATTTTGGGTTATAAACAGAACTTTTTAATTTGGAACATTGATTTACTCAAATATCTTACAAAGTTTTTACAGTGAATAATTGTTTAAATAGTAACGGATTTACACATGGGGACCATAGGCCTCAACTCCACTTAAAAATCTGATTTAGAATTTTAACTTAGTTCCTATTATTTGATTTCCCTATATAATTATGATGATAATAAAACGCTTCAGCAGCAACCAACTTAGGGAAACTAGGGCCTGTGCCCCTATTCCAATTCAACATTTTTACTACATTTTTTTTTTTTTTTTTCATTTTTTTTTTTTTCAATTTTTTCAATTTATGTGGCATTATTTTATTATTATATGTGAAAAATGGTGTACTTATTGAATATTTTAATGCTCTAAATGTGGTCCCAGAAACCAATGCTCCGCTGGTTACTGAGTAAGCTTTTATATGGTTTTAAGTGGATATCTTGAATTCCGAAAATATCGCCTAATTTTATTCATAATTTGTGCGTGGTTTCGGAAACTCAAATTATTCGATTGAGGTTGTGTAGTTAGTCACTCGATGGTTTTTCAACCATCATTTTTCAGCTAGTAACTCGCGGCTCATAGGTTACTGAAGCCTTCCTTAAATTCCAATTATTATTATTATTATTATTATTATTATTATAAGTAAATAACGTTCGACCAACGTGAAAGTTTCGTATAGAAATTATTAATTTTTGATATTTTTTTGGAACTATAAATTTTTAATTATTTAGTTTTTCTTTTGTAAATTTATATTTCTATTGTTGCTAGAATATCTACAAATCAAAAGCTTATACTTCCTATATGTGTTATTCAATTCTGAACCGTTCTTATTTATTTATTTCGTATTCCCCACCTATGTACATGTAAATATGCGTGTGTATGTGTAAGTAATTATCAATTCATTTATTGTGAAAGAATATTTATATTTATATGTGAAAAGGGCTGTGATATTGGGATACAATGTTACTCTTTTAGCATTTTGCGACAAAGATGATTTTTTTTTTTCTTTTAAGACAACATAACGTTCCTCTGTCTGATTGTTCATTTGTATATTCGTGTTCTAATTTCTTTAATTATTTTATAATGCATTAACATTTATCTACGTTTAGAAATTTTTTTATTCATTAAAAATGAAAACTCATTTAAGATAAATTAGAGTGGAAGGCAGATTTTTATACGAACTATGCGAAAAATACCAGAGCCGGGAATCGAATCAGGGCTTTCTGCTTAACATGTGGATGCTCTACCACTGAGCTATAATGGCTGATAACCAGATAGGCACTTCTCGCATAATATTCGTTGGCAAGGTCACCGTGTCTGCAAACGCAGCTATATCAAGTGACAATATTAATCGTGGTACAACTTCAATACACCAATGTTATTAGAAATTTCGAGATCTAGCGCAATTTTGCCACGATTATATATTAGAAAATACTAAAAAATACTAGTTACTCTTTGATCGACTAGTTTCTGTATAGGGTTCCTAAAAAAAAACCTTTTTATGCTTTATGAATGTATTTCTATAAAGCATATTTTAAAACCTTCGTACTGCATAAAATATAAGCTTGTAAAATTAATTATTCGGATGTGCAGAGGAGTGTTTCTTAGAATGTAGAATCATATGGTACCATTATAATATGGTCAGCATTACGGTTTACACAACAATACAAAAATATTTACTTGATACGTTAGGGAATCGAATTGGAAATTGCTGGAAAATAATTTGCAGTTTTGATATGCTTTTTTAACACTTTTCAATAATGTTTGAAATTGATTAGGATTTCAGTTGACTATCTGTCTGCCTATACAACTATTTGTCTGTCTGCGCTTAAACTCCCGTTTATATATAGAAATTAATGAATCTGATAAATCATATTCGAGAATTCAATGCCAAAAAAAAAAAAAAAATAGCAAGAAATCAAATTCGTTGAGATTATAATAACTCACAGCATATTTATAATGTATACACACATATATGTATATATAATATATTATAATAGGTGAGAGTTGTCTAAAACGTGGACGGCGGGTCAAATGGGGACGCTCAGTTTCTCAATGATTAGCGCTGCCTTCTTTGAATCCAATAGTCTACGATAATTCTAATTCAACTATATGCAAGTTTGAATCTAGTTGTTGACATATTTAGCCGGTTCTGTTATTTTCTACAAAGTTTACAATTTTTTGCGATTTTCATTTCGATTTTGGCCGTACACTGTATTGGATCTTATCGAGTGACCGTTGAACGTTCGATTTTGGTATGTACGTTATGGATTCGTCTAAATTTAATTCACTTTTTCACATATTGTTTTATAGTTTTGTCTGACACGTATGCGAAGGGACACCACGTTTTAAGCATACGTCATGGTCGGCTCAAACGGGAACATTGACGGTAGTCCAAAACGGGGTCGTCCCCATTTTGGACGCCATGGAAGTAGGATAAATTTGTAATTGTTATTTCGTTTTTAAAGTGTTTTAAATGAGTACAAGTGCTTATTTATGTGTGTAATACATATGTGGAGAGGACGAATAAGAGACAAGAATGCATCACCCTGGACGCTACGTGACAATTTACTAGATCGGAAAACTTTTCGGAACTGCACTTTCAAGAGCAGCTACTCGCAAAATTCTATGAATGGATTAAACAAAAACAGGCATATATCCCTTTAACAGAGATGTGTTTCCTGAACATTTATTTGCGCCATCAGAAAAACCTGCTTACAACTCTTTAGAGCCTCAGTTAGCATAAAGGTGTGAAAATGTCACACCCCACCTTCCACTTCATTTGGAATATCTCCAGATATAGAACCCCAGAAATATTCAGCTTTTTACACTTCATCTAATAATGCCTCTACCACAAGAAACTGAACGTTTGCAAAAAAAAAAAAAAAAAAAAAAAGTGAATGACATGAGGAGAGGTAAAACTGTCATACTCACTTCATCACCTTACAAAGCAGAATTGAAAGACTGTAGAACAGGATAAAAATGCAAAGCAAAATAAACAGAAAAGAAAATTGGTCAAGAAACCCACCGAACCTAATCCTAGATATCCAAAAGCTAAAAAAAGAGAAGAAAAAAAAAGACCCAATATTATCATCTGATAAGGAACAGACTAGCGAGGACGCTTGCAGTTTCTGTAATGAACTTTGCATTGACTCGAAAGACAGAGAGGGGTACATTCAATGTAGCAGCTGTCGAAGTTGGGCACATGAAGTCTGTTCAAGTGTAAAAAAAAAAGCGATGTCAATTTCATATGAGACGTCTGTATTTCATTATTTTTGTGTCATTCTAGTAACTGTTGGAAATGATAACAAAATACTTTATCTGCATCTTGATTTTGCATTTACTTCACGTTTTCTTCGTAATCCAAGTTTTTCTAATAAAATTTCGCATTAGGACTTGAATTTACGTTATCTCTTATGAGTACCCCATTTTACCCGACCGGTCCGTCCAAAACGGGGACTTTGCACATTTTTCAGAAAAATGTTTTTTCTGCCTATACTAATGATATATCTTTTAAAACAACTTTGCCATCTGATAGTCCAAGGCATGTTCTAATCAGGAAATGCTTTGCTGATTTTTTCTTTTAATGGATTTTTTTTTTCGGACAGAGATACGTTAACGTCCACGTTTAGGACAATTTCCCCCTATATGTTTTCAGTCAAATAAAAGTTGAAAATATGTAACAAAAATAACAAAAGATAAACTTACATGAAAATTAATAAATATATGAGAAAAAATCATGAGTAAAACTTACTACAAAAACATAAAATAAATGATTTAAACTGACAAAAATGCCCCGAATGTCTTGAGACATACGTGTGGGGTTAAAGCATGCTTTTAATTGATCAAAACTCTCTCCCCCCCCCCCCCCTCAGGCAGACAGTTTATCGAAAAGCACATATAAGGCTAAAATAAATATGGATAAAATAATATGGAACAGACAAAAACTTATATGGATCAGGCATAAAATTGATGAAATAAAATGGAACAGGCAAGAAATTGATCAACATT
Source organism: Salticus scenicus (assembly GCA_963930645.1). Taxonomy (NCBI): domain Eukaryota; kingdom Metazoa; phylum Arthropoda; class Arachnida; order Araneae; family Salticidae; genus Salticus; species Salticus scenicus. The sequence goes on from OZ005660.1 coordinate 79,880,755, forward strand.
CACTCTAACAGCAGCATGAAATTCATAAGATTTCTAGAAAGACAACTAACCAAAACACGAAACCATCGAAAAAATAATGTTACAACGCCATCTGTATTAGATTAAAGAAACTAATACAATAAATATAGTTAGTACAGCTAAATTTAATCAAAAAATAAGTAATATTTAAAAGGAAAGATATATATATATATATATATTTATATATATATATACGCATAACCAAACATCTTATTTTTAACTCTCCTATTTTTAAAATCTTACTTTAAAACTCTGATATTTCCTTTCCTTTTGTAAAACATTTAATGCAATTATGTCACCGATAAATTTTGTGATGAGTGCAGAGTTTATCAGCATCAATAAATATCAGAGGCAGATGTGCACGGATAAATCCTATGATGCAGAAACATAATTTGCATTCTTTAAAGGAAGAATTTGGATCGATAAACTTATCTTTTCCAATACTTTTGGAGTTTCATTTCATAGTAGTGATTTACTAGATATCAGACATTTCTTTGAGATGATTTATGTATAAATTTAAATAAAAATACTGGTAGTATATTTCAGTTTTATATACATGAAGGAATTTAATGATAACGAAATTTATAAAGTATTTCTAATCAGTTTTCGAATAAAGTTCTTTTTTTTTTTCAATCGTTGAATATCACATTCTGAATATTTAGTAAATTATTACATTAAAAGTGTTTTTTTTTTTTTTTTTTTTTTTTTTTTTTTAATATTTCATGATAACTACTGCAAAATACTGTTAGAACCCGGTTTTCGGTATTTTCTAATAATTTAATATAAAATGCACTTAAAATTTGAAAAATTAATCTTAGAACATTTACATTTATTTTCACATTTAAATGTATGCTTATAGAATTTTTAAAAAGTGCGCGTTCCTTTTTTTTTTAAGAAGCTTATTAAGACTAGTGCATTGCTATTTTAAAAACGTGCTAATATGAAATATCAGAAGAAATTAAATACTTGCATATTTTGAATTTAATCACAGTTATCAGTGTAAATAATCTGGGAATTTTACATTGTGACATTAAAAGAAGAAAAATTAAACGTTACATGCAAAATAATGATGGAAAGATGCAAGTAGTTTTACTTATCACTGGATTCATAAATTTGCATTACAATATCATGTGAAGAAGTTAGAACATTTGCTAGAAAACCATTACAAATCTTATACACTATTGAAAACAGATGTTGATTTACAGTTTTTTTCCATATAATTACACTACAAACTACTGCATTGCAATAAATATTGTAATTTCGCGCTAAATAACAGTCACGGTTAATAACCTGTTATTATTGACTGTGAATTTACTTTTTCAATATAAACTTCGCTCCAACAGTTATACTTATTTAAAGAGAGAGTGAAACGCAGACTTTTAAAGTCTTTAATGACAGACCATGGGATATTTTAATACATCACTGTTATTTTTAACCGCTCACCGTGATCGAACGGTGGATCATAGTATCAGGATGAATTGGACGTAGCTTAATACAGTCATTTACGACTTAATACAGTATTAATGGATAACAGTACTTTGTTAATATTACAGGAAAATGTAGGAGTCTGTGCAGCCAAACTAAGCACACAATAAAATTTTTATCTGTGATTGTGGAGTAAATGGTAAATGCCCTCCGTGGAGTCTTTCTGAGGGTTCCTAGCCGGTATCTACGTGAGATTTGGGGAAAACCACGGAAGACTCCGAATGGCTGGGTCGATGACCCCGACCTGGGATAGAACCCGGCACTTCTCGTCTACTAACTTTGAATGCAGAAATACTCGGCCTCTGGTGGGTTTGAAATTTTACAGAAAAATCAGTTAAATAATCTATTTTTCGTTGCACCAAAATTATAGTACTGAATAATTTCAACTATTAATGTCATTTCTACCTTTATTTCATAATGCAACTCAAAAAAGGATTAAACCATGATAGCTCTATGTTTTGATTTCATTTACACCATAGTAAAATTCATTTCAAAATTCATTATTAAAAAAACAGAAGAATTAAAAAAAAGAAGAAAAGAAAGAAAAGAAAAGAAGAAGAAGAAAGATAAGAAGAAGAAGATGATGATGATGATGATGAATATATATATATATATATATATATATATATATATATATATATTTTCTCTAATGTGCTTCATTGATTCATCTGCAACTTTATAGTTAACTATATGAATAAAATATTTTATGAAAAATATAAAATATTAGAAATTATTCATCCAAGGACATTTTTGTTTTGTTCATGTCATTTTAAGAAACAATTGCCAAGTTTGTAATTTTTTTTTTTTTTTTTTTAACAAACCTGGAAAGAGATATTTGCATAATGTATTAAAGTACTTCAATTTATTTCAACGTATTTCTTTCTGAAAATTGTTCTAAATCTATTTCAAAAACTTTCATTTTAAAATGGCATTGTATTATACGAGCCTATAAAGCATTTTATAAAAAGCTGAGTAAGAAATAAAGTAGTTTTTCTTATTTTGATATTTTAAAGGGTTTTTAAATCTTTATTTGAAATACGTTATATTGTCATTTTTATTAACAAGTAGAGGAATGTAAATGAATGCGACATATCATTTCTATTTCTATCTGAACTCACCATAATAAACTGAAACATGTTAAACCCTTTTGTATTCGCTTTTGCTAACTTTCAAACATTATTAATGAGTTTTGATGGGGGGATTTTGTTACGACAAATAAAGTGTACATGTAAAATTTGTAGTTAATAAAAAATAAAAATTATTTTTGGATAATACATGCCAAGCGGGTAATGTGGAATACGTATGAAGGCAAATGTATGGGATACCCATTTCCTTAAAGGATAATATGGAAAAGGGTAGCATTTCCATAGAAATCATGAATAATTACAATATAAACATGCACTGCAAAGAAAAAAAAAACGTTAAAAGAACAGGAAAAATCTGGCAGCTGGGGTGCCAGTATTTTTCCATCAAATATACAGTTTAAAACTGTAAAATTGTATAAATGACATACATTTAAACAGGAATCCTGTAAATCAAACAGGTTTTTTGTTAAAAGCAGAGTTTTCTCCTGTATATTTGACGGCACCCCAGCTGCCAGATTTTCCCTGTACTTGTAACAGTTTTTTTTTTTTTTTCTTTTCTTTTTTACAGTGTGATAGTTTTGATTTTTATTATAAAAAAAAAGCAGTATTGAGAAAAATTATCAACATTCAAGTTTTACAAAAAACGTAAAAAATATGGAATAATTGGTATTTAATGTTACCCAGATCACCATCTTCGAGGATAAATCAACCTCATCCACCCGATGGTAGAAATAAGTTCATGTGAATGAGACAATCAACTAACTCAACTACCATTCCAGATACGGCCCTAGGTTTTCATTCATTCTTCTGCTTCTTAAATAGGTTACAGAACTCTTAATACTTGCCTCCAAAAAAGTCTGATTCTCGATAAAAGTAAAATTTGCATAACACAAAAACTGCTCTCCTCTCTGACACGAGGCGAACTACCGTTCCTATTTTAAGCCCCATTAAAGACGTTTGTATGTTTTCGATAGGTTGCAGCACTGTAGAGGGGACATAAAATAGTATTCCATTTTGAAACTCTTATTATCATATATATATATATATATATATATATATAGAGAGAGAGAGAGAGAGCATGGATTGTTTTATACGGTATTTCCATCATTTACTTCTATATGATTAAGAATATTTCTTGAACCAAAAAAATTATGTTCTCGTTGCTTCATTTACGCATCAAAGAATATCATTTAATATCGTTATTGCTCTTTTCATTTGCTCTTACACATCAAGAGTCTGGTAAAACGCGAACAAACAGATGCCTATTTTATTCACCGTTTTCTTCGAAATATTGTACTTTTTTACTTTCCGAACACTATAGTGACGAAAGTATTGTAATCATGTCAAAAATCCGAATTTGAAATTTTGATGTTTCTATACGTTTCGAGGCCCATTAATGAGTCCGTTTTCACTATTTTTGCGATGATGTATGTATGTGTGTGTGTATGTATGCGTGTATGTATGTGTGTATGTATGTGTGTATGTTTGTGAGTGAACACGCTAGAGTCTAAACGCTTTGTTCGAATAACCTGAAAGTTGGTACGTATATTGTAAGTCACCATAGTACGAACCCTATAGATTTTGGTGAATCTAGCTCTTATAGTTTTTTTACAGGGACACAAAGAAAAATTATTTATCATTATGGCCTATGGGAGCAAAATCTTAAAAGTGCGATAGCATCTAAACGCCTTATTCAATTGAGCAAAAAATTTATACACATATTGCAGATCACAAATACTCAATCTGTATAGATTTTGGGGAATCTAGCACTTATAGTTTTTTTACAGGGACACAAAGAAAAACTTTATCATTATGTCTATGGGGCCAAATTTTTAAAAGTGTGATAGCATCTAAACGCCTTATTAATCTGAGCAAAATATTTGTACACATGTTATAGGTCACAGTTGCACCAACTATATAGATTTTGGTGAATCTAGCACTTACAGTTTTTTACAGGGACACAAAGAAAAATTCTTTATCATTATGGCCTACGGGACAAAATTTTTGAAAGTACCATAGCATCTAAACGCCTTATTCAATTGAGCTGAAAATTTATATGAGATTATAAATCACTGTTGCACTAACTATAAGCATTTTGGTGAATCTAGCATTTATAGGTTTTTACGGGGACAGAGCGAAAAATTCTTTATCATTATGATCTATGGGCTCAAAGTTCAGTAGCGTTAAATAAAACAACGTGTAATAGATGGAGAAAAATACTCAAACACTCTATTATGGTTTTCTCTCTTTTGTTTGTTTAGCAACTACTCTTTCTTTGGTGAATCTAGCACTTACAGTTTTTTTACAGGGACACAAAGAAAAATTCTTTATCTTTATGGCCTATGAGACCAGCGATAGCATCTAAACGCCTTATTCAATTGAGCTGAAAATTTATATGAGATTATAAATCACTGTTGCACTAACTATAAGCATTTTGGTGAATCTAGCATTTATAGGTTTTTACGGGGACAGAGCGAAAAATTCTTTATCATTATGATCTATGGGCTCAAAGTTTAGTAGCGTTAAATAAAACATATATGGAAAAAAATACTCAAACACTCTATTATGGTTTTCTCTATTTCGTTTGTTTAACAACTCCTCTTTCTTTACTTTATCTACAAAACTGGTAATTACTCAATGTTCGGAAAGTCGAGTGGAGTCACTCCAGATTTTTTTTTCTTACTTAATGGAAGATCTTGTAAAATTTATAATCTCTTTTATTTTTTTTTTTTTACTAATTCTGTCTCTTTTTTTTCAACAGGTGATGCTGTAATCGATTTTAATACGTAGCGCACAGCCATTTCATTATATTTAGACAACACATTTAATGCAAAAGTTGTCGTTCTTCAAAAGTTATGTCCAAGACTGTAATTATGCGCCCAATGTAATGAATACTCTCTTCAGAAATACAATCGATGATCGTTCTCATATTTACGCTCATATAAAACGCAATGCTTTGCAATTCTTTTGGGTTTCCCTGTACACATAGCAGTTATGGTATTTACCTTATTTTCTATAAGGAATAACCACGAGCGAACTTAACAAAATAAATATAAATTCTAAGATTTTTCATGTATTTATATTGGGATTATAGCCCCAAAAGACAAAAAAGACAACAGAAGTCATAAACATTTTTAAACTTTGTTGAACGAACTAAAAACTCCATGGCAACAATGCGACCTGTTAAACTTTGACAGTTAACAGTACACCAAAATATCAAAAAAATATTTAAAGCCTGTAATATAAAATATGATATATCTCAACTGTATAAAATATGACTAGAAGCTATCTGATTCAGAAAACATATCTGCAAATACTATCATTAAGTGCGTAAAATAAAATATTAATTCTATTTTAAAGTTTATATTTCATGAAACAGTTATGCAATAAAAAAATTCCATGTTAGTGAGGTTCAGATATATATGTATCCAAAATAATATATCCGAGAAAAAAATGACTAAAGATGGTAATTTTAAACAATTAATTATTTTCTATTACGTTTAATATAATTAAAAGCTTATTGAGTGCATTAATTTAAGGGAAAATAAATAAGCCACAAACGCAATAAAAACTTTTATAATCTTTTAAACTAATATATATATGACGATAAGTTTTAATCATCCCTTCCATTTTTCGGTGCACGCTAGTTATCATTTAGATAAGAGTATAAGTCTCGCTTATAATATAATTAGAAAATAAGGCTCGCTTAAACTTTAAAGATTTTCCCCGAACACTTATCATTTTACATATCATTTCATACAGAGTTTAACTATTTAGAGACATTGCAAAAATTCTCTTCGCTTTAAAAATAAAGCTATCGAATTGAAATTAAATTACTTTTGGATTAAATTAAAAGTTTATTTTTATAGAGATAGCTATCGTAATCAATTTTAAAATTTTATAAAAGTATAAGCACGGCACCGAAAGATTTTATTAAAATAATTTTCCATAGTGTAGAATTTAATAATTATTTTTCTTGAAATTATATCTCCGATTTAATTTTCAAGCATAATTTAGTTTACTACCCGTATATACATTATTTTGGATGACGCAAACGTTATATATATTAAGGGGATGGTGGATTTTGAAAATCGTTCTTCGAAATTACTGCTTTAGAGTTATGAAATTTTGTATACAACTGCATTGAAATATATCAATATTAAATACGAGGGTTGTAAATTAAATAGTGGCAACTTAACCTTGAAACTCGCAGAAGAGCGGGCATGCGCAAATAGGATATGGGAGCGGTGAGGTGGCGCTGTTGTCGATGTGTAGAGTACAAAAAACAGTCGATCTGCTAAGAAGGGTAGTTGTTGTGTGGCGTTAAAATGAGGAGTTTCCTTTCCATCGCTCTAAAACATGTTTGTTGTTGCAAATCCGCAGTCTCATTCCGACCCGAACGGAATGCTTGAACCCATCGTGCTACTGTCCTATACGGTAAAGCATTTGTGCCACAGGCTTCCACTAATCCTCGATAGCATTCTGTTGCATTTTTTCCACGGGCAACTTCGATTTTAAGCCACGACCGCTGATCACCTTTTTAAACATGCTTTAGAGCGACGGAAACGAAACTCCTCACTTTAACGCCACACAAAAACTAACCTTCTTAGCAGATCAACTGTTTTTTGCACTCTACACGTCGACGACAGCGCCACCACACCGCTCCTATATCCTATTTGCGCATGCCTGCCCTTCTGTGAGTTTCGAAGTTAATTTGCCACTATTTAATTTACAACCATCGTATATTGAAACTTCTCGAAAACTATTAAAAAATAAATAAAATTCAAACTTTTAATTTAAAATTTTTAAATGCTCCATGCAAATGAGTTTTTAAATTTTTCACTTGATTTTACATTATTAAAATATATCAGGATATTCTAAAGGTTTTTGAGCCTTAAGAAGGGGATTGATTAATAAGTTATTTTAATAAAGAAATATAAAAATATTCCTTTGTCCATCTAAATGTTAAAAATTTGCAAGTAGAAGTTTGCAGAAGTTTAAATCTTTATTTATCAATGGTATTTTAAAATACACATACATTTTAAATAGGATAAAATACATTGTGACGTTGGAATGCCATTGATATTTCAATAAATATGATTTTCTTCCAATCAGTTGATTGTATAATTTTAATAACAATTGTATTTCTTTCTCCCATTATTTAATGGTGTTTTCCATTACCTGCGGCTTATTTCTGTCGAGCTATCTACATGATAGACCAGATGTTTCTGCCTAAAGGTTGTCTGAGTGAGTAATGCCGACCTGTTGTCGGCTTGGATAGCTCAGTTGGTAGAGCCTTGACCTTGTAAGTGAAAGATCCGGGGTTCGACTCCCGGTCCAGGCATTATTTTCACTCAGTCGGAAAAAATAAAATTTCAATAAATATGATTTTCTTCCCATCAGTTGACTGTGTTATTTTAATAAAAATAAATAAATAAATTAAAAAAAAAAATTAAAAAAACATCGATATTTATATTTGTCAAATCCAAATAGTTTTTTTTTTTTTTTTTTTTTTTTTTTTTTTTGAAATATTCTCACTAAGTGTTCCATGAAATTTTATTCGCACAAGGTTGCAGATTTTAGCGTTTTGTCTCTATTTTCAACCGCCATTGTATGAGCTCATCACCTGTGTTTGAGTTTATTTATATATTTTCTCGAAAACTTAAGATTCGTCACCATTTTTTTCTTTTCTTTTTTTTCTTTAGCATTTGGTAATGCGTTATTCATGATAATGTTTCAACTAAAATGCATTCATAAACATTTGTATAATTTTTAATACTCTTTTTATTTAATGGCATACCCGAATCTGAATTTTGTACAAGTTAATCTTTTATAAAATATTTCCTGCAATAATAAAATTCCACCACAATAAAGGTTGAATGTAGTTATCGCAGGTATTCTGAAAGGCAATCTTAAATCTTAAACAATGTACAGGGTTTGTGCTGTACATTTTTTTTTTTAACTCTTTCATCGCTTATTTTCTATAGTAATGTTTAGTCATAAAAAAACTTTTAAATTATTATTATTATTTTATTGTTATTATTATTATTATTTTGTGTGTGTGTGTGTGAATACTTGGAGAAGGCTCAAGGAAAAAAAAAAAAAAACGGATCCTTACCATTGACCTGTGTTAAAAACGTGTTCTTCAAATAAATAGAAAATTGCATAGAACTTTGCAAATGAACTCTTTAGGTATAGCATTCTAGAATAGAAAAATGTTTAGGTTAGAGTTAACAACTTCAAACTAAACCAATTAGAATATAAAGGATATAAAATTTATAATTTCGAATAAAATCCGAAGAAATATTTTTAATTTAATTAACTATTTCTTTCTTGATAAAATAATAATAGCAAAAATTATGTTTCAGTGCATTGATTTATAATGATTAAATTTCTATAAATAAAACATAAATTAAGCTTAAGCAGAAAGATATTATATCACTTAGAAAACAATAGAGGATTTTTAATATGCTTAAATTAACCATTTTTGTAAAATCGTTAACTGAAAATATATTTATTTTTCTAATTATTTTGTGAGATTATACGTAAAAGCTTTATTCTATACTTACTCTTCTTAAAAGTAAATGTAAATGATGATGTGCTTTAATTGTCCTTTCTATTATTCAATTCAAACCAGCAATCAATCACTGGGGATAATTAGAAATTAAGTTTTGCGTACATTTTAAAAGTTTTTCGAAAGTCCTATCAATTTTGCATGTCATTTCGTGCAGAGTTTAACTACTTGGACAGTTTACACAAATTTTCTGCGCTGTAAATATAATTATCATATTAAATTTAAGAAAGCTCTTGAAATAAATTAAAGAGATTTAGTCTTACACATTTAGCTACATAATCAATTTAAATATATATATATATATATATATGTGTGTGTGTGTGTGTTTGTTTGTATAAGCTTAAACACAGTGCACGAATATTTTATTAAAATAATTTGATATTGTGTAGAATGTAATAAATTCTTCCTCGAAATTGTATCTTAATTTACAGACATAATTTTGTTTTACTGCACGCTATATAAATGATGGTGGGTGAACTTAAAACACAAATGAATTAGATTAAATTAGTGTTATAATACAGAATAAAATTAAATAATCAAATTGTGAGGACAACACGAATTAGCATACGTTACAAAGAAAATTATTATTTAGACGTCCTTTTTCTTTTTTTATATACTGTAAAATCCCTAACATATGAAACATGGGAATTACGAATTGAACTTATTTTGTATTGTTAAACCACCGTTAACCCACTTAAAAAAAAAAACAAAAAAAACACGTAGTTAATATCTGGATTAACCAAAATTTACCTTTTTAAACAGCGAATGCAGAATAGAATGTTCTTAAAATTTATAAAGAAGATGACTTGACTCATTGTCACACTTAAAACATAATTTTTAATTTCACGGACACATTACGATGATACACAGCACACAAAAGAAATAACTATTTACAAAAGAAATGAAACTGATTAATTTTTAACATGTTTGGCTAATCGGCTAGAGAGCCCACTGCTACATATTTGCACACCGCAATACCACACTTCTAACTCTTCTAACTAAAACAAAAGTTAATCACAGTTCTCTTTTTTGAGTGAGTCACGTGACATAGTTCGATGGGAGGGGGGAAAATTCACAAATAGTATTGCGCAATACTTGGATCTTTGAAAAGTTGTTTTTTAACAGTCAATGTTAAAGAAGAAAAGGATAAATCTGATGGATCAGTTTTTTTTTTCTTTACAGACTTCCCCTCAAGCTGTGTACGTCGCCCTCGGTATACAGCTTGCTTTTCATAGGGGTTGCATCCTAGTGGGTACAGCAGGGCGTTTGGAAAATTGTTCTCGTGGTTGACCACCTTTCCTACTAGTTGAGGTTGCAGTACTCGTCGGTCGGCCTCTCCTTTGGATTGGTCGAATAGGAGTTGTGTCCTGACCTGTATATGGTTGCAGAGCGGATATATGGTAATTCCCTATGGGAGTAAAAGGATTATCTATAGTACTTAATGTATACGAAACTGGTGATCTCTGTGATAGAATTGTATAAGGGCCATCGCGCCTCGGCATGAATTTGGAAGTTCGCTTCTTACTAGAATCACTAATGGGGTGGGTATTAACCCATACCTTGTCACCTTGCTTGAAAGAAGGAGCCTTTTTAAATTTTCTGTCTGCATAGCGTTTATGCTGGTCTTGTCTTTCCTCAATTCGATCTCGTACTTGTTTAGTGAAATTGGCAAATTTCTTCAAGTACGGTGTTATTTCGGGAACGAAATTATCATTGTGAACAACACTTCGGAAATCATGCGCAATATCATCGGCAGTGCGTAGTTCTCGCCCAAACATGAGATATGCAGCTGTCTGGCCGGTTGAATCACATTTTGCTGTGTTAAGGGCAAATCTAATTATTGGTAGCACTCCAGGTAGTATGATCATTCTCAACCAACATGGCCAGACGGGGTTTTAGATCTCTGTTCTTCCTTTCCACAGGGTTTGCCTGTGGATGATAAACCGGAGTTAGGGTTTGTGCGATTCCCAGGATGTAACAAACTTGTTGCATTACAGCACTTACGAACTGCGGCCCGTTGTCGCTTATTACCCTTCTAGGCAAACCATACCTAAGGAACACTTCCTCTATTAGAGTGATCGCACACTCTTTAGCAGTTGCGGAAGTTAATGCAAATAGTTCCACCCATTTGGTGGCACAATCTTCTATGATGAAGATCCATTTCTTTTCATTGCTTTTAGGTAAAGGGCCGAATAAATCAATTGAAAGGGATTCAAATCGTTGATTATAGATCGGTGTTTGAAATAATCCAGATGGCTTCTGGTTACTAGGTTTATAACGACAGCAATCGGGGCAATTCTTAATATATTCTGTAATATATCTTCGCATACCAGTCCAGTAGTACCGCTTTGCGATTCTATCGAATGTTCCTTCAATTCCGTAATGTCCAGCTGAGGGTGCATCATGATGCTCTTTTAACACTCTTTCTCGCTCTTGAACCGGGACTACTAATTGCGCTTCTTCTGATTCTGTTTCGGGAGAATATCTATATAAAACGCCTTGATTCATCAAGTAACCACGACTACTCCAGTTAGCGAAATCTTCATTCTTGTCTATACTTTCCAAAGACTCGATAATTTTCTTTATATCTTCATCTTTTAATTGTTCTTCTCGTATTTCTCTTGGACTTCGCGGAGGGATATCTATTGAAATTGAACAAATTTCACATTTTCCTTCTTCGTGTGGACAGAAGGGTCTGGACAACATATCAGCAACAACATTAGCCTTACCAGGCACGTATTCTATCTTCAGGTTGAAGGATTGTACCTGTAGTGCCCATCGCGCGAGGCGACCTGTTGGAGACTTTAAGTTCATTAACCATCTAAGAGGTTGATGGTCGGTTGCTACAGTGACTTCTTGACCGTCAATATATGCACGAAACTTGTCCAAAGCCCATACGATGGCTAAGGCCTCTCTTTCAGTCGTGGAGTAGTTTCTTTCGGCCTTTGTGAGTAACCTACTTGCATACTCAATTGGATGTTCTTCTGCTCCAGTGCCTTGTAACAAAACTGCACCAAGGGCATAGTTACTAGCGTCTGTTCTTAATATGTATGGTTTAGTTGGATCATTTTGACTGAGGATGGGTGGACTCATTAGAAGATGTTTTATGGTTCTGAAAGATGTTTCTTGTTCTTCTCCCCAAACCCAAACAGCGTTTTTCTTCGTCAAATTAGTCAAAGGTCTAGCAACTTCAGAGAATTTTGGGATAAACCTTCTATACCATGAGCAAGTTTGCAGGAAGGACTGCAGTTGCTTTACATTCTTTGGAGCTGGTATTTCTTGTATTGCAGCAATTTTATCAGGATCAGCTTCAAGTCCTTTACTAGTAATGTAATGTCCCAGATATTTTACACGGTTACAAGCGAAATTGCATTTTTCACGGTTAGCGTGCAACTTAAATTCTTGTAATTTCCTAAAAACTGCACTCAAATTATCTAAATGTTCATTGAAAGTTTCAGACAAGATGATAATATCATCTAAATAGGAAAGGACTAATATGTTCTTTAAGGAATTTCTAAAATTATCAATCATACGTTGAAATGTTGATGGGGCGTTCTTGAGGCCGAAAGGCATTTTCCGGTATCGGAAAGTTCCAAATGGACAAATAAAAGCAGTTTTGTCACGGTCTGCAGGGTTTACTTCAATTTGATGGTACCCATTTCTTAAGTCAATGGTTGACATAAAAGGGGTATGTTTAGCTTCGTGAAGAAGATCATCAATTCTGGGTAATGGGTATTTATCAGTTTTTGTAATAGAATTTAGTTTTCTATAATCTACGCAAAGTCGTACTTGACCATTAGGCTTAGGTACTAATACCACCGGTGAAGCATAAGGAGATTCACATTCTTCTATTGTTCCGCTAGCTAATAACTCGTCTAGCTCTTTCTTCAACATCTCTTTCTTTGCTGGGGACATGCGGTACGGCGGTACTGCGACAGGAGGACTACTTCCAGTGTCAATATAGTGTTGAATTTTATTAGTCGGTTCTTCCCCTGGTTCAAAGATATCTTCATATTCATTCAATAAATTATTCAGTTCTGACCTTTGTTCATCAGAAAGATGGGCTCCTTCATTTTCTTTTAACATAAGCTCGTTAACTTCAGCAGAATATACTGGATTTTCAGACGGCCTGAAATCATCTTCACTGAAATCAAATTTCTGCTTTGGATTATCATGGTAATACCATATATTATTTCGAATATCCAAAACGATTCCAGCAGTACGCAAAAAATCATTTCCCAACAATGTTCTGTTATTCTTTGCAGTAGGTAACGCAAACAAAGTTATTCGGAAAGATCGTCCTTCAATTTGTACATCTACTTCGGCTGAATAGATTTCAGTTTCTTTTTGGAGACCATCAGCTAACGTTACATTCATACAAGTTTTCTCAAATTCTACACCTCGTTTTATTAAGAGGTGATATAATGTTTCACCAGCTATAGTGTGACTGGCTCCAGTGTCAGCACACACTATTCCATTTATTCCATTAATTTTTACTCTTATAAGTGTCGACTGAGGTTCTTCGATAGATAATGACTGAAGGTGAATAGTTTTGAACTCAGCTGAACTTTTCCTAGAAGAGGGGGAACAGGCGGAGCATTTAGCCTTAATAACACCTGGTTTGCCACAACCATAGCAACTAACACGTGGTCGATCTTCATTTTTCGTATAATCTCTCGATGACGCAGTTTTAGAATTTTGGGGGTGATTTCTTGAATTTTGGGAAGTATTTCCATGTGGGAATTTAGGGGATTCCTTTCTAACATTTTTATTTCTTACTAGTCTAAGTTCTTTATATGCATCTAGTTTATCGGCAAGTTCAAGAGGATTGTTCCACTCGCTCCAGTGGTCCAAAAAATGCTCTTTGTATTCGGGAGGAGCTTTCTTTTTTATTTGATCTGCCAATATTAAATCTTTTAACTCTTCCAACGATGAAACTTTAGATTCTTTAAGCCACCCATCAAAATAGTTTTGCAAATCAAAATAAAAATCTCGCCATGTACTTTCTGGACATTTACGGTGTTGGGCAAAAAGTTGTCGAAACTTCTCAGCACTTAATTTAAAACATTTTAAGAGAATTTCCTTAACATTATCATAATTCTGAGCATCATCAACTGATTCTTTTGCAATTAGTTTGGCGACATCAGTTGGCAAAAGACCTACAAGATATACGACCCACTTTGGTTTTGGTACCTTCAAAAATGTTAATTGTTTTTCAAATAAATCTAAATATAAGGTTATATCAGCGGTTTTCGGATCGAAATTTGGGATTAATTTGCTTATTCCTAATTTTGGCATGCTTGTGTCTACGGAAGAAAGGGCCATGGTAGGTAATACTGCATCAGGAGCATTACTAGCTTGTGCCTGTAATTTGGTTTTCTCTAGTTCAAATAACCTTTCATATTCTTTTTCTTTCAGCGCAAAATCTTCTTTTTCTTTCCTGTCCCTTATAATACGATTCAAACATTCTTTAGTAAACTCAGCATCATAATCTGGACTTTCCACTATAGCATTTCTAATGTCTAAAAGTTTTAAATTTTCATCTATTTTTATATCTAATTCACCCGCTAATTCAATTAGATCTTGTTTTTTTCCTCTAGCCATGTAAGACATGATTAAACTGAATTTTAATAATTTAAAATATATCTAAAAATGTGCAGTACGCGAACGTATATAGCCCAAAATATTTTATATAAATCACAGAGTTCACTAATATATATATATATATATATTATTGTTATATGTTAAACAACTTAAATTAACCAATTTATTCAATAAATAAATTCAAGAACTAAAGTAATAAAGAACATATAAAGGAAATAAAAAATCTTTTAACCCCTATTTTCAAATAATTATTTCAAAGTAAATAGAAATACTCTTCCTGAAACATTTCTGAGTAATTGAAAATACAAGATATTTCAAATTGATGTACAGATTCCACCAAAATTTTATTTTTAATGCAAATGATAAAAATATAACTATCAATTCAACAAAATAAACAAGATCTCTATTTAATATATCTTTATTATAAACAAATCTGTGTAAAGTTCGTTTTATTCAACAACAACAAAAAATTGTTTATTCATTCTTTCATTATTATTATTATGTATTATGAGTTGCTTATTATTTTATAATTCGTAAATGTGTTCAAGAGAAAATAATATTTATTCTATATTCATTTATCAGAAATAAATCTATTCAATAAGATCAAAATATTTATACAACAACCTTAATTTAATCTTTTAAAGTGTCATAATTAATCATAAAGTAAACAAAACTTTTTTCTTTTCGCTTTTACTGAAAGCGATTACGCAATAATAATGAAAGTTCACTTGTTTATTTTTCCTTGCAAAATGCAATGGCGCCGAAAAACAGAAATGTTGTTCTTAATTTATTCTAAGCAACTCGATGCTATGATTTACCTAATTTATTTTTTCTATGTTAGAATTATATTAGAATATATTTTATTAAATATCAATACACCATTATTTCAACTTATTTCTTAAGAAATAGAATTCTACATTCTTGTTTAATTGTCAAAATTCTTAATATATCAATAAATATGAATCAAAAAATAACTTCCAGAGAAAAAGGAAACTGGTATGCAAATATAATAAGATCTGGGCGATCTAAAATTCGTTAAGATCAGGATGATCGAAGTAATCTGTTAAACATATCTAGAATTAAGATTCTAAGAAATATCTAATCATTGATTAGGATAATCAATATTTCCAAGTGTTAACTTATTAACACACTCTGTACAATGCCCAAATTCCTTTAGCTCCTGTTCAAACAATCATCAAATAAATATTAAAATTTACTTATCTGTAATTATTTTCCATTCTTTAGCCGCCGACATCACTTAGTCATTCGGCCCAACGTTGGGATGCCAATTTAAACGAATGCAGAATAGAATGTTCTTAAAATTTATAAAGAAGATGACTTGACTCATTGTCACACTTAAAACATAATTTTTAATTTCACGGACACATTACGATGATACACAGCACACAAAAGAAATAACTATTTACAAAAGAAATGAAACTGATTAATTTTTAACATGTTTGGCTAATCGGCTAGAGAGCCCACTGCTACATATTTGCACACCGCAATACCACACTTCTAACTCTTCTAACTAAAACAAAAGTTAATCACAGTTCTCTTTTTTGAGTGAGTCACGTGACATAGTTCGATGGGAGGGGGGGAAATTCACAAATAGTATTGCGCAATACTTGGATCTTTGAAAAGTTGTTTTTTAACAGTCAATGTTAAAGAAGAAAAGGATAAATCTGATGGATCAGTTTTTTTTTCTTTACACTTTAATCGACAATATATTTCGTTCTACTTATACTATTTCAATTTATTTTTAATTTTGAGGGTTTTTTTTTTACTTCCAATGGCGTGGTACTTGGGAGTGGTTGGTCGCTGTTCTGATGATCGTTTGAAAAGCAGCTCCCAATGTTCGGCCTGTGCTGCCCCTAGCAGAGACAACACATCCATTTCTTTTCCTGATTTCAAACCCGGGACCTATTGTGTGGGAGTCAAGAATGCTTACTACCACATCGTTTGGGCGGCACACAGAGGACATTTTCGTTCAACATTTTACTTGTGTTATATATATATATATATATATATATATATATATATATATATATATATATATATATATATATATATATACATAAATTTTTTGTTGTTGTTGTTCAAGGCTGTGCATTGTTGCTGTGCATTTGTGGCTTCTTTTTCGTTTGAATAAATTTTTCTACCACCACTCGAAAAAGTTCACCATAATACATTTTACTTTACGCTTTCCTTTCTCATACCTGAATTCAAATAAAACAGCTGCAGCATTGGACCTCTTGCAATGAAACAATTGAATAAAAAATAGTGAAATAGTATACATATAGTTATGTAGGCCTTTTTCCTTGCAGATATCGACAAACCTTGATTAAGGATAAAATTTGCATTTTGCTTTTGCTTTCACGATGAAATTTAGCGAATGATTGAAACTAAAGTTCTATGGTGAACACTATCAGAAATGTTTTAACTAAATTTATTCTTGTGCCATTGTCTCCTCCCCACTCGTGAATAATATGCGTATTTGGATACATTTAAGCATTGGTGATATTTAGATTAATTAGTTAAAAAAAAAGATATCTCTAAATAGAGATACCAATTTTATAGCCACCCAGTACATAACCACATGAAAATAATATTTGGTAATTTTTTAAAAGATTCTGTATTCTAAAAAAAATGTGGACTGATGTAGTTCCAAAATTACTATTGGAATACCCTAAAATTGGGTATTTCAACATTCTCTCTCAAATGCTAACATCTGCGCATATTGTCCGTGCACTTGTGTACGAGGTATAGTTACTGTCTATCTGAGTACACTGAATTAAAATCTCAAAGCATTTATCATCTAGAATCGAAATTTCGGTTTTTTTTTTTTTTTTTTTTTTTCATATTCGGCCAGTTGCGTAGTTAAGATGCGTTGCTGCGTTCATTCATTGACAGCCAAACTTTAAAAATTTGCATTTTTCCGTCGAAGCTTATATGCAATTCAATCCATGTCTAATTTGTATTATTCCTACAGGATGACCATCTGTTAAAAAAGTGATTTTCAGATATAGACAAATTTAAAACGTCTAAAATAAATAAATAAATAAATAAAAATAAATAAATAAATGTATTACTTTTTCTACTATATATGAATAAAAGAAAGTTACAAGAATAGCTTAAGATAAATTGTATTAATTAATAATTGTGTCCAATATTTTGTCTGAAAACATAAGTAAAACTTAAGCATGGGATAGATACTCTACCATAATTAAATCCTTTTAAAAAGTTTCATATTTCATAAATGGGTAAGCTTTTATGATAGGCCATCTGGAAGAAAATGGATTTCCAGGAATATTTCTTTTTCAAATGTATGAGCATACTTTAAAAAAAGCGAGCAATTTACAGCCGAAATGATATTGAACTTTCGCTATGAAATTTTGAAATAGTGTGAAATATTTTTTATTTATTTTCTGGTTATTACTTAGTTTCTTTTTTATTACAATATATATATATATATATATATATACATATATATATATATATATATATATATATATATATACATATATATATATATATATATATATATATTAAATATTTATTATTAAAAAAAATTGTACACTAGAATTCTCATTATACAAATTGTTATAAAGAATTTCAGTCTCCTCTACGGAACATTAAAATTATAATGACATATTTCTGCACCACCCCTTTTTCAGTTCCTAGCTTTTTATTAAGAAAATTCACAATTGATAAGCAATTTATCACTTCCTAAAAATTGACTTACTTAATTTTTAAGATTTCAGTTTTAAGCATAAAAGGGCAAAATTTCACATTCTGAAAATTCCTACTTTAGAACCTAAAAAAAAAAAAAAATTCTACTTTGTGAAAGAGATAACCTGTCAAATAGTTGTGAATTTTCTAAATGTGAAAACGGAATTTAAAAATATACATTCGTTAATGATTTATAACTGGGCAAAATTCTCCGTAGAATAACACTGAGTTAAGTTTTCGGGGACAATATGTAGAGAATCATCTTAATAGTTTTTGAGTGTTAATTGAACCTACTATAAAGAATTAGGAATGTATTTTTCAAAGCCTATAAAAGAAATGCATATGTGCAAATGCATATACACATACTAGGCGAGACGTATTAACCCTGGACGATATATTTAACTCCCCATCCCGCCCGTTCCTGCTCTTCGATGTCTTTTTCTAGTCAATTTTCTCCTTCTATTACTTCCGGTGTGAGCCGTCTTTATTTTTTTTTTTTTAACACACTTGACATTGTGAGTTTTTTTGCTTTTCGCCCCATGCCATTTCTATGGAGTTTTTAGCTTTCTTTCCCCCTCTTTTTCTACATTCTAAAGTGAGGTGGAAAAAAAAAACTAAAAACTAAAAACTAAAAACTAAAATTGGGCGGGAACCACCGCATTTCAGAATGTAGAAAAAGAGGGGGGGGGGGGAGCTAAAAAACCCATAGAAATAGCATGGGATGAAATACTATATAGTCTACTGTTTTTTGTGGGAGACTTCAAACCGGAAAATTTTATAGATGTTTTCAGTAATATTAATCATAGAAAATATATATTGCATTTTCCATTAAATTACTGGTGTCAATTCTGATTTAAAAGTTTTAAAACTTGGCTGCTCTGCAAATATATTAAAAATAAAAATATACAAAAATCATTTTTTTTTTTTTCAAATTTTTTCACAAACATGTATTTTTTAAATTTTTCGTAAAATTAATTAATAGTTTTCAAAATTCCTTCCTAATTTTTTTAAGTAAGTTCTACTAAACGAACGAAAAAAGTATTAAGGCTTAAAAAAAGTTTTCCTGTAGAAAAAATTCTTTAAAATTCTTGATAATTTTAAAGATTATAAAAGAGAAAAAACAGAAGCCGTAAAATTCGATTACATTTGATGTATTCATTTCATTTTACAAGAGTTTTGAAAGTGTGGCGATGAAAACGTAACAAAAATCTATATTTTGAACTGTCATCTATTGTAACCCAACCACTTCATCTATTGATTACCGTTAAAACTTTCTCAGATAAATAAATAAGAAAAAAAGTGTTGTGTGTTTACACTGTCTTTAACTCGATTTGTGGGATTTTTTTTTTTTTTTTTTTTTCAAAATTTCTTTTCGATAAATATCTGGTTTAAAGATATGGTTATTATAAGTATTTTATTTTCACTAAATCTCAAATAAAAAGGATAAACATAGCTTTCAGTAAAAGATAGAAAGATTTATAGACTAAAAAAAATATCACTTTGTTAGAATGATTAAAATAAATAAATAAATAGATAATTTTTTTTTCAGACATATATAAGAAATAATCATAAGAGTAAAAAAAAAAAAAAAAAAAAAAAATTCATATACCATGTTTTTAAATTTTCTGTTGAATCATAGCTATAGAAATATCACTTTATCAATATGTATAAATTTTTTTAAGTGATAATGACGATATCAATTATTATCAGATGCCTAATTTAATATATATTTTTTTAAATTTTTAATGTTCACGTTTAAGTAAAAGTATTTATTTTTATGCCAAAAAAAAAAAAAAAGAACTCGTAATTTTTTTTATAAGAATTAAATTATAGCTAATTTTAAAGCTATTAGGAGGTTATTATTTTCCCATTCTAATTAATTAAAAGAAAACTATTCAAAAATTCGAAAATCGGGCTTCGTGGTATTGCGTTGTCATCGAGTTCTGAGATATTCTAAAAGTTTCGAATGTTTAGCTATTCAGGAAGTTAGTTAAAAATAGATTGCAAGATTTGTACTGGACAAACAAACAAACAAGAAAGCCAGTTAAGAAAATCATGGTAATTATTGTAACCATTATAAAATTTTACTATGAATTTTGATATATCTACAAATTTCGAAATATGCTAAGTTCATTGCTATTTCGAGGTAGATGCATGTATTTAAGTATGCATGTATGTATGAATATGTGAGCATATAAGATAATGCACAAACGTTGCATTTGATTGAAATCAAATTTGTTAGGTATTGTTTAGGTCTTCGATGCCTGTACGAATTATATTTCTTTAGGTGCTGAATGGATTTTGCATCGAACTAGTGCTGCACAATGGGAAACGCAAGACGGTCTGGGACACACCTGTAAAAATGAGCCGGAGACATGCCATCTTAGATTTGTTCGTCCGCAGAGAATATCATCTAATGTGAAAGAATTCTTATACATTATCGCTGGTATAGTGCACGTGGAATTCAACACAATTGACATACGTTTATTTAGCTTTGATATGGTTTATGACTTTATGAAAAATTATATGGGCACATTGTAAGATAAAACCTATTATATTACCGATAATTCCTAGGAGGAAACTTTTCATAAAATATCCAAATACTATGGAGAATTTACATTGACAGAAAAAGTCTGTGACAGAACAAAACAGAAAACATTAATAACAAAAAAAAAAATCTGCAGGTCACACTATTAAAAATTCGCGTTAAATATATTTTCTCATTTCAGACATCCAGGATAGAAGCAGTGACCACCACATAATAGGCGATAATGTTACCTCTAAGCCATGAAATCGCATTTTAAGCTTTACATAGCAATTTCCAATCCTAGTTTGATACCAAATTTTCAGAGGGGTTCATACACACACACACACACACACACACACACAAAAAAAAAAAAAAAAAAAAAAAAAAAAAACGCGAAATCTTTTAATGCCTTCTCTTACTGCCCGTATTTGTATCGGAATCTAGTGATATATATATATATATATGTAATATCCAACTTGTGCGGGCCTTCAAAAAACAAACTACAAATTCAATTAATTACTTAATCATTTAAAATTTAATAAAGAATTAAAGTATTCACAATTATTTACAGATAACGTTAGTATGAATTCTAATAGTTCTGCTGATCCAATGTTCATTTAATATTTCGTCTAAAATAATTCAGTTCGTTGCATAAACAATTTACTTATTACTTTGCTTTTAGCTATTTCGAAACACAAAGTACGCTGTCTCGTACTTTACCCCGGCACGGCCAAACATATCGTCCAAAAAAGAAGAGCGATGCTTCCGTCAGCTATGCATGCCTTGTAATCCGTTCGTCGACTGTCCTCTCTGCGTCAGAGCTCTCCGCTCTACGATGAAAACGGTTGTTCCAGAAGTGACGTCGTCTCTTGTCACAAGTACGAACTTCCGCTCTCCGTCGAAACTCAGCTGCTTTGGGATTCCAGGTAGCGGCAAGCAAGTTTAGGGGGAGAAACAGGATGCCGATCCACTACATATATATATATATATATATATGTTTTAAGTTTTTGATATAACTGCATGAAAAGGAGAAAATTAAAATACATTTTTTTTAGGAACTGAAAACATGTTCTACGTGAATAATTAAAGATGATTTTTTTAAATTCAAATTTAAGTATCAAATTAAGTCTGTAAATTGAATTATTAAAATATCTAATTAGATTTATTAGAGTGTTTTTTTCAAATTGAATTTTATATTTAATAAAATTCCACGAAAATATATATGTTCTTTATTTTCAATAACGAATTTGTTTTCATCTTCTTGTCACAGAGGGACATAAGTACCAAAATACGAAGTAAAAGTTTAAGTAAAAAAGTATGAGTATTTGCTACCTTTGTATAAAATGACATAATTAGACTTTTTATAAATTATGTAGTCTCTTAAAAGTGATTTTCAAAAGCATTATGATCAAAGGAAGTGTAAAACTTCAGGACGCAAATGATAATTTTTAAATTATCATTCATTTATAAAAGTGAAGTATTATATTCGTAAAACTTTGAGTTAAAGATTTTTTTAAAACATTTTTACATATATATTTGATTTTTAGATATTGAAATTACATGAATTGACAACGTTTATGTATTGAATCGATGTCTGTTTTTTTTTTTTTTCATTTTTTGCAGGATTGTAAATTAGCAATTGCACAGTTACTCGATATTAAATGGTTATTGATCATGTTGTGGTGTATGACATTTAATCTGAAACGCAAATATATATGTCGGTTGAATTTCAGGATATAAAAAAAAAAAATCAATTTTTTTTTTTTTTTTTTTTTTTTTTTTTTTTTTTTGTACTTTTATAGTTTAAGAGGTAAATTTATCTTATAAAAATATCATTTTTAACTACAGGACATTTTAAAAGAAAAAAATAAAAGCAAAATCTTTTATAATATATATCATACCAAAAAAAAAAGAAAATTTTTTCTTAACAATTAACAGCCAGAAGTTTTCAAATTTCTAATATACTTTAACAAGCAGATTTCACCCGCTTCGATGGTCACTGTATTTAAAAGAATTCTCAATATTCTGTATCATTATTTAAAAAACCTTAAAAAATCAAAAATTAAAAGCAAAATGACTAAAATCATTTGAAACCTAAGATAAATTCCCCGTTGCTCTCGGTAGTGATTTTGTTGCTTACAACTTGAAAAATTCCCACAATCTTCGGTAGTGACATATCCGCTTTTTGGTCCCTCATCCCTCTCAAGCAAGGGGCCGCGGTAGTCCAGTCGATAGAGCGCCTGCCTAGTAATTGGAAGATTGCGGGTTCGGTACTCAAGCCGGCCAAAGACCGTCGTGTACACTAATGGTGACTGGTACATGTAAAATCAACGTGGCCGCAATGTCCTACATGTTCCCATTAAAAATTATACCTCTGGGGGTCACCGAAGCGGGAGAGCCATCCCTTCTGTAGAGGATCAAAATTGTGATGGCATGTCTCCGGACCACCTCTAGGGGTGTGTCCCGTCGCCAATTGCCCATCTGCGCAGCGTTGGTGCGACGTAAAACCCAACCATCCATCCCTCTCAAGCAAGTTAGACGTTTCGTGAAATCCCACCAAAGGGCATATTTTGTACACTTAATGAGCTCTGTGCATATTTTGTACACTTAATGAGCTCTGATCCACGAAAATTCGCTATTCTAAGGTAAATCAAGTAGATTTAAGCTTTAAGCCGTGTTTTTCGCTCTGCCCGCACCACATAAATGTGGTAGAGTGGGTAATTTCGCAAAATCTCATTGCCGTGCGTTTTGCATTCACATAACCAAACAACATAGATTAAAAAAAAAAAATCGCCTTCCTAAGATAATTTGGAGCAGAGTTATGTTTGAAAACGTGTTTTTGCGCTCCGATTTAAAGGGTAGGAAAGGGAGAGAATTAAAAAAAAAAAGAAAAAAAAAAGAAACTTTGTATTACGTGTTGGATTAGTATAACCAGCCCACATACCAAAAATAGCATTTTTCGATAATCTACAGCAGATTTAAGCTCTAAAATGTATTTATGACCCGCTCCCCAGAGCCTGATTAAGGGGGAAGCACACATTATTTATACTTACACCGTTAATTTTTAACAAATACTTTCCTCCTATAATAAACAGAAAATTCTCATTAAAAATTATTTTAAAAGAATTCTGGTGTCTAATAACGGTGAGTAAATTGGATTGTTTTACACCGTTCATTTTTTATAAAAATATTTCCTCGTCAAAGCGTGGAATTTCTATGACATGAAGTAAAAAATAATTGTAAAAATATTCCGGTGAGAGCGGAGATAATGTGTGCTTCCCCCTTAATGAGGCTCTGCCGCTCCCCACCCTTTGGGGACGGTAGAAAGTAATTTCCTAAAATCTCTTTTTAGTATGTGTATTAGGCGCGCATAATCGACTCATCAAATCGACACATCATATCGACACATCAAAAAATCGCTTTCCTGAAATAATTTTGAACAGAGTTACTCTAGCAAACGTGTCCCTTCTCCTCCTTTAAAGGGGGAGAAAGGAGATATTCGTAAAATAACTTTATAGTGCTAGTTGGATACGCATAACTAACCCACATATGAAAATTATTGTTACTGAGATGATTTGGAGCAAGTTTACACATGGAAATGTGTTTATCGCAACCTGATTACAAAAGAGGAAGTTAGAGAATATTGTAAAATACCATTACTATATGTGCCGCACAAAGTATAAAAAGTTTACCTACCGAAATTCGTGACCACAGCTCCCGCAAATTTGACGGGACGAATTAACGCTAAAAATGGTTTATATGGCTTTGTACGAATTGCTTTTACTGCACACCACCTATTTCTTCCTCTCTCAAAAATTTGATTTAAATTTTATTGGCTGATTTAAAATTAACATAAATATAAAGATATTAAGACCAACTGCAATTTTTGAGTGCTGTGGTCAAGAAACAATATAATTATTTTATTTCATACATTTTATTGCGAATCAAGCTAATAGAGAAAGTCTTTAATTATATATATATATATATCAGTGGCGTATTCTCTGGGTATGCTAGGCATGCGCCGCATACCCACTAAAAACTATCTAAACTTTAAACAGAATTTATTTAAAAATAAATTATTTCAACTAATTTTGTTAAATACTCGCTTCCATTTATACATTATCCGTCATTCAATTTTGAAAAATTATAGTGAAAGGAAATTTCTTTTGTTAAATTATTCCTGGATAAATTCGAGTGCTTTTTTTCTTTCTTACTATTGTCGTTAGTACCCTCCGGCTTTGTTTAGGCGTCATCTGCTGACCAATATCATCCCAGAGATACCGTCACCCTCTTCTCCTGCTGACCAGTTATTGCTTAGGTCATGCTGCCTTTGTAAAGCATGCCCTGATATAGGGATTTTTTGCTATTTGAGGGAATATTCAACGTCCCTCTAATTTTCTCTCGTACTCAGTACAAGGGGAGTTCCGCTTTGTAAACGATTCAAGGCATGCGATCCTTGGAGAGCATATTCTGGAGTTTTAGGTATTTTTTACAGCGACAGGGATTTCGTTACCTTCGGTAGAGATGTTCGCATAGAGAGTTGGATTCTCCAACTGATTGATAAATTAAAACTTATACTTCATTTTACAATGATGTAATAAAAAAACTTAAAAATAAAAATAAAATAAAAAAGTTGATTTGAAAATGATGATTAAATTGCAAAATAAAATTTTGATAAATTTCCAAAAATTGTTTTATGTGCTAGAAAAAGTTTTTTTTTTTTTTTTTTTTTTTTTTTTCCCTAATGTCTTTTTTATGTGTGCCTGTATGCGTTATGGTGGTCACTGATCGCAGATCTATAAAAAATTGGCAGATGCGTAGCTTTAATCTTGCAAGTGTGCATAGATTTTTTTTTTTTTTCTTCTGTTCTTTTCTTAATTTTCGAATCTGAATTTCTTAAATTAATTATTTTATTTGTTTATTTATTCATTTATTTTGGAATGTTCCGTTAATTTTTCTGCTTTATTTTGTTAAATTTTTATATAATTTGTGTGTTTTTCTTTTCATCCTGCATTCCTTAGTAAAGATCGCTATTCTATTTATTTTTCATTCTTTCACATTAAGCCATGCCATTAAATAGTTTTTATATAATAAAATTTTAATACTGCTTCTTTTTTTTTTCTTTTTTCTTTTTTTTAATGTTAGTTTTGAATAAGAAACACTTTCTTAATTTGGTTATATCTTTTCCTGAGCGAAACTTTCTTTTTTCTTTCTTTCTTTCTTAAAAGAAAAAAAAAAAAAAAAAAAAAAAAAAAAAAAAAAAATGCACATAATAGTTGCGTTTTTAAAAATAATTGTTTATGTAAAGGCGTAATACCTCCTTTTGAAGAGAAACGTTTATTATTTTTAATGCATTGTTTCTCTCGAAATCAAATGGTAATATGATAGAAAGAATTAAACTTATAAAATATTTAACTTTATTAAAAATTGTAACAATTAACTTCTTGTATAAGAACTATCAGAGGTCAGATAAGCACCTACATTCAAGCGCTCCCTTAAGGCGTGCTAATAGCAGTGGGATCTTCAGTCCGACATTGTGCGGTTGTGGAAGACACAGCAGAACGCAGCGAGAGCCTAAAGCCAAGTTTTCAGCGATTTTAATGGATTTTTTCTTTCCGGTTCCCACTATTCCTTTCGTCTTTCTTTTCTTTTCTTTTTTTATTTTATAAAGTGATATAAAAAATTGTGATTATTTTTTTTTTTTTTTTTTTTTTTTGAAAATTCATTTAAATACAGCTATTAGTGAAGCGGCCTTCAATAAGTTAATATAAGAGTCCTTATGATTTAAAGTTAAAGCGACAAAATTTGTATGTAAAATTTTATATAAGATTCCAAGAAATTGAAACCCACCAGCGACTGAGCGGGTTTGCGCTCAAAGTTGGTAGATGGGAAGTGTCGGGTTCGACCCAAGGTCGCACTCATCAACCGAGCCGTTCAGAGAGTTCCATGGTTTTCTACAAAACTCGCGTAAAAACTGGCTAGAACCTCTTACAAAGACTCCCACGGACGGCATTCCACCCATAGGCCTGGGATCCAAGTACAGTCAATCGGACTTGAATCCTACAATGAACCAACCAAGAAAATGGAAAAATCCGAGCTTAAATTTGATGAAATGATATCGTCTTGATCAGTAGTGTTCTTTCCATAGTTGACTTCAGAGCATGCCCAGATTCAAATGTCACGCTACGCCACTGATATATATATATATATATATATATATAATATGAAATCCAGATGGCAAAACTAACAATAACCAAATTCATACTTTCACATTTAAATTGGAACTACACGGTCAAATTACTGAAAAAGAGTAAATCTTAAAATAATAATAATAATAAAAATAATAATAAAAATAATAAAAATATTAGTAAGCTTAGGGTTAAAATTAAAACTAAAGGTTAGATTAAATTAATTGATTGAACGTTGGTTATTAAATAAGTAAGCAAGCAAAGACACAACTCAATTTCCTATAAAACGCCTTTTTTTCTATTAAGTTTTATGCTCGTGTTTTGAATTCAGTATTTATGACTCGTGTATTGATTTTAGAATTTATTGTTTGAGTTTCAATTTCAGGATAAATTAAGTCTGAATCACTTCTTTTTCAATTCAAGGTAATTTTTCTTGGTGATTTGGGTTATACACTGATGGAAAAGAAAATCCCAACACCAATAAAAAATTACTGCACAATAATGAAATTTCAGCAATACATTTGTCTAGGTAGCATATTTAATTGATTAAAGTTTCAAGATCACAGGTAGAGCCATTGTCGAGAAGAGCCATTTCAAATGTGAAATGTTGGTACATTAGTAACCGATGTAACTGCTAGAATTTTGAATGCAAGCATGCAAACGTGCATGCATTGTGTCATACAGGTGTCGGATATCAGTTTGTGGAATGGAGTTCCATGCCTGTTGCACTTGGGCGGTCAATGCAGGGACGGTGAATGCTGGTTGTGGATGACGCTGGAGTTGTCGTCCAATGATGTCCCATACGTGCTCGATTGGAGAAAGATCTGGTGATCTAGCAGGCCAATGCAACATGTGGACACTCTTTAGAGCATGTTGAGTTACAACAGCGGTATGAGGGCGAGCGTTATCCTGTTGGAAAACACCCCCTTGAATGCTGTTCATGAATGGCAGCACAACAGGTTGTATCCCTAGACTGACGTACAAATTTGCAGTCAGGGTGCATGGGATAACCACGAGAGTGCTCCTGCTGTCATACGAAAGCTGTCCTTGACAGCTCGTAGCTGTTCTTGAAGTAACCGATTTGTAACAGTTCGTTGTATCACTATGGGGCCAACTGCAGCTCGAATTTCAGCTACAGACGCAGTACGATTAGCCACAGCCATACGCCGAACACGGCGTTCTTCCCTCTCAGTAGTGCCACGTGGCCGCCCGGAACCCGGTCTTCTTGAGGCAGTACCTTCCATTGATCACTGCTGCCAACACTCATGCACAGTGGATACATTACTGACAAGTCTTTCTGCAATATCGCGGAAAGAAAACCCACCTTCTCGTAGTCCTACTACACGACCTCATTCAAACTCAGTGAGCTGTTGATAATGGCTTCTTCGTCTTCTTAGAGGCATCCTTGACTAAAATTAACCTACTACGTCAAATCTCAACTGTAAATAACGATCACGAACCTTACAGCGCTTATTTAAAGCAATTCTCATTTGCATGTTCATAGTATCGCTACGAGCGCCACACTTATGCGCGTAGCTCGAAATTTGAATCGACGTCATCTTTCAGATGTATAAACACGCCTACCAAATTTCGTTTATCTAGCACAGCTCCTTTCTGGTGTTGGGATTTTTTTTTTTTTTTCCATCAGTGTAATTTCATTATTTATTCAAGGTTCATGATGTATTTTTGGTTCTCTGGATGGTATTCTGTTTTTATTTTTCTGAAATATTTTGTCATTTTTTCTTGTGGGTTCGTGCTATCAATTGATATTTTGCTAAAATGCATATCAATTACAGAAAACCTACAATTATTCGCTCAGTGCTATGAGGATAGCACTTGAAAACGTCTTATAGCATTATCAGCTTTTACATAAAAATTCAGTTTTGTTCTGCTTTGGTCGGATATTCTTTTTTTCATCTCAAGGTTAATAGGTTCATTTCATAACATTGTTCATTTTCCCCCCCTTAAAATATTATCTCAGTGTCAACTTTCTTTTCTTCAGAATCTTATTACACGGTCCTATTTAATTTTCCACAGGTATTTAGTCCTAAAATTTAAAGTAAGTACTATTATTAATCTTAGATATTAAATCAATTTAAGATATCAAGTTACTTGTTTGGCCTGAGTATGTGTCTTTGGTGAATTATTTGACTGATTATTCTTCGTTCTCATTCTTTTCTTTTACTATAAAAGGATTATACATATATTTAATTGCATTTCTACGTTCACTGGGGACGGAACGTAGAGTTGAACAGAGAGACAGGCAGACAAATCTTCCATTTTATTATTATAGATAATTTGTTATGCAAACAATACGAACTCTTAAAATAAATTTTTTCTTATTATAAAATACGTTTCAGATTTCTTAGATACATATTTTTGCACTTTTCTTTTTTTTCAAATATTAAAATATTAATTTTATTTACTAAGAATTATTCGCATTAAAATTAATCGCATATCTATACATTTATACCTATAGTATTATGTTTTCGAAATTTAATAGTATACATGTTTTACAAACATTTAGCTATAGCCTGGTCGATATATTCAGCGAGCTTGTACAAAGGCTGTTCGCACATTTTTTAGACGATTTTATTTCGCAGTAAGAAAAAATCGTTTGCATGGAGAATTTTATTTTCACAACAGTTATATTTTTGGAAGTTTTATTTATCTTCTGATATTTAGAATTTTTGTTTAGATGCAAAAATGCGCTTTTAAAATGGCAGTGGATGGAAGGATAGGTTTCCGCTCTTTCCAAAGATAGTTTTTAGTGAAATCTTTATGAAAAGCATTTATTAGGAGAAAAATGGAAAAATGTTGCAACAACAGATGAATCTTGGGTCTATTTAAGTGGTTGCAATAAAAAAAGGTCAATTTATTATCACAAAAGTGGAGAAAAAAAATTTGCTGCATGGTTTAAAGCATCAAAAGAAAGTTTTTCTAAAGGATTTATGATTGCCACTGGTTTTTTATACAAGCGCAAGATAAAAGCAAAAAAATGTGTCAAAATCAACTCTAAATACTCTCTAGAACATATTTTAATTCCAATTTTTAAAAATGAAAATCCAGATCTTTATCCATTATGCTATCAATCCGTTGAACTGTATCAAGACAAAACAAGCAGCCACGCATCACAATCCGCAATTGCTTTTCTAGAAAAAAATGGAACAAAAAACGGGAACTAAAACCATACCCTTCACTGATATTTCTGCTAAATCTTCTGATGTATCACTGTTGGATTTTTGTGATTTTCGACTCTTAAAATCAGCATTATCCAAACACCGACCTACAACGCTTTGTGGACTCTGGAAAGCCAATCAAGAGGAGTAGAAAAATATACCTCTTTCGATATTATAAAAAGCATTATTATCATAGAAATTGTGATGTAGAATGTTAGTTAAGAACAAGGGCTATCAAACTGAACAAATAAAACTCGAAATATGAGTGAAATTGCTTCAGTACACTCCATCAAAATCGTCTAAAAAATGTGCGAACAGCCTCTGTAAACTCATGATTGCGGGTTAGATCCTCCAGCCTGCCGAAGATCGTAGTTTAATCTAATAGCGACTGATACATGTTAAATTTGATGTGGTTTCAGAGTCTTCCAAGTTCCCGCAAAATTATAGAAGTGCCGAATTTAATCAAAGGTCGAGCTCTTCGATCTAGTCGTTCGGAATTCTCTGTCGTTTTCTCCGAAACTTTCGTAAACATGGTCTAGGACCCCTTAAAAAGAACCACACTCAGGTAATCTCCCTCAGGCTTAGGTTTCTAGATAGATAATTGATCTTAATCCTAGTACCAACATTAACAACCATCAATATGGAGGAGTACTGGATTGGGAAATTTATCGGCCCTAATCCAGATCAAAATTTGAGTTCTTGTTTCCTGATGCAGCCCTTTTTCGACAATTTGTCCAGCTAAGTCTTTCTTCCATCACTAGTGATGGTCCTCTACAACGGAAGGCGCTCACCTGTTGCCTAAACTCTGGGTCTTTTCTCTACCGAAACTCGAAATTTCCAAACGACATAAGTAGCAACACAAGTTGTCTGTTATTTTTATACAGTATTTAATGTCATTCAACAT
Source organism: Salticus scenicus (assembly GCA_963930645.1). Lineage (NCBI taxonomy): Eukaryota > Metazoa > Arthropoda > Arachnida > Araneae > Salticidae > Salticus > Salticus scenicus. The sequence goes on from OZ005660.1 coordinate 79,912,051, forward strand.
TTTTAAAAATAACATATATATTTTTCCTTTCTTCAGCATAGTTGAAAATAGCAAATACGTATCTAAAAATGCTCGGCAAAGAAAATTAGTTTTTTTTATTCATAAAACTGATTTTAATTTTTAGTTGTAAATATTAAAATGTTTTGGCATAATTTTATAAATTATATTAAAAAAAGTTGCTGATGATCGAAAAATATTTTTACTTTCTATACCAATTTTTCATAACTTGAAACCGCTGCTGTTTTTCTCGATAAAATATTGCAAAATATTTCACAGACGCTTGTTTTCGTAAAATTAATTTTAAAATTATTTTTCTTCGTATTATTCAAAGTTTTTGAAACGAAAAAAAAATTAATTAATTTTTTTTGTAAAGCTTTTCAGTAAACAAGGAAAATTTAACATAAAAGAAATATTTCAATATATATATATATATATTTACACACGAAATACTCATTTTTATGTTCGGAAACAGATTAAATCTCTGTGTTTATTTATTTTTTCCCATATATATAAAATTAAATTTTAATAAAAGTATTATAAACTTTTAAATATGTTTATTGTACGTATTTTTAAATTATAACCTATATCTTTTTAGTGGTTTATTTTTATATTTTTCAGTAATATGAAATTAATATTCTTTTTTTCTATTCTTGCTGTTTATATTTTAGTTAGAATTTGATTTTTAAAATAAATACACATATTGTGGGATCAAATTAAATGCACGTGAATTACATTGTAAGAGAATTCTGTTAAACATTAAATTCCATTGCTAAAATAAACAAACTTAATTTGTTTAAAAGAATGTTTTATATTTTGTTGCCAATTTTGTCCCATTAAATGTTATGTAATACAATTATGCAACAACATATTGTGCAACGAAACAAAATGAAATAAAATAAATAAATAAACATTTCTCTTGATTATTATTTATACGCTATGACTAAAATAATATTAGCATGAAATAAATTATAAAATATATTCATAATAAGCTTATTATATACAAAAATAAAACTTATTTTTAAATCATTGCAACCAGGTTGAAAAGTGTCGATGACTTAAGTTTGTCTGTCTATCCGTCTGTTTGTCCGAACCCTAATTCCCATAAATATTCATGGAATTTTTTGAAACTTATATATGTTATTTAAATTCTCACCCAGATGTCCCCTATTGAAAATATATTGAGTACCTCAACTGGTTTTGTACAGGGACACCCGATAGTATTCCAAAGCATTGTGTTCTATGAGAGTTATTTCTATAAACCATATTTTAATGCCTTTACTTTACACAAACCTTAATGATATAAAAATATGTTATTCATATGCACAAAAGAATGCTTTATAGAAAATATAGCATGATTAACATTAAGATTTACAAGGCAACACAAAAATATTCAGTTAATTAAAGGTTATTGGAAATTTGCTGAAAATGCCTTATTTTTTTACATTAAGCGTTTTTAACCCTTTCTAACTATTTTTAAGTAGGAATATGATTTGAATTTATGCATCTGTCTGCCCGACTGTCTATTTGTCTATCTGTTCCACTATTTATTTGTCTATCTGTCCGGCTACCTGCCTACAGCATCCGTAAGTATTTTCAGAAAATTTAAAAAACGATATATATTATTCAAGTTCATAATGGAATGTTCCCCATTTAAAATGGTATGAATAGGACTTATGCAACTGGTTTGTGTACAAGGACACCCAAACAAATACCAATGCATTGCGTTTTAGGAAAGACATTTTTATAAATGTCATTCATTTAACTTTCTACTACAAAAAGTACAAATAAATTTATATTTATTTTTAATATCCTAAAACAATATTTTGTATAAAATATGGTATGCTTAAACTTCTGATTTACAGGGCTGCACTAAAATATTCAAATACAGTAAGGGCTATAGTTAGGAATTCAGGGGTGCATTTCCGTTTGTGTTAAGCGTTTTAAGCATTTTCCAATTAGTTTATTTGTATCTTTTTCAGTCCTTCTGTCTGTCTGTTATGTGATAACGTAGGTAAGAAAATTGAGACTTATATACGATACACCACCGCGCTTTAGAATATAGAAAACGAGGGGGGAAGCTAAAAACCCATAGACATAGCATGTGATAAAAAACAAAAAAACTCACAATGTCAAGTGTGTTGAAAAAAAAAAAAACTGCTCACGCCGGAAGTAATAAAAGGACAAAACTGACTAGAAAAAGACACCGAGAAGCGGGAGTGTAGGGCTGGGGCATTAGACATATCTTCCAGGATTAATACGTCTCGCCTACTACACACTACATGCGTACTACATTACTTTTTGTTCTTGTTTGAATTCAGTGCAAATATAATTTTACAGAAAACCAACTAAAAAGCCAGTCTTAATCATTAGATTGTTAAGCGTAATATTTACACCCAGTGGTTAAAATTTGAGCTCTTTTTTATAATCATTTTTGCAAAAATGTTTTTCTGGTGGTCTTTATGTATAATATCATTAAAAAGTATATAACTATTTTTTGAATAATTATGCTTTTAGTAATAACAATTATTTGAATATTTAAAGGTATAATCCGTCATTTCATTCTTTTATTTGTTTTCCAAATATTTCTGTCTTTTCATCAAATTCGGCTACCATCATAGAAGTATGATTCGTACAAATTTATACATCGACGAAAAAATGCTGAAATGCTTTAATAAAAATACTTTAAGTCAAAACATAGAATTATTCTAAATGTTACAATAGATATAAAGGGTGTTCTAAATTTATAGCGAAAAAGTTTAAGAGGTGACAGGGCATCGTGCTAATAATTCAAAATTGCATAGAAACCCATGTCAGCAAATGTCACCTTAACTCCTTAGGAACCTGTTGATTTTGAGTATTTTTTAACAGATGTGGAAGTGGCTTTTAAATTTTGAATTTTTAACAAAAAAATGATTTTCGTGCAAATGTTTACAAAAAGATATATAATAGTAAAAATGTTGTTTCTATTCTAATCTATGTATTTAAAGCACAGGTTATATTAAAGTGAATCTTTTGTATTATCTTGTCAAATGATGAATCGTACAAGATTTTAAACTTTAGAAGGTAGGCTGTGTTACAAATATATATATATATAAAACTAGAGTACACATGAGCAGTCGATAATACTGAAACATGACGCTAAGTGCAGAGCTGCCAACCTAATCCGGCAAATTGTTAGTGCCACTCCTTTTTCTACACCACTTAATTTGTAGAGTATTTGTTTTTTTAATTCATCGTAACTATATTTGAAGAGAATTATTCTAAAAATTAAGTGGTGTAGAAAAAGTAGCGGTACTAACAAATTGCCGGATTAGGTTGGCAGCTCTGTAAGAGTTAAAAAATACCAGAATGCATCCGGACCTTAAAGAGTTAATATGATTAACGTACACAAACATCAAACCGTCTCAATTATATATATTAAAAGCAAACACGTTTTATTTATGAGACAAAAAATTTTTAAGTTAAAATACACTTAAAAAACAAAAATTACATATAAAAACAATTAAAATCAGACGTTTCGTACTCCTTTAAATTCCTTGAGTGTTCATGTCCTGTTTGCATATTGTGTTGTATTACTGATGAGGAAACCCGGACGGGTTTCGAAACGTCTGATTTTAATTGTTTTTATATGTAATTTTTGTTTTTTAAGTGTATTTTAACTTAAAAATTTTTTGTCTCGTAAATAAAACGTGTTTAAAAAAAAAAAAAATAAATAAAATAACCATTTTCTTTTACTTCTAAATGAATTTTAAATAGACGAAAAAAATAATTTCTCAGAAATAATTATCTGAATAGGTGTTTCAAAGAAAATATTAAAATCCTTACGAACGGCGGATGTAAAATTATTACAAAGGAATTTTTCTTTTAAAATATCCAACGTTCGAAATAATTAAAATAATTGATTTACTAAAGTAATTACGTAATTGAAAAAGTCTTTCGAAATAAATCTGAGAAAAGGGAAAATAAATAAAATCTCGTGGATTTCACATTTTCTCAGACTTTTCGTTTCTCTAAAGAAATTGGATTGATAAAGCAACTTGTTGACTGTTCAGAAGGAAAAAAAAAAAAAAAAACTTTTTTTTTCTTAATGTTTTTTCGTTTTATTTCTCTGTAGATCCCCCCCCCCCCCCCCTTCATATTAAAAACATTGATATTCTGATAAAAAGTTGTATTATTTAGTTTCGAATTACTAAATAGAGCAAAATGCGTTAATTACTGAAAAACATTTGTCCCTTACAAAGGAACTTAGGGCGAATTATAATTTTTAATTCCTTTTAAAACGATATGGTGAAAAAAAAAAAAAAAAAGATTAATAGTACTGAATTTAGAAATGACCCAAATTCTGAGAAAAGGTTTTCAAGTTTGGTTTGTTAGTTGGTTTAACGCGCCGCATTACTCAATGGGTAATTAACGACGGTCTGTGACGCACCCCTAAGGATGGTCCGGAGACATTCAGCACCATTTTCATCCTCCACGGAGAGGATGGCTCCCCCGTTTCGCTGATTCCTAGAGGTGTAATTTAAAAGGAAACATGGAGGACATTGCGGCCATGACGAATTTCACGTTCACCCGACACCATTATGTACACGTCGGTCTTTCGCCGTCTTGAGTATCGAACCCACAATTCTCTGTTTATGAACTCGGCGCTCTACTGACCGTACTACCACGTACAGATTTTGAAGGACTTGAATTCTAACTCTTAAAATCGGAATCGGGCTCATGAAGAATGGTTAAAACTCTGGCGTTTTATTGATTTACCGCCTTTTGGTTAATGTGAAATGGCATAATTGTTGAAAATTTCCATTTGCATGAATAGTAGAGGATCAGATATAAACCAGGATAGCCGATTTCATAAAGTGATTCAGTTATTTAGGTGGCATATTATTCAGATACACCTTTTCTCCCTTACCATTTAATCTAAAGGTATTTTTGTTGCTTCGTATTTTAAAGATACACTGAGAAAACACCTGTAACTGAAATCTAGAATCTAAATTGTGGCTCTAGAAAAAATAGTTCCATGTCATCCTTATAAATTCTAGCCACTTTTGAAAGCGAGTTCTAGAAACCCAAATAAAATTCTAGAGCGTTTGCCTATATTCTCGAGAGCAAAGTTCTTTAAAAATCGCTGCAAATAAACAGGCGGGTTCAGCGGGTTTCAGTTTTTTTAATTACAACAGGCAGGTTTCAGCGAATATAATCTTGGTTTATTACCAAATTCTAGATAATCAGGCGACAATTTCTTCCGATACAAAACATTCAGAATATTGTTTCACCATCTAGGAATATGTTGGCTAGAAATTCTCGATAATTTTGTCTATTAAGTTTATTGGCGTACCTTATGTGCATTGCTCGAAAATTTATATCTCTAATTAAGGGATTTAGAAAATGGCCACTTATTCATTCTAGATGAAGGCGGTATATTTTTTTCTCAGTGCGACATGTTTAAAGAGTGGAATTCAAAACACAGTATACGAAAAAGTTCATTTGTTCAATGATGTAACTTATAATTAGAAACATAAAAAATATCATATCTTAATATGGGTAGGGAGAAAAACTGAATCGGAGTTACATACATCGTTAACTTTGTGACGAACGAAATGTCGTCGCCATGCTCATTTAACTTTAGATTGAAGCTGAAACTTAATTACTTTATTAAATTTATGAAGTAATGACAAAGTCAGATTTATAAAATAAATGAGCTTTTATTTGAGCTTAATAGAAAGGTGGACGTTGGACTATAATTATATTTAATAACTTATTACTTAAGATGGGCAGCCATACTAACTATTCTAACTTTAAATAGGTAACCACAATTACTCTCAACTACTTTATTTAACTGCGTTAACTCTTACTGCTTAGCAATCTTTCGTATGTGGGAGGATTCCCTGACGCCACTATACTACTCGACTTACTATCTTCAACTATCCTACTCTAAGCAGCTACCCCAACAGTCCTCTTACTCTAAACCGCCTTCTAAGCCGCTAACATCTAACTTCACTTCATCTCGGCTACCTCTCAACTATTAACTCTATTAGTCGACTGAATCCTAAATTCTTCACATTCATGTTTTACTCGTAAGATGCGAATTTTAATTGTAGCATTAGGCTAACTTTGCTATACCTCACAACTTAAGGATTATCTCACTTTCGAATTTCCGTACGGTGTAAATTGAATCGGCCAATCCCTCAAACACTTATTGTATAAATGGTTATTATATATTATTTACACATTTATTGTATAAGATATATATTCAGTTTACGCAAAGCCATACCACAGTTATAAAGTTAACATAAATAAATGAAAATTTCATCTGAAGAACTGGGTCTCTATACCCAAAATATATGAATAAATATGCATTTTCAATTTGCGTATCAGCAAATTAACGTATAAGATGTCAAATGAAATAGCTAAGGTTGTAGAACGTTGAAAACAGTAACGGAAAAATATCTAGGTTTGAATCCTGGAGTGGTCACTTTTCATTCTTATCAAAGATAGTTATAACCCAATTCATCTACCTAAATCGCCAAGCACCTACATGCCACTTATGAAGCTATCTACTTTTTTGTAAATTCCCTTAAGTGTTATACAACTGGTATACATATATACACACACAGGGGACAAAGTCTGAGGACAGATGACAGTAGCTAAGCTACCTACACTATTTTTTTTTTCGAATATCCATACAAAACTTTCATGAATTCATTAAAATCATCTTTCATGGTGAATTTAATCAAATATTATGCATTGACTATTCATTGACTATGGGTAGTTAATACTATTGACCAAACATAAGATACTAAAGATAACAAAAAACATATGTTTCATTAAAAGAAATGGCTACCAAATGTTTCCACCATTTCTTGTAGAAATGTAATGTGTGCCATCAATTTTTCCCATCACATATGCAAAGTTTCAAAATGAGAATATAGATAAAACTACTTATCGTTTGCCATCTTTTTTAATATACTTCAAAATCAGCTTTTCTATCCATGATATTTTTCTATCGATATTTACTTGTGGAATGTTTTTAAGTTAGTCTGCACATTTGGCTAAAATTATGCAAAAGAAATTTTGTTGGCTCTTGTATAGTTGAAAATTAAAAAATTAAACCGGTATGTTTCCTTTAAAGTTTCTTATTAATCTGCATTTAATATGATTTTTGATGCATTCTACTATATATACATATTCACTTTTAAAATTTTAATTCTTGTAGGTGTTTCTAAAATGTTATAATATAATATTCATCTGCATAAAATATATCAATATTGGAAAATATCAGTATTATCTATGCGAGCATACTATGCATACTATGTCTCTCTCTCTCCCCCCCCCCTTTTTTTTTAAGTGAAAAATTCTTTAGGCGCATTGAGCACTTTGGGGTGAACAAAAATTATGGAATTCGCGTCATCGTCACCGAACGCTTTCCATGAGCTATATGTATACTGTGTATATACGTACATAGATATACCTCCGTGCGTTATTAGTATGCATTATATATATACAAAGAGTATATCTCTACATATATATCCATATATATAGCGCACGGCGCGGCATGCCTCATATATATATATATATATATATATGTATGTATAAAATGTATACTAATACAGTATTATACTGGCATCTGTCTCTTTCTAGTTCTATACTCTATGTATGTACTTTTTTCACAGTATATACATGGTTCACAAAGTACAAGCACGTGTTTTTATAGACTGTTATATTCTTCTTTTTGCTTTCAATATAAATTTTCAAATAAATAATAAAAAAAGAAAATTATTTTAGTCCTATTACAATATTTTTACCTAATATAAGGCTTAGTTCAATTAATTTAGGTAGCTACAAATATTGTGCCGAATCATATAATACAAATCATAAACACTTCTTTACAAACCAAAAATAATTCGAAAATAGTAATCTAATAGCTCGACGATACAATTCACACAGTTACTTAGTTTTCACTTCTATCGGCAGTCCCCAAACACTGCTTTTAGTTTTTTTTTATTTTGTAAAGTTATAAAATATGTTCAGAAAGATGATCCTTTGAAGGAAATAAAAATAATTTCAAAATATTTCTAAACTAATTACCTTCACTTCTAAACGAGTTTGGAAAAAAGTGAAATAGTGTCTCAGAAATAATTATGTAGAGAGATGTTTCTTAATGAAAGAAAATCTTAGATGTAAAAACGTAATATTAACATTAGAGGTAAAGAATTTTTTTTTTTTTTTTTTGAAAAATACGGTTTTAGAAATAATTAAATTAATTGACTTGCTAAGTTGATAACTACGTAATTGAAAACGTCCTTTCGAATAATTCTGATAACAAAGAAAGTAAATTAAATTTCTCGTGGATTTCACTTTTTCAAAGTATTTTTTTTTTCCTCTTTCATTTCCCAGAAGAAAGTAAATTAGAAAAGAAACGTGTGGATTATTTAAAAGGAAAAGAAAATGTATTTCTTTATAATTCCATTTTTTTTTTTTTTTTTTTTTTTTTTTTTTTTTAATTAAAGTATATAATTTGATAAGTTGTAATATATAGTTTTGTAAGGCTAAATTCTACAAAATGTTCAAAAGTTATTTCTATATTTTCAATATTGCAGGCTTTTTGATCAAATTATAATATATATATATATATATATATATATACTAGCAGACCCGGCCACGCGTTGCTGTGACTAAGTTATACGTTGAATTATACGGCTGTAAACTATTTAGTACAGTCAAATTATTATTTACGAACGAAGACGAAAACGTTGTAGCCGATGTAAAAATCCACAGGGTTGAGATTTGAAACTTAGGTCAAAATTTGGAAGCGATTGATAAAAATTTTCGTAGTGTTGATATTAAGCACAAATTAATTTTATTGTAGGGTCCTATAAATTTTAATGGAGAAGTGATATATATTATTTCTAATGCTACTTTGGATAAAATTGCTAAAATGACTAATATATAAATTAAATTCTATTAAAATTCTATTAAAATAAAAGTATAAAAGAAACAGACGATTTTAAAATCAATTTTTATGGAGGAGTGAAATATAATATATGCTATAATGGATAATTTTATTATAAAATGACCTCATCATTTTAAATATTTTAAAGAGGGCAACAGCTGTAGTTATAAAAAGGAAAACAATAAGGCTAAACCAGAAAAATAAGTAAATTTGATAAATATTTTAAAACTTTAAAATTGGAAATCTTATGAAATATTGGACATTTAAAGTAAATACATGTATCATTTTAAATAGAAAAAGATTTTGGAAAAGTTTAGTGTATTTTAACGAAGTGATGAGAAGTTTTTGAGTATGTTAAAATTTTAATAGTAAATTCAAGTTAATAAAGATGGGAAACATTGAGGATTAAGATAAGAATAATTATTTAAAAAAAAAAAAAAAAAAACTTTTTATATACCATGCTTTTAAATTTTAATATACTAATAATATACTAATTAAATGGAAAATGATAAATATTCTATCCGCGTTTGTAATGATCGATAGATGGCACTTTCTCAACTGCAGTTATTAGTAAATTATAATAGCCACGTGCATTTATTATTGTTCTTTCTTGTTGTTCTATCATTGTTTCAGCGTGAAAGCTATCAGTGGTGTGATAATTTCACCTTAGCCCGCCAGAGGGCGAGCATTTCATTACAATCGCGGATCATAGTTTGAAGTCAAATTTGTTTTCAAATGTCTAAATAAAATATCTGATGTAAGATACTAATATTTTGCAGCGGAATAGATTTCATTTCTGTCATCCTTGGCGAAAAAAAAAGAATATCGCTAAATTATCTGGCGAAAATATTTAATTCCTTTCAAAAATCATGGTTATTTTAACAACTTATATTAAAAGAGTAATGAATAATATGAAACAATATTTCGTACAATACATATTACATGTCATACATACGTACAATGAATAATACATATTACATTTCGTACAATGCATACATCTGGCATGTATATTTTCGTGTTACGCTTTTGATCGCCAAATAATAATAATAATAATAAAAAAAGCCAAGGGCGACAGAGTTTTGAAATTTAAAATTAAAATTTTGTCAATTTAACAGCAAAATAATTCAATCTAACACCCTCGATAACTAATACATATCTATACACAAATATAAGGATTAAAATCGGGAAATAAATTTCATCGATTTTTAATAATTTCTGACAAAAAATCCAGTGGGCAATTAACATAGGAAATATTTTTCTTGGCTGCACAGACGGTCAGTGAGTCACACTTCGCTTGCGTATAGAACTCATAGATATAGTATAGCATATATAGAATAGAGTGATCATTGGGGAGAAAAAAGTTATTCCTTTTCATTTGGGAAAAGACGACGTTTTTACCAAAATATGGCCGTCTTTCCCCGAGTGAATACACACCGGAATACATACTAATATTTTAGCAAATAAAATTTATGAATAATTTATTTGCTAAAGGGGAATGGAAGACTCCAGATACAGTTTCAAATTCATATTTCTTTCTTTCTTTCTTTTTTTTTTTTTTTTCAATACCACTTAATGGCTGTTTCCAAAGCTTTTATTTTTTTTTTTTTTTTCGGCATCAAAAATCTTTGTACGATAACATGGGGATGAGAGATCTATATATATTACTATATCTATGATAGAACTACATTAGCACTTTATCAATGTGTATAAAATCTTTAAATTGATTAAGACGTCAATTTTCGTGAGACGCATAATTTAACTTTTTATAATTTTTTAACGTTCACGTTTGATTAAATGTATTTATTTTTATGTCGAAAAAAAATAAACTCGTATTTTTTTTTTTTTTGGCAACAATTAAATTAATGGAACTCACAGATATTTTGGAGCAACTTTAATAAAGGTCTATAATTAACAAATAATTCCAATAAAACAATATTGTGACAATAAATTGAGATAAAAACTATCCTATCTCTCAAGTTGGACCAAACTGCACACAGTGTGCAAAATTTCATTAAAATCGGTTCTTTAGTTTAGGAGTTTACCCCGGACAAACATCGTGACACGTAATTTATATATATATACAGATATATATATTGCAGTGGAATTGGACCAAGTAAAATAGACTTGGGCAGGAGGTATGGAAAACTGTTAGGCGCTATTGTAACGGCTGGTTTATAGCAGCCTGCTAATTTTTCCCATTGTTAGTGCGTAAAAAGTCTAAGAGTTAGTAAGGACAAATTGTATAAAAACCAATTCATTTATTAAAAAAAAAAAAAAATAAATAAATAAAAATAAAAGGGCTGGGATACTTTCCAGTGTAAATTTAACTTAATTTTATTTACATATAAATTAAGAAATCTCTTAACGTTAAAGTATAGGAAAACTCTTCAACTTACGAGTACCTTCTTAACTGGATAAGGAGAAAAATAGCATTCACATAGTGTGAGTATCTTTCAAAAAGTACATTTAAATATTTTGAGATGTTTCTTTTTATTAATTTGACTGGAAAGATACTTCACTTCGTTTACATTAACACTTAAATGCATGAATTTTTATTAATAAAATAAACCGAAAGTGGGTAAAAAAAAAAAAAAAAAAACATTGAGTTCATTTTAAGATTAATGAACTAAAGCAGAAGCAATTTTGCTTATTGATGTATTTTTACATTAAAGAAAAAAAAAAAAAAAAGAGCTTGCATGTATTTTTCATTATAGGCAAAAATATAAATACTATTCGTTACAAACAATTTTTCTTGTACGTTTTTATTACTTTTTGTATAAATAATCATAATTCGTAGCATCGGACGAAATGAAATTGTACTCAGTTAACGCGCCATCAGTGAATATTGTCACCGATAAAGAAATAAACTATCCAAGATTCTAGTTAAATTCTGAAACGATAAAATAGTTTTGGTAAAATCAAAATAATAATAATAATAATAACAATAAAAACACTATTCAAAGGTTACTACATAAAGGGATATGAGGTTTTAAACATACGATTCAGATCTAAATCGCTATGCATTTAAAGGTTAAAACATCTAAACAGAAAACACTGACCTCTAAAATGTTTTACATTTCCCCCCGAAACCAACACCTCAATCGACTGATAACCTTTTATTCAATTAACCAAACCCTTCCATGGACAATCTACACTTTCAACGAAACTAGCCCCAGCTAAGCGAAAATTGGACTAGCAGACTTGTGGAGTTTGCGTTCCTGCAAACTCCATCTTAACTTAAATACTTATTTAGATTACTAAGAAAACCAGAGACTGAATTGAACAAACAATAAGAGTTTATTTGAGCCAGATTAATGGGAGGGCGACCTAGTAATAAAACTTAGCTCAGTCAGCGTATTACTAAATCAAAATATATAAATCAACAATTTAATTATCCTAAATATCTCACCCCAGCAGATAGTCGAATGTGTAGAGACGGTCGCACTCGTACTCCGCTACTATGACTTCACTATGGGTCAGAGGATTCCCTTCTGACCCAACTTGACCTTTCCGAAAACTAGTAGCTACGACCACCAACACTCATCACTACTTAACTTCACGCCACTAAATCTCCACTACTCTACTTCCCGATATTCACCAGAATAAGATTCATCACATCTACTATACTATCCTCCAACATCCACACCATCTACTAAAACCATCTCTATTTTTATACTTCTTCCTACGCCCTCCTTTCACTACATTTCAATCCGTTCCTTTAAAAATCACTTCTAATTTATCTAACATTCAAAATCTAAGTCTTTTATTGCAGCACCCTGCCGACACAGCACTAACTCGACCTCAACCTTCACCGAGTCACTGGCGACGAAGTGATTTTAACTGTCCCCACTTTCTACTTTCTACTTTGCTGGATCCAGCTTAATTAAAACAACTGTGGTGACGTTCTGACGTCTCAACCTCACAAACTTATTCTTAATTTACCCAAATCTTTATAGACAATTTGCGCCTGCAATTTCATCACGATTTCGATCACAAAAGCAAGTGAAGCCTAACTATCTAATAATATTTGAGATATTTGTCAAAACTTATGAAATCAAAAGAGCTCGGTCACTTTTGAAAAAATAACTCACATACTTTCTAATATTTTTAAGCATATCTAAGTACAGGGTGGCCATATTTTAAACCCTTTCGTGGGTCATAGGAAGATTGCTTCCAACCTACATTATCTTACAAAATACACCTATGGGAAGCGCAGTTCCCATTATAATCAGTGTCGGCTCATGCACGGAAAATTGGTGAACAGGCACACTGTATTTTACACTGTATTTATTCATAGAATATAAATTTACATTTAAATAAGTATTTTTAGTTAATTTTAGTTAAAATCATGCTTAATAAAAATTATGATTAAAAATACTTAAATATTATTTTTGAGCTCTTCACATATTTTCGGTTCACGAGCCGCCACTTATTATAATATACTGGCCTTGCTATTAAAACTATGGGAACGCTAATATCCGCTTCAGCGTTGTTCTGCCATTTATGTTCAATCGACTGAACAGAATTAGCACATTTGTTTTGAAAGTTTGAAAGCCTTGTGTGAGATCTGTTCTGCTATGACATCTGTTTTGATATGACATTTGTACTACTCAACGACTATATTGCAAACATGAGTAAAACAATGTTTTTATTGTAATAACACTTTCTTATTTCGTATATTTCTGCACATTTTATGCCAGTAACTATCAAATTCGAATAATAAATTCAAAAATGATAATATCTGAATAAACAAAAATTCAAATTCGGCAAAATAAAATATATTTCCTTAAATGTTATTGTTTAGTTGTCAATAAAATATAAAAATCAGGGAGAAATTCAAATAAGAAGTAAATGCCCCACGAAAGGGTTAAACTGACAGTGTTTACAGTGTTTTGTAGAATGATTTAATTGCGAGAATGGTGCCAAATTTTGTAGATGATTTAACAAGACGGGGGACGAAGGATTACACTAAAAAAATATTAGTTCCAAAAGTCACCGATAGGGGAATATATGGCGCTGTGTAAACGAAATGAGAGTTCTAAAAAGCGCAGAGTCAATATTGAAATAAAATTACCTTTTATTTAGTACATTCAGATACCGGTTCAATGTGTCCACCATTTTTAGGGACTATATATTGCATTCTGCGCACAGTATTCACAACAGCAGAAAGTAACATATCTGCAGGAATCTCCCGTACAAACCGAAGAGCGTTTTAGGCTGATCTACTGGTAGATTCTGTCCAGTAAGTCTCTTAACCGGTCAACTGATCAAAGTTCCCAACGCTCGAAGTTACCGATCCATTTGAGGCAACGACTGAACAAGTCTTAAGTAAGTGAAATTGCATATAAAGAAACTTTATCACTGTTTATGCAATTTTTCGCTTAAAAAAAAAAAAAAAAGTTACCACATTGAACTTGAATTAAATTGTTAAATGTACTAAATAAAAAGTAATTTTATTTGATTCTGCATTTCTTAGAACTCTCATTTATTTTATACAACGCCACATATTCTCCTAGCGGTGACTTTTGGAACTAACAATTTTTTTAGTGCAGCCCTTCGTCCCCCGTCTTGTTAAATCACCCTACAAAGTTTGGCACCATTTGCGCAGTTAGATACCTCTACAGAACACTGTAAACTCTATCAGTTTAATTATGTACACCCTGTATTTCTTTATAAACTATCAAAATGCATATATTATGAGTAGTAATTTAAAAGTCGGCAATGCATTTATAATAAAAACAATTTGTTTTATATATTGAAATAGTTTAAAACAATTTTTAGCAACATCTCAGAAAGTCTCTTAATCCCAGTTCAAGATGTTTCTTAAAAAATAATTTTAAACGAACATTTTTTTTTTAATTATTAAACTTTATCGTGTACAAGACTTTATTATTTTTTCATATATATGTATATATATATATATATATATATATATATATATACCTGCCAATTTCACCTGTATTTTCAAAAAATATAAGAAGATATAAAAACTTCATAATTTTCGAAAGAGAACTAAAAGTTTAATTTTCTAAGTGTTTCTCTTTTTAACATTACCAGAAAAATTTAATTAAAAAAATATGTACAGATAAAATCCTTATAGAAACCATTTATTTCTCAAAACTATTGTCAACTTTCAGCATTGGGATATTTTTTAGGTGTTTATATTATATCCTTACAATTACTTTAGTTCCTGAAACTGACATCAACTTAAACGTTGCTAAGCAACTGTGTTGAAAATCCTTTTGAAAATGTCATCATGATTTACTTTAGATTTTGTTGTGACAAGACATAGAAATTTTTTTTAACTAACCTGAAAAATAACATAATCCTTAATAAAATTTGGAAAAAAGCGAAATTTGATGTGATAGTAATTGAAAATTTAATTATTTGAACTAAGAGAGAAAAATGTTCATCTAAATTCTAAACATACATATAATATTCAAAACAGTACTAACTAAAATCTAGTTTCATGTTACTTATTTAAATGGAAATTTTATTTTACTACAGTAAAGCACCGTTTATACGTTTCTAGTTTATACTTCTTTTACATTTATACGCCCTTTCAGTGCAGTCTCGATTCATTCTTGTTCATTTTAATTCAAAAATTCTTCGTTTATACGCCGCTAATATCGGTTATACGTCTTTTCCACTTTACTAAAATTCGTAAAATTTCTCGACCTGTCAGTATTTTCCATTCTAAATAAGACGGATTTTTCCTAGAAAGCATCTTTGAAGGAGGAAGACAGGAAAGATCGAAGAATACTGATCAAAGAATCAATTGAATTCACAGAAAATATTTTAATACTAATACACAAGCAGCAAATCAGACGAATAGTAAAGATTTTTAATAACTATTAAATAACTATCTGTATGGACACAATTCGTATGCTTATTATTAAAGATACGCAATATATATAATTAATTTTCAAAATGTGTTCATATAGTTCTTAAGAAATGTAATTATAATACTCAATATATGATATATGTAATTAGTACCTAGTCATACCTTAATAGTATGATTTTTCTCACTTTTTATAATAAATCTTTTTTTTTTTTTAAATTATTGTCTTTAAAAAAATATATAATATACATTTACTAACTTAAGAAACTTTATTAATTATTATTTTCATATAAATTTTGCTTAAGTGTCATTAAATTTGTAGTAATCAAAGTATTATTAAAATTTCTATTATACGTCTTTTCATTTATACGTCCTTTTATGTCAGCCCCTTGAAAGACATTTAAACGGTGCTTTACTGTATTATAAATATGAAAAGGTATCCTAAATCTTTAATTATTAAATAAATAAATAAATAAATAAATAAATAAATATATATATATATATGTGTGAGATAAAAACTTAACTTATTTTGTTGTTCTGAAGTCTTCTTTTGATTTTCATTATCCAGATTTATGAATTTCTCCCAACATTTCTTGATCCTTATTGATTTGGTAGAACTCAGCAATTGTCACCGAATACCGGTTATTCCAGTTTACGGCTTCCTGAAACGGAACAAATTGTCTTTAAATATAATTTATACTTTTTTTTTTTTTAAACAAAATGATCAAATGTTTTTCAGAATAGTTTTTATCTAGGTATATCTCAGTTATTCCTTTCTATAACCTTACATTACCTTCTGTATGAAAAAAATGTAGGGCTGTTTTTAAGGCATTGATTAAGAATATGTGAATTCGGTTTATATAGAAAAACAGAATGCGTTTTCTAGTTCTTTAATGAATTTTTCTGTGATTCAGCATAGTTTACAGTCAAACGTTTGATATTTACAACAATATTATCAATATATTGATAATATTATTGATGGTATTAAAATATCCTCAACCATTACTGGTTTTGTGTTAGTGTTCGTCATTTTCACAATTGCATACAGGTAAAATACATTTTAAAAATGGTTTTCATTACATATATATTTATATATATAACTTTAATGTATATGAGATATAAGACATCAATGGATATGTAAATATTTTTCGTCGTTAATGTTCTGATAGATTTACACGCTTTCAGAGTTTAAAAAAAGATATGACCAATTTTTAAAAAATGTCTATCTGTCTCTTTGTGTGTGATACACCTTTTGTGTCAACTGCATCTCAAGAATTGCTGCAAAAAATTTCATATAAATTATTATATTGTTGTAGGTTGTATCTTGACACAAAAATTAGTGCCTATCAACATTTTGTGCAAATTGCTCAACAAAAGGCGCTGCGCGATTGTTTCCATTTAATGAAAAACTATATCTTCGAACAAAACTTCGTATGTGAGAAGGTCATTATGATATATTATGCTGATTAAATTTGGATATCGGCTTATAGGGGCACTGCTATGACACAATTTTCTACATTAATGAGAAAGTTATATCTCTGTTTCTACTGTTGGAATTAGACTAATCTTCGTATATGAGAGGGTCATTGTAAAACATAACGATCATTCAATCTGGTTGCATATCGACCGATAAGTGGCGCTGCAATGTTGTAATTTTCCGCATGAACAAGGGTATATGCCAGATTCTATGGTATATATATTTGTTTAAAAATAGGTATTTGAGTGAACCGTTATGAAATCTATGCCGATTCAATTTGGGAAGAAAACGGCCAACAGCTGGCCATGCTACACTGTAATTTGCTCCTTGAACAGAAAGGTTAGATCGTAGATCCTATTGTATATGATAGAAGAAAACTTGCTTTACGTGAGGGCCATTATGAAACACTATATTGATTCAATTTGAGTGTATTTCATATTGAATGAATCAGTTTAGTATTTCATAATTTCCCTTTTATATACCAAGTTTTGTTCATTTATATACAATAGAATCTGAGACATAGCATTCCTGTTTATTGTATAACTCTAGCTTAGTAGCGTCAGCTATCGGTCTATTTGCACCCAAATTGATTAAACATAGTGTTTCATCCCTTCTCACATAGCAAGTGTTGTTCGATTATGTACAATAGGACATATACAGCGCCACTTGTAGCGCTTGCCACCGCAGTATACAGCGCCACTTGTTGAGAGATTTGTATCGGAAATTTATAGGCACTAATTAATGTCAAGGTAAAACTACGTATAAATTTATGTGAAATACTGTACAATAGTTCCTGAGATACAGTAGGAACAAAATTTTTGTTACACGCACAGACAGAAATACAGATTTTTTTTTTTTTTTTTTAAATATCAAATCGTATTCTAGAACTTTCTAAAGGTCTACAATCATTAAAAACCGGAAGTCAGTTTTTTTAAGAATCCAATATATCCTTCTATTAAATATAGAAATTTGTAATCAAATGTTTTTTAGGAAAGAATATGTATTAATTTCCTAAAAATTAGAAAATACTCTTATGAAAATTTCTTTTTATTTCTGATAAATGTATGCATAGATAAATAATAGATAAACCCTTCTAATGTTTTAATTCTAATACTTCAGATTTTTCACAATTAAAATTACATATTGTTTAAATATGAATTATTCTTGAATTAATATAATTATAACAAATAATTTTCCACAAACTAACGCTTTGTTCTGAATATAACGTTTTTCTAATAATAATCTGTATATATATATAAATTACGTGTCACGATGTTTGTCCGGGGTAAACTCCTAAACTAAGGAACCGATTTTAATGAAATTTTGCACACTGTGTGCAGTTTGGTCCAACTTGAGAGATAGGATAGTTTTTATCTGAATTTATTGTCACAATATTGTTTTATTGCAATTATTTGTTAATTATAGACCTTTATTAAAGTTGCTCCAAAATATATGTGAGTTCCATTAATTTAATTGTTGCCAAAAAAAAAAAAATAATAATACGAGTTCATTTTCTTTCGACATAAAAATAAATACATTTAATCAAACGTGAACGTTAAAAAATTATAAAAAGTTAAATTATGCATCTCACGAAAATTGACGTCATAATCAATTTAAAGATTTTATACACATTGATAAAGTGGTAATGTAGTTCTATCATAGATATAGTAATATATATAGATCTCTCATCCCCATGTTATCGTACAAAGATTTTTGATGCCGAAAAAAAAAAAAAAAAAAAAGCTTTGGAAACAGCCATTAAGTGGTATTGAAAAAAAAAAAAAAAAAAAGAAAGAAAGAAAGAAAGAAATATGAATTTGAAACTGTATCTGGAGTCTTCCATTCCCCTTTAGCAAATAAATTATTCATAAATTTTATTTGCTAAAATATTAGTATGTATGCCCGTGTGTATTCACTCGGGGAAAGACGGCCATATTTTGGTAAAAACGTCGTCTTTTCCCAAATGAAAAGGAATAACTTTTTTCTCTCCAATGATCACTCTATTCTATATATGCTATACTATATCTATGAGTTCTATACGCAAGCGAAGTGTGACTCACTGACCGTCTGTGTAGCCAAGAAAAAGATTTCCTATGTTAATTGCCCACTGGATTTTTTGTAAGAAATTATTAAAAATCGAGGAAATTTATTTCCCGATTTTAATCCTTATATTTGGGTATAGATATGTATTAGTTATCGCGGGTGTTAGATTGAATTATTTTGCTGTCAAATTGACAAAATTTTAATTTTAAATTTCAAAACTCTGTCGCCCTTGGCTTTTTTTATTATTATTATTATTATTTGGCGATCAAAAGCGTAACACGAAAATATACATGCCAGATGTATGCATTGCACGAAATGTAATATGTATTATTCATTGTACGTATGTATGACATGTAATATGTATTGTACGAAATATTGTTTCATATTATTCATTACTCTTTTAATATAAGTTGTTAAAATAACCATGATTTTTGAAAGGAATTAAATATTTTCGCCAGATAATTTGGCGATATTCTTTTTTTTTCTCCAAGGATGACAGAAATGAAATCTATTCCGCTGCAAAATATTAGTATCTTACATCAGATATTTTATTTAGACATTTGAAAACAAATTCGACTTCAAACTATGATAGAATATTTATCATTTTCCTTTTAATTAGTATATTATTAGTATATTAAAATTTAAAAGCATGGTATATAAAAAGTTTTTTTTTTTTTTTTTTTTTAATCTTATAATTATTCTTATCTTAATCCTCAATGTTTCCCATCTTTATTAACTTGAAATTACTATTAAAATTTTAACATACTCAAAAACTTCTTATCACTTCGTTAAAATACACTAAACTTTTCCAAAATCTTTTTCCATTTAAAATGATACATGTATTTACTTTAAATGTCCAATATTTCATAAGATTTCCAATTTTAAAGTTTTGAAATATTTATCAAATTTACTTATTTTTCTGGTTTAGCCTTATTGTTTTCCTTTTTATAACTACAGCTGTTGCCCTCTTTAAAATATTTAAAATGATGAGGTCATTTTATAGTAAAATTATCCATTATAGCATATATTATATTTCACTCCTCCATAAAAATTGATTTTAAAATCGTCTGTTTCTTTTATACTTTTATTTTAATAGAATTTTAATAGAATTTAATTTATATATTAGTCATTTTAGCAATTTTATCCAAAGTAGCATTAGAAATAATATATATCACTTCTCCATTAAAATTTATAGGACCCTACAATAAAATTAATTTGTGCTTAATATCAACACTACGAAAATTTTTATCAATCGCTTCCAAATTTTGACCTAAGTTTCAAATCTCAACCCTGTGGGTTTTTACATCGGCTACAACGTTTTCGTCTTTGTTCGTAAATAATAATTTGACTGTACTAAATAGTTTACAGCCGTATAATTCAACGTATAACTTAGTCACAGCAACGCGTGGCCGGGTCTGCTAGTAATAATAATAATAGTAATATATATATATATATATATATATATATAATACACAGAAGAATTTATAGAATTTCAAATTATTTCTGTTCATATTTATACTTAATTATTCTGTTTATATTACAATAAAAAATAATGAATAAAATGATACACCTACATATTAAAAATATATTTTTACAGATAAAGCAATTTTTGAAACTAAAATTTAAGAAAACAAAGTTTTATAGAAATAGATTAAAACTGCTTAAAAAATTTTCTTGAGATTTTAGATAATTTTAATAAAGTTTAATGAAAGATGTTTGCCATTAAAATTTCCTTGAGAAATATTTACTTTTCAGAAATTCAAATTAAAAAACTGATATTTACAGAATCGATCTTTTAAAGAAACTTTTCTTAACTTCCGTATTTAATTATGATAAAATAAATGATTTAAATTTTTGAGAAAACAGTTTTTATAGAAAGAACATCAATAAGATAAAATAATAAAATAAGATTCATTTTAACTTGGAAAATTTTCCGACTGTCAGACAAACTTATTTATTTTTCTTTGTATCATTTCCTAGAAAATGTTTTTATTTATTTACTAATTTATATTTATGAATTTTACTTTTTTTCAAGCGAAAGAATATCATTTATTGATTTATATGAAAACGTTTAGAAAAAATATTGTCAAATGCTTAGTTTGTTTACTTTAAATTTATTTAAAGTCCCTGTGACTTTTTCCTTTTACACACACACACATATATATAAATGAATTCTGTTTGTAAGTATTCTCACTTCATGTAAGTCTCACTCTTTTTACAAACTTTTAGTAAACGAAGATTTTTTTTTTCTTTTTTACTAACACTGAAGTTTCTACTTCGGCAACCACATTTAAAAAAAAAAAATACATTTGCAAATCTGTTTTTTTTTTTTTTTTTTTTTTTTTTTTTGTGAAAAAATAAAAAGTATGAGGAATTTTTCATGTTCAACTGAATAAAAAAATTGAATTGTACAACACTCTGTAACAATAAATGGTTTTGTTTATGAAAATGTAAATTTGCAAAAGTTTTCAAATTCGCTTAATATTATTTTTAAATATCAATGAATTGATTTTAAAAAATAGTACAGAAATTAGTATCCGAAATTAGATTTGTTAAAAAGAAAACTTTATTATTCATATTTCATTAAAAACCATTGCCATTATAAATACTCCTAAAAAGTTTTTGATTTTATTGTAGTATAAATTAATATACCCAGTTTAAAATTTCGATGAAAAATTTTTGGTGTGTTGTTTTTGTTTACTTTACTCATTACATGATTGATCGGGCAGAAAAATCATAATTTGGTGTGTCACTCACACGACTTTCGCTTACCCGGATATTTATTAGAAATTAAGGGTTAAGATAACGAGTACTGTTATGTAAATGTATGTTAAACAATTCAAATTAGGCTTTGGAATAGATTTATTTAATAAATAATTCTATGTGAGAGGGCTGCCACCCCCTCAACCCCTCGTTTCATTACTGTATCTACATTTATATGGAATTAAAATCTGTTATTAAGTTCTAAATTTCATTTAAAATCATTCAGACAACTTTCACATGCATCATTCCTTGAAACGTATCAATCTTGAACAAACTTTTCTAGTAACAAAATTATTAACTTCAAAATACATCATTTGGATCGCCTGAAATTATTTATTATTAATTTACTCTAACAGACACAGGGAAAGATCAAACTATAAAACTTGACTTCGGTATTCAGGAAGCCTCAAAACGGGCAAATATACATGAGGAATTAATATCAATTCCTGAGTAGCTTTCTTGGACGTGGTAAACTATTATAGAACAACACTACCACTAGCAAATAATAACAAATGTTATGGCTTAAATATTGGCAGCCCTTTATATCTTCCGAAAGTTATGTACACATCATATGGTGCACATAAATATAAGTCTATGTTAATAACACACAGCAGAACCTAACGTGCGCTTCCATCAATTTTTAAATATCCTAGCATTATAATCTAGTTCTTTTGTCTAGCCCTGTAAGCGAACAGTGAATGATTTCTATACTATATTCTACGTGAAACATGTTTTTATGCATATATATATATATATATATATTCGTTTCATTTGGTTTAGTGTAGTCTATAGATGCTAACCTATACTTACCTGCAATTTCCCCTTAGACGTTATGCATTTGAATTAATGTATTTGAATACACATTTAGAAAACCAAGTTTGAACATTCTGCTATAATTTTTTTGAGGTATGCTGATAACAGACAGAACACCGATACACAGATCGATCGCTAAAAACATGTGTTTTTGATTGGATTCAGGGACATCAAAACGTTTAAATATAACAAAAACTCACTTTTGAAAATTTGACCCAAAAGAGTATTTTCTCTGCCGTATGGGTAAGAGAAAGTAAAAATAAATACGCACCTCCCCTCATCAAATTTATTTCGACGCAAGTTATCGTAGAAGCATGAATCTGTTGCCTATAGATGGGATAGTAATATGTCTAATAATTAGTGCAATAAAATCAGATTTGGATAGCGGTTGTCTATGTGTTAATAATTGCATCAAATTCATTTTTTTCTTTTTTTCTTGTTTTTTTTTTTAATAATAACACCTTTTTTTTGACTCAGCATTCGAATTCTTAAAATCAAAGCGGTTCGGAGAAAGGTATACTTTATATACATTTAATTTATTTTTAAGACAGTTACACATGAAATTGTAATAGGGGTTCATCCCAACATAAAATAATAATAAGAATAATAATAATATTTCACTCAAAAATTTATTATGCACATTTAGATGATAATCAGAAACAGAAATATGACAATTTAAAATATAAACTAATGATTTGAATATAAATTAAGAAATGATGTGTGTATCTAAATTTTGTGTATGCACTAATTTAAGTCAAGTTTTTTATGATTCCAATCCATTCTTCTTCCTCCTTCTAGGGCCGCGGTAGCCCAGTCGGTAGAGCGCCGGTCTCGTAATTCGAAGATTGCGGGTTCGGTACTCGAGCTGACCAAAGACCGTCGTGTACACTAATGGTGGCTGGTGCACGTAAAATCTGTCGTGGCCGCAATGTCCTCCATGTTCCCATCAAAAATTATATCTCTGGGGGTCACCGAAGTGGGAGAGCTATCCCTTCCGTGGATGATCAAAATTGAGATAGCATGTCTCCGGACCACCTCTAGGGGTGTATCCCAGACCGTCGCCATGCCCATCTGCGCAGCACTAGTGCGACGTAAAACCCAACCAACCAATCCATTCTTCTACTGAAAATAGAAGAAACTAATTATGCGTTTCTTTTTTGAAAAAGTGTGTATTATTATTATTTTAAGCATAAAGTGATTCCTATGTAAATTTATGTTTATTTCTAATAAAATTTTTGCAAAATAAATAGATAAAAAATAAATAAAACTTTGTAATGTTTTTTTATTTATATTACTGAAATTATGTAATAGGCATACTTACATATTTTTTAATAAAAAAAATATTCTTAAAATAATATTATTATAAGAAAATAACTTTTACAATATAATGCTATGTACCAAACATAACGTTTTTTTTTCATATAATAAAAAATACGTAACACACAGAATTATTTATTGAATTTCAATTTGTATGTGTTCATTTTTATTTAACATACAATATACAATAAAAAAGCATTCAAATATACATGTGCATATTGAAAAGATATTTTTGCAGGCAAAATAATTTCTGAAGTTATAATTCAAAAAACGTCTAAAGTCTTTTGATAAGATTATTAAAGCTTAAAGAAAAATGTTTGACATTAATATTTTAAAATCTTTGTGCTTTTCGTTAGGAAATGTTTTATTTTCAACAAAATATTAATTCTAAAACTGAATTGCATGTAAAAACTTGTAACATAAAATTAATTTATTGAAATAAATTGTTTCAACAATCAAACTTTCAAAGTAAATTTTATCTTTAATAACTTAACATATTTGTATGTGATAAAATAAATGGTTAAACTTTTTTATGAAAAATAGTTTTGAAGCTATAAATCATGCAAAGAATATAAATAAAATTAAATGATAAAACAAATGTCATTTCATCTTAGAAAATTTTCAAATTGTCAAAGTAACTTATTTATTTATTTTTCTTCAGTTTCTAGAAAGTATTTTGTTAGCAAGTCAAGTAATACCATTTATTGATTTATGCAAAAGCGTTTAGAAAAATATTGTTAAATAGTTTGTTTACTTTAAATTTATTTTAAGTGTGGAAAAATTTTCAATTTTTTTTTTTTTTTTTTACTGAAAAGAATGTTTGTAAATATTCATCGGTTACTTATTTAAGACAGTTGCACAAAACTGTAGACATTTCTTTTTTTTTTTTTTTTTTTACAATGTGGTTTGTTCTTTACCAAATGCTTTAAAAATAAATTTTCTTATTGTAGGTTTTTTATTTATTGATTTATTGTGAACCAAAGGGAATGTATTAGATTTATTTTATTTTGAATTTAATAAAAATTAAACTGTAAAATCCACTAAAACAATACTTTTCTTCTTTGTTTTGTTTATAAAATTGTAAAGTTTCAAACATTTTCAAGTATACTTAAGTTTGTTGTTCAAGCTGAATGAGTTTGTTTAAAAGTACTACAAAAATTTATTTGTAAAATTAGATTTTTTTTTTTTTTTTTTTTTAAGAAAAACTTTATTATTTCATTAATAAACGCACTGTTAAAAATTTCAGTTAAAACTTGAGCCACTATATGGAGAAAAGTTATAAGCAATAAATATGGTTTGTTCTTTACCAACTGGATTTATTATTATTATTATTATTATTATTTATTTATTTATTTATTTATCCTTGTTAAACCAAAGAGAGCGTATTAGATTTATTTCATTTTGAATTTAACAACAACAACAAAAAAAAAAAAATGTAAAATTCACTATAACAATAAATTCTTTTGTTTATGAAATTGTAAATTTTTAAATATTTTCAAGTATACTTAAATTTGTTTTTTAAGCTGAATGAGTTAGTTTAAAAGTACTACAAAAATTTATTTCTGAAATTAGATTTTTTTTTTTAATAAAAACTTTATTCTTTCATTATTAAATGCACTTTTTTTTGAATTTCAGTTAAAACTTGAACCACTCTATGGAGTAAAACCTGACTTTTAAGTTTTCTACTTTTTGCGACTGAATTTAAGTTGCACCAAAACTTAGATTTACTATACATCCACTCACAAGGGATGTATGACTCAGTAAAATTCCTATTGAAACCAAACCAAACTTAAATTAAAGAGTGTGGCCGAAAACATAGGGTAAAGTGAAAGTTTAGTGCAACAAATCACCCACGGGCCAAGATAAGACCCTAGAAAAGGTAGCCCTTTTACCAAACTTAAGGAAACAAAATTTGTGGTCAAGAAAGCGTGGCGCAGTGCCAGGGAATTTGACTTGGAACAAAAATGTCTTCAGTTCGATCCCCGTCTCAGTCGAATTTCGATTTTTTCTTTTTTTTTTAATTATTATACATATAACTTATTATTATATATATTTTTAAAATTATTTTTATTAAATTATTATTATTTTTTTAAATTACCAAATCATAGAAGGTTAAATCATCGAGTGGTTGACGCTACTTCAGTACCAAGTTGTCGTTCAAACAAAAACCAAATATTTAACAGTGTATTGTCGTTATAAGTATCCCTAAAATAAATTTGTATTTATTACAGTGTTAACGGATATACCCAGTTTGAAACCACGATGGGATCCTTTTTGGGGTGTGTTTTTGTTTAAGATATTAATAATGCGATTGACTGGACTGACATACAGAATTGTATACAATTTCACGTACTTAATAGATCTCATAGAATCAAGCACTTATTTATAAATGTCTTTGCAAAATTTAATTATCTAGGAAAAAAAAAGTTCTGTTTATATAAATTTTAAAAACGTAACAAGATAGCTAATATTTTGTAAATGTAAATATATATATATATATATATATATGTATTATTATTTTTAAAGCAAGTGTTCCCTACTTTTAGATTCTTAATATTTTTATTCGGTGGCGCAGTTGTGTTTATGTTTAGTTTTCATTCAATACATCAATTTGAATTTTATGCAGTGTATATTTTTATTAAATAAGTAACTAAGTAAATAAATGAATATGTACGAGGGATGTATCAAAAAACTTAAATTGTTACTGAGATATAGCCGAGAAATATATATATATATATATATATATATATATATATTAGTTTATTCATATGTACACAATTTTGTAAATTGAAGCCATCAATTATTTATTTGATTAAAGAAAGTTGTACTTTGAAGTAACTCGATGTTTGGAGAAGACAGAACTCACGTTGTGATTAAATTCCTTTCGTAAGAGTTTCGATATCGAAGCTCTTATATCACTATTTTACCATGTTTTTATTAACTTGCTTTCTTGTTTGTCTGTTCGTTTGTCCAGAGCGAATCTGGCAACAGATTTTTAGCTAACTTCCTGACTTGCTAGACATTTGAAACTTTTAGAATAGCTCGAAACACGATGACAATGCATTTGCAATTATTAGGGTAATGTGTCATATTTACATGATTTAACAGAAATTTTTAAAACGTTGTATATAAAAAGTTTTTTTTTTCTTTTTAAATCTTGTAATTATTCAATTTTTAAACGAATAATTTGTTTTGATTACTGAATGGCAGAAGCCCATTCTTTTTTTTTTTTTTTTTTTTTTTTTAATTGAACTTAAGATTTTGATATGCACAATTGTATACAATTTCATATACGTAGCGGATCTCATAGAATCAAGCACTTATTTGCAAAAGTCTTTGTAAAATTTAATGATGTAGGAAATTTATGTTTATACAAATTTTTAAAAATGTTACAAGATTGCTGAGATTTCGGATATTTAAAAAAAGAAAAAAAATTCTTACTATATGTATATATATATATATTAACTTAAGTGTTTTCTAATTTTAGATTCTTAATATTTTCATTGGATGGCGCAATTGTGTTTATGCTTAGTTTTTTATTCAATGCACCAATTTGAACTTTATGTAGTGTATATTTTTATTATCTTACTAAGTACGTAAATAAGTGAATATGTACGAGGGATGTATCATAAAATTTTATTTATTACTGAGACATAACAGAAAAAATCTGGATATGTATATATATATATATATATATATATATATTAATTAATTTAGTCATATGTACACAATTTTGTAAATTGCAGCTTTCAGTTCTTT
Source organism: Salticus scenicus (assembly GCA_963930645.1). Classification (NCBI taxonomy): domain Eukaryota; kingdom Metazoa; phylum Arthropoda; class Arachnida; order Araneae; family Salticidae; genus Salticus; species Salticus scenicus. The sequence goes on from OZ005660.1 coordinate 79,940,014, forward strand.
ATTTGATTTCAGGAAGTCGTATTTTGAAGTAACTCGTAGTTTGGAGAAGTCAGAGGTCACAGTTGTGATTCAATTCCTTTCCGAGTGTGCAACAGTTTCAGCATCAAAGCTTTTCCCCCACCATTTTTTTTTATCAATAATTTCTACCATATCTTGAAAAAATGCGGTACAAATAAAACATAAATTACTGATAAACAATAGTAATGAAGAATTCTGTCTTCCGACAGAAACACTTGCATCTTGGTTTCTTCATTTCAAAGGTACCGGAGCCTATAAATTCTATTATGAAATTATGACCATTTAAGGATATAAATAGTTCCTCATACAACACTGTTGTGAGGTTGAACAAAATTTTTGAAACTGGCAGCATATTCCTGCCGATATAAATAGGATAAATGAGAAAAACAAGAATCATAATTAAAACAAGAAACAATGCAATTTTGAAGGAAATATTCATAGTATATTATTCATACACAAATCTTCAAATCAAGGCCAAGCCTGGCTATAGATTGTGAAGATGCCTCCTAGAGTTCCTACCATTCCTCAGCTCGATACATTTCATGGTTTTATGGACAAAATGGCCAAAGACTATGCAAAATTTTATCTAAATGAAAACGTCGCCATTTTTTACAAAGCTCCCCCCCCCCTTTTTTTTAACGGCCCTCTTCACTTACTGTCGCCGGAAGCCCGATACAATGTTATTCTATGGGGAAATTTTCTTTACAAATAACTTATTAACTAATACATATTTTGAAATTCTGTTTTCACATTCTGAAAATTCCCAACTGTTAAACTGACGAACCTTTTTTTAAAACATGTACTTTTTTTAAATTTTTAATATTTTATTTTGAAATTGCAAAATGAAAAATTTCACATATTGAAAATTCGTATTTTGCAGCTTCGAAATGAAATTAAAAAAAAAAAAAAAAAAAAAATTCTAAAAAAGGTCCGTCAATTTAACAGCTGGGAATTTTTCAGAATGTGAAAACAGAATTTAAAAATATGTGTTAGTTAATAAGTTATTTGTAAAGAAAAATTTCCCATGAAATAACATTAGCTTCGTCTTCCGGCGGCGGTGAGTGAAACGGGCCTTTAAGGCCGATAGTGGTATCTAAAACATGTCAAAATGGCGTAAGTCAAGTTCTATTGGTTGTACAGTTACACAGAATTTCCGGTTTGTATTTGAAAAGTTATTCATTTTGAGTTACATTTGTTTGTCATGTTAGGAACAAATTACCTTATTCTAATTTTCAGCGTTACTTTATTGGAGTCAGATCGTTACCGTTTTATTTACACGGCGATTTTTATGCGGATGAGTTTCAAATGCTTTATTCCGTGTAATTTTAAGATGCTGGAAAATACATGCACTTCACATTACAAAATATACTTACGGACTTTTATCATATTTGTTTATTGGAAAAATAAATTGTATCTACAAAATAAACAAACAGTCAACAAAAATATATGTAATGAAATATTTTTTTTTCTGTCCTTTGTGGTACCTCTTTAAATATTAATCAATATATGTATTTGGAACATTTTGTAATCATTATTAATAGAAAAAAACTCCGTTACTATTTATTATTTTTATTATTTAATAAAATAAATAAAATAAAGGCATAAAAATAAAAACATTTAAAAGAATTTACAAAACCATTTTGTTCTAATATCAATTTAGTTAGCTTTTTACGTATCTTAAGACATTCTTTTAAAGCAAAATAAAACTTAATGATTATTTTTTTTTTCATCATTGGGAAGTTCTGTTAAAACGAATTTAATTTAGTAGTGAAATTTCGAAACATAAAAAGATTTGTTTTAATACAGCATCTAAAATAAACTAATAAATAGACAAAAAGCCTATAATAACATCGATATATTTCTATTTCAGCACATAATAGGCTAAATCAATATATATATTTCTGGAGATTTATGAAATTTCATTTCATGATCGAATTTTGCCAAAGCACGTGGAATTCCTATGAAGTGATTTACACAAAATCATGAATGTCTGCTTTCAATTTTACAAAGAACATTCCAGAATGTCATGACCGTAAAAATGTATTACGAAATTCTTCACAAGAGATTCCATTATTTGATGAGGGCAATGGAATATTACTTTCGAGTTCCTTAAAATCAAAAAGTTTCAATTAATTCTGAGAGATATTAAAACAGAACTTTATTTTTCGTAATGTGTAATTACCAATAAATATTATATATAAATAATTTATAAAATATTTCTAATAATATACATATTTTTTTAAATTTACGATCACTTTCGTACATGATAAATCCAATATACATATTTGTAACGAATTTCACATTATTCATTAATTAAAAGTGGCGTGAAACAAAACAAAGGGAGTACTAACACTGCTGTGAAATAAATTATACTGCGCTGTAAATATAAATAAATAAATGAATAAAATTCGAGCCTTGATACCATTTCTGCTGATTCTTATGTCAAATGACCTCCTGAATCCAAATATGACCCCCATTTCGCCCAATCACCCGCCGTTTCTCGAGACGCTACCCCTCCCCCAATTTTTATTTAATACTTAAAATGTAATGTATAATAAATAATTATAATAATTTTTTAATAAAAAATAATAAATGTAATTCGTAATTTCAGTGAAATCCCCCCCTACCCCTATATATTCCCCTTGCTGCAAATGTTCATATTTTAGACTTTTTCTCTTCTGTAGCTCCTCAGAGATATTTAAGAGTTAAATTAATCATTTCGCCTTCTACAAATCAAATTTATAGCCATAAAATTACCGAAAAGTGATAAAAATAGTGGGGCGTCCCCAAAAAATTGTGGGTGATAGGGAAAAATGGGTGTCATATTCAGATTCAGGATGTCAATTTACACACAAATTTGTAAAAATGGTGTTGCGGCCGATTTTCCTGCATAGCAGTGTTATCATTATTACAAAGCATGTATTTATATAAAGGAAATCTGATTAGCATTTTTTTGCAGAGTTCGTAGTGCCTACTTATTTTCAAAAGATTCTTCCACCAGTATTTTTGAACATTTTATATATTTATTTTTATTAAATATATATATATATATATATATATATACAGTGAAACTTCTATGGGAGACCAGCCCTGTTAAGCGACCCCCTCCTCCAACAACCGATTTTAAAGGCACCGATTTGTTACCCTATCTACTTAATGTCCAATGTTGACACTTCTTTGAGCGACCACCTCTCTTTACGACCAAATTTTTGCGGAACGAAGAGTGGTCGCTAGCGGGAAGTTTTACTGTGTATATATATATATATATATACAGTCGGTAACAAAAGTGTCCGAACACTAGAAGAAATTCCTATATAAAAAAAAGTAGAGTTAATACTGTTTTGTTAGATAAATCCTTGTCGAATCAAGTTCTAGAACATGATTCGACAAGGATTTTTTTTTTTTTTTTTTTTTTTTTTTTTTTAGGTAGGAATATTTGCTAGTGTTCGGACACTTTTGTTATCTACTGTGCATGTATCCTTGACGTGATTAGGAATTGATTATTGTTTAAATTACAATTTTATTTATTGTCTTCCAACAATTCTGAAAAGGAAATTAAAAATCGGTGCTTTAGAGAGGGAATAGTTCTTTTTCGGTTGTCTTTTATAGATGAAAACATTAATTTATATATAACTTTTTTATTTGTAAAATAAATGACTTAATAATTAAAAAAATATATTAACTCAAACGGTGACATAGAACCGTAAAAAAAAAAAAAAAAAAAAAAAAAGCTTATTTAAGAATGGAACTAATGATTTTCAAAAGAAGATTGATCGAACTGGTTGCTGGTAAAATTATCAACTACTATCTGTGACGTATGTATTACGCGTTCTGTGAAATAAACTGTTAAATCTTACATTACACTGTTACATTAAACTGTAGAAACTTCGATAAATAAAAGAGATGTCGGAATATTATTTAATGTTTTACATAGAAATGTTTTGTAATGTACATCAAATTTTTGTCAAATTCTAAGCGGAATGTGATCACAAGTACTCTAAATATTACTTATTTTGCTGTATACCATCCCCAGTCGTATTTCCAATAAAAGTGCAAACGATAATATTTATCTGATAATGTTATATACAAAATAATTAACTTATTACAAGGATTGCCAAAACTAAGACAATTTTTACAGATACTGCATAGATTATGCAAAATCTAAAATCTAATATAATTAAATCTATAACAGTATATTTATTTTTTATATTTACTTGAATAATTTGTTCTCAATATGTCAAATTTACGTTAAACATATATATATGTAAATAATGTTTTTATTCCAGTGTCCTGTCAAAATGATGACGTCAACAACCTTTGTAAAAATCCAATTTTATAAATAATATATTTTATTATTTTAAATATACCAATATTTTGACGTAAAAAAAAAACAGTAATATTAATAATAATAATAATTAAATAAATATTTACTGTTGCTATTTGTTCAAAATTTTCTATGTTTCATATTGTTTTTATGCGTAAACTTTTTACTTTAATTTCAGTTTATCTCCTCTCTTGGTATTTGTCCAATAAAAACAAATGGTATTGATTGCGTTTTAATAAAAACAAAGTATTGCCTTTTTCCATCTAAAGTAAATATTTACATAACAATGGTTACAAAATTGTTCGATGTTTTTAGTTCTTCATCTGTTTATGTGATAACAAAAGATACATGAATTTGTTTAATGCTGAGATGTAGTTCTTGCTTGTTACTACGAAAAGCATTGAAAGTTGCTTATAGAATAAAAAATCAGTTATTGAGTGTATTTGCCATCAGAGAGAAATTTAAGATTATGCATTGTTATGTACAGGGAGAATGCAATATTTCTTTCTTTTTTTTTTTCTTTTTTTTTTTTTTTTACTAAACTTAAATATACTTTTATTTTTATTTTTATAAAACTCTAAATATATTTGCATAGCTGCCACAAATTTCAAATTTTTGTACACCCGTAACACAAGTCTGCGATTAATTTCTTTTACTTCCAGGTGGTGTGTTTATCTGGTGTAATTTTGGATGCTGATCAAGGAAAAACTAATTAAAATTTCTATTGCTTACATTGTTTTTGTAAATATTTTTTTTTTCGCTAGATACTATCACCAATCAGTTCTTAAATAATTTAATAGTACTTCCAATGAAAAAGCAAACGATAATCTGACACTAGGAAAAAACTTATCTGACAATGTTATGTACAAAATTTTAATCTTACTATAAGGATTGTAAAAACTAAGGAAATATGTACTGATACTGTATAGTTTATGTAATATGAAGTACAATTAAATTTACAACGGTATATTAATTAATCATATTTGTTTGGACAGTTTATCTTCAGTATGTCAAATTCATGTTAAACGTATATATATGTAAATGATGTTTTAACTACAGTGACATATCAAAAGGATTACATGAACATTTCTTAAAAAAAAAAAAAAAAAAAAAATCCAAAATCCAAAATACCATATTTTATTATTATTTAAAATATAACAACATTTTTAGTACAAAAAATTTGAAAGTAAATGAATATTTACTGGTGCTGTTTGTTCAAATGTTGCTAGGTTTCATATTGTTTTTATGTGTAAAATATTTACTTTAACTTCAGCATTATCTCCTTTTTTGGTATTTGTCCAATAAAAACAAATGATATCGATTTCCTTTGCATAAAAACAGAGTATTGTGATTTTTCCTCTAAAGTAAATATTTATTTCAGAATGGTTACAGAAATATTCACTGTTTTTAATTCTCCATCTGTTTATGTGATAACCAGATATACATACATTTACTTAATATTGAGCTGTAGTTTTTGCTTAATTTTACGAAATTCATTTAAATCTACTTATTGAATGAAAAATCACTTAATGTGTAATATCTGCTATTAAAGAGAAGTTTCAGATTACAAATCTTTAGATAAAGAAAAAATTAAATAGGGTAAGTGCACCAGTGTTGACACTTTTAGAGCAATCTCTGATGTTTTTAATGTTCTAGACATCAGAAAATATTTTTAGAAAATTTAAGTTAGTACGTATGGTATGAAAGACATCCAGAACCAAATACTTGTTAAAAAATATATATTTGATAACAACATTTTTTTTTCCATGAATTTTTATTTGACACCCACTCAAATTTCCAGTCATTGACACTGCCAATTTTTCATTTTATCAGCAATTGGCCCCCTATGTTCCAGTGTTTGACATTGCTAGTTATTCCTTTTACCAGTTATTAGCACCCTATGCTCCAGTGCTTGACATAAAATGTTAAATTCTTATATGTGAAATATATGATTTTCTTATTTTTCTTATTTATAAATTATTTCGAGATATATGTCAATTAATGGAGCATGCCAATCACTGGAGCACCTACCTATTTTGTTTTTTATCAAAACTAATTATTTTGTGATTTTTTTTTTTTTTCTATTTATAGATTCTATCTATAGATTATCATTTATTTATATTGCTTAATGACATGATAGTCAATGGCCTGACATTTGATGGATGGATGGATGGTTGGGTTTTATTTATATTAAAAATTAATTAAAAATTAATTATATTAAATAATAATATATTTAACAAACAAAATAAACAGTTGCCAATTGCTGCGCAATTTGAACAATACTATTTATGTAAAAAGTATTTTCTTTTTTAGGTGACTATAATTTTTCGATTAAAGAAAACAAAGAAAACTCTTTAAAAATACATATGTTTAGAAGCAACAGGAAAATAATAGCTATTATTTTAAATTGATTTACATGCATGCTATGATAACAGTTATCATATTCTAAAGTAGTAATTCGAAACATTATTTAATTATTTTACCGGGTTTGGTACGAAAATCTACAAGGGAATGATAACAGACGACTTTTAAATTACCATTCTTTATATATTCTATAAAAGCAACAATCTTTCGAATTTATTTCCATGCAAATTGCTTTACATAGCATTTTTTAACTAATTTGATCAAATTATGCAGTACATTTTTCTTTTAACCTGCATTGTTGTGAAATTTAAAATTTAGAGATGTCTTTGCACTTTAGGACAACCTTTCTGATTCCTTAAAATAATAAACAAAATTGGGAGTTTAATAAATAAAAAATTAAAATAGAATATTATTTATATTAATATAACTAGACTTTCTTTTTTCCCCCTTATATTGTAGACATTATTTTGATGTTTGCGACATTTTAAAAATTGCGTTTTTCAATGCATTGCATATATCTACAAACATTATTACGTTCTTCTATATGTATATGTAGAGGAAGCATTGGATTCGTGAAAATTTTCGAAATCCAAATTTCGATGGGTTTACACGTTTTGGGATTTCTTGAACACAATTTGAAGGTTTTCAGAAAATGTCTGTCTGTCTCTGTGTGTGGGTGTGTCTGTCTGTGTGTGTGTGTATCACAGATTTTGCGGGCGGTTTTTCTCACGAACCAACGAACGAAATGTAACTAATCTTGGTATTTAGTTGGACCCTGACATAAACTGGTGCTGATTTGATTTGTGGAATAATTGCTCAACAGGTGGCGCTGTGATCGCAGTTTTTTAAAATTATTAACATGGCAGTATAGAACAAAATTTCATATAAATGTACATAATGAGTGTTATTTTAATCGTGTGATTGTAAAATTAACATCAATTATTGATAATAGCAGTAGTTAACTAGGGAAAAAAGTTTGTGCTTGTGGGAGTATCGCTTCCCCCCTCCGGGGGGGGGGAGTAAATTTTCAATATGGGTATCTTTCGAAAGATCTCGTCGATACTTTTAAAACGAATGATTGAACTATAGATCTGTGATAATTTAAAACAAATGATTTTTATGTTTTAACGGAAAAAAAAAATCTTATTTCTTCTGATTTTCAAAAAATTGACATCTTTCGGCATTTAGTGATAATATAATACTTTTTATTTAAAACGTATAGTTCACTGTTAGATAGATTGCACTCATTAAGTTAAAACGTTTTGCAGAAAAAACTTAAGAAAAATTATTAAGAATTCTGACAATTTATGAATTTACGAAAAGCAATTATTTATTCCTGAAGAATTCCTACAAAATATGTGTTTGGAATGCATTCCAAAAACACTCGAAACATTCGCACAATTTCCATTAATGCAATTTTCTTCTAAATAATTTGCATATCAGTGTAAAAATATGGCACATTTTTATGTTTAAAAGGAATGTACAAGGCAATTTAATTGATTATATGTGTATATGTAAAAAGAAAAAGAAAAAAAAAAAAAAAGAAAAAAAAAGAAAAAAAAAAAAATTAAAACTCGTTCTAAACTGTACTTTTTTTACCACGCTTGTATCGTTTTCCTTAGTTTATACATTATCTTTCGATGTTCATTAGAAAATATTATGTTTCATCTTATATTGAAAAAACGTTGCTATGTTGAAATAAATATTGTTTTATACATATTATAAAACATTATTTCATATATTGTAGGTATTAACTCAATTTCTATAAGAATGAGATATTCTGACAAATAACATTGCACTCAATACAGATTACAGGTTATGTTTATATTCTAAAAATAAAAATGTTTCGTTCCGTTTTCATCGTTCCGTTTCTTGTAATATTGACATTTTTTCAAAACATTTCGAAATACAGCATTTCTTTTAGTAGACTTATAAATTTTAATTTCACATTAATGAAAAATTACAAACTAATTTTTAATTTTTTTATTTATAAAGGAAATTGTTTTCAGAATTTAGAAAGAAAGATTGAAAAAAATAATAATAAGGGATTGTCCCTAAAACAATAAATATATTTTGGAAATGTAGATTAAAGACATACGAACAAGCAGCACTGAGAAAAAAGACAGCAGAAAACTCTAATTTTTTAAATGCGTTAAAAAATAGAGGTTTTATTACATTTTCTTATTTTTTAACGTGTGTTTATTAATGGTTACTAGTTATATATATTAGTGATTATTAGTTATTCAAATTCATCCTATGTAGCATTTATCTTATTCACTATCAAAAAGGAAAGGTTTCGAATTAATGGTCAAAAGATATTGAATATTCTCAATGAATAAAATATGCTTGTTTCATATTTTCAATATATACATTGGTGATTATTGCTTTTAATGTATGTCTAAAAATAGTAAGAAAAGAACAATCGTATTGAGAAAAACAAGTAATATTTTTCTTTCCCTTCATCTTGCGGTCATATTTTGCCTTGGGATATTCGTCTGCTGAATCTTGTAAATTACGCAAGAATAGACAAGCTGAATAAGTGACATTTACCATCCGTTAAACCAGGAGACGTATATTTCTCATAAAAACAGAAAACAGATTTGTATCGAATTTTCTATTCAAATATATCTTTTAGTTACCTTGTTTCCCATTTTCTATTTCGTTCTTTGTTTAAACCTTTAACGTCCACTATATATATATATATATTATTTGAAAATTGCTAAATTAATTTTTTTAAAAGTGCACGTAGCCGATCATAAATATATAAATTTAAAAAAAAAAAAAAAAAAAAAAAAAAAAAAAACTTTTTGACTTCTGAGAATTTTTTTTTTTTTTAATTTGAAAACTCTTTCCTGATTAAATTCAAATTTATATGAATAAAGAGAAGTGTCTGCCTGTGTGTCAGTCTGCTCTCTGGGGCTCACACTACAAATCGCCGAGCTACAAAACTGGATTACATGGTAGCTGTAAGTGTGCCCTCATCGAAATTTTTTTCGAATTTTGAATTATCATTATTATTATTATTATTATTATTATTATCGTTTTTGTTGTTTTGGATATTAAATATTGGTTTCAATGTTTCATTTTTCTGGAATTTGTTCAATTCCGTTTCAATCGTCTGCGTACAGTCGGTAACAAAAGTGTCCGAACACTAGCAAATATTCCTATGTAAAAAAGGTACACTTCATACGGTTTTGTTAAATAAATCCTTATCGAATCATGTTCTTACACTAACTAAGAACAGGACTTGTCAAGGATTTATTTAACAAAACCGTATGAAGTGTATCTTTTTTACATAGTAATTTTTGCTAGTGCTCGGACACTTTTGTTACCGACTGTATCTTGCAACGGCTATTACGCTATTTAGTTTTTTATTTATTTAATTCATTCATTCATTTAAAGGCGAAACCTTTTTTTTTTTAAATTTATTATATTTATTGAAAGCCAAATGGTAATGCAATAGAAAAATATTGATATGTTGATGTGTAATTTTTATAGCATAATAACTCTTTATTTTTGAATTTTTAAATTAATACCTTTAAAAGAAAAATCCTTTTTCTTTCTTTTTTATAATATTTATCGAAATAAAACTGCAGTAATTATTATTATTATTAATTTTTTTAATTTAATTTCTTTAAAAGAAAATATACTTTTTATTTAATTTAGTATAGTGCTCGGAATGATATGATAATATACTGTAAAGAGCGAGGGCTATAAAATACATGGCTCAAAAACTAAACTATTTAATTGATGCTGAGATACAGTCATATTTAAAATCGAAGTTCTTAAATAATAGCAGATGAATATCCAAATTGAAGTGCCCTGGAAATACCTTTCTGCAGGTAGTGGGAACCTGGACCCAATGCAGTGCGAGCAGAAATAGATATGCCGCAAGCAGCGGGTTCCCGATGCGAGTTTGAGAGCGATTTCAATTTTTTTTTTTTTTTTTTTTTTTTTTTTAATAATATGATACAAAAAAATTAATAATGATTCAATTCTTTTGAAAATTCATTTAAATATTGTGACCAGTGAAGCGGTCTTAGCCTGTTAGTAATAAATAATTTACGAAATAAATTTAATAGGATAATTTAATAGGATTTGATAGGATTTAATTTTATAGAAGTAAAAACCTATCCCATAATTTTGACTGATAATCATGTACTGCAATTTCTTTGATATATGGATACTGGGCATTTCTTTGTGGATGAAGGAAACTGAACGCATAATTCAAAGGTAACTCTTCGAATTTTACTGAATTTTTTTCGAGAGTTTTAAACAGCGAAATTTTCAACCGGCTTGATGTCAACAATAACAGTAAATGAAGATATTTTGTTTTATTATAAATTATCTCTAAAAAAGAGTTAAGTTAAAAGTGTCATTTGTCATTTCAATTAACCTTTTTAGCTCCCAGTGTCCTCATTTGAGGACAGCTAATAAAATGGCACGTATATTTTTTGTGGTTTCTTGGAATGATTTTTGATTTTTAGTGACAGTTTATAGAGTCGCTCTAAATGATCAATGAAAGATTGATCTGCCTACGATTAATTTTTATTTCATAATTTAACTAGTCATTTTATGATTTTTTCATTCGTCGCTCATATTTTTGCTTTTTGCGCAGGTATACTAACTAACATCAAGTTGAATAATAATATATATTATAATATTTTACTTTAGAGATCTTTGTCAACATATAATAGGAAAATTATCTGTTTTCACAAAGTTTTTTCTGTCTCGAAGCTTTCTCGTTAGAACACGAAACGTCAATACATGGGGATAGGCTTTAAATTTAAAACTATCAGAAGAATTGTTTAAGTTATTATATTTGACAGTCAGTTGTCTATATTAATTTAGAAGTGAAATAATCAGCTAATAATATTTTTCAAAATTAATTCGGGCGCTAACGGGTTAAAAACACTTTAAAACAGGTAAAATTAAACTTTATTTAAAAGATTTTAAAATATTATCCGAATCTTTTTGCTTTTAAATACTATAGCATCATCAGGGATGTTTATTGGTTGAACTTTTAAGATTTAAATGGAAAGTACTTTTATGTATTCATATAAGTAGTTCTGAGGAATGAAAAAAAAAAATTATATATATATATATATATATATATATATATATATATATTCCTTCTCCCTTATAAGAAAGTAAAAATTAATTGAAAATGATAGCTAAACAATTTATTGATTTAAAGATTATATCAGTAAAAATCCCCGATGATTATTTAAAAATTCAAAGTGAAAAGCTTCGGATAATGTTTCAAAATCTTTTTAATAAAGTTTAATTTTATGTGTTTTAAAGTGTTTTTAATCTAAATAATCTAAATTGATTTTATTGATTTTCTAATTGATTTTTGAAGCACCATAAGAAATATTTTAAGGATTTTCACAGATATTTTCTCTCTTAGTATCAATTAATATCTCACTTTTTCTATTAATAAATAAATGCATAGATGTTTGGTTAAAAATTGAAAATCGCTACTATCATTTTTTAACTATCTTTCTTTTTCCATATCGACTCGTTTAAATATTACTTGTTTCATCTTATTAAGATACTTAATGCACTCTGTAACAAAAAAAGTGACGCACGAAGAAGGAGTAATGCAAACTGGATACAAATTGACATACATACAGGTTTTGATGGAATCAAACACCAATTCATAATTATCGACGATCCTACGTGCAACTGGTACTTCAGTGACTTCAAATACCTTAATAGGCGGCTCCGTGAAATTGGGTTCAGCTCAGTCCCCGGACCTCTCTTCCACTGAGGACGTTTGGAGCATCACAAAAAGGGTCCTACAACCAGCTCGGCATTTTACCAATCTAACGCTACAATTGGACAGAATTTGGCACGATACTTCACAGAAGCACATCTGCCAACTCTATCAATTAATACCAAGCCGAATAACTGCGTACATAAGGGCCAGAAGTAGACCAACGTGTAATTGACTTGTTTACTTTGTGAGGCCCTTTCTCTTGATTAAATCATTAAAATTTTTTGAAACTATAATCAATTGTTTTTCTCCACATGTACATCACATCTACCAATTTTTATCCCATTCGGACCACCCATTCCACCCCATCTACCAATTGTTGTCCCCACTCCTTCTTGGTGCGTCACTTTTTTTTGTTATAGAGTATACTTCAGTTGTCTTTTCAGTCCAAGTCTTTAATTGAATTAATAATTGTAGTTTAAATATAATATACCTCTGTGTATATATCTTAATGAATGTTTCTCAACACTTTTTTATATAAGTATTGGGCATAGAAAGACTACTAAAGACTATTAAAAATTGATTAAATAGATTAAATTAATTGAATATCTAAGTCGATTAATTTAGAGAGAAAAAAATTCACATAAATTTGATAACAGCTGCTAAGTAAATAAAATCAATTCATCCAAATTAATATATTCCCTAGTTTGCTTTTTTCTTCAGAAGAAAATGTTACATCAAAAAAGAGGTTTTTTTAAGCTTTTCAAAGGAAATTTCCCAACATGAAAAATGGTCGTTTTATGTAAATGTTTTACAGATGTATGTTTTATTTTTCTTTCTTTCTTCAGTTCCATTTACCATATATAAATATCTTTTTTATTAAAATGTTTTTTACATTTTTCAGCTGAGATTTTCAATTATTTTTTCTATCTTATTGAAGAAGGAATATTTTTTTTTTATTGCACAGAAATGTCGATATGAATACACTAGAGTACTTCCCATTTAAATCTTTAGAAAAAAGTGTTTAATTTTTAGTTGAAACATACTGATTTTAATTACACGTGAAATGGTTTTGATATATCCATATTTCTCCAGGGAATTGTCTTTTCTTAAGCTTACAAAATTATATCAAGGAGAATGGATGATTCTTACCTTTGCTAAACCTAATAATATTTTGTTAAATTTAGTTCATTTAGTAATTGCAGATAAGACTTGCAATAAGCACTTCAATTGTTTCTTAATTATTAAAAAGTAATTTTTGTTTTGTTATTATACATTTATTTATATTTTTGCATTATTCTAGGTATATTTATAATAAAAAAATCTTGATGTGTAATAACCTCATGACTTCCATGACCCACTTCTACCAATGTTATATACCTATATTTTTAGAAGTTAGACAGCTAATAATTGTCCTGTAATATCAAAATGATACATATGTTGTGAACACATACAAAAGACAGTTTACATAGCGAGTTAAAAGAAAAATCGTTGGAGATGCATTTTGAAACATTTCCGAGATCTATATTTGACCTACCTAATGAAGGCGCATCTCAGCTTCCCTGAAGCGAACGAGTAATACATGATAAAAGACGTCTAAAATGAGATTAATGTAGTAAATTTGAAAAAAAAAAAAAAAAGAAAGAAAGAAATAAAAAGAAAGTTACAGCCATTTTTCATTTACCAATTTTCGGTCCCACTGCCAATTTTCACTAAATCATGGCAAATTCCACTGAGAAAAAAATATATATATACCGCCTTCCTTTTGAATGAATAAGTGGCCATTTTCTAAATCCCTTAACTAAAAATATAGATTTCCGAGTTATGCACATAAGGCACGCCAATAAACTGAATAGACGAAATGATCGAGAATTTCTAGTGTACACATTTCTACATGGTGAAACAATATTCTGAATACTTTAAATGTTCTGAATCTCTTGTATTGCGAGAAATCTTCGCTTGATTTTCTAGAATTGGGTTATAAACCTGGATTATAGTTGCTGAAACCCGCATCTTGTAGTTTCATTTATTTGCAGAGTTTTTTAAATAACTTTGCCCTCGAGAATAAAGGCAAACGCTCTAGAATTCTAATAGAGGCTTCTAGAAATCGCTTTCCAAGGGGACTAGAATTACATGGAATGATGACATTGAATTATTTTTTCTAGAGCCACAACTTAGATTCTAGATGTCAGTTACAGAATTTTTTCTCAGTGTCGTCTGATCACCGGAATCTAACAATTACATACGAGATGATACCTAAATGTAGTTTAGTACAGCTAGTTAAAAAAAAAAAAATAGTTGGCATATGTGAACTCTGCTCAGTTCCCCATCCTATGTATGTTCTCATAAATTTCTAGTACAAGACATATTATATTCATCTTAAGAGTAATGAATTTGTCCAAACGCTTTGACACAGTGACAGAATAAAATCGCCGTCTAACAGGCAATCGCCGTTCAGTTCGATTTATTTATCTTATACTAATCTATTAATCTATTTTATTGGGGTCAATTTCGTAGTTTGGTTATCATGCTACTATTTATAATGCAACAATCTCCAAAATGCATATTTATATGGATAATCGCCCTCATTTTGCTGTGTTGATAAAATCTTAAATTTCAAATGACTTACTAAATTTTCCTATTAGGATATTTGTAGACCATGGTGTTCAAACAAGTATCATAAATGTTATTTTGAAGTTGTCTGATATATTTATGATCTTCAAAATGGACATTTAGGTTCAATTTTGCCTTTTTCTGCCATGTTAAGTAAATCGTAAATTCAAAATGACTTATGAAATTTTTAAAGTAAGAAATTCATAGTCAGGGATGTTCATGCCAGTATCCTAACTGATAATTTAAAAGCATTCTGACATCTTTACGATGCAAAAATCCTTCAAAATGGACTTTTATGCGAAATTTTGTCATTTTCTGCTATGTTAAGTAAATCTTAAATTCCCAATAACTTACGAGATTTTTAAATTGGGAAATTCATAGTCAAAGATGTTTATGTCAGCATCTTATATAATATTTAAAAGGTAGTCTAATATCTTTACGATGAAAATATCCCTCAAAACCGACGTTTATGCGAAATTTTGCCATATTCAGCTCTGTTACCAAATTCTTAAAATTCGAATAATTTGCGAAATTTTCAAAGTAGCATGTTTATAGTTAATGATGTTCATCCCGGCATTAAATCTGATATTTAAAAGTTGTTCTTACATCTTTACGATAAAAATATTTCTTTTTATACAGCTTTAAGTGATTTTTTCCCCTATTCTCCCGTGTTAAGAAATTCGTAAATTTCAAATAACGTCTGAAGTTTTTTTTATTAGAATGTTGTAAATGAATAGAGTTCTTTCCTGTGTCATAAATAATATTTCAAAACTGGTCCGATCTCTCTGCGATCATTTTTTTCGTGAGGTAACGTGTACACAGACTAACAAACTAACAGACACCCTGCAGACGGACACCATACCCATTTTGATATTTTCGGATTCCTCACACCTGAAAAAGTGTAAAAAATTAAAAAAAATCAGGTAGAAAATTTTCACGATTACCTAAATTCCACCTATAATTTTGCATATAGTTTGATGGGGAACTTAAAAACGTTGAACTATTTTTTAGATAAGGGCCTACAGTCCCTTTTCCAGTTTTCGCTAAACGTTAATAAACCATCTGTGCACTATATCTATATTAATTCTCTTTCATCGTTTGTCTTTATTAGTTTAGGAGATATGATAATCAAACGATTTCCGACACTCGTACACGCATACACATTTGCCACATTTTTGGACTCAGGAGACCTTAAAACATGTAAATTGAGTGAAACTCGACATAGAATATATATATATATATATATATACAAAATGCAATAATTCAATTATCTACGGTAATCGGATAATGAAAGTAAAAATTCCTTGAGTTTTCTAATTTTTGAATGTACATACAAAGAGTATATTTTTAAGTAGGGAACATATGAGTACGGCTTATACATTTCAAAAAGTATTTTCCGTTTCTGTTAACAAACCATGCTGTGCGGATGCTAGTTTACTAACCACATAATACTAGCTTAATACGATAAATAATTAACTTTAGATTTAAAATCAGATTTAAATTTAAAAAAAGGAAAGACTATACTTTTTGCCTTAATGTTTTCAATATAACAGTTGTCTACATATTTGTCTACACTGTAAAAAATATGTCATGTTTGCTGCCAGAAATTTTCTGTAATTAAAGAAAAAACACGCGTAATTTACGAAAAAATTACGGTGTAAAAACGTATTTTTCTAAATTATAGAAAATATCTGGCAGCAAACAGGATTTTTTTTTTTTTTTTTTTTACCGTGTATGAATTCCCTTAAAGGAGAAAAAAAATCTTTCATCAAAAATACTTATTTATTTTAACACTTAAAGTTTCCCTGCCTCCATAAATTTGTAAAAGTATATTCATATAAATGGCAAATGTAGAGAACAACAATTTAATTAAGAAATTTCAGCATGCGCATCATGTGGTACATTCTAAAAGTTGCTATTATACTCTAAAATATTTCTAATAATTCAATTATATATATATATATATATATAATTATCTTAATTTCCTCCAAAATGTCGTCATTTAAACGATTTAAGTAATCTCTTCATAATTCATTTAATAAAATTATCTTCAGACAAAAGTGATTAATACAATTAAAAAATACATTCACTGAGAAATTAATAATTTTATCCATTGACTTTATACCGGAATATATTTCTTGATAAAAATCAAATCACGATTTCAGAATGCTGATTTGATGCGAAAACCTTTTATCAAAATCTTTTATCTAATTTCTTGGAAATCTGTAAGTCAATGTGATAAGATTTTTTCTTTTTTTTTTTTTTTTTTTCATAACATACTCAAGAATAAATTTTCTGCATTTAATTCATGTTCAGAAGAAATTTTTAGGCTTCTGTTGTAGTTTCATTAGAGAAATCCGTTCTTATAAATTACTTTTTCATGCAGATTTCAAGAGATATAAAAAGGTAAAATAATTTCTGTATGAATATATATACCTTCATAAAAATCCTTTTAAAGTTAAAGATTATAATAATAATATCATGTATTATAGGGGATGGTGTATTTTTTTATAAACTCAAAAAACTCTTTTAAAAATTCTAATATGAACATCTGTATGTTAAAAATTTATTATATTACTAACATAAGTTATGTAAAATTAAAACAATAATAATAAAGATTCTTTATGTTAAAAAATGTAAATTTAAAGAAACATTAAGGATACGTATTGTTTTACCGCGTATTACATGAATTACGGCAAGTGGCCAAAAAAGAGAAATCTACAAAGATAGACAGTATATGGTGAAAGAAAATAAGAGGATTATTTATTGTTTTACTTATTTATCATTCTTTGTATATTTCTGGTGAAGACGTCATTTCTCTTGATTATTGTTAAACAATATTAGACCAATCTCCCAATTACAAGACGGCCCAATTAAGTTTCAATAAATATAAAGGAAAAGTAAACAAATAGATAGGCTTTTGCGTAACTTCCTTGAATTTAAAATAAGTTTAATATGATGACCAAAAAAAAAAAAAAGTCCTGTCATTATATTAATAAAATAATTACTTTTAAAATGGCCATTTAAAAATATTTATTTTTAAACTGTTATATATGATTAAAATTTGTATATTTTTTAAATAGATGTATATATGTATTTTAGTAGATTTATAGTGTTATTAATAGAAATAAAATTATACATGAAAAAAGAATATTATTTCACTTACTTCTTTTGCACTTTATAGGTGTCTTATAAACAGGGCACATTCCATTAAATTATTAGTTTTTGACCGAACCGAACAATATTAGTTTATTGCCAAGTTACCTCAATTGCTTGATAGCGATAGAAAAATATGAAGAGTTTTTGATCTAAAAATGTTGAATGTCGAGAGGACGATATGAATAAAAAACGCGGTGGGGGGGGGGGGGGGGAGGGTTAGTAGTACAAGGGTCGCCTAAATGAAAGTTGCACTGCCGTGATTGCGTCATCGTTTAAGATACAGAAGACTACGCATGCCCCTATATACACTTTGAGTATTAGGAAGTTACATAATAATATAAGTTGGAGCCTACAACTTTTTCTCTCGACTTTGAAAATCGAGGATTGTTGGGTATTGTGTAGTAGCAGTTGGTTGGCGATATATTTCCCCAATAGCTGAATCATGTCGTCCTTCTGATTTATCCTATAGAGTAAAGAAAGAAAAGTCAAACAGTGATAAATTCAACAAAAATTAATACCTTCCTTCAAATGATATATGGTACCACATGTAATCAGCTGTGGCAATTCGCTAGAATAGAAATTTTTTGCAATCAGTATGTGCCACCTTTCTTGAATATTAGTTTAAAGTGAACGCATGTCATATCGTCAGATTATGAGACAAAATGTGTGAAAGCGTAGGATCAAGTTCAGTGGTGTCGTTTGTATCATAGACGCCTCCAATGGTTGTCAACATGCAGTCTACGATCCTTCAATTTTAGCATCGAAAAACGCGAATGCTGTAGAAATAAATCGCGGCATTTAAAATATGTACGCCTTATGAAGATCAGCATTTCGATGGTATAGCGACTTTCGTAAAAAACACACTGCATTTGCTTCCTGGGTGGTTGGTAATCACATGTGTTAACCTGTTCATTTCCTGTTATCTGTATCATTTCGTGAAATTTTACAGTCGTAATTATTTCTTTGAAACATATATAGACTTGAAACGTTTCTGTTCATATTTCTATAAAAGAAAAAAAAAAAAAAAAAACGAGAAAAAGTAAAACATGAAAGTAAATTAAAAACCTAAATTTCTATTTATTTTTCAGTATAGTATTTCAAATATATTGGTAAAATATTTTCGACTATCACAGTTTAAAATATAGTGTGTGAAGTGCGTTCAATACTGCTGTGGTTTTTAGGCTAACACGTAAGTAAATTATGTGTTACCCATGTAATATACATATTTGAGTAAAACCTTCAGAAAAACTGCAAGTAATACTACAGGTATTCCGTCCTTCTGAAACAAACCTGTATGAAACATTTAAGAAAACTAAACATCTCCTAAAGGAAACCTGTGATATATATATATATATATATTTATTTATTTCATTCAAAATGTCTGTAGAAACCTTTAAAATACCCGCAAAATGTTATTTCTTTAAATGTTTTATTCCGAATTTTTACCTGAGAGATACTATTACACACATAAATATTGGCTATACATACATTGTTTCCCGTAACTAAATATTTTTAATCACAAACATAATCATGTTGCAAAGTTTTGTCGTACAACGTAAAAATTAGTCTTTCCTTTTCAGTAGCATCAAATTTAAAGATTGGATGTCTTCAATAATATAACTTCATAGAATCAACTTTCGATAAACTTAAATATTTTTGTAATTTTGTTTATTCCATTCTGAGATTTAATTTATAAAAAGAGGAGTGCACCCATAAAATAATATTAATAAACCATACTTTCCAACGTCCTAATTAATATTTCGTAGTGTTGTTAGTCCCGCCCTTTTTTTCACAACAGTAAATTTTTAGAGTAATATTCTCCAAATGCAATTACGATTAAATAAGAAGAAAAATACTCTTAAAAAATACTAGAGTGAAAAAGAAGGAGGAGCTAACAATAGTACGGAATGTTAATTAGTACAGAGCTGCCAACCTAATCCGGCAAATTGTTAACGCCTATTGAAAAACGCCCCTTTTTCTACACCACTTAATTTTTAGAGTATTTGTTTTCTTCATTCATCGTAAATATATTTGAAGAGAATTACTCTAAAAATTAAGTGGTGTAGAAAAAGGGGCGGTACTAACAATTTGCCGGATTTGGTTGGCAGCTCTGTTAGTATGTTGGCAAGTATGACAAACACAAACAAACAGAGATACACACAAACTGATATTTTATAAAAATGGTCATACAGTGCTTAGAATAAACTAAAACGTGTAAAATCATAAGTCAATTTTTTTTTTTCCCCGTATACAAGTACTTACTTTTTATGTCTCTATGGAAAAAAAAAAATACATTCGAATAAAATTTGCGACTTTAAACTCCAGGTTTTGATTTTCTCTTCGGAGAAATATTTTCTGAACAATTTTCCTAGAAATTAATTTTTAAATTATTTAACTAATGTTAGGAAATTATAACATCTTGTAATTTTTTTTTTACTTTTGTAAACTTTGATTATCTTTAATTAACAGTACATATGAATTTTTAATAATTATTATTGAATCTGCCTTGCAATTTTTTCCACTCTTTTCTAAAATTTCAAAAACAACTTGTCTTAAATGTGATCACAAGCTTTCCCTAAATAATTCCTTTTAATCCTTTTCTAAAATAAACACAACTGCATTATAATCAAAAGTTTACACTAAAGCTTTACAGGAAAATGACACTTTTTTTAAATTTTAGATTATTTTTTTTAGTTATTTTTCAGTTGCCAATATCTTAAATTTTGCTAATTAAATTGAAAGAACTCGAAAGGATTTAAGCATCACAAAATTTCGTTTTGAGAAAGATTTTCTTTTTTTTTTTTTTTTTGCTTTTCTTTTTATAAAAATTAAAATACGTATAAAGACCTTTGAATTCACTTGCAAGATAAATTTTAAAATAATATTTAGTAAGCTGAATTTCCTTAAACCCTAGCAGCATTGCCTCATCGGAATTTGCTTGGCCTGTCATCGAATGTATGATAAATTCATCCTGTATGTAATCCATTACATCTTTTGCAGCAGTTATAGAGAACGGTTTCCGATGAGCTGAATTAAATCGGAACTTTTCATCTTTAGTAGCACATATTTCGATAAAAATATGCCTTTCTGATCCCCCCTTTCCCACCTTCCCTTTTCGCCAACTGAAGGAAATGTACTGATTGGCTGCTGACCTAGACGTTACGTCATGTGTGTCTCCATATCCTCTCATATCGATGCGCGCGCAAGCATTGGTTTCACCGAACTGTGGCGTGCTTCTGCTTTTATTAGGAATAAAATAAAATAACCACGGATTAAATTTCGATTTTCAAACTAATTGTTAAAAGATTTATCACTGTTGAAATTGAAACTGAATACCAGTAGCAATTTATGAGGTAAGTGAACACTTTGTATATTTCAAAATACTGTGTTTCTTATAAACTTATTAAACTGTGATAAATGTTGTTTATTTGTTGTATTACTTTACTCTTTAACCCTAAATAAAATGCTTATCCATTAATATGATATATATAACCGATAGCAAACTTTCTACTGCCAAACAGGAAGTGAATGCGTGTAAAAATTGTTTTGAGAGTAAATAAATTATACTTTTTCACTTATTTGAAGGTCGAGAATCATAAAATAATCCATATAGTATTTTATTTATTTATTTATTTATCGATATTTTCTGAACTAGGTAGTTAATGATGCTTTTATACAGTTAAATAAACATTTTTTTTCTTTTTTTGAACGTGCCCGATTTCTATTCACTTTAAATTTTATATTGATTTTGATTGATATTGAAATTGTTCAAATCATTTAAAGATAAGGCAAATCATTGGATGCGTAAACTAATTTAAAAATATTATTTCTATTGCATATTTAGCATTTGTAATATCTTCCAAAATTATACTTTCAAAATGTTTTTACTTTCCCGTATAATCTTCAAGTTTGAAATTATTGATATATTTTTAAACTGTTTTCATTAAAAACGTTAGGATCGTGTGTTCATTATAGTTTTTAAAGATTTAAATTTTGATTTTAAATATTTCAGAAATATTTATCTAGATTCTTATATATCAGAAATATATATTATTTATACTTTACCAGACAAATATAAAAATTATAATATATATATATATATCGAATATCTTGTACCTGAATAAAATATTTGCTTCCTAAATCTGTACAAAAGAAACTAATTAACGTAAGTTGACTCTGCTTAGAACCTCATTATGTATTTTTTGTCATAAATTTCTGCAAAAGGTATAAATAATGATTAAAAACAGTGAACTACTCTGATATCCAGAACAAGTTAGTGACTGAAATACCCCATCTACTAAGCTACTCATTATTAGCTTCAATAGGTACATTTACCTTATCCTAATTTGCTGCATAATATCATTGTTACCAATTCCGTGCTTCAGTTTCTGTGCATTTCCTTGCTGTTTTCTGTACATTAATCCTCATAATGCAAGTTTATGCGAAACATTGCATAATACCTCCATGTTATGAAAATCTTTTAATTTCGAATAATTTATGCAGTTTTCAAAATAGAATGTTTAATTTAAATAAGGCTACGGCAAATATCATAAATAATGTTTTATGTCCAACTTTTTCATAATGAGAATAATCTTCATAATACATATTTGTACAAAATTTTTAAGTATTCAGCCATGTTAAGAAAAAATTAAGTTTAGAATAACTTTCGAAACTTTCAAAGTAGAATGTTGAAATTCAATGATATTTTGGCGAATATCATAAATAATATATTAAAAAGATGATCAGACATCTTTACAAGGAATATAATTCTCACGATGTATGTTTTTGCAAAATTTTGCCTTAAAATGTCCTTTGTGAAAGAATTGGCACTATTTTAATCATGGTTGAAATCTGGCCTGTTGAATCCAAATTGCTTTGAGGGCTTGCTTGGGAAATGCATTTATCTAGGGCAGGCTGCATGTATGTGTATGATTCCGAATAGCGAACTGGATTAAATAAAAATGTGTCAAAATCTAACACTGATACAATAGATATATATGTAATGCTGTACAATGTCAATTTTTTTATCTAGTAGTAATTTTAAATATTTTAATGAAACTGTAAGGTTGCAGCTCCAGCGGGATTCTATTAATTGCTACTGTCTATGTTGTTTTCAACACTAGAGTCGAAACGGATATCTTTTTATACTAACAAAATGCATCGGCCAGCTTATAGATTTTATAAATTCTTCTACGGGCTGCAAAACTACACGAAGCGGGAAACATACCCTGCGGACCCAGATTGAATTAAACCATTTTTTTTTTTTCTACAGTGGAAACTAATTGTTTTTATTTTAAAACACTCGCTGCTGTGCTGCAGTTTCTGCTACTGGGCGATGCATGCATTGGCTCGGTTAATGAAAAGTGGGTGTTAGCAATCCCCCCCCCCCCCTTTTTTTTTGAGAAAATTAAATTTTTGTAATTTAATAACGAATTATCATATGCATTATTTTAATCGAATTTCATAATATTAAATGTAATTTTGTCTTTTAGCTGTTTTCACAAACATGGAAGCGCAAAACATTGATTTAATTAGATAATTTAACAGAACTTTATATATTAATAAACACAAACTTTGTTACTCTTGTACATTATTACA
The DNA here is from genome assembly GCA_963930645.1 of Salticus scenicus. Lineage (NCBI taxonomy): Eukaryota > Metazoa > Arthropoda > Arachnida > Araneae > Salticidae > Salticus > Salticus scenicus. The sequence continues at coordinate 79,963,809 of OZ005660.1, forward strand.
GAAAATATTAACAATCGGCAAAAATACTGAAAAATCTCCCCCCCTCCCCTCTTCGTCTTTTTAAATTATTCATTTGAATCACTTTAAAGAAATTAATATTTTAGTTTTCTCTAAAGTGGCAATTTTTATTTACAAATATGAACAAGTACAATGTGACTGAAATTAAAAGATACATATTAATTAATAAACATTCCTGGTGAACAAAAACCTGGTTAAAAAAAAAAAAAAAAAAAAAAAAAAATCCAAACCCTGCTTTGTGATTTATTTAATGTTTTAGACATGATAAAAGAAAATTTAAGGTCTGAAGCACAGTGTCAAATTGTGTATTTGGGAAAGCAATAATTTATGGCCAAAGATGTACAATACCTAATAATTAAATTCTCACTAAAATTATGAAGTGGTTCTAAACAAACTTCTATGCATTTGTATTGAAGCGAAAAGTTAATTTATCATTTAGTATTAAATTTTCAGTTGAGAAAAATTTAGGTGTTTGTTAGAATAGAAATTTTTCCATTTATTCGGTATTGTATATGTCAGGTTTCTTATTTTATATTATTTCTTATAGATTTGAAATCATTCAACTAACTTGCCATGCCTAGGTAAGTTTTTTTTATGTAAATATGAATTTTGCAAGCATGAATTTACATTTCGACTGTCAAATGAATAACTCTCTCTCTCTCCCTCCCTCCCTCCCCCCCCCCCCCCCCCAAAAAAAAAAAAAAAAAGTCAATGAATAAACTGTAAGGTTCAACTTTTTTCTTTAAATCAATGTGATTTTTTTTTTTTTTTTTTTTTTTTTTTTTTTCCCGGACAAAATTTTTTCAGGCTTTATTTGTTTGTCTTTATTTAAAAATTTTATCAGTTCTTTCTTATTCTAGTTGTTTTGAATTGTGCATTAATTTAAACACAAACTAATTTGGTGTTTTTTCATTGTTTTGAATTTATACATCTTCAGTCAATATTTATACAAATATGATAAATAAATGCCATCATTTTTCAATATTGACTGTGACACGGTTAATGAATTCATAATGTATGTAAATATCTGCTTTTCAATTAGTTGCAATTTTTCCTTGTGGTGTTATAATCAGTTTATAGAGTCAGAATATTGCTGTTTCTTGGAATATTCAGCATTCAGTTTAAATTTTTCACTTTAAAGTATATAAATTATTCAAATATTTCAGGATTTATTTTTGAGCTAAATATTTTTATGCAATCTTTTAAAATAAAAATTTGCTTGGTCTGTCACATTATACAGAAAATATTTTACTGGGGGTTCCTAAAATAATAATAAAGATGCATGTACTGTATTATTATTATTATTATAATGTGTAAATATACTGAATTATTGTAATTATGTACAAATATACTGTATTATAATTTTCAAACTGCTTTTGAAAAAATTTTTATCTTTTTCTTTTACCCCCTAAGAAAAAGTTATTTTGGGAATAATTTTAAAATATTGAAAATGATATTTTATTGGTAATTTTATTTGGCTAATGTTTTTACAACGTATGATACCTACTTCAGTACACTTTACTTTTAAATACTATGTTCCCTTCACAGCAGGGTTGTTTTGGAAAAACCTGGTTAAAACCGTCCCGGACAAAATACAGTTTTGTCCACTATTAATTATTTGCGAGTACTAAATTGAAAATTACCTTTATTCTTTCCATATATATAAAACAAATCTTTATCATTATGTGTATGTGAGAGCTCGTGAAATATGGTCACCTGGTCGCCATTGGCGACCAATATTTTTTTAACTAGTAATAATGTTTTCAACTTTAAGAACCTTTTTTTTTTTTTTAAATATATATTTTCGTGAAAGAATATGTCCCAGAATCGGGCTCCAATTCTACTTTCGCAGTTTTCATTCCTGCTTCTCTCACCACTTTTTGAGACACTGAGTTGAATTAGGGAATTTACACATCTCTGTGCACGTTTCGCAACTCGGCGTTAAATTATTGCACCGTTTTAGGGAATTGGTTTACACTGCTCCTGTTGGTCTGGTGCATAATTGTTGTAATGATTTATCACTGCCAATAGTGTATTTATTTAGTGAAAATAATAAAACCAGTTTTATGATGTTAAATTTAAACAGGTGTTTCCTGATGTAAAAAAAAAAAAAAAAAAAAAAAATCATTCAAGCCTAATAAATAATTGTTACTTTCTTCTATATGTAATATAGAGAAAGTATTGGATTCGTAAAAATTTTCGACCTCGGGTTTTTGATGGATTTACACGTTTTGAGAGCTGTAGAATACGATTTGACTATTTTTAGAAAATGTCTGTCTGTCTGTCTGTGTGTGTGTGTGTGTGTGACAAAATTTTGTGGCAACTGTATCTCAGGAACTACTGCACAGAATTTCATACAAATTGGTATGTAGTTGCACCTTGACATATATTAGTGCCTATCAACTTTTGGTAAAAATTGTCTTACAGGTTGCGTTGCCATCCCGCTTTTTCTAAATTTTTAACATGGTGATATAGGACAAAATATTGTATAAATGTGCTTAAAGAGAATTATTTTTTAGTAATCATTATGAAATTTACAATAATTATTTATAATAGAGATAGTCAACTGGGAAAAATTTTTTGTACGTTTAGGAGCCACGCCACCCCCCCTGGGGGGGGAAGTCCCCCCTCGAGGGGAGTAAATTTTCAAGATGGGTATCTTTGGAAAGGTCTCATCAATACCTTTAAAACGAATGGTTGAACTATAAATCTGTGATAATTTAAAACAAAGTTATCGATTTTTTTTACTTTTAACAAAAAAAAACTTAGAAAAAAAATCGTATATATATATATTTTTTTTTTTTAAATATTGTTACTGGTTGAATATGTATTACTTTTAACAAAAAAAAAAAGAAAGAAAAAAATCGTAATTTTTTTTTCTTTTTTTTTTTTTAAATATTGTTACTGATTGAATATGTATATAGGAAAATATAGAAGAAAGTCTTGTGGTGGCCACAACATACTAGTTTTTTAGTTGGTATAATAATTGGTATATAGAATCTTAATTTCTATATTCAAGTAAATTTTGAAACGAAACAAAAGAAAAAGAAAGAAAGAAAGAAAATGTTGAATATTTTTTTTTATGGGCTACCAGAATTTTTTGTTGGCGATCATATTTTTTAATAAATTTCTAAACCCTGTGTATGTGGTTAAAATCAATTTAAATCTTTCAAAATAGACATGAATGATTAATATAGACATGCAAAGTTAACAATATTTAATAAATAAATATATCTATTTCTAAGGGTGGATTGGATGCAAAAGTGATAGTTAAAAGTTTCAGTTTTAATTCCCCCCCCCCCTCGCCTCCACTGCTTTCAACTACATTGTTATCTCCTCCCTCATAGTCGTAAACACCTTTAAAAAATTTTTTTATTAAGCATGATGAAATAAATGCTTCACATATCTTTCATGGAATTTTTTACTTTCTGAAAATACATAGGTAAGGAAAGTATTGTAATCATGACACAAATTTGACTTTCGATGTTGGTGTATCTACATGTTTTGAGGTTCCATGAGTTCATTTTGGCTATTTTACGATTATGTATGTCTGAGTAGACTGAACACAATATTGTCTAAAAGCTCCTTTTGTATCTGATAATAGGATCTAGGGGGGGGGTCATATAACCTTGGCCTTACTATAATCGTGCCCAGCTTTAGAATAATATTTAAAACAGGGTGAGAGAGAACAAGGAAAACTTGGAAAAGTCAGGAAATTTGAAATTACTGAAAAAAAGTCAGGAAAATATCAGCGACAATAGTAAATATTGCTCCAAAAACCTGGGAAAACGCTTTTTGACTTTGAGCGTTCAATTTATATCGCAATTTATGTTAACATGTTGTCATTTATATCACAAGCTATGTTGTTTTACACTGCGAGTTATTTGTTGTCAGAAACCAAATTTTGTAACTGGAATTTTCTAAAAATAGACCTGGAAAAATCGAGGAATTTTTTTAAAAATTGAGTGGGAACTGTGTTAAAATGTATACATCTATTTTTGTATAAAAAGTAAAGAGTTTATTCTTTTTAAATAGAAATCTAGGATATTGATATTAAAGAATGCTTCAAATTTTGTGTCATAATTTTGATAATATAACTTTTTTAACACATTTTTTTTTCTTTAATGCTAGATATCTTGTGAATAGATTGTGGAATTATATGGATTTTTAAAGGAGTGTTTTTTACGAAAAGAGTCATACACAGCACTGGTAAGTAAAAATTCAAGATTTAAAAGTAAATTTAAAAAAAAAAAAAAAAGTTTATACAAAACTTAATAAATTTCTATCTGTTTGAATAACTTTTGACTTTTGAGTTAAAATCAGATAAAATTTTAAATTCAAAGTGGGCAGAAAAATTACCTGATATTTGAAAATCAACCTTTTTTATACATCATTTAAAAAGTATCAATAATAAAATCTGTAAAGAATAAAGGATTTCTGCAATTTATTTCCTGTATTGCTTAATAACATACATTTCTTTCAAGTATACAGCCTAAAATTTAACTAAGTATATTTTATAAGTAATAAAATTTCATAAAAAAAAAATAAATTCAGAAATTGAAAGAGCGCAGTAATTAGTTCTGTATAATACAATGAAAGTGTAAGGTGTGAATTAATACAAAATGTCAAAATTCAGAGGAAAATTTGGAGATAAACTTTATTATTATTATTTAGTTATTGAAGACTGTGTCCTCTCAATTTCTGAACAATATGTTATATATAAAACAAAATAAGTTAATTTCAGTCTTAAATATCACAGTATACAAAACATTTTATTATTTATTTTATTTTGCAAAACCAGGATGTATGATATGCAATAACAAAATTCTGGGTTTTAAGGATAGAATTTTTCTAAATTAAAATTTTCCATTTAACAAATGAAAGTGAGAAATTGTTCAAAAATGTTTTCATTTTATGTAATTTTTGTTTTATGATAAAAAGTAATAAATTTAGCACTTTTGATAATATTTTATAAACAGTATTTTATACGACATAAAAAAAAAATATATTCATGTGTAAATAAAAATATTTCTTTTTAAGTTGGGGGGGGGGGGAGGAATATGTAAACAATATTTGTACTTAAGATGGTTGTTTATCAGTAGTTTAAGCTCTCATACTAAGTTAAAATTTGGATTTTTTGAGATAACACATTTAGTCAATCATTTTGCTTTTTTTTTTTTTTTTTTTTCCCATAAAATTTTTCTTTCTCAATTTCAACATTTAAATAATTTTGATACTGAAATTCAGCAATCATGTGAAAAATTAAAAACCTGTGTTTAGTATATATATTAAATAGTAATGCCTTCTAAAAAAAAAAAGTATTATGTGAAGTTTTCTGCTACAGTGGAACACCGTTTATACGTTTTTCAAGGGACCGTTCCTAAAAAACGTATAACTGAGAAAAACGTACAACTGAAAATTCGTTTTAACATTAATACACAATAAGGTGTCATATTAATAATAACAGTCTAATCAATTTTCACGATTTCCTTTACATTTATTCAAATAAGATATATTTGTAATTAAATTTAAAATATTTTTAAAAAGTAGAATAAAAATTAAATGATAATTAAAAATATAGAAATTCAGAAAATTGTTTCAAGATTTCGATTTTAACCTTTAAAGACAAAGCGTTTCGTTCTCTAAACGAAGATGACGTTTTTGCAAACAATTAAAAGGAAGGAAAAAAAAAAAAAACTTGTTTCTAAAATCGTAATGTCAAATAAACACGATAAGAAATGAAAATCTTTCGAGTCGCCCAACGGAATAAATCGTCAAGTTTACAAAATGCCTATAAAGTTTTTTTTTTTTTTTTTTTTTTTTTTCACACCCCATCCCTGGAAGAGAAAGAGAAATTGGTAGCTCTTCAAGTGGTCACTAGTTACTCGTATACCTACAGTAGCCAACTGCTTATCTCTGAAAATCTCTAACACCCCTCTTTCCCCAGGCTATCGATGCAGGTCACACTTTGTTACTATAGTTCTAAGAATAGATAAGAATAAAACATAAAACGCATTCATTTTTTTTTTTTTTTATCCTGAAATGAAACTCAAACTTGGGATTCTACAAGGAGGTAAAAAAAAAAAAAAAAAAACGTATAAGTGAAATTAAGAATTTACTTGTGTCGTATAAACGAAATATTTTAACATTAGAATTCAATGGAATGATTTGGGACCGAAGTTGAAAAACGTATAAATGAGAAAAACGTATAAATGAGAAACGTATAAAAGGTGCTCCACTGTACAAAAAGAACAGCACTACGAAGCATTTGATAAAGAAAACATCAGCAAGAAATTGTTAGCAGCTACAAGTTACATTAAACCATTAAAGGGCTCTTCCCACCTGATGTCAGAGGTCACATGATAGACGAAAAACAAATAGCAGACGAAGTCTTGTATATCTATAGCGATTGCTGAAATAATGTATTTTCTATTCTTATTTTTGATCAATCGTATTTAGTCTGCGTTATTTTTTTTAAACATCATAATTTTTAATCCATTTTATATCATTATTTATCATCTTTTGTTTGCTGTATACATTTACAATCATCATTTAGTTTCTATTTGTTATTGATGTTCAAACATGTTAAATACTCAGATTTTTGGAACTAAATCATAGACAGTTCAACATCGTACGGCGTAAACCCATTTAGACCAGTAACTAAGTTAATTAACTTTTATGCAATTAAATGAAAACATTTTAAAATTTCAAATTATAAACCATAAGCATTCTACAAGAACAAGCTATTATTTATTGCTAGATCATTTAAAGTAACAGTTACAGTAGAACATACAAAAATCGATTCTTACAGTTAAAAATAAATAATTATTAAATTTACAAATACAACTATTCTATTGTTTACGAATGCACAATATTTAATTGAATTCGATTCTTCGTTTTACTGTCACATGATTGAGCAGACGACACTGAAGAGTCCATTGAAGAAGAAATAAAAGTGAGAGTAGAGCTTCTAGAAGACGAGAAGAAACTGAATAACAGTGGTCAGTGGCAGAACAAAGGCACTATCAGACGAAGTGCAATATGCAAATCATTATCACATGCTACCTTTTAAACAGTTTTTCATGAGGGAGATGGTCGAAATATCACCGTTTGATACATTTTGCCACACAAATATTCATTTACGAACTTTTGACTGTTTATATCATATACGGTAATTTTCAGCATGAGCTCTCCTATTGGAGAAACGCGATTCAAAAATATCTTCTGTCCTTATTCCTTTCAAACCTTGAAGTGAATAATTGCCAAATGTTGCGACCGTTGCTTACATTTGTGGATTTCGTTTATGCTTAAAAATAATTATATATACAGCTCAACAAAGTGGTTCTGTAGCTTTGAGAGGCAATATCTTACACTTTAGAATATACAGATTTTCGTGCGATAGCCGATTCAATATTATATAGATGCTCAACAGACAGAGGCAGGAAGACATGAAAGAAGAGAATAATAAGCAAAAGCTAAGTGCCTGGAACATGTTGTCCGCCATGCAGATGCAGATGGTCAGTTTTCCCAGAGCCTAGAAAACGAAAAAAAAAAAAAAAAAAAAAGAGCGGGGGGACTATTAACTACCTTTATGCTCCTGCAGGAAAAACTAATATTGGTATTATTGCGTTTTAGGTTCTAAGGAATTGATTGTGATTAATTTCAAAAGTATAAAATTACTGAGGATCATCAGGTGTGCATAGTGATCGCGGTTATATGCTGCCGCAAGCAGTTGAGTCACGGACAGCTGATATTTCACCAATGTTTTTTTTTTTTTTAATTCTTTACTTTAAAATTAAAGTGATTTGTTAAGAAGGTCGAGCTTGGACAGACGAGCGGTCATGCGCTGTCAAATGCAATGGGAAGCTGGATCGATAATTTCCCTGGCAGTATTTTTATTTATTATTTGATTATTTTTGTCTTTTGACTTATAAAATATAGGGATTCGTTAAGAGAAGCAAAGTTAAATTGGTGTGCACAGGTTTGTGCTCTGAAGTAGTGGAGACTGGGTGCGAGTTTTTCTCTGATCAGTTTCATTTTTCTTTCTGTTAAAATTAATTTACTTTAAAAAATAATCAATGGATTTGTAAAAAGGCAGCGATTTGTTAAGAGGTACGAACTTTAACAGGCATGCACAGCGCTCATGGGCTTGCACTGTCGAGTATCGAAAGCAGTGGGGATTCGGAGTAATATTTTCCCTAATCGGAAATGATTTTTTACAACTTTTTTCTTTACTGATAAGAATTAATGTGATAATATGCAATGAGTGATAATTAAAAAACATTAACACACCAGAAAGTTAAGATGGCTAGCCCAGTAGCCGAATTTTCTGTATTTGTCTGCAGCCCCCCCCCCCCTCCAAAAAAAAAAACTATCCAGGAATACCGGATCAAGTTTGGTATCACGAGAAGTATCAACAATTCATAAAATATGTAAAATTTGCATCGACAAAGAAAATTAAGAATATATAAGTACAGTAATCCAGAGATATAATTTAAGTTATATTTGTATTTTTAACCCTTACGTTTCTTTTTGAGATGTTAAATTAATCTGTATAGCTTCAAAAAATCTGTAGCTCTCATTGCCATGCTGCATTGTTTTTGCTACTGGGCTCGCCAGTATGTTTAATATCATTCCAAATACACTATAATAATAATAATAATAAAAAAAACTTTTAGGAACCTCATTAGGAAAAAAAAAAAAAAGTTATCTAAATAACTTTATAATTCAATCAGACCAGTACCTGCATACTGTTTTTCTTAATGATAATATGTTTAACATATTTTTTAAATGCATAATCGTCTGTTATCTTTATTGTTTAGATGTGTGTTCTGCAGAAATTCTAAATCAACAGCTGAAGTTGAAGTGCAAACTGCCGTAAAAGCTACAGTATGTCAAAGATTACAGTGGAGATTAAGATGATAAATTGTTCATATGTGTACCTGTATAATTTTGTAAATGTTGTAAAAATAAATACTATGCATACATTGATTTAATTTCTTTTTCTTTTCTTGCTTGTATGTTTTAGATTACTAGCAGTGATATGTCAAGAGGGTTTGTGCTACAAGCTTATGCTAATATCAAGCTTGCTAAATAACGTAACATTTAATATATTTTATTTATAGTGTCAAGAAAAACAGGTAAAAGAAGTGTAATACAGTAAACTCTGTTTTGACAAAAAACTATTATTTTATTAAAAGTTTTAATTTGCGGGCAGCATCAATTCGGTTAATACACTCTATAATACAAAATTAATTTTAATATTATAGACTGTTAAGTTCTAGAAATATAGTAATTTTATTATAAGTTTAAAATATCTTAAAAAATAAGCTACAAGGGTGAATTGGTCTGAATCATTATATGCTTAATGCCTTTATTTTACAATTTAGAAACTATATGAAACAATTTCAGGTATTGAAAATAAGTCCTAAAAAAATGTATTCATTGAAAACTGGAAAATTTAGGTCGACATGAACAGATCACTTCTTCTAATAACTTGGAAAATATAAATTTATCTGGTAAAAGCTGGAAATGAATGAATAAATAAATAAATATATATATATTTAAAAATTGTTAATTTAATTCTGCATTTTATTTTTTATATATTTTATTATTATTTTTTTTCGGGGGGGGGGGCATAAATAAAACTTGATATTTATTTAATTACACATTTAGCTTCTAAGTTTTACAGTTGTTCTGCGGCCAATGCTTGGTCTAAAATACACTGACATTGTGATTGGGAGAAAAAGAAAAAATCATTCAGGATGATTTACTAAAGAAAAAAGCTGAAAAGTAAGTAATAAAATGAAATATGCTTAGATGATAACTACTGCTCGGCCAGAACTTAAGATCATTTTCATTGATAAATTTAGTGATATTAGGAGCAATTATGAAAATTCTCCAACAAGAAATATTCTTGTTGATAACCTACTAAGACTTTTCTGATGTGTTGGATGGTTTAGGATTCCAAATACAATTCTCGAGGACTAAGAAAAGTGGGTATAATGCAGAAGACATTTTATTTCTATTGGAAACTTCTGGGGGAAAATATGAAAAAAGAAAACACTTATAAAGATAAAATTTAAAACTTTTAAGTTTTATTTATTTATTTTTTTTATTATTAGGTATAATTTAAAAGTGACTTTTATTAACTTTTTCGATTCTGTTAAATTGATTTCTTAAATTTCTGACAAATTTTCCTTTGGTTTTATAATGTGACTGTTAGTACAAAACATTATAAACTTTTATGCTACTAACAACATCAGTTTTAGGTTATCATCTAGGTAAATAATTTTTGTGCTTTTTATAAAATACCAATTATTAAATATACACTTATTTTCTTGCACTTAAAAAAAAAAAGACATTAGGAGAGGGTATTGTAATTTTTTGATTATTAGATGAAATTTTTTCATAGGACATAAATTCGTAATCTTTTAATTCCAAGACTCTGAAAATTTAATATGTGACATAGAAGAAAACCTAAAAATTATGTTACAAATTTAAGTGAACATCCTGTTTATACATAAGAAATAGTATGGGATTTGTAAAAATTTTGGACCTATTGTTTCTTAGAAGTTCTGAATAAGATTTGTTTTTAGAAAATGCCAGTCTCTCTTTGTGTATGTTACCAAAATTTTGTTCACGCTGTATCACACAAACAAATGATGTAATTAAAAATAAGTTTTTATTTTGTTGCACTTTGACTCTCAACTTTTAACACGTATTATGATCTTGATGGATGTAAAGGGTTTCTACTTCCATTATCTACATGGTTTAATTCCAAGGCATTTTTGAATTCAGAAAGTAGGGTTCATGAATTGAAATTAAGTACTCACCAGGTTTTACATTGTAACAAAAATCAACTCAATTTTTTTTTATTTTTAAAATAAGAAATAGAGAATTGAATTCTGTAAAAGTAAAGCTGTTTGGCTATCAGTTAATATTACAGTAAAACCTCCCTAAAATAACAGGATCACCTATCCTGCCGTAGGAAGTTAGCTCAATATAGGTGACATTTTAAAATGATTGATCAGAATTCAGAAAAATATAAATTTTAATGGTTTAATATATTCAATATTTTTGTTTATCTGTTATCAGTTTATTAATATTAATTTGTTTTGAATAAAAAAGCTTTTTCGAAATAATTTTCCTTTTAATGTTTCTTTTACATGCAAGATCAAGTTGTTCAACTTAGCAGCATTTCTAAGGCAAAAAGAAATGTGTATTGAACTATGAACTTCCACTAAAAATAGTTTTCTGGTAGTAAATATAAGGCAGTAATTATTAGGTTTAATTTTCAGTAATAGCAGATAGGTTTAGCAGTTTTATTTTACCATCGATAGTCAAGATTACTTGTATTAATATAATTAGCGATACATAAGGGTATGACACTGAATTGGCTTTTCTAAACTTGAACTTCACGTCTAAATATGCATTTACAGAATTATGAATTCTGATTATGCATTTATTTTATCTACATCACATGTATATGAAAATCCTGCTATATTTTCTCCAAAAGAGAGGAATCAGCCAATTATTTGCGAGAGATTTATCTAAGGTTCTCACAAATAAGAATTTGAACACCACTATTTTTTCTCAGAAATTTTAGACTTAACTAATCTTTGATAACCATCAATGTCAATTAAAAATATTACATGAAAATTCTGGTATCCAAATTTCATTTTGTGGGAACCCTGGTTAATAAATACGCTTCATGTCTGGAATTTAACCTCATTTATATAGTAGACTATGGTCATTTCAGTCAAAGGAAAAAATAAAAACCAACTGTTCTTGCAAAATATGACCCTTAAGAAGGATATACAACTGTTCATAGACTTTAATAGAGTTAAAATTTTGCATTAAATCCTGTAAGGAAAAGCTAGCCCTTAAGGAAAGTGGATGTTTATTTTGGTTTCACTGTGTTCGGTAGTATAATACAATAAAACTATAAAAATTTGTTATTATAAATTGTTTTTAATCAAACTTATAATTTTAAAAAGAATTGGAACTTTTTTGTAGAAAAGTAGCAAAAATATACCAATTGTTTTCATTATAATTTAATTTATTAAATTTTTTAAATATTCCTTTTAACTTGAATAATTATAGTGTATCAAACTTTAATTTGTATATTCTCTTAAACTGTAAAAATGCTATTAGAAAACACCATAATTAAAAAAAAAAAAAAAAGCAATTGGTTTGGATTGAATTAATTACAGTACTCTTCATCAAGCAAGAAAAGTAGGCACGACAGCAGCATAAAAATGATCATTTACAAAAAGAAAAAATACGGCGATAAAACCTAATGTTTTTGTTTGATGAAGAGTTGTGTACTATTAAATCAATCCAAAACAATTGTTGCATATTTTTATAATTTATAGTGTTTTTTAATTACTTTTCAACGGTAATTTTTCGGTGTATTTTACTGCAGTATAAATTAATAAATAATTGATCATATTTTCATCGGCGCTGCTTTTAAATTCCACGGATATACATTGGATATTGATGAGAATAAGCCATAAGTATATCAGAAAATCTTACCGTACCATCATCATTAAGTGCTCTGAAATTGCTCAGATTATCATCGGGTACATTGGATATTGATGAGAATTAGCCATAAGTACATCAGAAAATCTTACCGTACCATCATCATTAAGTGCTCTGAAATTGCTCGGATTATTATCGGTTACATTGGATATTGATGAGAATTAGCCATAAGTACATCAGAAAATCTTATCGTACCATCATCATTAAGTGCTCTGAAATTGCTCGGATTATCATCGGTTAGTTATCCCAAATCAACGTCTTTCATCGGTATCTTATCGTATTCTAATAGGAAAGTCATCAGTATCCGATATCTTAAAGTCCTTCCCTCGATGAGACATTTTCGATGAGTTCCCGATGAGAACTCATCATATGACGATAACTATCCTTTCATCGGCCATTCCTCGGATCATCGGATGCCGATGAATGGCCAATGAAAGGCCAATTACTTTTTGCTACTAGGGAATTGTGTAAAGGTAACTGTGTTTTTATTGGCCTATTTCATCTATACATTTATGAAAATTTATTTTTCTTCTTTTTATTTCTATATCCATAAAATGTAATATTGAATACATGAATATTTTGGCTTCCGATTTTTGGTGGATTTACACGTTTTTGGATTGGATTTCCTAAACACAATTTCTTCAAAGTTATAAAAAAGTATGTTTGTTTGCCTAACAATTATCACACATTCCAAGAAAAAAAAAATCACATTAAAGTTATTACAATTTCAAGATAACATTCAAAATATTTTTTAACAATATTTTAAATTTTATTTTACAAATTTATTTATTTATTTATTTTATTTTATTTTATTCACTTAATATAAATGCATTAAAAAAAATTTGACTTACAGGTTTTGGTGGAATTGTACTTTTTCGGATATTTTGAACAGAATTTGCCTTTTGTCAGAAAACTATTGATTTAACACCAAATGGCAAGACAACACAAAAGGAAATGGAGAGTACAGAAAAGAAAAAAATTAGCATACCGAGATACAACAAAATTGACCAAAGCCTTCGAGTTCTCCATCATGCCAATATCTCGTTGTCTAGGAATCTTCTTTGAAGTACTAAGAAACGACGGAATTGGATTAGGTTCATTGGTTCTGCCAAATCACAAAGAGGGCAGTATGAGAACACGTCGAAAAACTTAGACCACTTAGCTATAAAAAAGTTGCAAAGAGTGCACCACTAAGGTGTACCGTAATTTCAGGTAGATAACCCGCAGATAAAATTTGTCATTTCTCCACCAGATATTTTATTTAATAGAGAAATCTATACTTTTTCGAAGGAAGAGCTCATACAAATATAAATTTATTTATCAATTGAAATTTCTGGTGCAAAACTGGATTATATAACCTGCGGGTTACCTACCAGAAATTACGGTAGTTCTACTTTGTACCGATTATCTATGTGTCTATATGCAACTCCAGTTTTATGAGCTTTCTAGATAATTACAGAAAATCAGACAAAACTGAGGATTTAATTAAATCTTGATAGAAAATTGCGTTTACTAGATTTTGAATTACCAAACTCGTGTCATAGCAGTATAATGTAAAAAGTATAATCTAAAAAGTGGTATTTTAGAACCCATTTTAGAGAATTGTTCCAAAGTGAATATGTAAGAATGTAACTAAACCTCGTGTTGTTAAAAACGTATCAACACAAATCGCTTGTTAGAATTTGTTCATTTAATATTATTTGTAATACAATTCGATTGTCAGATGCATTTAGGAAATATCATATATGCGTTTTATACAAGGAAAATTTTATAATTTTCACGAATTTTATTTAAAAATCTGCAAGATGAAGTAAGTCCAAAGGATATGTTGTATTTCAATAAAGTTCTTTCACGTTATTTTTTTTCAGAGAACTCATATTAAAAATATGAGTTCAATTTCGCATGAAAACATGAGATGTGGCATTTATTTGTTGATTATAAAAACCTTATTTAACAATTATTTCTTACGTTAAAATAATTTTTATAAATATGAATATAAAAAATCATACAGCATGGAAAATAGAATGGGCGAGGGAGGTATACATGTTCCACAGGCACAGGTCGAAATGTTCCACAGGCAAAAAAAAAAAAAAAAAAAAAAAATGAACATTGAACGTTAAATATATCAAGAAGGAGTGGTTTGTTTAACACTTTCGCGAACCCATGATTTCGTAATTTTGACAGTAAGGTCCGCCTGTGGGAGTTATTCTCTCAAGTTACATTCAGAACAACATCTTCCGTATTCACATTTACAATACAAATGGACATACATTATAATTATATTCTTTCTAATCAATGTATTTGTATCCATAACATATTTCATTGTAAAAATATGAATATTGGGTATATACAAAAAATAAATAAATAAATAACATACAAATTGGGAAAGAAACGCCCGCTGGTGGAGCGATACGTTACGTACGACACCACTGTGGTGTCGTCGGACGGCATAGTGTTAGTTAGGAGAATAAATATATTTAGGCAAATATAATAAAATTATTTATTTTTATTGTAAATCACTACTTTTGAAAAAAAAAAAATCTACTTGATGTGTAGAAATGGAAGGAATACTTGGATTCAACATCCAGAAAAAGCTTAACTTAAAAAAAAAAAAAAAAAAAAAAAAAAATAGAAAAGAAAAGAAAAAGTAAAAGAAAAGAAAAGAAAGACATGGCTACTGATTTTCTATATTTGTATTTATTTATTTATTTATTTATTTTTGTTCCAAACGGTGTAATTTACATTATTTTTATTTATTCTTTTTTTTTTGTCTGAAACAGCTTTATCACTTTAAAAGCTTTAAATAGAGACCTTAGTTTATGTAATTTTCTTTTTCTAAATATATAAAAGGTATATTTATGATGAAAAAGAGTAATCTACAAAGAGAGTTGTTTCTAAAATTTGCTAAAACTTTCACTTAAAGAAAAGTTTAGAAAAATGCTTGACAAATCTTTTTTGTATTATCTTCGATTTCATTTCACGCTTTTAAAAGAAATTTCTTTCCTTTCAGTAACTTACAGCACTTTAAACTTTCCCAGGAAGTCATGTAAAAAGAACTTAAGAGGATGTCAGCAATTTTTCGTTTCGTTTTTCTAATAAAGTAGATTTAAAAGTTTAAAAAAATAAAATAAATATAAAGTTTTTATAGTCATATAGTTTTTGGCAAATATTCAAATATAAAAAGTGATAAAAGACGTTTTAATTAAATTTCTTCTTTTTCTTTTTCTCTTTTTGTATGTTAAACTTTGAAATTAGATGTTTTGTGCATATGCGGCTAATTAAATGTAAGCATTTTTTTCCTTAATATATACATACATACATATATATATATATATATATATATATATATATATATATATATATATATATGTGTGTGTGTGTGTGTGTGTGTGTGTGTGTGTGTATAGATAATAAAGAAAGATAGAATTTTTTTTTTAAACACATAGGTTTTTTCCTGTTTTTTTATTTTTAAATTTTTATTTTACTTAGAGAGTAGCTTTTAACCCTCTGACCGTCTTTGAAAACGGCAAAATTGTAATGCTGTTTTCACTGCACAGTTTTTTAGTGTATGAAAATAAAGTTTATTTCAACATAAGATTAAAAATTAAATTTTGCACCATAAACTTTCATTTTAATATTCCAAAAATGAATAGTTAAGAATATGCATTTACTTATATATCGCAAACTATAGTTTGAATTTCTCGAATTAGTAATTTACTAATGCTTCTAGTTAAAATTAGGTTAAATAAATAAAAGACTAATTTATAAAGAGATAATGCCAATAAGGTTTGGAGATATTGAAAATAAATCGTCATCTAAATGACCGTATTGATAAATTTCATAATTATAATTCGCAAAAATTTTGTTTGTACCACGTTCTGTCAATCAAGAAATAAATGAGTATTTATCTATTTTTATTGTTCGAGGTTGCTTATAGATAAATATGCTTATTGAAATTCGCTATTAGATGAATATTTACAATTGAACCTACATGTATATGTATATATATTAAAATAAGATGTTAAAGTTTTTAACTGCGACTTTTACATTTTAGAAAAGTTATTCAATATAAAAAATAATATGACTATAATAACAGTACATTTATATTCTACAAAATACTATCGAAATATAATATTAAAAAAAATCTTAAATCTTGTTTTTTTCAACGTACGTTAATCAAATATGTTTTCATAAATTTTGTAGAAAATATTAATTAAAAAATTTTAGTTTTCAATCTAGCTTAAAGCAAAATTTTATACTGATTTTATTTTGTTTAAAATTCTTTTATAAAATATTTACATATATTTTTATTTAAACACTATTTAGTTTAAAACAAACTAATATACTGATTTTATTTCATTTAAAATTCTCTTATAAAATATTTACATATATTTCTGTTAAAGAAAAAAAAATCTTAACTTTTTTATATCATTGCTTAAAACTACATTTTTTGTCGTTAGCTCATGCGTAAGTAAATATTTATTTCAGGCAGTAAAGTAATACACTCTTTTATTTTTTCAATTCACTGTTTCTTTTTTATTTATTTTTTCTTTCTTTAATATAAATAGTCATTTTTTTCTGTACTAAAAGCAATACATTGTTTTTCTTTTCCTAATATATGCTGATTTATATATTTTTTTCTTTCTTAAGGCTTTATGTTATTAATTTTTTCCCAAGAAACCACAAGAAGCTCGATATAACATGTAACTTCACTAGAACAAATTTTTCAACGTTCAATTTAATTTAATTTTATTCGAGTGTATTTTTTTTTTTTTTAAACGTAAGCTATACGACGAAGCTAGACTTATATTTATTATAAATTTTATTTAATAACTCAATAAAGTATTTTTCATATAAATGATTCTAGATGTAAAACAACACATTTCCCACTTTTCATTCCTTTGGTTTCAATGTAATTATTTATTAAGGAAGAGACAATCATTTTTAACATTTTCTAACGAAGTGAAGAAGTGCTTATTACATTGGTCTGTCTACACGCGCTCTTATTCCTACAAATATTAATGGAATTCCTTGAAACTAATACATGATATTTAAATTCACTATTGAATGTTCCTTGCTGAAAGTGCTGAAAATGCCACTACTGGTTTGTATACAGGGACTATCGAAACTATTCAAAAATATTGGGTTCTACAGTGCGTTGCATGAACATAAACGCACCTTAGCTTTTAGAATTAGAATGGTATAGAAGAATAATAAAACAATATGAATAGGTGAAACTTGATGCAAACTGTATGTGTATGATTCAAGAAATGAAAATACGAGTCAAAACAATGAAAGACCAATATGATTTTTTAGAAAATAATTGTATTGAATTTACGACAAAAATACATGTTGCATGAATTTAAACGCACATGTTAAAAATATATAACTGAGTAATAAATAATATATCCAATACTTTGTAAAGCCACCATGGGCTTCTAGAACAGTCGGTAAATGCCTATGCATTGACTGATATAGTGGCATGAGTTCATCTAAGCTGATTGTCTTCCAAGCTAATGGATTGGCCGATTTTAGTTCATCTTTCGTGTTAAACAGCCTTCCATTTTACGTAAACATGGCGAACCAGAATACCTCATACGTTCTACATTATGTTTAAATCGGGATTTTTTAAGGGACAATCCAGAACTTTAACTTTATTGTCACGGAACCATTTTTTCACGATATGTGCTGTATGTACAGATGCACAGTTTTGCTGAAAAATATAATTCCTTCTATTTTTCTTGACTGCTTGACGGCGGAGGTTCCTTTTGAGTACAGAGTTCATAGTGTTATCCACGAACTCTAATTCGAAAGTCCCTTTAAAACCTATGGCTGCCCACACCATGACAGACCCACCTCTAGATTGTCGTTTTGAACAATACATTTCTTCGGTTCTCAGATCATGTCAGTAGCTACGAAATCCGTCCGGGCCATCGAGATTAAACATTTTTTCATCTAAGAAGATGACCTTTTCCCAATTTAGTCGATCTAGAATCCATTTTCTTGCTCATTCCAACCGCAAATCTTTGTGCTTTAGATTGAGGGATGGTTTCGCCTCCATTTTCTTAAATGTAATGAATGTGGAAGCTTTGATAGTTCTCCATATAGCTTTCCGATGAACACCCAGGTTGTATTGAGCCTTTACCTACACACAGGAAATATTCTTATTCTTTAAAGCGTTGCATATTCGAGGTTCGTCGTAAATGAGGAGCTTTCCTGTTCGCTTCTTATACGCTTTTCCCCCATAATTTGCCCCTTTCTTTATATAATTTCGCACAACACTCTCACTTCTTCCGATTCAGCACCCAATTTCACGATTGCTAAAGCCTTTACCACGCATTAAGTCGATTTTTATCCCCTCGTCTACAGCCAAAGTTTTCCCTCTTGCCATCCTGAACAAACTCCGTAAATTTTGCACTCAAGCATTAAAACTGTTTTTAAGAGATCTGTAGCAACCCGACTATCTGTGTTTTAATTTTATTCCGGTGGCTCTGTTAAATTTTAAACGAAAAATACAGAGTGTGTTTAATTTTGTGCAACAAACGAAAAATAGCAAAAAATAAGAAAATGCTGAAACACTCATATACATAAGCTTGCATGAGCCTAAACATACGTGCTCAAAGCACCTTATTCAGTTCTTAGTCATATGCAGTAACTATAAGTCACATTCCTTCTTTTAAAATTAAAAAAAATCTATTTCTGGTTATTGAAAAAGGTGCGTTTATATTCATGCAACGCACTCTATATCAGGAATTTCTATAAACCACATTTTAGCACTTTTATTTTTCAGAAATCTAAATGAAACTGACGTTTATTTTTTATATGTACCATTAAAAAAAATGCTTTCTATATTTAATAGTATAATTAACATTAAGATTTATTGTGCCACATAAAAATACTTAGCTTAATGTAGGCGATAGTTGAAATATTCAGCAAGCTATAGTTTCCCATTTCGTTAAAGCATTTTTAACATTTTCTGACAATGTTTAAAAGCGATTTTAATTCAATTAGTCTACCTATCTGTCTTTCTGTCCGCCTGACTACACTTTGAGAAAAAAAAAAAATACCGCCTTCATCTATAATGAATAAGTGGTCATTTTCTAAATCTCTTAACTAGAAATATAAATTTCCGAGTTATGCGCATAAGGCACGCCAATAAACTGAATAGACGAAAGGATCGAGAATTTCTAGTCTACACATTTCTAGATCGTGAAACAATATTCTGAATGTTCTGAATATTTTTTTTGCGAGAAATTCTGTCTTGATTTTCTGGAATTGAATAATAAACCAAGATTATAGTTGCTGAAACCCGCCTCTTGTAGTCTCATTTATTTGCATAGATTTTTATATTACTTTGCCCTCAATAATATAGGCAAACGCTCTAGAATTCTAATAGAGGTTTAAGCTATGGAAAAAGACTGTCAAAACATTTAATAGACATTGCGTTTGTAACATGTACACTGATAAATAAAACATACTGCCTTCATCTAGAATGAATAAGTGCTCATTTTCTAAATCTCTTAACTAGAAATATAGATTTCCGAGTTATGCGCATAAGGCACGCCAATAAACTGAATAGAGGAAATGATCGAGAATTTCCAGTCTACACATTTCTAGATCGTGAAGCAATATTCTGAATGTTCTGAATATTTTGTTTTGCGAGAAATTCTGTCTTGATTTTCTGGAATTGGATAATAAACCAAGATGTATAGTTGCTGAAACCCGCCTCTTGTAGTCTCATTTATTTGCATAGATTTTTAAATAACTTTGCCCTCAATAATATAGGCAAACGCTCTAGAATTCTAATAGAGGTTTCTAGAACTCGCTTTCAAAGATGAACATAAAAAACATAAAAAAAAAAAAAAAAAAAAAAAAAAAAAAAAACAGCTATTCTGAACTTATGAGATTTTAATTAACATCAGACGTACTGTGTTTAGCGCTTTTATTAAGTTATGGAAAAAGACTGTCAAAGCATTTAATTAACATTGCGTTTGTAACATGTACATTAATAAATAAAACATACTGCCTTCATCTAGAATGAATAAGTGCTCATTTTCTAAATCTCTTAACTAGAAATATAGAGTTCCGAGTTATGTGCATAAGGCACACCAATAAACAGAATAGACGAAATGATCGAGAATTTCTAGTCTACACATTTCTAGATCGTGAACCAATATTCTGAATATTCTGAATATTTTGTTTTGCGAAATATCTGTCTTGATTTTCTAGAATTGGATAATGAACCAAGATTATAGTTGCTGAAACACGTCTCTTGTATTCACATTTATCTGCAGAAATTTTTAAATAACTTTGCCCTCAAGAATGTAGGCAAACACTGTAGAATTCTAATAGAATTTTCTAAAACTCGCTTTCAAAGGAGACTAGAAATTATAAGGATGACATGGAACTATTTTTTTCTCGAGCCACAATTTAGATTCTAGATATTAGTTGCAGAATTTTTTCTCAGTACATGTCCGTCTATTCGCCTCTAACATTCATAGATATTTTCAGAAATTCTTCAAAGTTACATATGTTATTCAAGTTTTCTATGGAATGTTTCTTGTTTAAAATGACATTAATAGCATAATCGCTTTGCATACCGGAACACCCAAAATAATACCAGCGGATTTCGTTTTTATAAGAAGCATTTTTATAAATCATGATTAAGTAATATTTTACTGCAAAAAGAATAATAAATTTGGCATTTATTGTTAATATGTAAAAATAGAATTAAAAAAAAAAAAAACATGGTTCATTAAGCATTCAGATTTACAGGGCTACACTAAATTATCCAGATACAATACACTGAAAAAAAATTATGTGACTATACTAGAATCTAAATTGTGGCTTTACACTGAGGAAAAAAAATACACCGCCTTCATGTAGAATGAGTAAGTGGTCATTTTCTAAATCTCTTTACTAGAAACATAGATTTCCGAGCAATGCGCATAAGGCACGCCAATAAACTGAATAGACGAAATGATCGAGAATTTCTAGCCTACACATTTCTAGATGGTGAAAAAGTATTCTGAATATTCTAAATATTCTTAATCTTTTGTATGGCGAGAAATTCTCGCTTAATTATCTAGAACTGGGTCATAAACCAAGTTTATAGTTGCTGAAACCCGCCTCTTGTGTTCGCATTTATTTGGAGATATTTTCAAATAGGTTTGAACTCGATAATACAGACAAACTCTTTAAAATTCTAATAGGGGTTTCTAGAACTCGCGTTCCAAGGGGACTAGAATTTATAAGGATGGCATGGAACTATTTTTTTGAGAGGCACAATTTTGATTCTAGATGTCAGTTACATAATTTTTTCTCAGTGTACCCATAATTATGTTTTTAACATACAGTCATAATTATACAATAATAAACACTTTTAAAATGTTTTGCATTTTGAATCTACCTTTCGACATTTTCTAAAGTCTAAATGTTTTACAATATGTTATATATATATATTTTTTTCTTTGTATTCGGCTGCATTCACTGTTTTTATTTATTTTTGAATGTTTTTTATAATGCTAATAACTTACAGCAATTAGAATGTTTATTTTTATTTATTTATTTTTTTTTTATTATTATTTTTAAGAGCAATATGTAAAAATGTAAACTATTTCATGTGCGAAAAAAAAAAAAAAAAAACGGCCTGTTCATAAATAATTAAAAGAAAAATTTCTATAATTTCTATAAAATATTATCAAAATTTAAAAATCTTAATTAAGAAAATCATAAAAATCATAAAAAATGTCACTCTAATTTTGTTTAGCAAATATGTTTTTAAAAGATTTACAGAAAACGGTAATTTATTTTGTGCTGTTTTCTATTTCATTGAAAAAAAATTTAAAGTACTACTTCAAATTTAATTAAAAAATAGATTTAGCATTCAACTTGCATTTCTCTGTTTGATTTTATTATTATTAATATTTTGATTTTCATCTAATAGCAATTTTCTAACTGGTCTTTGTTTAAATAAATATTTTTTTGCAGATAATAAACATATTTATTCTTCTGATTTGTCTTATATCTAAGAAATAATTCCTATCTTATGTTACTTAAATTTCAAACTTTTTTTTTTTTTTTTTTTTTTTTTTTTCAATAGAAATATTTGAATTAAAAAATATATAAGAATTTTATAAAAATATTAAATGTAATTTCTAAATGATTTAATTCCTGCATTGGAAACATTTTTATCATTGATTTTTATTTATTCTACCTTAAAAGCTCCTAGAATGAAATTTAAGTATTTACCTCATTTCATCGATTTGTGTCCGACGTAAGTAATTATTTGCTAAAAAATCTAGTGTGAAACAACCACACGACTTCCATTACCCACTATTACGCGTATTATATGCATTTTTGAGAGATAATGTGATCAGAAAACATAAAAGTGACCTAAAGAGAAAATCGTTAGAGCTATTTTTGAGATACCAACTTTTACAAAAAATCAATTATTGACCGGAAAACAATAATTACATACAAAAGGATATTTAAAAGTGAGTTAATAGGGCGAGTTTGAAAAAAATCCGTACTACCGTTTTTAAAGGAACGCCTTTGCGAGGCCTGAAATTGAGCTATTTATACAGGACGCCTATCAATTTTCCTGAACTAACCAACTATATCATTCGAAAGGTCATCTTATAGAGTGTTTATATAGCAAGTTTGAAGAAAATCGTTAGAGCCGTTTTTGAGATACGGACTTACGGTCCCACTTCCGGTTTCCGATGTCCCCCTTCCGGTTTTTCAATTTTCACCAAAATTTGGAAATTTCATCTGTACGCCAGACGTATTTAAATTCTAAAGTTTCGTAGCTCTATCTTTATTAGTTTCTGAGCTATATTAGCCAGAATATTCTCCACATACTTACATACACACACACACATACATTAATACATATATACGCACTGACCAATTGCCAAAAAACACATTTTTGGACTCAGGGGACCTTAAAACGTGTAAATCAGGTGAAAACCCGATATCGAATTTTCAGACCGAATACAATACTTCCATTACTTACGGTAGTAGGGTAATGGAAGTAAAAATTGTTATTTAGTTTAATATAATGTAATTAATAATCCCGAAAGAGAATATATTAAATGATACAAGAAGCACTTAAACTGATATTTTAATATTTATAAAATAGCAACTTATTAACCTGAATAAAATATATATTATTTCATTTATTATATTTTATCCATAAAATTATATTTTATTCATTAAAATTATATTTTTAAATAAAATTATATTTTATTCATTTTTATAAAATAGCAACTCATTAATCTGAATAAAATGATATTTTATTCAATATTTAAAATTATATTTTATTAATATAATTTTATTCTGAATGAAATTATTTTTTATTTTTTCACACATTTTATATTTTATTCATATTTTGTTGATTTTTAATTAAATAAATGAAAATTGAATTTTCATTTCATTCCAGAATGTTTAAATTTAGTATGTTTACTTATAAGCAACTGTTTTTGTGCTTATAATTGTTTTCATAGCACAGAATAAATTTCAAAAATTTATAAACTTCTTGAAATCCAAATTAATATGGTTTTTATACTTTCATCAAACTTTAAAATGCGTTTTGATTGCGACACTTCTACCATAATAGCACAGTTATACCTAATGCATTCTGGGATGCCTATAAAATGTATTTTTTATTCGCGAAATATTACGAAGGTTTTCTGAGAAGAAACTGCACTGTTACGATAATGATTTGAAGCAAATAAGAAACAAACTGAAATTAGATATAGTTTGTATCTTATTTAGACAACAGGTTTTATTTAAGAAGATAAAAATCTAAATGCAAACAGAATTTTTGTAATCTTTTATAAATATCACTTGATTATTTGAGAGGGAATGAAGTTAATTATAGTCTTTTCTCAAGATAGCTGCCGTTATAGCAACGCTACCGCAGGGGCCATATTGAATCTACCATTGGTTAGTACTGTATTATTTAACGACTTCTGGGTTACGATTTTGGCTTCATGTTTTACTTGGCATGCGATTTCATCATGTGTCATTCCTATAGGAATCCAAAGGATCAACTAAGATGGTTACTCCCAACAGTTTATGAAATTTGAGGAAACTATGAATAAATAAAAGCCAGAATAGATGGATGGATGGATGGATGGGTTCTACGTCGCACTAGTGCTGCTGCACAATGGACTATTTACGGTGGTGTGGGACACATGGACATATGTTCCGGAGACATGCCATCACAATTTTGATCCTCTGAGAAAGGAACAGAACAGAACACCGCCACTTTGAGGCCACCCACGTTTCGGTTTAGAGTGTGGCCCAGCAAGCAGGGCCCCCAGGGCAAATTCTATATGGGGTCATACGAGCCAAACCCCTACCATCCACCGATTTCACAACCCCGGTTGCATGCCCGGGAATCAGCAGGGAAAGACCCGACCTTAATTTTAAAAATCTTTCATGTTTACAAAAGATATAAATTGTACAATTGTTTGTGATTTCCATGGACATAATATGAAATTTTACATTATTCTGAGTTATTAGATAAGATTTTATAGGCATTTCATATCCACATGGTAGGTGCAATCTAAGAGTGGTGGTAGTTTTTTTTTTTTTTTCATAAATAAAATTGTCCGCAATACAATAAAATAAAGTAGAGGGAAGCCTACAGTAAATGAATGATGCTAATACGCGTGTGGAATAGTTGAATAAGGTTTGATTAAAATATTGAAGATTGATTTTAGTTGATTATAATTGTTTGGATTTGAAAAGGACTTGTTGTAAGTTTTTTCTGAAAGTTAGGTTTCTATCAAAATTTTTATTAAAAAACAAATTATTTGGGATAAGTTTGCATTTTTGGAAGAAATAGTGAAAAGGTGATCCCAAGCTTTTATTATCACATTTACATTTGTCATTTGGTATTTTATTTAAGTATGTTGGGAATTGACCATAACCTGAGACACAAAACTTGCTATTCTATTTAGTGAAATAAAGTTAGTACACTGTAAAAAAAAAAAAAAAAACTATTACCAGCTGCAATCTGTGATTTATTTTATCCAATCACAGAGAATTTCTTGCAAGAAATTCTCTGTGATTGGATAAAATAAATCACAAATTGCAGCTGGTAATAGTTATTTTTTTGCAGTGTATCAAAAACATTTAGAATCGCGTAAGTATCTCTGACTTTAGGGATGTAGGTCCAATGCTGTTGCCAATCTGATATAATCTTGTTTTTAAAATAAGATTTTAATATTGTGGATGGGTATGGGAGGGAGATCTAGCAGTTAAGAAAATATTTTCAGTAATGACTTGTTTTGCCAACGCATCTGCTTTTGGGTTGCTTATAGTTCCCACATGTGCCCTTTTCCAAGAATTATTAATTGGTAAAATTGTTGAGATTAGTTTTTCATGTAAGTTTTTTATTAAGTTAAATTTGGGGAAAGGATGTTTGAGGACATCTACTGCCGTTTTATTATCCGTTATTATAATCATTTCATAATGTTTATATGAAGAGTCTAAGTACCAAGTCTTAGCCTCGATTATCGCAAGTAATTCCGCTTGAAAAATTGCATTTAAGTAATGCAGTTTTATTTGGTAAGTGAATTCTATTTTTTCCTTAAGGTATACTGCAAAGGCACGCGAGGTCCCTCCGGGTATTCTCGAACCATCTGTGTAAATTTTTAATGGAATTGAAGAAGGGTTTTCCTGTACCACTATGTTATTATCTGTGTAATAGTATGGTTAAGCATGCGCTAGCAGAACTGCCATAATTTCATTTTTTTATATTATATCCCCCCCCCTCATCCTCCACGGAAGGAGTGCTCTCCCGCTTCGGTGACCCCCAGAGGTATATATATATATATATATTTTTTTTTAACATGGACGACATTACGGGCACAACAGATTTTACGTGTGCCAGCCAGAATTAGCGTACACGACCGCCTTTGGCTGGCTCGAGTACCGAACTCGCAATCTTCCAATTACGAGATCGGCGCTCTACCAACTGGGCTACCGCGGTCCCCAGAGTAGACAAATAGGAAAAGAAACAGGTTTCATCACGAATATGCAACATCTTTAGGAACACATACGAATTTATTGGAACTCGATTGGGAAGTGAAGTCACATCCCACATATATCCCAAAATGCGCTTCATCGGGTCCTGATTTATTTCGAAGTTTACAAAACTTTCTATATCATAAAAAATTTAGCATTAATAATGACCTCAAATCTCACTTGTTTGATTTTTTTGTTTATTGGGCGAGAATCTTGCATTTACCAGAACGATGGCAAACAGTTATGAAACAGAATGGAAAATATTTGAGAAACTAAAGTTCATTTCTTGTTTAGTAAAGAAATGGGTTTTATTTTACATTAAAAAAGCGAAATTACTTTCTTTAAAAACCAATATAAAAACTTCCTTTTTCCTCAACAAATAATCCGAGCCGAGAGTGTTATCATTATCCATTGTTGACAAAATCTCTATCAATTTTCTGAATGACTTTTCACTGTATTTCTGAATTACATTTTCCTTCAAAAATTTCAATTTGAAGCGCTATTTACTTAGAACTCTTTTATTTAAATGTGTCAAATGGATCTAGAACTATTTCGAAACGCTCAATTTACGAAATATTTTTCGAAATACTTTGGAGATTGTCGTTATCTAGATATCAAAATAGAAACAAATAAGTTAAATATTTCAGGAAGATTAATAATAAGACCATTACTTTTATAATAGTTTTTATTGTTATCATAGAAAGGAGATAACTTCATGAAATGTTTAAGGTTTCAGGTTTTAAGGATTTGAAAATTAATTAAATATGGAAATAATAAATGTAGTAATTCCTATAATGTAAAAATGGATTTATGTTATGAAATGATTACTTTTAAGATTACTTATTTAATAGTTTTTACTGTTATCATTGAAATGATATATTTACAGTTTATGATTTCAGGATGTAAAGATTTGAAAAAAAATTCAATATAGAAATAACAAAAGTAGTAACTCCTATAATACATCTATAGATTTTTGTTTGGTAATTACACTGCTCGGCTTGCTTTTGACACCATTTCAGCATATTCTTATGTAAAACGACCGCCTGAATCCGAATATGACGCCCAGTTAACCGTATCACCAAACAATTTTTTGAAACGGCCTCCTATTTGTATAATTTTTCGTGATTTTATGGCTATAAATTTGATTTTTAGGAAGTGGAGGATTATTTTAACCGTTAAATATCTTCTAAGGTGCTACAGAGTTAGAAAAATGTAAAACATGGACGTTTGCGACAAGGGAAAAATTTTTTTTTTGGGGGGGGGATTTGCCACTGAAATTATGTATTATATATCTTTATCTGTTTTTTATGGTTTTTTAATCCGTTATTAATGCTATTTTTTACACTTTATATATATATATATATATATATATATATATATATATATATATATATTGTTTTTAGGTAATTCTTTTTCATTCTTCAAATCAAATTCATGGTCATAAAATTATCGAACAGGAAAAAATATTCAGGGAGGGAGTTGTGTTTCTAGAAAACGGTGGGTAAATGGGCAAAATGGGAGTCATATTTAGATTCAGGAGGTCATTTTACATAAGAATCAGCGAGAATGGTATCAAATCTGGATTTGTTTTTTTTTTCTTTTAGAGCAGTGTTATTAAGCTTGAAAAAAATTACATTGCATTTTCCTTTAACTTCTAAATATGTAGTTTATACTTAATTTGGCAGATTATTAAATAATTTTGACTACATATATCGAGAGATTTATATTACTAAAATATATTTTAATAAACAGAGTATTTGAACGTACTATGATGGTGTTTTATTTATTTATTTCTAAATACACAAGAATAAGCTGCAATTAAATATTGAAACAAACATATTATTTCTCATAATTAAACAAACAATCACTCCATGACATACTTAACATTCTTTGTTCATTCTATATGACGCTGAGAGATCTTTTCTTCCCCTTTTTCATGTACTTCTGAACTTCTTTTCGCTTTCAATCTTTTCACTACCTTAACTTCTATTTTCTATCTTGCACTTATTTTTTTACTTTTTATTCATTTTTTTTTATTCAATGTTTTAAATATCGATTAAATGTAAGAAATAATTATTGAATATGGTTTTTATAGTCAACATGCATGCGAGATTTCATGTTTTCACGCAAATTTCAACAAAACTATTTGGCAAAATATGGTTTCTGCTCAATTGTTCATCGTATATATTTAATGACATGACTTTATAGTACAGAATATACTACATTCATGTTAAGAGAAATACATTTATCCTGACACTTGTCACAGTGACAGACTGACATGCCTCACGTAAAAAGCTACCTATTTTTTAGTTCGATAGATTTACCTTATCCAAATTTGTTGATTAATCTCATTGGGGTTAGTTTCATATTTTAGTCTCCATGTAATTCTATACTATTATGATGCTATTACACCATACTGCAATAATCTCCATAATGCAAGATTCTATGGAACACTACTCTATTCTGCTATGTTAAGGAAATATAAATTCGAAATTACTTACGAAATTTTCAATTTAGAATATCCGTAATCAATTATGTTCAAACTAATATAATGAATGAACTTTCAAAAGTGATTTGAAATCTTTACACTGAAAATATTCCTCAATTTGGATATTTTACCCTATAATAAATGATATTTCAAAAGTGTTTTTAAACTTTTACACTGAAAATATTATTCAATTTATATGTTTTGCTCTCAATTTTGCCTTTTTCTTTTGCCATGGTAGGACATTCATAAATTTCGAATAATTTACGAAGCTTACAAAGTTGAAATTTCCTAGTTAATTATCTGTATGCAAGCACCATAACTAATATTTTAAAGCTGGTTTGACATGTGTACAGTAAAATATCCATTTTAATGTCCTTTTAAGCGACATTTTACCTTTTTCTTCCATTTAAAATAATCTGGAATGTCATTCACACGACTTCCTCTTACCCTGAAATTTTATACTATAAATACAGGTTGGAGATAAAGAGGTAAGATAACGAGCACTGTTATGTAAACCTATGTTAAATAATTCAAATTAGGTTTCGGAAGAGTTTATATGATGATTAGTTTTGTGTGAGGGGGGCTACCAACCTCTCAACCCCTCGTTTCATTAATGCACCTACATTTATATAGAATTTCATTCAGTTATTAAAAAAATAATTCTGTTTTTTAAAAATAATTTATTAAAATTATATTTAAAAAAATTATCTTTTATGATAATACAGACGAATTCCATATTACAGAAGTTGTATAACACTAAATATCCAAAAAAAAGTTGAATTTATTCTCAATATTACTTTTTTTTTTTTTTTTTTTTTGTTTAAAATGAAAAAAAAAAAAAAAAAAAAATCGATAGCTTTATTTTAAGTTATCGCAGATCGATGGTTGAACCATTCGTTTTAAAGGTATTGTCGAGCGCTTTTGAAAGATACCCATCATGAAAATTTACTGCCCTCGAGGAGGAAATTTTCCCCTCCCCCAGGGGTGGGGGGGAAGGCGAGGCTCCTACATACGCAATTTTTTTTTCCCCAGTTGACTATCTCTATTACAAAAACTATATATTCGTTTCATTTGGTTTAGTACAATATGTAGACGTTAAACACTACTTACCTGCAATTTCCGCCACAGACGTAATGTCTTTGAATACTTTTGAATGTCCCTGTGCACGAACGATTTGCTTCATCTCAACGAAAAGCTTACTGTAGCATCCCTATATGATACACATTTAGAATATCGAGTTTCGAAATTCTGCTACTATTTGTTCTTGAGATATGCTGATAACAGACACACGGACACACACACCATTGCTAAAAACATGATTTTCGTATTCAGGGGACCTCAGAACATGTAAATATAATAAAAACTCACGTTCAAAAATTTGACACTAAAACAATACTTTCCCGACCCTGGGTAAGAGAAAGTAAAAATCTTAAATTTCAAATAACTTATGAAGTCTTCTTAAAATTAGAATGTTGCAAATCAGTAGGTTTATTGCCAATGTCACAAGTGATATTTCAAGACTAGTTCGACCTCTCTGAGATTAATTTGGTCTTTAAATATCATTCACACTGTTTTATTAACTAACAGACAAGCAGACTAACAGATTAACAAGCTGACACCCATCAGACAAACAATAAACCGCTTTTGTGATTTTTAATTCCTCACACCTCGAAGCGTGCAAAAACTCAGAAAAAACGAGGTAGAAAAATTTTAAGACAACCTAAATTCCCCATACCTATAGTATGATAGGGAATTAAAATATAAATTCTGAAAAAAAAAAAAAAAAAAAAAAAAAAAAGCTTTATTATAGGACTACTTTGGCGAAATTTGAAATTTGGCATGAAAGTTAACTCGGACGTTTCTCGCAAAGGTCTGTACTAGCGCAGTTATGATATTCGCATTTTAATTTATTAAAAACAATTTACAACAAAAAAGTTACTATATTAATGCCATCCTTAAATCACCAACTCAAATTCAAACTTAATTATCTTGTTTCTTATTTTATTTCATTTTGCACGCGGGTTTTTTATTTCCTAACTCAAAATTATTAAAAAAAAAAACTTTTTCGATAGTGTTTATTTCGGTACTGATTATTATTAATTTCATTTCTTTTCTTTTTCTTTCAAAAAAGAAAAAATAATAATTTTGATGAAATTCTGGCAAAAGCAGAATTTAGTTTAGGACGGTGGACTATTAGCTTATTTATTTATTTATTTTACTTTTATTTTTTATTTTTTTCAAATTATAACATCGCTTTCAAATGATTCAATTATATTTTCGCTAAATTTT
Source organism: Salticus scenicus (assembly GCA_963930645.1). Taxonomy (NCBI): domain Eukaryota; kingdom Metazoa; phylum Arthropoda; class Arachnida; order Araneae; family Salticidae; genus Salticus; species Salticus scenicus. The sequence goes on from OZ005660.1 coordinate 79,995,187, forward strand.
AGATTTCAACAACTGTCCAACTATCGTAAAACTGGTATCGTAAAAATCCTCAGATTGAGACTAATAGTTCTCAGTCCTAGAAAATAGACCTTTTTTTTCTAGTGTAGACTTGATATATTGCTGGATATTGTAGTTGATAATTTTCTTTATGTTGTCAAAAACTATCTTAATTCTTGTTTCCTGAAGTTTTTGTAAGTAATGTGATTTTTTTTTTTTTTTTCTTTTTTTAATTTCCTTATGTCTTTTATTCTGTATTATCCTTGATTATTTTTCTTTTGGTAAATTTCTTTGCAGAATTTTTATATTCGATTTTATAAGCTCATGAAATTTTTTGGGGGGATAGTTTGCCACTGTCAAACTTTACTCGTTGTAATATTTTGGAATTTGGTTTGATAGGGATACAATCTAATTCCTTCTCTTATTAAAGATGCAAGACTTTTATGTCTCTTTTAAAGATGTCTTCTTTGGCTGTGCTGACTCTATTTCATTGTGGGCTATATTTCTGTTCTAGTGCAATTTTTTAACAATATATTGAGTATACTTAGTACATTCATTTTGTAATATTCATGACAGTGGTATTTTGCATATTCATTTTGTCACTGTAAAAAATAAAGTGTGTAAAGTTTTACCAAAAATTTCAAATCTGTGTATCGTTATGCATTTTTTAAGCTGTGTATTTATTAAATAGTTTTAGTTCATGTTTTAATAATTCTTCATTAGAGCATACGGTAATTGCATGTTTTATGAAACATATTAAAGTGTTAAGTTCATAATTACATGGGGTTCATCATTCAACCTTTTCAATTTAATTCACTGAGAAAAAATCGTGTAAATAACATCTACAAGTTAAATTGCTGCTCCAGTACAAATAGTTCCACGTCATCCTTTTTAATTCCTGTTCCCTTGGATTGCGAGTTCTAAAAACTGGTATTAGAACTCGAGAGCGTTTTTCTATATTATCGTGAACAATCTCATTAAAAAAAACTCTAGATATAATTGCGAACACAAAAAGAGAATTTTCGAAACTACAATTTTGTTTTATGACCCAATTTTAAGAAACCAAGCCATAGTTTCTTGCAATAGAAAGGATTCATAATAATTCATAATATTTATTGAAATTTTATTTTTCCGACTGAATGAAAATAATGCGTGGACCGGGAGTCGAACCCCGGATCCTTGACTTAACCATTTCTTCACCATTCCATTTCCTGCGGCTTATTTCTGTCGAGCTGATAGACCAGAGATGTTTCTGCCTAAAGGTTGTCTGAGTGAATAATGCTGACCGGGGTGTCGGCCAGGATAGCTCAATTGACAGAGCCTTGACCTTGTAAGTAAATGATCCGGGGTTCGACTCCCGGTCCAGTCATTATTTTCACTCAGTCGAAAAAAAAAAATTCAATAAATCCATCAAATTCAATCAATTTCAATCAATTTCTTCCACAGTTGTTTGTGTGATTTTAGTAATAATTCATAATATTGTTTAATCATTTGAAAACACACAGACTAGAAATTCCTGATCATTTAATCTATCCACGTTATTTGTTTACTTTATACACATAACACGAAATTCTATATTTCTAGTTTAGGGATCCAGAAAATGAGTACTTATTCGTGTCAGATGAAGGCGGTATATATTGTTTTTTCTCAGTGAAATGATTAATCACTATCACTTGCAATTTTATATAGGGGAGAACGGGACACAGTGAACCACCCCTATTTAAATCTATTAATATTCAACTCTTTTAATTCATATGGATACACATGTATGGCAGCATATTACTAGTTGTATGCAACCAAAAAAACCACATGGGAAATAGAAAGGTAACCATTTTGAGCAGCTTTTATGTTTTGAGCTGCTCAAAGTAATTTTTCCACATCGAAGTTTTTTTTAATTTTACAAAGATTGAACTAGTGACTATAAATACTATATAGATGTAAAAAGAAGGCAAGATATTGCTGATTTTAAATTCTTAAAAATTATTAGAATATTTGTAGTCTATATTTTATTTTAATATTATTATTTGTTTTACTCTGGCCTGGGGCACAGTGGACCGCCTCTATATGGGGCACAGTGGACCACCTTCCAATGTGCTTAAAAGTACAAATTATATTTAATACTTATAATTGTTTTAGTTAAATTTATAGATAGAAATATAATGTAAAGTATTAATATCTCAAAATAATAAATATCTTAATGTTATAATAAAATAAATAAAAATAATAATAAATTTTTGAAAATAATAGATATTTGAATAGTAATATAATAATTATTAATATCTAAATATATTAAATATTTGATTCATATAGCATTAATAAAAGAAAAAATATCTAATTTAATAAATAGTAGGAATAATTTATTATTGTTGTTGTTTTTTGAGATCACATGTGAAAAACAAAAGAGGTAGCTTAATATATTTTAGTTAAATTTATTCTACAAATATAATGTAAATTAATTATATCTCAAAATAATTAAAAAATATATTAAATATTTGAATAGTAGCGTAATATTTATTAATATCTGAATTAATAAAATATTTTATTTACATAATATTAATAAAATAATAAAAAAACAATATCTATTTTAAGAAATTTTCTTACTGAGATTTGATTTCTTATTTGTTTATTTTAATTTCATTTAGTTATTTTGTTTCATGAAAATGCTTGAATTATGTTATTTAAACTAGAATACTATAAGAAACTAATTTTAGAGAGAAAAAATGAGCAATTTATATTAATTTAATTTAGACAAAAGAGGCTGGTCCGCTGTACCCCGGTGATGGGGTACAGTGGTCTAATTTGTGAGTGCTCACAATTTATTTTTTTCATTCATAACGTATTGGAATTATTGTTATAAAAACATTAAGACAGGTCAAGAAGGGTTTAGAGATTGTGCACTAATTTTTTCAAGTATATTGCTTTTCTTTCCTTTGTGAAAAAAAAAATTAAGAGTATAAAAGTGGTCCACTGTGCCTCGGTCTCAATTATATAAGAATCAGTTAATACGCAAAAAAATATATATATATATATATTTCAAATAGTTCAAATATTTCTTACCTATAGTTAAAAATTTACTGCACTCCTAGACAGAATCTGTATATCGCTACAATATGTTTACTAAATGCAAAAAACAAAACAAAAAATTCTTAGGTTGTAACATTTCAAATATTTTTATTTAAAAATAACTTGTTATGTAACTTTCAATTATGAAATGCTTTTCATTCAACAAATTTCATTTATAGAAAACTTTTCCTATACATAATATTTACCCATAAATATTTAAATTATTTTAAATAATAAGTTCGTTTACTTTATGTTATGAGTTAATTAAATCTTTTTAAATATTCAAAACGTGATGTTAAAAACCAAGTGTGCGAGATTACTTGAAATTTTGTAAACAACATTTTTCTGACACGAGGTTACAAAGGCGTGAAATTTTTAAATTAAATTTGCGGAAAACATTTCATTTATTCTAAATGAAAAAAAATTAAAATTTGCCTTCTTAAAGAGGATTAAATTATTTTCGTAAAAGATTTTTGAAAAGAACCATCCTAATATTTTAAACAGGGGAAAATGAACTTTATTATTTTTAAACTTATGCGTATTAATGAAAAATATCCTGTTATTTTACAACGTTTATCACTTTTCTAAAATAATTTTCTGGAAATTTTATCTTAAACAAAAATGATAAGTATTAAAATATAAGACTTTTAAATTGTATGCAAATTTTTATTTAAATAGTGTAATGAATTTGTTATGAAAGAATATCATTTTTCATTACTTATATTTTTAGAAATTCTATTAAATTATGCAACAAATATAAAATGTGTTGAATATTTGAAAAGTGAATTATATAACCAAAATTTATTTTGGAATTCAGTGTTTACGTATTCAATCAGATTATATTATACGCATCTTTTTAAAGGAAAGAGCAGAAAAAAAATCTAACATATTTTCAAAATAATAACTGTTTTTGTATTTTATTAGTGTTATACAAAATATTTTTTAAAGTTAAAAGTGAATCGTGAACAAAAATTACAAACAGTTAATCAAAATTACTTTAACTAAACATTAATATTCAGCATTGTAATGCAGGTGGCAAGCATTATCGGAAATCGCTTTATGTTAAATGTCGTATTTAGTGTATATTGAAGTATACAAGTATGCATATATGCTGAAGGTATTCTGCCCATTTTGTACACTGAGAAAAAAAAATATACCGCCTTTTTGTAGAATGAATAAGCGACCATTTTCTAAATCCCTTAACTAGAAATATAGATTTCCGAGCTATGTGTATAAGGCATGCCAATGAACTGAATAGACGAAATGATCGAGAATTTCTAGTGTACACATTTCTAGATGGTGAAACAATATTCTGAATACTTCAAATATTCTGAATCAATTATATTGCGATGATTTCTCGCTTGATTTTCCAGAATTGGGTAATAAATTAAGATTATTGTTGCAGAAACCCGCCTTTTGTAGTATCATTTATTTGCAGAGATTTTTAAATAACTTTGCCCTCGAGAATATAGGCAAACGCTCTAGAAAGGCTTCTAATAGGGGCTTCTAGAACTTGCTTTCCAAGGGGACTGGAATTTATAAGGATAACATGGCACTATTTTTTCTAGAGCATCAATTTAGATTCTAGATGTCAGTTACAGAATTTTTTCTCAGTGTAAGTTGCTTACAAATATGTATGATATATACATACAGAGAGATCTGTCAGTGGTTGACTACAAGCCAGTAATTGACCATTTAAGCGCTATAATCTAGAAAATTACAATTAAAGCATGAGAGCTATAAATATTATCAGTATGATACAGAACTAATATCTAATAAAAGGCTCTTTTACAAATTCTAATCCTAACTAATGTTTTGTTTCCATGATAAAATGGATCAATGTCAGTTTTGTCCACAAAGTTTAAAATTAGTCACTGTTAGTAATAGACAGATGTTTTATGATGTTTAAATTAATATTTAAACATGATGCTAAACTTGATTCAAAACAATTATTTAACTGAGACATGAAAGAGGTAGGTTCTTGTTTTCCCAAAATTGGCGAAGGAAGAATCACTTTCTCCAGCAAGTGGTTGACGAATAAGACCACGGTTATTGATTAATTTGTAAATAAAAATAAAATAAACATTTATTCTCCTTGTAAAAAAAAAAAAAAAAAAAAAAAAAAAATGTGAACTGTATGAATATGATATGAATGTTTCCAAATATGCCACCAAAATTGCTCCAATACGTGTCGTTTTTAACCCATTAAACGTCGATATATGAATCCCACTGAAAAATTATGAATTTTTGCATATTTTGGGTTTTAATGTGCATTTCTAATCATATACAGTTTAAATAATGAAAAAAAAATATATTTTGTTAGAAGATATGATATGTTTCCAAAATGGAAGATTTGACACCTAAGGGGGTAGGGGATAGAGCACGTGTTGAAAAACTGCAAAACCCCTCTTAAATTAGTTTTCTTGATCCCTGTTTGTTATAATTTAAGAAAAGAATTGTTTTACTTGATATCCATTGTTTCAAACCCCTGTACTCGAATGACTGACTTTTGCTGATTTTCTTTTCTTTGCTGATGTTTTGCAGAAAAACAAACATCTTTGTTTGAATAATTGAAAAAAAATATATATATGTATATATATATATATATATATATATATATATATATAGAGAGAGAGAGAGAGAGAGAGAGAAGTTACAGTCGGTAACAAAAGTGTCCGAACACTAACAAAAATACCTATGTAAAAAATGTACATTTCGTACGGTTTTCTTAAATAAATCCTTGTCGAATCATGTTCTTATTCAGTGTAAGAACATGATTCGATAAGGATTTATTTAACAAAACAGTATTAAGTGAACTTTTTTTACATAGGAGTTTTTGCTAGTTTTCGGACATTTTTGTTACCGACTGTACAATACAAACTTTTTGAAAAAATTACCAACGAAACTAGAAGTTTCAATATTTAATGTAAAAAAGAAAAATTATATTTATTTTAATTACTTGCCGAGAAAAAAATTCTTAAAAAATTGTTCCTCATCGGGAGCTTTGGCACCTAATAGGTTAAGAGAGATAATATAAATAAATCTTATAGTATTAAATAAATAAACTGTGCATTCTTTAAAAATGCCAGAAAAAATCATGAAAAAAAGAATTTTTTTCATTGCATCACATCTTGAGAGAAATGACGCCAAAATTCACGACCTTTGATTACTGGCCGTATGCGACACTAAATTCTATAGTAAATACTCTAATTTCCATTGTTCGACTTAAAGAATACGCAATCAGTCGCCTTATTTTTTAAAATACGATTTCTGCGGCACCTTGTTATTAACTCTTTTTGCGACATTTTACCTATTGATGGAATTCAGTCGCACGAGAGCTTCGTACTGGACAATTCACTGTAAAAGATATGTCCTATTTGCTGCCAGAAATTCTCTGTAATTTGAGAAAATACGTTCTGACAACGTAATTTTATCGTAAATTATTCGTATTTTCTCAAATTACAGAGAATTTCTGGCAGCAAATAGGACATGTTTTTTACAGTGTAGCGACGGTCTGTATTCACTCCTATTGCTGGTACGGAGACATACAGAAAACACTTTTGTTGTTCAGCGAATTATATGTCATTTCTACTTCAGTAAATCTTAGGGGTATTTGTTTGCAGAACATAAAGGATATTACAGCCATGGCGGATTTTAGGACCACCAGAACATAAACCCTTTAAACTTTTAATTATTAGAAAACATATCTGCTAACGTTTGCGCATAAAATCTACTTCAATAAAACACTCATTTTTGAATATTTTTACATTTTGCTTACTCTCTCTACGTAGTATATAAAATTTCCTAAAATTGGCGTTATTTTGAGTTACGTAATTTGCTTATATAATAATAAAAAAAAAAAAAAAAAGGAAAATGTTCTGCGTTTCTAATTAAATACACTTTTATAGTATCATGAATATGAGTGCTTCTCTCATACAAGTAAATAAATGCAATTTTAAGGAACCTCAAAATCATATGTTAAAGTTACAAAGAAAAGGCAGCCATTTACTGGGGAAAAAAAAATGTTCTGCGTTTCTAATTAAATACACTTTTATAGTATCATGAATATGAGTGCTTTTCTCATACAAGTAAATAAATGCAATTTTAAGAAACCTCAAAATCATATGTTAAAGTTACAAAGAAAAGGCAGCCATTTACTGGGGAAAAAAAAAAAGGAAAATGTTCTGCGTTTCTAATTAAATACACTTTTATAGTATCATGAATATGAGTGCATTTCTCATACAAGTAAATAAATGCAATTTTAAGAAACCTCAAAATCATATGTTAAAGTTACAAAGAAAAGGCAGCCATTTACTGGGGGAAAAAAAAGGAAAATGTTCTGCGTTTCTAGTTAAATACACTTTTATAGTATCATGAATATGAGTGCTTTTCTCATACAAGTAAATAAATGCAGGAAAATTGATAGGCGTCCTGTATAAATAGCTCAATTTCAGGCCTCGCAAAGGCGTTCCTTTAAAAACGGTTGTACGGATTTTTTTGAAACTCGCCAGTTTAACTCACTTTTAAATATGCTTTTGTATGTAATTATTGTTTTCCGGTCAATAATTGAGTTTTGGTTAAAGTTGGTATCTCAAAAACGGCTCTAACGATTTTCTTGAAAATTGCAATATAAATCCATTCTTTTTCATGTATTGCGTGGTTATTAGAAGAAAATTCACGGTCATCCTGCTTAGGTAGGTTAGTTCTAAATCTCGGATATTGGTGTTTTAAAAACTTACTCTACCACCCCCCCCCCTTCATTTTTTACCTCGCTATAAGTAAGCTTCGTTTTAAATGTCTTTACATATGTATAAAATTTCTCACACCGGAAAAATTTCAGGTTCCTACTACTTCTTTAGGTCACTTTTATGTCTTCTGATCACATTATCTTCAAAAAATGCATATAATGCGTGCAATAGTGGGTAATGGAAGTCGTGTGGCTGTTTCACACCAGATTTTTTTCATACAATTGTTTTTGGAATTTTTTTCCCATGCTTTTTTCTTGAATTTTTGACTCTTTTTTTCAATTCCTACTATTAGTTCACACTCCCCTATAAATATCCTATACAAAATCCATTTTTAACTAACTTCCCGACAAGCTAGAAATTTGAAACTTTCAGAATTGCTCAGAACACGGTGGCAACACAATACTTCGAAGTCAGATTTTCGAATTTTTAATAAGTTTTCTTATAATTAATTAAAATATGAAAATAATAACATCCTAATAGCGTTCAAATAGCCATTAAAATATTAGCTATAATTTAATTGTTGCCAAAAAAAATTTAAGAGTTCATTTTCTTTCGATATAAAAAAAGTACATTTAATTAAACGTGAACATTAAAAAATTATAAAAAGTTAAATTATGGATCTCACAAAATTGACGTCATTATAATTAAAAAAAATTTATGATTTATCAGAAAAATTAAAACATGGTATATAAAAAGTTTTTTTTTTTTTTTTTTTTTTTTTTAATCTTATAATTATTTTTATTTTATTTTGCACGCTCGCTTTTTATTTCCTAATTCAAAATTATTTAAAAAAAAAAAAATCGATAGCGTCTGTAAGTATTATTTGACTTTAAAAAAATTTCGTTTATATTACTTGCTTTACATTCTAAATGCCACAAAGAGTAAAAATTTAGACAAAGAACAAGCGGTGTCAACGATACCGGGATCTTGATACAAAATTAGCCTCTTTTCGGCGTTTTTTTTTTTTACTATTTTACTTTCATTTTCTAAAAGATTATATGATCGTTTCTGATTGTGAATTTATTTTCGTAATTTGTTTTTAATTTTTCGAAATTTTTCCCACATCTGATCTCACATTCAGCTTCTTATTGTGTTGCTCTTATTAATCGTTGTTGAGTCTTACATAAAAATTTCGAAAATGTTGCGTATAAAATGTCAAATGCACATATATATGAAATTCACTTCTTTTTGACTATGCATTATGTGTAAATAAGACCTTGCATACTTAAAAACTTTTTTTTATGTAAAAATTGTGAAAAATTTTAACATTAATCATCTCACAATTTTAAATGTTTAAATTTCTATTCAGAGATGAATAATCAGAATTAAATAAGTATATATAGGTATATTATAATTTATATATTGGTTAATCCATAAAACAGTAAATGATTTAAAATTTCATAAATATTGTAGATAGTAATGTAGGTCAATGGGGATTTCAAAAAAATTACTATTACGGAAGGGGATATTTTTTCTTTGTAAAAAAAGAAAAAATAAATAAATAGTGGTTCATAGAGGGCGCTGCTTGCAGAATTAAAAACTTTCTTCATCCAATATTAATGAATGGCTATGCTACCAACTAAAATACTAGTATGATGTGGCCACCACATGACTTTCTTCTATATAATTTTACACAAAATTTATTCAATATAAATTATTTATTAAATTATCAAATTAATTTCCATTATAAATTCGGATGATATTTATCTGACAGTATTATCTCTTATATTATTATCACTAAATTCCGAAATATATAATTTTTTTGCAAATCAGAAGAAATAAGATTTTTTTAAGTTTTTTTTTTTTTTCGTTAAAAGATAAAATAATCGATAACTTTGTTTTAAATTATCACAGATCTATAGTTCAACCATTCGTTTTCAAGGTATTGGCGAGATCTTTCGAAAGATACCCATATGGAAAATTTACTCCCCCCCCCAAGGGGGGAAGCGTTACTCCCACATGCACACATATTTTTTCCTAGTTAACTACTACTATTATCAATATTTCATATTAATTTTACAATCACACCATTAAAATAACTACCGTTATATACATTTATACGAAATTTTGTCACATATTGGTATGTTAAAAAAAAAAAAAAAAAAAAAAAAAAAATGCAATCACAGCGTTCCCTCTTGAGCAATTGTTTCACAAATCTAATCAGCACCAGTTTATGTCAAGGTACAACTAAATACCCAGTTTGGTTAAATTTTTTTTCATTGGTTCGTGAGATACAGCGCCCACGAAATTTGTGATACAGACACACATACAGACAGACATTTTCTAAAAACAGTCAAATCGTGTTCAGGGTATCCCAAAACGTGTAAATCCATCGAAAACTGGAGTTTAAAAATTTTCACGAATCCAATACTTTCTCTATACATACAGTCGTTAACAAAAGTCTCCGAACACTAGCAAAAATGCCTGTATAAAAAAAAGTACACTTAATATAGTTTTGTTAAATAAATCCTTGTCGAAACATGTTCTTAGTCAGTCTAAAAAGAGGATTCGACAAGGGTTTATTTAACAAAACTGTATTAAGTGTACTTTTTTATATAGGAATTTTTGCTAGTGTTCGGAGATTTTTGTTACCGACTGTACATATAGAAGAAAGTAATAAGTTTTCAAATGCATTTAATTTTATAGAATGTTTTTGTGGTGTTTTCCTATTGAAAGATTTAGGTTTCATTTTTATTTTATTTTATTTTATTTTATTTTATTCTACAAAAAAATATCTTTTCGTAAGATTAGTTTTTCGAAAACTACAATAAAATATCCCAGTTCCTCTACATTTTAAGATTTCTTTAATTATTTTAGAATTTATAAATCATACGACACATGGACACCGAAGAAATTGTTATTGTTAATTCTCAAAAATTTTTCACATTAAAAATCTCTCTTTAAATTCGAAGTTTTTTTTTCTTTTTAATTCAAATGATTTTCCTTTCAAAGAATATATATATATATATATATATGAATATATTACATTTTTATTGAGGCGGTTTCACTTTCCATTTTGACAGTCTATGATAATCAAAGTATGACGACTTAATTTATATTTGTCAGAATCACTTTCGTTCTTTGACAAGTAAATCGAACTCTTATCTTTCCTTAGCCTAAAGTCAATAAATATTAAGAAAGTATGACACTAGTTTGACGCATTTCCTTTAATCTTTCAGTCTTATTCATCCCATAATTTAGAGTTAATGTCAAGACAATAAATTTCATTCTGATTTATGAAGAATTGCGAAAAAGAAAAGAATTGTTTTGCATAGTTAGATATAATATTCATTATTGCCTTCAGTATCATATTTTATTAAATAACGTGAGATGGTTCTGCAAAGTTTTAATTATTACTTTAAAAAAAATCGAAGCAGAAACTTAATATTTATTTGTTATTATTAATACTTCTCTACACAATGACCATACTGAGTTACATAATTCTTTCATCATTTCTTGAATTTTTACATGCCATCACTGTCAAACAGACTGGATGTGGGCTATAATAATCTACAGCATCCTGAAATAAATCAACGTTAAATAGCTGTAATTTACAACATTATGTAGTTAAGAAAGAATAAACTGATCTAATTATCAGTTCATTCTATTGCCGGCTACTTTTTCAATTTACACGGCATTTTTTTAGGATATTCACACAACTAGCCCAATATATTTGGCTATAAAATTATGTAAATGAAACTTTGTTAAAGCTTGCGGATGCGTAGTTAAAAAAAATTCTTTGTAAAATTACTTATAAGTTTCCAAAAGATGGCTTTGAACTTATCTAATCCCCTACGCGCCATGATCAAAAAATTGTTTTTTTTTTTTTTTTTTTTTTTTTTTTAATTCTTTTAAGAAAGTTTATTATTTTTATGTATATACGTGGTAACTTCATAAAAATTTACACCGGTAATTAAAAGAAGCTTCATAATCACAGGCTACAGTTAAAACTCTTTTACAGGGTGGTACAAAACATTTTGATTGACACAAATTGTTAAAAACTATTAATGCAAACGAAAATACAATTCCATCGATTTTTAATTATAGTTATTAATGGAACTGAATATATTTGTGTGACCCTACAAATCTTAATTCTAATTATACTACAATCTTTAGAAAGTATTTTTTTGTACATATGTATTGTTAATGTCAATTTCTTTATGATTTGCGCAAAATAAGAGTCTTAAAATATGATTTATAGAATACCTCACGTAGAACACAATACTTTGAAATTTTTTCGGGTGTCCTTGTAGATAAACCAGAGGTGATATTTACCCCCATTTTCAATAGGGAACATCCTACCATGAACTAAAACAACATATATCGGTTTGAAGAAATTCCATGAATATTTACGGAAATTAGAACGCGGACAGACGGACAAACCAAAGTCATAAACACTTTTCAACTTTACTGGAAAGTGTTAATAAAACGGAGTAGATATGTTACCCACAGATTTTCAGCAAGAAATATGATATTTATTATTATACGTTAGTTGCATATGAAATAAAGCATGTTTATGGAAGTTAGAAGGTAAAAACAGGCAAATCATCTAAAACACAAATAATGGTTTTTAGAGAATTTCAGTTTTTCTATATACACACACAACCATAGACAAGACTATTATGATGTGGCTACCACAACTCTTTCTTCTATATATTCTAATACAAATTCACTAAGTGCAAATAATTTATTAAAACTAATATTTATTAAAATTATTTGACATGATGAATGTAAATGATTTTCATATTAGGAAAAACTAACACTAAATATCCAAAGAAAGACAGTTTTATTGTCTATAAATAGCATCTTTAAAAATGTGTTTTTATAATGGTTATCTCACATATTAAGTTTCGTACAGTTATATGCCATAGAAGTTGAGATATAGCCATCCCGTTATCGAGGAAATTTGCAGTATAGGAGCGCCACCTTTTGACCGATAAGCATCCAAATTGAATCACCTTAATGAATCATAATGACCTTCTCACATATCAAATTTTGTTTGATGATACGCAATAGAAAATGAGATTTAGCCTTCCCTAAAAGTAAGAAAATCGCTGTGTAGCAGCGCCATCTGTTGAGAGGTTGAAGCTAAAAAATGACAGGCACTAATTTAGGTCATACGTACAATATACATACATATAGATACATCATACATATAAATATCATATATCACATATATAAAGTTACATGCAATTCTGCTCAGTAGTTCCTGAGATATAGCCTTCTCTTAAATTGCAGAAATCACTGTATAGCAGTTCCCCTTGTTGACTATAAGCCTCCAAATTTTATCAGCATAATGTCTCATAATGGCCTTCTCGCATATCAAGTTTTGTTTGATGATACGCAAAAAATACCTGAGATATAGTCTTCCCTTAAATTGCGGAAACCGCTGTGTAGCAGCGCCAACTGTTGAGATGTTAACACTAAAAGATGATAGGCACTAATTTATGTTAAGGTGCACCTACATACAAATTTATATGAAATTATTTGCAGTAGTTCCTGAGATATAGTCTTTTTTTAAACTGCGGAAATCGCTGTATAGCAGCGCCACCTTTTGGCCGATAAGCATTCAAATTGAATCAGCATAATGTCACATAATGGTCTTCTCACATATCAAGTTTTGTTTGATTGTACGCATTAGAACCTGGGCTATAGCCTCCCCTGAAAGTGCGGAAATCGCTGTATAGCAGCACACCTGTTGAGCAGTTGGCAGCAAAAGATTATAGGCACTAATTTAGGTCAAGGTGCAACTACATATAAATTTATATAAAGTTCTGAGCATCGGACATACAGTTGCCACAAATTTTTTGTCACACACACAGTAACAGACAGACGGACCAACAGACAATTTCCAAAAATGGTCAAAACGTGTAAATCCGTGGGAATTTTTTATGAATCCAATACTTTCTTCGATTGAATATAGAAGAAAATAAAAATATATAATGCATAAATATGTATATTTTAGAGAAAACATATGGCGAATTTATATAATTTTTAAACAATTTCTAGAAAATAATATTACGAAACGACAAATCGTATTATTCTGTGAATTTCAAATATATTTTATTCAATTTTATATTTTTAGTTAAATTGTGGTATATTTATGCATATTTATGCATATTTAGAAATTTTTATATAATTTATTCTTAAATAATTTTAATATTTTTTTTTTGGAAAACTATATATAAATGCATAGTGCATATTTTCATATATCACACAAGAAAAGAATTTATTATGACTTCTGTATTCTGAATATAAAATAAAGTTCAAGAAAAGATTAAAGGAAAATTGTTTTTATTGTTTGTCAAATTCTTTCTTCGTAGAATTTGAATGATATTACTGGAATATGAGATTTAGAATCGCTTTTCCTTTTGCGATATTCTATCAATGCTGAGTTATGTCGTTTGTGCTTGACAGAGTTTATCGCTGATTCGATTTGTACCCACAGTTCTTTCTAAAGGGTAAATTAATTTTTGTGTTTTAAAGCTAGTTTCATATTAAAAAAAAAAAAAAAAATGAATGAAAGAAAGAAAGAAAGAAAGAAACTGAGATGTAAGGATTTATTGTAAAGTAGATATTTATGTACATTTTGTGTATTTTTGCTTTTTTTACTTTTATCTATATTCAGTAGAAGAAAGTATTGGATTCGTAAAAATTTACACGTTTTGAAATGTCCAGAACACGATTTGACCACTTTTAAAAAATGTCTGTCTGTCTCTGTGTGTAGATGTGTGAGTGACAGACAAAAATGTTTTGGCGACTCTTTCTTAGAAACTACGGCACAGAATTGCATATAATTTTATAGGTAGATGCACCTTGACCTAAACTAGCACCTATCAACTTTGGTGTAAACTGATCAACATATGGCACTGCTATGCACCGATTTCCACAATTTCAGGTAAGGCTATATCTGAGGAATTTCTGCACAAAAGTGCATATAAATCCATATAAAGGTGCAACTAGATGTAAATTGGCACATATCTATTTTTGGTGTCTACTACTCAACAGGTGCCGATTCTATGCAGCGATTTCCATAGTTTAAGAAAAGACTATATCTCAAAAACTACTGCACAAAAATGCATATAAGTTCATGTGTAGATGCAACTTAATATAACTGACTGCTTAGTAACTTCTGGTGCCAACCGGCCTACATATGACGCTGGTATGCAGTGATTTTCACAATTTACGAAGAGGCTATATCTGAGGAATCACTGTATAAAAATGCATACAAAATTTAAATGTAGATGCTGCTTAACATATGATAGTGCGTGTCAGTTTTTGGTGTTAACGGGTGGTGCTGCTATGCAGCGATTTTCACAATTTAAGGGAGGGCCTGTTTGTTAACACTTCTGAATCCTAATTTGATAGCAATTTTCAGTATGCAAGACAAAAAAAAAAAAAAAAAAAAATCTTACCAACTGAGGAAATCTGTTTCAATGGAAAACAGTTTTAATCTCGTTACAAAAAAAAAAAAAAAAAAAAAAGATAGATTGAGATTTAATGTTACAGTAAATTTCTGTAGTGTAAGAAAACAGAAATTTTCTGTTACATTTATGTATAAAATAATATATATGCTTACTTCACTTTAAATGGTAAATCCTTCCTATCAGGAATTTCGCTCACAGACATTACGGTATTTGAATTATCTTGGATGTCCTTCTCCATGACCAGTTGTTCGATATCAGTAAAACGTTACAAGTACCATCCCTGTATGATACAGATTAAAATACTGAGCGTATAATTGTTATTGAATTTTATTGACAACAGACGCACACAAAGACACACACTGCAACCGCCTGCAAAACCTGACTTTAGGAGTCAGTTGACCAAAAAACGTATATATGTATAGCAAAACCACAGTTTCGAAAATTTAACACAAAAACGGTACTTTCACTGTCGTTATATTGGTAAGAGAATGTGTAAAATAATAAAACAACTATAATAGAATTGATTTTAATTCAGATATGTTCCTGTTTTATAACGATGTTTTAATCGTATATAATGCTCGTAATAATAATAATAATAATAATAATATATATCATATATGAAATAATTTAATTTGTTTATCATTGAAGAATTTTATGAATAAATTTCATAATCTGCATATTACTATTGAAAGACTTTACAATCAAATAGTTTTGTTACAGGTAAATCTTGCAAGTTTAAACCTTTTCTTAGGACTTTTCTAAATCCGATTAAAAAGAAATTCCTTTAGGATGAATTGTGAATTTGAGAATACTTAATCCCTTTCAAGAAAAGTATTATTTAGTATTATTTTCCACACAATAATTTTTGACAGATTATGTAGGTTGTATAGATAGGAAATGCAGTTGTAATTATTAGAAGAAAAAAAAAAATTCATTCATTTAAGAAGTTGGAACGTTGTTAAAAGAAAACTAAATATAGAAAAAAAAAAGAAAGAAAAACAATGCATTATATAAAAAAGGATATAAAGTACAAATATTTTTCACACAGCAAAATAAATTGTTCTTCAGCATTTCTTTTCTGATTTGTAATCTTTTCACTTAAAAAATTCTGTTTTAGAGCGGAAATATTATATCGTATTGGCATTTTTGTTTTAATTTTTTTTATTTATTATTATTATTATATATATATTTTTTTTAAATGGAATATGTAAATATTTTTTTATTGATATCATTAATTTTTATGATGTTGATGAAACATAAGAGTTTTATTTGTAGACACCATAAATAGAAATATATATATATGGAGGGGGGGGGGGGTCGAAATTTTAAGCCCAACCATTGATCAAAAGGATCGATATCATCGTAATAATAACATAAGGGGGCGCATGTTTAAAATAAATACTTTTTAATTTCGCATTATACAATTATTGCTAATTCAGGTAAAACAGATTATTGATCTTTATACATGACGGTTATATTTACCGTATTTTGGGGGGAATTTACTCATACAAAATACAAACAGTTTTTGATTCCGTGTTGGCCAGAACTGCACTACAATTACATTACAATTATAGAATTTTCTATTTTTCCATACAGATTTTTCCTTACTGGATATATTTATAATTAATTTTTTTTAATTCCTTGAGCACATTTTTTGAATTTGCACTTTAATAAAGTTAACGGCTACGTATTCAACTATTTTAGAAGCAAGACGCTTTTTACTGTGAAATTTTAATTTTTAATAATTCTGTAATAATGGATTAAGTTTAAATAAATATATATATGTATATTAAATATAATGGTATATATTACTCAAGGTGAATTCGTTAGGATTGTTGTACCAAGGTCATTCCTTAAATATTAAGGTTTAATATTAAGGTTTAAGGTATTAATGTTTAATGCGTATTCCAAGACATCACAAATTATCCATGCCAATTAAGAGACCCATACCAGCTACCTAATAACCTAAGACAAGAGAGCTAAATATTTAGCAACCAGAAAGACAGGTATTACTTAAATATAAAATCATAGAATAAAACACGTAAAAATATTAGTTTATTTAAATTTTAGATTAGTCTAGTAATTTTTTTTTAATATAGATTCACTTCTAATTTTTCTTATCTCTCAATACACGTTGTAGTCATTTTTTGAAATAAATAAAAATTTTAATATTAATACAGGACAGATTGCACAGAAAAGCTTATATCCGTGGCTTGTTAATTAAGCGAAAAAGAAAATATTGACATTTAAAAAATGTTATACACTTTCCCAGAATCAAGAATACAAAATGAAGAGGTGAATTTTCTGAGGTAGTTTAAATTTATAGTTTATATTTATATTTGTATTTATAATTTGTATAATAAATCACTTTTAATATCATGTAGACTTTTATAGTTTAGTTTTTTACTCACCATTCCATTAAATACCTTAGCTTTTCTTTTCGTCACTATATAATTTACCTAAAATTAGTATGAAAAAAATTGCACTAGAAGAACAGAACTCATGACTAGACTTACGAGAAAAATTAAATTAGAATTTAAACAACACTTTCTAAAGAAATATGCAACTTGACGTTTAAAAATATTACAATTTTTCCAATACACACGAATACAAAATGTAACACACATATATCAGTTTGCAAGTAATGTAAATCAGTGTTAATGTATAA
Source organism: Salticus scenicus (assembly GCA_963930645.1). Taxonomy (NCBI): domain Eukaryota; kingdom Metazoa; phylum Arthropoda; class Arachnida; order Araneae; family Salticidae; genus Salticus; species Salticus scenicus. Next base: position 80,013,090 of record OZ005660.1, read on the forward strand.
ATTGGTCATCTACATTCTATCTCATCCTACCATGAAATCATGAATGAAATATTTTTGTTTGCCATACTATATTCTAAGATTACTATACAATAGTTTACATTCGGAGACTAGAATTCGTGACTAGGTTCTTAAGCGAAACGAAATTATAACTTAAATAACGCCCGCTACGTAAAATTCACAACTTGGCATTTAAGGACGTTACATTTTTTCCAAGAATCGAGAACACGAAATCGTTCTAAACTCTCTGTGTTGTCAGAAAGAAAAGTTATGCTTTAAGAACATATATAGGAAAAACTGTTTTCTTATCTTTTAAACTGGAAATGATCCAGAAATTCGCACGTTAGCCGAAAAAAAAAACAAAAAAAAAAAAAAAAAAAAAATGTTTTTTACACATGTACTTCCAAATTTAATTCTCGATTCAGTTCGAATTTTTAAACATTTGTTTACATGATATTTAAAACAAAATGGCTTCATCTTTTACATCATGATATTTATATCTTTTGAACTTCAAACGTCTCCAAAAAATTAAAAATGACATCATAAATATTACTGTACTACTCTTCGTATACATTAATATTGTACATTGTTACATTAAAAAAAAAAGATAATCTCATTAGACGAATGTCGTCATTTTTTCGTATTATATCTTTGAACTGAGTCCACGACTTTAAATATTTCCCATTTATAAATCTTGTTTTATTTTTTATTTCATTTTATCACGCTCGCTTTTTATTTCCTAATTCAAAATTATTAAAAAAAAAAAAAAAAAAAAAAAAAAAAAAAACTTTTTCGATACTGTCCGTTTCGAAACTTATTACTATTAATTTTCTTTTCTTTTTCTTAAATAAAAAAAAATAAAAATAATAAAAAATAATAAAAGATTTTGATGAAATTATGGTAAAAGCAGAATTCAGTTTAGTACGGAGGACTATTAGGTTTTTTTTTTTTTTTTCGAATTATAGCATTGCTTTCAAATTATTCAATTATAACTGGCGTCGTAAAAATTAGTAGATTGAAACTAATAGTCCTCAGTCTTAAAAAAATCCTAAATCGATATTTTGCTTTTCCAAACAGAAAATTTTCTAAAATTGATTACAATGTAAATGAACATTTGGCAGTTAAATTTAGGTTACTCTTTTGGAAATTGAATAAAGATATGCCGATGCATATATATACACACACACACACACATATATATATATACACACTGATGGGGAAAAAATCCCAATATCAAGAAAAAATTATTGTACAGTAATGAAATTTCAGCAATACATTTGTCTAGGTAACATATTTAATTGATTAAAGTTTCAAGATCACAGGTAGAGCCATTGGCGAGAAGAGCCATTTCAAATGTGAAATGTTGGTACATTAGTAACCGGTGTAACCGCAAGAATTTTGAATGCAAGCATGCAAACGTGCATGCATTGTGTCGTACAGGTGTCGGATATCAGTTTGTGGGATGGAGTTCCATGCCTGTTGCACTTGGGCGGTCAATGCAGGGACGGTTAATGCTGGTTGAGGATGACGCTGGAGTTGTCGTCCAATGATGTCCCATACGTGCTCGATTGGAGAAAGATCTGGTGATCTAGCAGGCCAAGGCAACATGTCGACACTGTGTAGAGCATGTTGGGTTACAACAGCGGTAAGAGGGCGAGCGTTATCCTGTTGGAAAACACCCCCTTGAATGCTGTTCATGAATGGCAGCACAACAGGTTGTATCACTAGACTGACGCACAAATTTGCAGTCAGGGTGCGTGGGATAACCACGAGAGTGCTCCTGCTGTCATACGAAATTGTTCCCCAAACCATAACTCCAGGAGTAGGCCCTGTGTGTCAAGGCCGCAGACAGGTCGCTAGCAGGCGTTCACCTGGCCTCCTTCTAACCAACACACGGCTATCACTGCGACCAAGGCTAAACCGGCTTTCATCAGGAAACACAACAGATCTCCACTCCGTCCTCCAATGAGCTCTAGCTTGACATCACTCACGTCGCAAACGGCAGTGGTTTGGAGTCAGTGGAATGCACGCTACAGGGCGTCTGACTCGGAGCTGTCCTTGAAGTAACCGATTTGTAACAGTTCGTTGTGTCACTATGGTGCCAACTGCAGCTCGAATTTCAGCTGCAGACGCAGTACGATTAGCCACAGCCATACGCCGAACACGGCGGTCTTCCCTCTCAGTAGTGCCACGTGGCCGCCCGGAACCCGGTCTTCTTGAGGCAGTACCTTCCCTTGACCACTGCTGCCAACACTCATGCACAGTGGATACATTCCTGCCAAGTCTTTCTGCAATATCGCGGAAAGAAAACCCACCTTCTCGTAGCCCTACTTCACGACCTCGTTCAAACTCAGTGAGCTGTTGATAATGGCTTCTTCGTCTTCTTAGAGACATCCTTGACTAACATTAACCCACTACGTCAAATCTCAACTGTAAGTAACGATCACGAACCTTACAGCGCTTATTTAAAGCAAACCTCATTTGCATGTTCATAGTGTCGCTACCAGCGCCACACTTATGCGGGTAGCTCGAAATTTGAATTGACGTCATCTTTCAGATGTATAAACACGCCTACCAAATTTCGTTTATCTAGCACAGCTCCTTCCAGGTGTTGGGATTTTTTTTCCATCAGTGTATATATATATAAGGATTTCTTCGTAAAACTCAGTAGATTCCAACTTAAACATTAATAAAAAACTTCAACAGCTGTTTCTCTATTAACTAAAACTAAGTTGTTAAATTTTATAAATTATACTGAAATAACGTTCACTCTAAGTCCTATTTAAGATAAATGTTATTCAATATATAGATATATTCAATACATAACATCCCCAGTAGCACAGATTCACCGGGCAACATTGGAAATTGAGAATTCGCAATACTGGGCAATACTGCCTGCCGATCACCGGCCTATATTATTTGGAAGCCTTTTTTTCCAATATTCCGATATTGGATTATCTATATTGACCAATATAGGTCGATATCGCTTCGACCGACTCAAATCGGACAACGTCGGACCGGCCAATATTGGGGAAAGTCGGATTTCCGATATTTGTATATTTCGGACCGGTCAATATCGGAAAACGTTTTTCTCCGATATTAAAAGGATCTGGTGCATTTGACTAGCACCACTGAAGTAAGTTTCATATTAAAGTTAATATCTTCATTTAATATCGATAAATTGAACTGTATTAGGTTTGTTTAATAAAATATATAAGTAGGCAACAATAATTATGGTTTTTGATATATTTTATACAGATCTGAAATCATTAAATTGCATTTTCTCAGTTTGAATTTTTTCATGAATTCATGATATTCAAAATACTAAAATTTCTAAGGATATTTTTAAGAAACGACACAATGTTTTATTCTTTTCTGCTGTTTAATAAAACCTAACAAAATTAATGATGAATACAATATGCTTAAAGGGAAAAATATACTAAAAATAAAAGTTTAACAAAAATTATGTTTTTTTTTTTTTTGTACATAGATTGCACATTTTTTCTCAAAAACTAATTAATGTATTTCAAAATCCATCTCTATTCCTTTTAAATAGGCTCTATTAAAAATCTATAAATAAGCTAAGTTCCCTCTTAAATATCTGTAGAAATTTTAGCATTCTGAGTAGCATAAATTCATGAAAACATGAAAAGTGAGAAAATGCAATTTAAAGATTGCAAATCTGTAATAAAATATATCAAAAACCATAAGAATTGTTTCCTGATTTTATATTTTATTGAACATACCTATTACAATTCAATTTAAAAATATTAAATGGAAATATTAACATTTAAATGAAACCTACTTCAGTGGTGCCAAGCCAAAGGTGCCAGATCCCCTCAAGATGATAGTGAACGACATAAATCGTTTCCTTTTAATGACTGTTTTCGATTGTAGAAATCTGCATACATATGCATTTAAATACAATATTAGCTATATTAAAACTTTCAAAATCTATTTAAATTAAAAAGTAAATAAAAATTTAAATATTTTGGAGTTTTTAGACATGTTTCCTGTTAAGTAACTTTTTATTTTTTCGCTTGGTTTTAAATTATTAGCTGAACAACATATTCTAAACATATTTCAGAATTTCTTTCTGAATTCATTAACACATAAATTTTAAAAATATTTTTTTGTTTGAATGCTAAAAGTTTGAGGTAAATTTCAGCATTCAAGCATGAAATTATAATTAAAAAGCAAACTTACAATTCGATACACAAAGTAAAAATCAAATATGCTTAGAATATATTGTTAAGCTATCTAAATTCCATAAAAAAAATTGTATTAAGATATTAAAAATATTTGAGAAAGTTAAACAAATTTAATCTTATAAAAAATTAAATGTTTTAGAAAAATGTTTACTACACTTAATAAAATTTCTAAACATATGTAAGGAAATTTTTATAATTTAAGACAGCAATTTAAAAAAAGATTTATTGCATTCAACCCCCCCCCCTCCCCCATTTAAGTAGGGTTGAGTTTAATGAGATTCCAATATTCTGCGAGCAACCTGCAATGAATAACTGGATAATTTTAATTCTGTATGCATTAATATGTATAATTTTAAAAACTCTTGCATAAGAAAATTAAAAGTCAATAAATATATATAACTTCATCACATAATCTCATTATGTTCCACGCTTAATGAGTTATGTGTGTATCGTTCAACCTAGCTAGTCATACTATTGCATGCTTCAAAGGTCAGTATTTGTTTATTTTAGTTTTAAAAAATATCCAATTTATATAAAGTGTAAAGCTTTATAAATTAGGCAAGTTCCATTCAATTTTTCCACTTATTTAAAAGTGTATTTATTACTTGATTTTCAATGATGTAATACCAGAGTGTTTCTGAATATATAAAAAGAGAGATAAAAATAAAAATTCATTTTGTCCCTTGCGACATACTTTTATTAGCTAATTAGTAGAAAGTAAATTTTCTTTTCTTTTTTCTTTTGTTTTAATTCCATATGTCGTTATAAAATGTATGACAATGACAACATTTCAATTTTTCCTTTTCATTGATTTTTCTAAATATTTTTTCTTACTTTTGGAGCAAAATTTCGTATGATGAACAATAAATGATTAAACAATATTATTTCTTTCAATAATAACACAACATCTTTTAAGAAAAATCGTATCAATCGCCCTCCCCTTTATGTATGTTTCCCAATGTTAAATACTCTCTTCTACATATTTTCTTTTCTTTTGTTTTGTTTCTCTGTCTCTCTCTCTGTCCCTCCCTCTTTTTTTTTTTTTTTTTTAACTGTTTGATGACTATGATATCGTTTACTTCTAAAAATATTACTGACGCATACCAGAATTTTTTGGGTATGACAGTTGAATCAGAACCTATTGAGGCCGGAACACGCTACTTTTTCAATATTCTTACTAATTTAAGGCAGAAATACGATGCTTTTATTACGAAATGATTATTATCGAAAATAGGGGTGTATATTATTCGAAACTAATTTACGCCGTGTATCAAATTAACATTATTTCAAAAAAAAAAAAAAAAAAAAATATATATATATATATATATATATATCTCCTTGCAAGACCTTTCTGTGAATTACATGAGGAAATCTACAGAGAATAAATATTGATAAGTATGTAAAGAATTCATTCATACATTATATAACTGTATCCACTGTAATTAAAGCTGCTGTAGCAAAAATAAAATAAACTATTCAAGATATTTTTATAGTATCATAAGCATATCAGGCAGTCACTCTTTTAAATTCCACTATTAATGAAAAGCAATTTTTGCAATATTTAATCGAAGAAATAAATTGTAAAATGGTTAATAGAAGATTACCATTGAAAAAAAAAAAGTAATAATCAAAATAGTGTTACTACTCTATCATGTTTTCGAATTACTATGGTCCTGGTGAAACCAGATTTTTGAGATTTAATTGTATCCGGAGATACTGAGAATAAGAACTTGGTATATAAACACCATAAAATATCGAAAATATCAATTGTTGCAAATGAAAATAATTAATTATTAAGTCAACAACAAAGGAGCAAAATACTTGGAAAAGTTGTGGTGTTTATATGCAAAATTCTTATTTATGATTAGCATCAGACATTCTGTGACGAATAGCATCATGAAAAATTTATTTTCTGAATCAATCAGCATGCAGTACCTAGGGCTTCAGGCGTTTTAGAGATAAGCATTTTAAAGAATATAAAATTAGAAGAAAGTCTAACTTTTCTTAAAAACATCAACTTTAAATAAAATCAGTAATTTTTTTAGGTCTAAAATTTGTTAAAAACTGAAAACAGGTAAAAAAAAAAAAAAAAAAAAGATTGAAATATTAACTTGGAAGTTTTAATGTGTTAGTTTCTATCGTGCGCCTCAATATTTAAAGACATGGTAAAATTACAAAGAGTGTATTTTAATAAAGTCCAGGTTAAAAATCCTTCAACACTTTAAATCGATTGAAATTAATTCCAAGGTTTTAAATAAATAACAAGTGTAAATATAATTTGATAAAAACACCAACTTTGAAGTTAATTCAGTATTAATACAGTCGAAAGTCGTTAACTTGAATCTCAAGGGATATAAAAAAATTTGTTCTTATTATCAGTAGTTCATGCTATCAATAACTAATCTTCATATAACCAAACTTATCTTCATTTTGATGGAGATTCTGGAAACAAATCATGTGAAAAGTAATTCAAGTTAACGAGGTGCGACTGTATCTATAATATCTTTTATTTTAATTGGAAAAGTTATAGCTCGCAAATTGTGAATTATTAACATTAATATAGGTCGTAATTCATAATTTGTTTTGAAAGAGGAATTTAATAATAATTTTCATAATTCAAAATTATGTATTTTAATCAAAAATATGCATGGAATATGTTTCATTCACTTCATTCTAATGCATTAAAAAAAAAAAAAAAAAAAAAAAAAAAAAAGTAATTTGAATTTAATAATTTTTTGTAAGATATGAATTAATGCTTGTCACATTCATTTTACATTAGTATTCCTCTATTTTGACAAATTATAACTGTATAAAAATTGAGATAAATATGTAAATTATACCATTTTCGGGTTTCATTTGATCCAAATAAACCCCAAAATTGTCGAAAATAGGGTTTGCTAATAAAATAAAGGAAGTTGACACCAACTTTACTATGTAGAAGACCCCTCAAGCAAAATCTAATTGTACGGTGTAAATTACTCGTTATTACTAATCGATTGGCACCAACCGCATATTCATAGGGCGATTTGTAATGAAATTAATAGGGGTTGTAATTTTCTTTTCTTTTGCCGACTGTACATTATTTAAAGAAACCTAAATTGATTTAAATTTTTTTAATGCATATTCTGGTATATTGTTTATTTGAAGCAATTTCAAATTATTTATATATATATAATTACAGAAGATTTACTTCCAACCAAATCTCATAACATTTAGAATTATTTATAAACTCTGTTTTTATCCATAAGCAAAATTATGATTATTTTATTTAGCATTGTTTTTAAAAGTTTCTAAGTACATTTCTAAAATCCTATAAAAATACTGAATATGGAACCAAATCAAACACTTTTTTATTAATAAAATGTGTTACATTTATAAAAATTTTTCGGGTTCATATTGCAACAATTTCCTTTTGCCTCTCGTTCGGTTGCCACCCCAATCGGATGCTCCAGCTAACACTACTCCAATGCGTCTGCAGATGGCTGCCGAGTCTACTTCCTCATACTTCATTTTTATGCTTGCTAAAAAGAGAGAAGAAAATCAGGGAAAATAAGAAATGATAATAGTAGTAAGCAAAGCTGTGTGTATATATATATATGTATGTATACTTTTATTTTAAGGTACATTTTACACTTTGCATAATTCCATCTTTTCTTTTCTGAAATGTTTTGAAAAAACTCTATCCTTAAGTTAAAATAAAGTAAAAAAAAAAAAAAAAAAGAAACAGACCAACAAATGATCTAAAGTGAAGTATCTCATGAAAAAGGAGAGAGAGGAAAGAAAACAAAAAAGAAAGTAAGTAAGGAAAGAAAGTATGAAAAGAAAGTTTGTGTTTAAGACTGCATGACCGATTTGAAAACTTCTGTAATGATAAATTTAATGTAATTTAAATCCTAAATACAATATCTATCATTTTCAGTATCATTTATAATGAAGAATGCCCCCCCCCCCCCTCCGCTTTCTCTCTCTTTCAACATCGATTTAAATTATCTTTTTATAGATTTAGAAGACGACATTTTGAGTTCCATTGCATAAAGAAGCATCATACTAAGACACAAAAAAATATTTTAGCAAAATTTCGAATAAATTCATAAGAAGGAATTTCAATGCATTTAATCTCCTTCATTAACCCTTAAAAAAAAAAAAAAAAAAAAACATTGCGCCTAAGGACATTTTAATTTCAGTAATTGTTTCACTTGCGATTACGCTTTTCTACAAATTACTTTAATAGTGAAATTATTATAATTGTGACTATTTGTCTATTAAAAATTAAATAAAACCAGCATAACTCTCTCTTTCTGTACACATATAACAATATTAATATTAATAAATCAGTTCATTGTCTTTCACTTTATATTCTATATATTTCATTCTACATACCTATTTGCTTTAAAGTATATTATAAAATTTCTATCATTAATAAATTTCTCTACTGGGCAAAATTTGTGGATTTAAATAACTGTTTCAGTTTTAAAATAGGGGTTGTCATTGATGAATTACATATTTTTAAATTAATATCACAGTAATTATGTACTTTAAAAACTAAGCCTATTTAAGAAGCTGTTTAAAAGAAACGTTAAGTTATTATGTCAAACTGAAATTAATTTTAATTAGAATCATTAAGTAATATGAAATATCTATATAATATTTCTCTAACGTGGTCCAGTTACGATTATATTTTGTCGAAACGATACAATAATGATCTAATTAACAAAATACGAGGGGGGGAAATTATTTATAAATAGGCAATATTTAAACACGCGAACTCAGCTCAATGATCTAATAATAATAATAAAAAAAAAATGACATTTGTCTGATGAGATTCTTTCATGGAAAAATGTATTTTTAAAAGTTGCTTCTTCAATATCTTTGCAAGCGTCATTTTAAACCATTCAGAATGTGAATTATTATTTAAATTGGCTAAAAACGCAATGGTAAAAAGTACAATCAAAATAGAAATTAGTTTAAAAAAAAAAAAAAAAAAAGGCCGAAATACTTAACACTTTGAGCCAGATGTCAGCCATCGGTGGCTGACAGTGTCAAATATGATATAAAGCCGCGTCAACCATTGGTGGTTGACAGTGTAAAATAGGATATAAACCTAAAAAATATTAAATTACTTTAAGTAATTATTGAAAATTTGCTTAATTTTTATTTATTACAGCATAATATCATTAAGGAATTTTAATGGATTTTATTAAGAATTTGCGTTGCGCTCAACGTGTTAGATAAAAAGTCATCGCCAACATGGCGACAAAAATTTAATAGGAATCATAGGGGTCCTACACTAAAACTTTACTGCCTGCGGTAGTGTGAAAACTGGGTCGTCAACCATGAATTTTATTTTGAAGCCTTTAAATGTTTTTGGTTTCACTACTGTACAGTATTCCTTTGTAATAATAATTTGGCTTCTGGTAAATTAAATTTTAATTAGGTGGGGAATTGGTATAATATTTATGAGTTTCAAATTTTAAATATATGTTATATGAATAAACAAAGTGCGAAAATTTCGCACGGGTTCGCTAGTTATCTGTAATTATTTATATCTTTAAAATTACCCAACTTGTCTTTTCTTTTCTGAATATTTAGTGTTTCCAAGTGAAAATAGATACTGTATGTTAACACATTTATAATTAGTTTTCTTTTTCTCTCTTTTAGTATAGAGTTTTATAATTTTTGCTACCTAAGGGACTTGTCAACACTGCAGGTTTCACATAAAAGCTTATATTTCCATTTTATGTTTAGAAATTGGACTGGGTTATGTTTGTTCAGTAACATATATATTCACACAAACAATTCTTATGATTTTTGATATATATTTTACATATTTGAAATATATAAAAATTATTATTATTTTGATAAATTGTTTTTTTTTTTTTTTTTTTTTTTGTTTTTAAGTTTGCATTTTTTGAAGCTTTTACGACCTTTTAAAAGCTGAAATTTCTACAGATTTTTAAATTTAGGGGGAAAAAAAGACAAAAACAAAGAAAAAAGAAAAGAAAGAAAGAACGAAAAGTAATGAAACGCATGATGTTATGAATAAAATGTTTTAAAAAACACAAAAATTGTTGCCAGAATATATAATTTAAAAAAAATCTAATATAATTTAATTTATAAATATTAAATGGATATTTAAGCTTTTATATGAAAACTGTAGTAGTGCCAAGTGAAAGTTGCCAAGCTCTGTTAATTGTAACAATATTTATTGAAAATCAATCTATATTGTTTCTTTTTTTCATTTATCATAATGTAACTTTTTAAAAAGTTTAATCTTTTTGTACTTTAAATTAATATTGTTTTATGTTTTATATTCTTAAGCTACTTTTACTTCAGACTAAAAAAGGTAGTCTGAAATCTCATTTTAAACTAAAAATGACTTGTTTTGAATTTGGCCATGTAAATAGTCTGTTAATCAATTAAATTTTTTAAGGATTTCCCTTTTACGTAAATATCATTATTATTTTCATTATTTTTCAGTAATTATTAACTTTAACTTTTTTTCTTTGTTGTCATAATAAGTTAAAATAAGTTAGATAAATTATAATAAGTAAGAAGCGGACTAGAGGCGTATTAACCCTCCCCATTCCTCTTTAGCTGTGATTGGTTTTTACACTTCGAAAAAACTAGGAAATGCCTTTACCTACTCTAACTGTAGATTTTTGCTGCAAATATCTGACCACTTGAAATCATTTTTACTGCAATAGCATTAATGTTTTAAATTGTTAAAAATTTCGTAATTTATTTAAAAAAATCTGGAGTGTTTCCACTCGGCTTTCCGGACACTGAGTAACGAACTAGTTTCCAGATAAAGTAAAGTAAGAGTTAGTAAAGATAAAGTAAATAAAGTAAAATTATAATAAGGTGTTTGAGTATTTTTCTTCATATAGTACTTTGAGCCCATAGATCGTAAGGATAAAGAATATTTCATTGGGGCGGGTAAAAACTTATAAATGCTAGATTCACCAAAATGCATATAATTAGTGCAACAATGACTTATAATATTCATATAAATTTTTAGTTCAATTGAATAAGGTGTTTAGATGCTATCGCACTTTTAAAAACTTGGTGCCGCAGGCCATAATGGTAAAGAATTTTTTTTTTGTGTCCTGTAAAAAAACTATAAGTGCTAGATTCACCAAATTATATACAGTTCGTGAAACTGTGACCTATAACATGTGTATAAAGTTTTTGCTCAGTTTAGTAAGGGTTTAGACGCTATCGCACTTTTAAAAATTGGGTCCCATAGACCATAATGATAAAGAATTTTTCTTTGAATCCCTGTAAAAAATCTGTAAGTGCTAGATTCACCAAAATCTATACAGTTCGGGCAACTGTAACCAGTAATATGTGTATAAATTATTTGCTCAGTTTAATAAGAGATTTAGACGCTATTTCACTTTTAAAAATTTGGCCCCATAGATAATGATAAAGAATTTTTCTTGGTATCCCTGTAAAAAAAAAAACTAAGAGCTAGATTCACCAAAATCAAAAGGGTTCGTGATATAGGGACACAACATACGTACCAACATTCAGCTCATTCGAGCAATGCGTTTTGAAGCTAGCGTGTTTACTTACACATGCACACACACACACATACATATATCATCCTAAAAATAGTGAAAATGGACTCATGGCACCTCAAACCGTAGAGAAACATCAAAATCTCAAATTCGGATTTTTGTCATGATTACAGTTCTTTCCTCACTATAGTATTCGGAAAGTACAAATATTAAGTTTTATCCACAATAATCCCTATACATTTAACCTACAAATATAATTTGTCATATTCAGAAAGAAAAAAATTTCTTTCAAAGAAGATTGATAAATGGTTTTGATATATACAGTAAAATTTATCTTAATAAATTATGTACTAATATGCATGCTGCATTAATACCACCAAAAACAACTCGTTATACAAAAATATCTAGTTGTAGCAAATTAAAGAATAAATACATTTACCATTTACTTTTGTTTAGTTATGTAATTAAATTTTGTTTTATAGACGAAGATTATAAAGCTAAAAAACAAAAAAAATAAACTTACCAATGACAAATAAGATGAAAAAAAAAAAAAAAAGAAGAAGGAAAAAAAAAAAAAAACTTACCAATGACAATATTGCAAAGATTTAAATCCGAAAATTTCAGTTTTCCTTGTCGCCCTTGTAAGCTGTATTGAAGGGCAACGTCTCTCTTGAGTAGTCTCTTTATAACTTCCGTTGTCAAAGCATTGGCGTTGCAGAAGCTACCACCTCGACACAAAAATCGTGCCTGAAATAAACTTTGAATTAATTTACGTTGCATGTTTTTCTCAATTAGCAGTAATCATTTAATAGCATTTTAACATGGTATTAATAACGCTGTTTTTAATAATACATTTTAAAACTAACTCTTTTCGAAAAAAAAAAAAAAGAAAAGAAAAGAAAAAGAAGAAGAAGATGCAGAAAGAGAAGATGGGGGTATCTAAATTTACTTTTAAGCCACATGTACTGTATTAGAAATAATTGAATGAAAATAAAAAATTAGGTAAACGTTCCAAAAGTTTTGCTTCTTCTTCTTCTTCTTCTTCTCCTCTCTTTTTTTTTTTTTTTTTCAAATGAGTGAAACTGAAAATTCATATCATTCTAGTGACGGCAACAATTTGGATTTTTATGATATTTACTCTAGATTTTTTTTTCGGAAAAATTCATAGCCAAATATAATTCGCTAATAAATTATGTAAGAGAATTAAAAAAAAAAAAAAAAAAAAAAAAAAGGATTAAAATGTAAAAGTTTTATAAAAATGCTTATATTTCATTAGATAGTTCATATATTTATACCTTTACATTCTAATGCGGTATGTTCGACTTAATGTTAGTATGTTAATTATTCTTGCATTGGGCTAAATAATTAAACGCTTCAACAAAAAAAAAAAAAAAAAGAAAGAAAAAACATAAAACAAGTATTTTTTCCTTTTTTTCTTTTTTCTTTTTTCTTTTTCTTTTTTTCTTTTTTTTTTTTTTTTTTTTTTTTGCGCAGAAAATATCCTTGGATATACAGTCGGTAACAAAAGTGTCCGAGCACTAGCAAAAAATCCTATGTAAAAAAAGTACACTTAATACTGTTTCGTTAAATAAATCCTTGTCGAATCATGTTCTTAGTCAGTCTAAGAACATGATTCGACAAGGATTTATTTAACGAAACAGTATTAAGTGTACTTTTTTTACATAGGAATTTTTGCTAGTGCTCGGACACTTTTGCTGCGGAGTGTACAGTCGGTAACAAAAGTGTCCGAACACTAGCAAAAATTCCTATGTAAAAAAAGTACACTTCATACGGTTTTGTTAAATAAATCCTTATCGAATCATGTCCTTACACTGACTAAGAACATAATTCGACAAGGATTTATTTAACAAAACAGTATTAACTCTACTTTCTTTACATAGGAATTTTTGCTAGTGTTCGGATACTTTTGATACCGACTGTACGTGGTATTTAAATACAAATGAACGCTAAAATATACTATAATTCATATACTACAGCCGTAACTGGTTTCAAGTGTAATTTTTTCAAGATGATCCCAAACTGTTTATCCTTTAATTTGTTGCTGACTCGTTTCTGTCTTTGGGAGAAAACCTTCGATGAAATGTATTTATTTCAAGGGTCTCTTTGCATACCTAAGAGAATGCATCTAGTATTTATTTCAATATTCATCGAAACATGAAAATGTGAAAAATGTCTAAATATTTTAGCCCAAACAATGCCTATACACAAAGCAATAATAATATCTAAATTTACCAAGGAGGTGGCTTTCGAAGCATCTTTTGTAATTGCATTTTCTAGGCTGCGTAGTTCATCTATACTACTGAGTGGTAAATCTTTGAATTCGTCAACATCAACTATTGAGCTTATTGCATTTGTAACTTGTTGGTTATCCACAAATAATAAAGCCAATTCCACTTTTTCTTTCAGATCTCTAATTTCTTTTCTAATTATCTTAGTTTCCTGTTGTATGCCATTTAAGTGCTTTAGAACCTTTTCCAGAGCTAAAAATACAAGAAAACAAATCTTATTTTTAGGTACAGTCGGTAACAAATGTCTCCGAACAGTAGCAAAAATTCCTATGTAAAAAAATAGAGTTAATACTGTTTTGTTAAATAAATCCCTGTCAAATCGTGTTCTTAGACTAAGAACAGGATTCGACAAGTATTTATTTAACAAAACAGTATGAAGTGTACTTTTTTTTATATAGGAATTTTTGCTAGTGTTCGGACACTTTTGTTACCGACTGTATTTAATTTTATTCACATAGTTTATATCTTCTAAATAATTGTTAAAAACAAAACTGGTTTTTGACCTTCGTAAATTTTAATATCCATACTTTTACATTTTTTTTCACATCACTTTTTTTTTTTTTTTTTTGGTTAAAAACAAAGTATTTATTAAGCTTTATGAATATATATATGATTCAGCTTTATGAATAAATAAATAAATATATATATATATATATATATATATATATATATATATATATATATATACATGTTGTACTAGTTGATCCAAAATAATGTCGTTAAAATGAACATGATACCTTCATAAAGACCAGAGGTGAATTTAATTAAAATAACTTACTACTTTCTTCGTGAACTGAAGTTGTGTTCAAAAATTCAGAAAGTGAATCGCCTTGTTATAGGACATAGGTTGAGACCACACTTACGGCTGTGTCAGGCTGTTCATTATGGACTATTCTATCTGAAATTGAATTAATTGTACTCACCTGGTAACTTAATTAAACATATATTAATTTAACACTTTTAAATTCAAACATCTATACATAAAAATGACAAAGATATTACTCTGTGTGTGAACGCAATCAGTATTGCTCCTGTAAAATCCATGAGGAGAAATGTAATGAAAATCGTTTCACCTGTGAAAACCGTGGCTGTGAATTAAAGCGTTGGGCTACGTCAGTTCGTAAAACGTCGTGAGTTCGATCACAGTAGAGGTAAAGTGTTTAAAAATGGTTTTTATTCAATTAACAAACTTTGATCGATTAGCACGTAAACAGCATCAGGTTGAATTTTGTACACTTCGAATTTGATTTTTAAATTTTTACCGCATTCGGAATTCGGTTCGTTCCCGAACCGGAGCTTTTTCAGTTTATAAGTAATAGGTGACATGTTTTTGAGTGTTTTTATCCCTCCATTATTCGAACTGAAACTTTTTTTTTCTTTTAGGTGGAAATTGTACATTGTCATAAATAGCAGAGTTTCATTCAAAGTACATAATTTATGAACTTCTTTTTCTCATCAAAATTTATTTAAAAAAAAGAAAACGAAACAAGAATTTAACGTATAAAACACACGCCTGGAATTTTTTTATTTATTATTATTTTTTTTTCACTCAGCTATTTTCATTCATAATCTTTATATTCTGTATTCCACTATATAGTATACATGTTTGCAAATTTTGTTTGAAATATTTTCAAAATATTTTCAGAAATCTAAAATATATGAGCTGTTTGGTTAGAAAAAAAAAATACATCTTTAAAATAAGAAGAAGATAGCAACCTAAATAATCATGTACAATTTGGGGAAAGCTGGGTATCGTAAAACTTGTTTGAGCCCGTCTTAAGCCGTGGTGACCTCTGCTCCTTTTTTTTTTTAAATCAGTTTCATATTTGTTCGGATATTGCCCTTGTTTCACATAGTCTTCAGTTGTTATATATTAAATAAGAAGACATTTATTCTGGCAAAAAAGTATTCTCAGTTAAATAGGCTATACCTATAATCGAATGTCTTAACGTATATTAATTACACGACATCTAATGAAATTTTAATAAATGCGAATAATTCAGTAAACAAACAAACGATAAAACCATCGTTATTTGTTTGAACATTTCTTCCCAAGTTTTTATGTCTTCAGAATACATTAAGTACACAATTTTCAGAAACGAGATGCAGCAGCTAAATTCTGAGACATGTATCTAGTATTATTCCCATTTAAATAATTTATTTCTATTTATGAAATTGATCTTATTAAGTGATACTATGTAAAAAAGCTTTTATGATTTCCAGTAAAAAAATTAAAATTATAACATACACCACTTCTCATAACGATTATATTTAATGTAAGGAATGAAACCGAAATCTTACAACCGTATATTTTCCTTTTACACTATTTTCCAAATAGTAAACTAAATAAATAAATAAATAAAAATTGCTAAAAAAAAAAATATATATATATATATTTTTTTTATGGGGAGGGAGTGTTGCTTTAAGATTTGTTTGATTAATATTTTTTTTTTTTTTTTAACTTTACCTTTAGGATGTTCTGGAATTGCATATGCAGTTTTAGACTTATGCAATCCTGATAATAAGCTTTGACTTTCATCTTCTTCTTCTATACGGTACTCAGACGAATTTCCGGAACTAAGAAGTAATTTTTGGGGTCCTTTTCTATTTAAGGAGTTATTCTCAATACTGGATAGTATCTTTGCATTCTCCGCTTTCTGATTAGCTCTTACAAGGGAATCTTAAAAAAGAAAAAAAAAAAGAAAAAATACTTTATACACATATATATGTGTGTATATACAGTCGGTAACAAAAGTGTCCGAACACTAGCAAAAATTCCTATGTAAAAAAAGTACAGTTAATACTGTTTTGTTAAATAAATTCTTGTCGAATCATGTTCTCACACTGACTAAGAACAGGATTCGACAAGGATTTATTTAACAAAACCGTATGAAGTGTACTTTTTTTACATAGGAATTTTTGCTAGTGTTCGGACACTTTTGTTACCGACTGTACATGTCATATAGAGATTTTCCAGTAATTATAGATTTCGATTTTCTTGTATTTTTCAAGGTTATTCTTATAAATCTTTTTGCTGTTTTATGAGGAAACATTTTTTGTTTGAAATTTTATTACCCCTTTTTTTTTTTTTTCCCCAATTCATTCAAAAAACTCTGACATTTACATTTACATTTTTTTTTTTTTTTTTTTTTTACGATATTCTTTGGCAATTTCAAGCGATTTTCAAAATTGCTGGCATCTCAGTACTTTCTAATCAAAATAACCTCAAAACTGTAAAATTTTGCATTAGTGTTACAACAGGCAATAACTTTGATTTTCGCATTACTTTTTCCTTTTTTTTCTCAATTTATTATTAGTATTTTAGTCTAGAAAGGAGTTCGATATTTGTTTTTTACCTTTGTTCGACATTACGAAACTTACATTAACTGTATGATTAAAATTGCATGCATATCTAAAAATTTAATATTTTGAGGGGCAATGCACTACTGCCAATTTATTAATTTATCTGCAATGTCTTCATCCTTATCTTGATTTAGTAAAATTGGAATAATAGGGATATAAATAAAATAACAATTTTGAGAGAAATAAAAATAAGATTTAGTGATTTCTAGATAAGAAAAAATGCGTAGATAAACAACGAATGTTAACATTTAAAAAATAAATAAATAAATAAATAAAATAAAATAAAATAAAATAAAATAAAATAAAAGTTTTGAACTTTATTAATTCAATATATGATGGTGAAGCTTGGGATCGTATTAAGACAAAATTAATTTTATTCATCAATTATATTACACACACACACATATAACACTCTATAACAAAAAAAAAAAAAAAAAAAAAAAAAACGACGCACCAAGAAGGGGTTATCCGAATAGGACAAAAATTGGTAGATGAGATGTGTGTGTGGAGAAAAACAATTGATTACAGCTTCAGAAATTTTGAATTATTTAGTCAAGAGAAAGGGACTCACGAAGTAAACAAGTCAATAACGTGTTGGTCCATTTCTGGGCCAGTTTTAAGTAGGATCGATGATAATGATGAATTGGAGCTTTGAGTACCGCTTTGATGACTGACTGGTTCTCACTTTCTGTCCTCTCTTTAGACCGACCGTTTCCTCCCTGACGCTGTGTTCGGCCATGGCTCATCCATTCCTGTCAATATTATCTAATAGTGGTACCGTTCCTATCCAGTTGTCAAAAAATCGCAGATTGGACCAACCGGCTTCTTTGAGCCCAACTACACACCACAATCAAATGCTGACATCTGCGCATGTTGTTTGCGCACCTGTATGCGAGGCAGTTACTGTCTTTCTGAGAAAATGGAATAAAAATCTCGAAGAATTTATGGATCAAAATTTCTCATCTTTAATTTTCTGCCAATTGTGCAGTTAAGATGCGCTGCAGCGTCGCATGCTCATTCGATGGCAGCCAAACTTTAAAATTTTGCATTTGCCATCGAAACCTGCATGTATGTCAATTTGTGTCCAGTTTGCATTACTCCTTCTTGGTGCGTGCCTTTTTTTGTTATAGAGTACATATAGTTTCATAAAAATAAACATTTGTTCAAATTTTCAATTTCAATAATAATGGAAAATAATAAACTAAAAGGATATTGATCGTTTATCTCTGTGAATAAATAAATAAATAAATAAATAAATATATAAATCTAAAACACACAAAGAAACTAACTTGATTTTCCATATATTTGTATAGGAATTTTGGACCATGCTGTTGTGTTTGGTGGGGCGGACATAATGATCATGTTTTGCACTACTTTTGAATTCTCTTTGCGAGGCCAGAAGCAATTATCATCATCAATCAGCCATGTTGAGGGAATAACTTGCATTGGCTGTCCTTCTGCACTAAGAAAACAAACAACGGCGTATTTTTTCATTTTTTATGTCTAGAAAAAAAAAAAAAAAAAAGTCAACAAATCTTATATATGAATTTTTCATTCAATCTCATTACTTAAGATTTCAACAAAATCTTCTAGCATCATTCTTCCTAAACATTACAGTAACAAAAATTTTAGTTCAAAAGAGAATCGAGGAATTAAAACAGTTTACAATTCGTTCTCCTATTCGAGGCGTAAACAAACGAGATAAATGCTGCTATAAGAATAGAATCATTTTTGTTTGCTTACGGCGCGATTCAGAGAACCAACAGTATTTATAATTTACTTTTACCATAACAGGAGTAATTTGCAATATAAAATTAAGAGATTGAGGTATATAAAATAGGGAACTGTGCAGGATAGTTATAAAATTCCCATTTTCAAATGTTCGTTAAACTCTTCTGAATCATCACTAATTTCACTTGAACATACATTTGCACATCAACAATGATAATTTAGTTGCCAAAAGAAAAATAAATTCTAATTTCATAACCTCGTACTGTGTGCATATTTTTAGATACAATATAAAATTTTACAATTTCTTGGTTAAGTAATCACTACTGAGGAATGAGCGGGACTTTCACAGGAAATCAAGAAACAAATGACTTAAGTCTTTTATCTGTTGTGGCACTCTTTGTTTAAAGCTTATCCACCACGACAAGGTGGTACCACATGGGATAAGAAAAATATTTGGTTTTTAACTGTCCTTAGGCCAAAAACCACATAAAAAGCAATACTGGTTCGGTTTTTAATTATGCTTAGGCCAAAAACCGCATAAAAAGCGAAGTGATTCGGTTTTTAATTGTCCTTAGGCCAAAAACCGCATAAAAAGCAAATATAGTTTCGGTTTTTAATTGTCCTTAGGCCAAAAACCGCATAAAAAGCAAATATAGTTTCGGTTTTTAATTGTCCTTAGGCCAAAAACCGCATAAAAAGCAAATATAGTTTCGGTTTTTAACTGTCCTTAGGCCAAAAACCGCAAAAAAAGCAAATATAGTTTCAGTTTTTAATTGTCCCTGGGCCAAAAACCGCATAAAAAGCGAACTATCATTTGGTTTTTAATTTTCAAGGCCAAAAACCAGATAAAAAGCAAATGGTGGTACGATTTTTAATTGTTCATTTATTTCCTCGAGATAGAATAGTTTACGAATGGTGATTATCTAATTTAAAATATCTGATGATTTAATGCGATTGCAGTCTTTAATTCTGGACTAAGAATACATTTATGAGATATATAATTAAGATTATAGAACTTTAATTTATTGGATGGTCTGTCAATTTTATAGATACCTTGGTGTTGTGAACTGCAAGGGTATGAATAATAGTCTTCATATTTATAATATATATTACATACAATAAATACAGAATGTGAATCTTCTATTCTTGAGGAAGTTTCAACAATGTTCAAAACTTTCCCTATTTTTCCATCAGTCAGCTGTACATAACAATCTTTTGAATTTCTTGTGCTAATCTTACGCCTGTTGTAAATTACCTCTTTGAATTGTTTTCCATGGAGTGTTAAACATGGTCCTTCATTATGTGGATACCGCAGTTGTATTAAATTTATATTTTTTTGTGCAGATCCTATTTGCTTCTCGGATATTCTTCTACATAATTGGGCCAGAGGTCGATTTGGTGTACGTAATACATTCTTTAATTGAAAAAGAAAATTTTCGAATGGGAAGCAGCTAAAGTTATCTAAACAACCAAACCTACGGACATCATCAGCCAAGTGAATTAAGTTATGCACATTATAAACGATAGATTCTTCGTAGTAAATTTTTGTCATGTCTTGAACAAACAATTTTAATAGTTTCTGAGCATAAGTGATGTATTCAGGATCACTGGATTTTTTTTCGTTTGTCAAGATAGATATTGCTACATGTAACAGTAGGAAATGCCTGTATAGATCATTAGATAAAACATTATGAAATACTACAGGACCAGTATACAACAAAATTTGGCGTAATTCTGTCGCTTTAAATCGATCAATATCTTTCAGTGATCTAGGTTTTCTGCTAAACTCACTTGGTATGTGTTCAGCTAATATTGCAAGTTTGTCTGAAATTATTGACACTCGAGGCATATCAATGCGAACTCTTCGATCCCCTTTTCTCACCCAATATAATATTAATTTTCTCATTACTCCAAGGACTACCAAATGCATGTAGTCAAGGGGTAATTGAGAAACCAATCCTACATTTAGATCTAGAAGAGGACTTGTTCCAATATGATGTCCTTCGTGCATCTTCAATCTGAACGTCTCATCCGTCCTTTTTTCTGCCTCACTTTCTAGAAAAACCACTCTTCTTTTAGCAATTGATCCTTTCTGTACACATCTTTCACAGCCGTAAAATCCTCCATGACCTTTAATGCATTTAATGAATGCTCTGGCTGGAGCATCACATATTATACTATGAATTTGCACATTATACTTACTACCAAAATAATCAAATCCATTTACTTGAATGTCGAGAAATTCTTGTATTAAGGGTTCAAGAAACTCCTGCACGGATTTGGGTTTACTTTTGCCATGATAGCAAGCTACCAAAAATGGTGAAACTTTCTGATCGCATAAAATTTGACATAAAATCGGCCAAAACTGACTTCTAGTACTCTTACTAATTGGCAGACCATCTACATTTAATTTTAAAATAACTGTTTTATCTTCTCCACACAAATTTTCCAGGTCATACTGACGTAAACCTTCAATTAATCCAAAATAAGAAGTCTCTGAAAAATTACTTCCAGAAGAAATTTCAGATTTTCTGACAGTTTTTAATAGAGTACGACTATCAAGTGGTAAGTTGGGGTGGCCGTCTTCCCTCAGAATTTTTAAAAGATCTGAAAGAGCATTATGGCGTACATTATATTTTAGAGCCCAGTCAATTAATTTTTGTTTCAGGCTGGAATTTTTGCATGGCGATTTATCTTTCATGGCTTCAGTGTTACAGGTAGAATGTTCACTGTCAGAACTGAAAAAATATTCTGTCAGTTCATTTTCATCTGTTGAACTTACAACGTCAATGTCACTGACTTGCAAATCCGATCTCAAATTATGAGGATTTTCAAGCTGATGTCTTTGGTTTTCTAGTCCATGATCCGCAAAGGACTTTTCACTTAAATGAGATTCTGTTGAAATATCAACAGATCTATTGGACTGAGAATAGTTAATTTCTGTATCAGCTGTTTGTAAAGTCTCTGGTGACAAAGCTGTTATTAAATTAGAAGACCCTCGAAGGATTCATTTAATATTTTCCTCTTTGGAAATTGCTTGTAAATCATGTTTGACTTTTCTTTTTAAAAATTTAGATTTATTTCTAGAAGACATTTCTGAAAATTAGACAACGAATCAAAATTATGGAGTAACCGAACTTGGTATTTTAGCATTTTACATCAAAAATAATAAATTCTGAATTTTTTAATAAAGTACAAATTTGAAGCAGCTAAGCTAAAAAGATATAAGTATAACAAATGAAGTTTTAAAACACGAGAAGATATGCATTATTTTAGTATATTCATATTAAAATTAAGAATAAAAGAATCCTTCTAGCTCAGTTGTAAGAATCGATTGGTTTTATTTCTTCTGTATGTAAATTTGAATATTTCAAACAGCCACAAGTTTGGATAACTGATCAAGTGGATTAATTAATTTAGTTGAGATCCTGATATTTAGCTACATACATACTAACTAACAAGAGGGTCACCAACTGTTGAAAAGGTATTTATTGATGTTACATATCATCTTTAAGGTCTAACTGAGCTGATTACGAAAAAAAAATTCTTATTGGCAAATGTTCTCGTGACGTCATGCTCGTGACGTCATCTGTTAGAACTCTATTGCAGTACAGTGTTACTATTCTGTAACTCATATGGACAAATAAACAGTAATATTTTATAATTAATTAAAGCAAATTTTATTGTCACGTTAAATGTTTTATATTAAAAACTGTAATATTGATTTTATTGAGTTGATTTTATTAAACACGACCAAGATTCGCCAGCTTTGCTTGTAGCTGTATTTAAGTACATTTTAAAAACCTCGAATCACTTATTGCATTATAAAAAATGTTATTGTCTTTATCTGATGCAGATTGAGTTATTTTTGCTACAAAATTGATAAAATTTTAATTTTAAAATTCAAAACTCAAGAAACGAAACCGCAGACTTCCATTTTCGAATGTAAACATAAATATTTCGTTTCTAAGGGTGTTATTTGCAGAATAAATATCGGAATAACATACTAATTAAAAGGAAAATGATAAATATATTATCTCTTCGGATCTTCGGATAGTGTGGGTTGGAGGTACCTGTGACTGAGTCACGCATCTTCCGGTACCTAAGGATGAAAACTAACGGAGTGGAAGTCTCGAATTCAATTTCACGGCAATGGAAGGAGGGGAGGGGAACATAAAAGGAAAAAAAAAACACTAAAAAAGGAATTTTAGAGCTTATGGAAAAAGGAAACACAATATATAAAAATGAGTAGAAAGATTAAGGACAGCATTACAAAACTAGAAGAAAGTTTGGGGATGGTAAAAATATTTTTGATTTTTAAGAGAGCAATTTTTGAAATTTTTTTGGTATTTTGAAAACAAAATTTTTTTTAATTTTTTTAATTTTAATTTTAATTTTTTTTTTTTTTTTTTTAACACAAGGACAGTAAAACAGACTAACACGAAATAATACAGAGACAAGAACAGGGTATAATCTCTGAAATATTCTATCATAATTTGAAGTCAAATTTGCTTTCAAACGTCTAAATAAAGTATCTGATATCAGATACTAATATGTTTCAGCGGAATGTATTTGATATCTGTCGTCCTTGATGGAAAAAAAAAATCGCCAAAATACCTGGCTAATATGTTTAATTCCTTTCAAAAATCATGGTTATTTTAACAACGCATATTAAACGAGCAATTAATAGTGTAAAACAATATTTCGTACAATACGTATTACGAAAACATACATCTGTCATGTATATTTTCGTACTGCGTTTTTGATCGAAAAATACAAAACACGCCAAGGACGAGAGAATTTGAAATTTAAAATTAAAATTTTGTCACTTTGACAGCAAAATAACTTAATCTAGTACATGTGCACGATAACTAATTTATAATTATACCAAAATATGGGAATTAAAATCGGGAAAGTATTATTATTATTATTAAATCAGTTATCATTTAAATGAAATAATTCATTCTTAATTAAGGGAAGGAAAAAAGCAATTTTCGTAGCAAATATAATCAAGCTGCATATCCAATAAAGCTATTCTACTTTATAATATATATCTATATATACACAGCCAAGTATTTGTACTGCTTTTGAAAAATAAGATGAATTTCGGTATACATAATGAAGTTTTTAACGTAATATCAACAAAATAACTTTTTGTGTAAATACATATATGTACACTATTAACTAGAACAGCACGAACATTTACGAAATCATATTAATGCTATTCAATATATTATAAAAATATTACAAACTACGCATTGGTGCATCTAAATGAATATCACTATAAAATAATCTTAAATCTATAATTAAAAATAATAATAACTGATAATTAAGAGTTATTAATCAATAATTAGTTATATTTACCAGATAAATAGAATTTCATCCGTTCCACTAAATCTGTTTCTTTCGAAAACAAAAACATTTTATTCTTGATGCCATTTCTCAAATAAAACATCTAAAATTATTCTGTTGTGCAGACGATTATTTAATTTCATTTGAAAAATATTTTAATTTAAATAGTGTACATTATATTTATTGTAGAAAAACAAACGGTATTTAATATTTATAAACAGGTTCAATTATTATTATTTTTATTTTTTTCATCTATACTTAGGTGATAATATAAAAAAGAGGAGGAAAATTCACGCTGTTTGCATGGATTTCAAGCACTTCCAAACTGTACTTATCCGATACATCATTTGACCCAACTTTCAAATATTATTAATATTATTATTATTATTGATTCAAGTATTAACAAAATAATACAACTGAACATGCACTTCCAATAATATTCTCTTACATACTAAAATGTATTTGTATATTTTTGCGTGGCCATGTAAACCACTCACTAATGTTAACAATACAATATTTCACAGGAAGCCTTTTTTCCCCCCATTTAAATACTGCATACTAAATTCTTTATATTTTATATTGTATAAAGATATTAAATCAGCTTAAAAGAAAGAAAAAAAAAAAAAAAAAAAAAAAAAACACTTGCAGACAGCAGTATATCCAAATTATTTTGTGAGTTTGTGTATGTAGATTTTTTACATCCATTATCCCGTTTACCGTAGGTAATGGAAGTATTGTATTCGGTCCAAAAATTCGATGTCGAGTTTTCACGTGATTTACATGTTTTAAGGTCCCCTGAGTCCAAAAAAGTGGTTTTTGGCAATTGGTCAGAGTGTCTGTGTATGTGAGCGTGGGTATTTGTGTGTGGGGAATCTTTTCTGACTATTATACCTCCGAATCTAATAAATATGGAACCACGAAACTTCAGAATTGAGACAGGTCTAGTGTACAGATAAAGTCTTTAAATTTTGGTGAAAATTGAAAAACCGGGAGTGGGATATCCGAAACCGGTAGTAGGTCCGTAAGTCCGTACCTCAAAAACGGCTCTAACGATTGTCTTCAAATTTGCTGCATAAACAGTCTATTCGATGTCCTTTCGAATGATATAGTTGGTTAGTTCAGGAAAATTGGTAGGCATCTTGTATAAATAGCTCAATTTCAGGTACTGCAGGTGAGGTTTTTTTTTTAAACGGCTGGACGATTTTTTTTTTCAAACTTGCCATATTAACTCCCTTTTAAATATCCTTTTGTATTTAATTATTGTTTTCCGATCAACAATTGAATATGCCAAGTTTTGGTAAAAGTCGGTATCTCAAAAATGGCTCTAACGTTTTTCGTGAAAATTGTTACATAAACCCACTTCAGATATCCTTTCTCATACTTTATGTGATTATTACAAGATAATTAATAGTCATCCTGATCAGATAGATCAGTTTTAGATCTTGGAAATTAGTGCCTCAAAAAAAAAAAAAAAAAAAAAAATCTCTCTACCTTTTTTTTATTTTTTTTTAAAACTCGCTATGTAAACTTTGGTTTGCGTACCTTTACCCATGTATTAACTTTTTCTCACTGAGAAAGTTTTAGTTGTCTATTTCATTAGGTCAATTATATCACATCATATTCAAATATCTTATCACATTATATTCAAAAAGTGCATATAAAATGTGTAATAGAGGGAAATGGAAGTCGTGTGGTTGTTTCACACCAGATTTTTTTTTTTTCTTCTTTTGCCTATGTAAGAAGTATTGGATTCGGGAAAAACTTTCGAACTCAGGTTTTCGAAATTTTTACACGTTTTGAGATCACTTGAATACGATTTGACTATGTTAAGAAAACGTCTGTCTGTATATTGTCAAAAGTTTGTAGCCACTATATTTCATGAAAGAGAAAACGAAATTCAACATAACTCTATTTTTGGTTGTATATTGGCTTAAAGTGTTCCTGATTACAGTTTTTTATATGTCGTACATGAAATGGCGCTGCTATGTTGCATTTTACCATGTTTAAGGAAAGACTGTATCTTAGTTTCTAAATGCTTAAATTCATAAAACGTGATGTGAATGAGAGATAAACGTGGTGTATAAAACATGATGAAAAACAAAATTGAGTTAATTGGGTTGCATATGAGCCAACAGATGGCGCTGCTATGCTGCAATTTAACTCCGTCTACAGGAATATAATAGCTCAGTTACTATGATATATATCTATGATAAAAAAAGCACAAATCTTGGTTTATATATATATAAGTGTATATCGGCCGACAGGTGGCGCTGATTTTCCGAGAATGTCAAGATAGCTATATCTCAGGACTTGTTGACGAAAATGGCACCAAAGTGGATGTGTAAAATGTAAGCAATAAAAAGTTATGGTAATAAATATTTTTGTGTCTTATAACCAGTATAGGTACCGCTATTATTCATGATATAGAGGAAAGATTTACGATGGCCACAGCATACAAGTTTATTTTGAATCTTGAAAAGAAAGAATAAAAATACCTCACAATACTTTATTTATAGTTTTACTTTTAAAGAGGAACGATAAAGTAAATTGCTTTATTGTAACCCTGTATATTATCTAAAAATAGAATATGCTTTCATATATCGTATTAAAAAATTAGAAGAAAAAAAAAAGGGGGGGGGGCGGAGGGGATAATTTTTCAACATAACACAGCTGAAGACGCCCTACGAGCAATTTCTACTTATTTTATTTTGTATGGCTCCATAAACTAATCATTAATTCTAATCATACCTTATTCCATAGAAAACATGTTTATGTATATCTGGATTGCGTTACTTTCGTTATGTTTTGAGAGCCCCTGTATACAAATCAGTACTGTTTTTTATAACACTTGTTCCAATTATGGATGAAGAAATCTCTTAAAAAAAAATATTTAAAGCATTACACTATATAATTAAAATCTTGTGCAGCCCTGTATACTGTCTAAAAATAAAATAAATTGCAATATATTAATTCTCACAGCACAACTGAAAACACACCCTTCGAGCTATTTCCACATATATTTTAATTAAATGCCTGCAGAATTTTGTGTGGTACCCTGTAAGTCAATGAATAAACTATTTATACCCTATTCTAGAGGAAACATATGCAATTTGCACATGGATAATATAAATTAATTTTATTATGTGTTGTGCAGGATAGAGATATTACAATTTGCTTTACAGAGATACTCTCATAGACCGTAATATGTATGAATTTTTTTTACTGTTCTTACACACAAGCCAGTGTTCTTATTTCTACCATTTTAATAGACAGCGCTCTATAGTGTACCAGAATAAAATACATCAATTTCGATCATTCTTAACATATTTATGGAAATTAGAGTGCGGGATTGGGAGCGGCCACAAACAGACAGACAAATAGAATAATGGAAGTCCTAAAAATTTTTTAACGTTGTTGGAAAAGGTTGAAAACGCATAAGCCTATTTGATTATTCGTTTCTAGTCTTTTTCAATCACATATTTAATATACCTGAATAATTTTGTGTGGCACTGTAAACTAGTCATTAATGTTGTTCATATGATATACGACATAGAACGTGTTTTTGTACGTATGTGTGATATATGTTAAATTTGTTGTGTTTTGTGCTGTATAAAAATATAAAAATATGCCTTATAAAAATGCAACGACATGAAACGTGCTTTTATACTTATGTGTAATATATGTTACATTTGTTGTGTTTTGTGCTGTAGAAAAATATTAAAATATCCCTTATAAAAATGCCCCACGTAGAGCTCAATAAATTGAAGCTCTCTTTGGGTGTCCCTGTATACAAGCTGGTAGTGCTTTTCATACTATTTTAAATGTAAACCCTACAGCACATCTTCTCCTAAGGACGTCCTAAGGATACCCTGCGGATGAAAAGACATCCGGGAGATATACATACGATGTACTTGGGATAAGTGTGCTGTTAGGAAAAGCTGCTTTAGTCTAATTAAATAACTTGTATAAGCTTGAATGTGCGACATTGAAAAAAATGGGAAAAAATTTGTCGATTTTCCCCGATGCAGATCGACACTGTGCGGCATTGGAAAAAATGCTCAAAAAATTGCCGATTTTCTCCGACGTAGATCGATATTGGACGTCACTGGGAAAAATAGGTAAAAAATTGCCGATTTTCTCCAATGTAGATCGATATCGAGCGACATTGGGGAAAATCGATAAAAAGTTGGCGATTTTCATCGATGGAAACCAATGTTGGGCAGCATTGGTACAATACTGCCCCATATCGCTGTGCTACTGGGGATGTTGGAATAATAGTAATTCATCCTTGTGCTAAAATATTGAATCATGCATATTTATGACCAATGTGTATGTAATTATATATATATATATATATATTAAAATTGGTGATATATTGCAATTAAAATGATCGTGTTTCTATGTACATAAACCAATGTTATAGATTTCTACTTTATCAATCGATACAACTAATAGCGACCGTTGGTGACGTCTGGTTAGACCAGTAAGAGCATTTATTGGCCAGAGTTTCTGAGGTGATGGGCAACTTTTCTGTAGAAAACGTAGATTTCAACTGTAAAAAGGCCAAAATCAAGACATAAATATTCAAAATTAAGGGGTCTGGAAAGACCTATCTCCGATACGTTAAATTCGTATGGCATTAAAAATCCGAGATATAAAATTTCAAAGATAATGAAAAAAAAGAAAGAAAGAAAAAAAAGAGCACAAAACTTAAGAATTCAAGTTTTGATAAAGGCTCCTTTAAACAATTTTAACAATTTCAGTCTATTAAAGTATGTAAGACATGCTTTTCTAATGACCATAAAGTATTCATAACTGCATCTTTCAGCGTTTCTGAGAAAAAAAAAAAAATGTGCATACAGTGTGCAAATTTAAAAGGGCAGAAATCGGGATTTAAATAATTAATAATAATTTTTCAGTTTCACTCTGAAAAATAAAAAATAAAAAAAGATCTGTTAAAATAAATAGAGTTCGAAATGAAGTGGATGAAAAAAAAGAAAAAAAAAAACTTTTTTTTTCTTTTTTTTTAATTTTGTAGGTGAAGTCATTTAATTCTGCGTTGAATAACTCGCTGCCGCCATCATTGTGCAGATTAGCCCAGGCAACGACCATGCTAACGAACACAGTGTGAACCCGAGCCAAATTTTTTACCTTATAACATATTAATCGAAGTTCACACTTTTATAGCTTATTAATGTATAATGGGCTTGACGTAGACAAAGACACACAGGTGAACCACCAAAAATCTTATTTCCAGAATTAGTTGACCTTAAAACGTATAAGTATAGCAAAAACAAAGTTTCGAAAATTTGAGACTTAAGCGTTACTTTCGCGACCATTATATGAATAAGAGAATACATATGTTTTTTTTTTTTTTTTTTTTTTTTTTTTTTGTTGTTGTTGTTGTTGTGTTTCAAAGAATTGAATTTTTTCATCTTAAATATATATATATATATATATATATATACATATATATATATATATATATATATATATATATATTGAATAAATTTTGAGATCTGTATATCACTATTCAGTAGCTTTACAATCAGATACTTTTATAAGAGTTAACTCTTGCGAATTTAAACCTTTTGTCAAGTCTTTTTATATCCGATTAAAAAAGGATTTCTATTGGACATGCTGTGAACTTGAGAATACGTAATCCCTCTCAAGAAAAGAATTATTTCGTATTATTTTTCAAACAATAGTTTCTGACGGATTATGTAGATTGCATAGATAGGAAATAAAGTTGTAATTATTAAAAGAAAAATAATTTAAATTAATTCATTTTCAAAGTTAAAACATTGTTTAAACAAAAATATATTATATAGAACAATAAATAAATAAATATATAAACATTTTTCTAGCAAATAATGGAAAAAATTTATAATAGCTAAATAATTTGTTTTTCAGCATTTACCCTTTGCTTTACATAATTTTTCTCTATAAAAATTCTATTAATTCTGAACAAAAATATATTGCATTGACATTTTTGCTTTGATAGGCTACTTTTTATGGTTTGCGTAAATATTTTATTTATTTACTTGTGTTTTTTATTTTTTGCATGATATGTGAATATCGGAAGAAATATTGCAGAAAATTGAAGAAAAAAAAATCTTAATGAAAGATTTTTCTTTGTAAACACCAAAAACTGCAAAAGCTCACAACAATTTATAGCCCACCAGCGACAAGTGATTTTGCCCACGAGATTTTGCCGGACTTGACGCCATGTCGCAATCGTCGGTCTAGCAATTCGGATTTTTCCGTAGATTTCTTGAAAGTTACGTAAATACGGGCTAGGAATCCTTAGAAAGAGCCCTACAAAAAACATTTTCCTTTTGTACTAGGATCCTGGTGCAGTCAATCGGTCTTAACCATAACACCATAGCAACAACTTATATAGAGTGAAACATTCAAGCACATTCCTTCCCGTGAATTTTCAAAATCATTGCAATAGTAGCCTAAGGGGACGCATGTTCACAATTAATACTTTCTATTTTTAACTATACAATTATTGCAGAGTCTGGCACTATAGATTACTGTTCTTTATACGAGGTGATTATACGAGGGTTGTAAATTAAATAGTGGCAACTTAGCCTTGAAACTCATAGAAGGGTGGGCATGCGTAAATAGGATATGGGAGCGGTGATGTGGAGCTGTTGTCGATGTGCAGAGTGCAAAAAACAGTCAATCTGCTAAGAAGGGTAGTTGTTGTGTGGCGTTAAAGTGAGGAGTTTCGTTTCCATCGCTCTAAAGCATGTTTGCTGTTGCAAATCCGCAGTCTCATTCCGACCCGAACAAATTGCTTGAACCCATCGTGCTACTGTCTTATACGGTAAAGCATTTGTGTCACAGGCTTCCACTAATCCTCGATAGCATTCTGTTGCATTTTTGCCACGGGTAACTTCGATTTTAAGCCACAACCGCTGATCGCCTTTTGAAAACATGCTTTAGAGCGATGGAAACGAAACTGCTCACTTTACCGTCACACAATAACTACCCTTCTTAGCAGATCGACTGTTTTCTACACATCGACAACAGCGCCACCTCACCGCTCCCATATCCTATTTGCGCATCACCGCCCTTCTGCGAGTTTCAAGGTTAAGTTGCCACTATTTAATTTACAACCCTCGTAATTAAAAGAGAGGTTGGTAATATGGAATAGTCGGGTGAACGTAATACCGTTATATCTGTATGGTACTTATGGGAAAAACGTTAAACGTCTTTACTAGGCTTTAGAAGCGAACGGTAGTTTACCTTGTGTCTAGGAGAAGAGCAAATTTTGCGTTATAAAACTTGTTAAGTTTATCAAGGTTCATACTTTTTTGAGATAAATGTTACTAATTCTGTAATCTGTTTACGAAGCAGTAAAATCGTCATTTCCGTGAGGAGAGTTGAGATATTTAGTAGTTTGATATCTGTGAATCAATTCCTATTAGTTTAGTGCATTCTCCAAGGTGAAGATTTGGTAAACGTGTAATACAAACCGTTTCATACTATTTGAATATTTCGTAAAATGAAAGTTTTAAGAAGCTTTTATTTTTCTTAACTAAAATTTTTTCTTTCTTTTTTTTTTTTTCAAGTACGGCAGGACTCTTTCTTTCAATCTGCCATTTTGCATCGTTACCAATTTATACTGTTCTACTTTGAAACAACGAGATATATAAAGTAGAGTGATAAATGGTAACCCTTGAGATGGTCCAAGATGAGTCATGTGACATGCTCTCCTTGCACCTGTTTATTCGATGGTTCCCTTGGTAACAGCTTATTTTTAGTAAATTTCTATGGCAACGGTTTGGAGATTGTTCTTCGCATAAGTCATAAACGCCAATGTTTTTGTTTACTTACGTAGTTTAATATTCTTTTGTTCTAAATCATTTGAATTTTGATTTTACTTCTCTTTTATTTCGTGTAGATGAACTTTAACCGATAAAATGCTTAAAAATAGTTGAAAAATTATTATTTGTTGTTAAATTTAGCTTTTTAAAAGTTTAAATTTTCTTTTATAAACACTTTTAAACTTTGTTGGGAAACGATGAAAAAAAAGGTATTTATTATTTATTAAAATGTGAAATGTGTGTAAAATTATTTTAAAAACAATTTATTTCGGTCATAGGACTCTCATGTTACCTAATAATAATGATAATTTGTCGAACTCATATTTTAAATGCCAAAATATCGATAAAGAGCCAAACGCAGCAACCTATTCGAGCATGTCACGTGATTCATCTTGAACCACGGAAAGCTAATCTTTCATCCATTGAATCAGCAATCTAATTTATATATCTCGTTGCTTTGAAAATGCCTGTCAATATCCAATTTTACCATTTAATTTCTTACTGTATTTTAAAATATTTTGTGAAATCCGTAAAAACTCCAAAATACACATATATATATATTTTTTCATTTCCCATCGGTTAGGCTCGAACTCACATCTTTCGGATTCGTAGTTGTGTACACTGCCCACAGAGCCAACGGGTCTTGGTTGAATATTTCCTAATTATTTAGACTTGTGCTTTCAGATACTTTTAGACTAAAACTGTGAAATTTATTTAAAATGTGTGTTATTTTCCGATTTATAAGATGAGTATATTGATATTAATTATGCCTTTGAAAAATTAATGGATTAACATTATTAAACTGTGATGAATTTTGAGTATAGTTTAAATATCGAATAACTGGTTTATATTTTTTTATTTTATTTTATTTATGTATTTATTTATTTGAATATTATGTTTATTAATAATAAATGCGAAATTGTTATTAAGATTATTTTACTAATTAAAATATTTAGTAAATGAGTATTACGCAATTAGGGGAAGATACTATACAATTAGTGCATTCAAATTTTATTAATTTATTAGGCATTAAAAACCAATACTTTATTTGAATATGTGTTTAAGAATTTTACTGAGCGACCTCTATCATTTATTTATTTATTTATCGAAAGGGTGTTAAAATACAAATATAAGTAGTCCTATCGTACTAAATTAAATTCTGTCAGAGACAGAAGTTTCAACATCCATAGTTTTTTTTTTTTTTTTTTTTGCACTTCAATTACGCAATGTATAATTGACGATGGTTTTAGATTCACCCCTGTAAGTGATCCGGAGAAATCCCATTTCAGTTTTGATCTTTGGCGGAGGGAATGGCTCTCTTACTTCGCTAGTAGGTATTCTTTTGCCGGAGTATTTAGAATTGTTATTCAAATCTTGAATTAATTTTCGTAGCTCTTGATTTGTTTGCAAATTAATATAATAAGTGATAACTTATTTATTTTTATTTTTATTTATTTTTTTCCATAAAAACACAAAACTACATTAACAACAATTCAAATATTTCCACAGTCGAATCCGTAATGATTTAAAAACATTTCAGTTTTTTACGGCGAGTTCAAATAGAAATGGTACTCAATATCCCCCCTCCCGCTCTTCTATCCTTATTACTGGCAAATAAAAGTCATGCAAAATGCATCAATCATTTCAACATTCAAAGAAATTATGTGACCCGAGTCCTTAACAGCACATCATCTCCCCAGTATATCTTCAGGATATCTTCAGGATGTCTTCAGGATGAAAAGACATCACAGAATATGTACTGTGGATAAGTGTGTCGTTAGGAGTGTTGGTTACAATTACACTGCAATTACACTAAAAGTGTTGAATTTTCTATTTTTCAATGAAGACCACTGTTTGTTGGATATGTTTTTAACTAAAATTTTTTTAGTAAATTCCTTGAATACATTTCACAAATCTTCCAAATAGAACATTTGATGGCTATCCACTCACCTATTTTTGCTTTAATATGGTTTTTACAGCGAAATTTTAATTTTAATAATTTTGTAATAACACATTGTTCAA
Source organism: Salticus scenicus (assembly GCA_963930645.1). Classification (NCBI taxonomy): domain Eukaryota; kingdom Metazoa; phylum Arthropoda; class Arachnida; order Araneae; family Salticidae; genus Salticus; species Salticus scenicus. Next base: position 80,047,433 of record OZ005660.1, read on the forward strand.
TATATATATATATATATATATAATGGTTCATATTACTAAAGGTTGATCAGTTGGGATTGACGATCTGCTGTCAATAATTGAATATATTACCTCATTAGACGTTACATACGGCATGCCTCAACAGGGACATAAACCTGACATATGAACTGAAATCCAGAGAGTTAAGCATTCGGCTACCAATAGGGCAGTTATTACTCAAATATGTACCCAGAAAATAAATTACAGGAAACATTAGCTTATTTTAATTTAAAATAATCTAAAAAATATTTTTAATTTATTAATTTTTCATTTTTTTTTTTTTTTTTTTTTGCATTATTTCACAATATTGTTAAACATTTCATCTTTATTTCTTTAACTAAATAATAATCTCCTATATTATTAAAATCTGTACGCGTGTGTGTGTGTGTCTGTCTGTCTGTGTGTCTGTGAGAAACGGCTTGACGCAGCTAAGGCTCCGCCGCTAAAGATCTCACGGACTTCGAACAGGTACCGTCGGACAGAGAATTTATCGCAGATCTGGGTTATCTAATTTGCTAAACGATGCGACCCTAATTAGCGGAGATATTAATTAAAATGTCGACCATTGTCTAACGAAAAATGACCCAGAATTCATGATTAAATGCTTAAAAGCGACATTTTTATGGAAAAGGTGGAAAATAAATTAGAAATATCAGTCGTATTGTTACTCTCCTATATTATTAAAATCTGTACGCGTGTGTGTGTGTGTCTGTCTGTCTGTGTGTCTGTGAGAAACGGCTTGACGCAGCTAAGGCTCCGCCGCTAAAGGTCTCACGGACTTCGAACAGGTACCGTCGGACAGAGAATTTATCGCAGATCTGGGTTATCTAATTTGCTAAACGATGCGACCCTAATTAGCGGAGATATTAATTAAAATGTCGACCATTGTCTAACGAAAAATGACCCAGAATTCATGATTAAATGCTTAAAAAGCGACATTTTTACGGAAAAGGTGGAAAATAAATTAGAAATATCAGTCGTATTGTTACAAACAAGATACCATTGGAAAGGGCTTTTTTTTCTTAAACCGATGGTTTAAACGGCTTATCGATCGGACAATTAGATTTTTTAAAATTAACTAAACTATAAAAAAATATTGGCAACAAATCACAAGAATCTTAGCTTTGCAGACTTTTCGTCTACAGCAGTCTTCAACGGAAACACATCTGGTATTTAATGAAGTCACGTTTATACTGCGATTAAAAATTGCAATTTTCTATTTTCTTCAATTTTTCAAATTTTACACATTTTATTTAGTATATATTATTTACACCACAAAACAAACTTGCATTTCAAATTTCATCGATTTTGGTCAATAAACAAAAGATTTACATTTTAATTGCAAATTAAATTTTATCTTTACACGCCGGACATTTTTGCAATATTCTAATACGCGTATTTCAATTTCTAATTACGATTAATTTATTTTTTATACATCATACGAAAGATATTTTAAAGTTCTTTTACATAATTCAAAGTTTTCAACAGATTTACACGTTTTGAGGTCTCCTGAATCAGTGTTCTTTTATGGCGCTGTAATATTTTCAAATTTCAATATTTCAATTTCTAATTATGATTAAATTATTTTTAATACATCATTCGAAATATATTTTAAAGTTCTTTTAAATTATCGAAAGTTTTCACCAGAATTACACGTTTTGAGGTCTCCTGAATCAGTTTTCTTTTATGGCGTTGTAATATTTTCAAATTTCAATATTACAATTTCTAATTATGATTAAATTATTTTTAATACTTAATTCGGAAGATATTTTAAAGTTCTTTTATATTATCCAAAGTTTTCACCAGATTTACACGTTTTGAGGTGTCCCGAATGAGTTTTCTTTTGTATCTCAGATACTAATTATAATAATTTCATAAGTAATACATCATTAGAAAGCTTTTTTGATTTGGAATCGAACTGTGGAATACAGAAATTTCTACCGGCAGATGGCGCTGTAATTTTTTCAAATTTCAATATTTCAATTTCTAATTATAATTAAATTATTTTTAATGCATCACTCGAAAGATATTTTAAAGATCTTTTAAATTATCGAAAGTTTTCACGAGATTTACACGTTTTGAGGTCCCCTGAATCAGTTTTCTCTTATGGTGCTGTATTATTTTCAAATTTCAATATTTCAATTTCTAATTATGATTAAATTTTTTTTAATGCATCATTCGAAAGATATTTTAAAGTTCTTTTATATTATCGAAAGTTTTCACCAGATTTACACGTTTTGAGGTGTCCTGAATTAGTTTTCTTTGTATCTCAGCTACTAATTAAAATAATTTCATAAGTAATACATCATTAGAAAGCGTTTTTGAATTGGAATGGAACAGTGGAATACAGAAATTTCTACCGACAGATGGCGCTGTAATATTTTCAAATTTCAATATTTCAATTTCTAATTATGATTCAATTATTTTTTATACATCATTCGAAAGATATTTTAAAGTTCTTTTAAATTATCGAAAGTTTTCACCAGATTCACACGTTTTGAGGTGTCCTGATTACGTTTTCTTTTGCATCTCAGCCAAATGAGTTAGATCGCTCAAAATTGGTATACGTAGGTTAATTAAGAGGGCCTGAAAGGGTGGAGAAGAAATAGGCGTGCACCGCGCGCAGCGCGCACGCGACTGCGCTGCCGAAGGCAGTGGGGACCCGGTGCGAGTTTTTACCCGATCAGAAATGTTTTTTTTTTAGGGGGCACGAAGGGTCAGGGAAGGAATACGCGCGCGCAGCGCGTGTATCCCTTCAGTTGTGCGCGCGCAGCGCACACGGTACTGCGCTGCCGAAGGCAGTGGGGACCCGGTGCGAGTTTTTACCCGATCAGAAATGATTTTTTTAGGGGGCCCGTAGGGTCAGGGAAGGAATACGCGCGCGCAGCGCGTGGGGACCCGGCCCGACTTTTTACCCAATCCGAAATGATTTTTTTTTTTTATTTATTTTCTTAACACTAAAAGTTTCTGTTAGTGATTCATTATTTTTAGTGATTCATTTGAAAATACTGACCCGCTAGCGGGCGATGCCACCTAGTTCTAATATTAACATAGGATAGATTACACTGAAAGGCTAATATCCATACTTGTTTATTACCCCCCCCCCCAAAAGAAAAAAAATAAAAATAAATAAAAATAAAAATAAAAATAAATAGATAAATAAATAAAATAAATAAATAAATAAAATAAAATAAAATAAAATAAATAAATAACAAAATAAAATAAAAACTAATAATAATAATAAAAAAATCTACAACATATCTGTTAAAAGAAAGTATTAAAGTTTGACATTTAAAAATTTTTTCGAGTTTCTTTAGAATAGAGAACAAAAAATTAAGACGTGAAACTTTCAGCAATTTTAATTTAAAACTAACGTAAAAAGTTTTTTTTTCACCATTCTATAAAGCACTTTAGCTTAGTTTTTATTTTTATTATTATTATTATTATTATTATTATTTCATTGCTATATAATAATTATAACTTTAGTATAAAACATAACATATACCAAAACACTAGAATTCGTAAATAGAATCACGAGAGGAATAAAATTAGAATTTAAACAACAGCCTCTAAAAAAATTACTCAACTTAACATTTAAAATATTACAATTATTCTAAGGATGGATGGTTGGGATTTGCGCCGCAATAGTGCTGCACAGATGAGCATTTGGCGACGGTCTGGGACACACCATCACAGTTTTGATCCTCCACGGAAGGAATGGCTCTCCCGCTTCGGTGATCCCCAGATGTGTAAGTTTGATAGGAACATTGCGACCACGACAGATTTTACGTGCACCAGCCACCATTAGTGTACACGACGGTCTTTGTCCGGCTCGAGTACCGAACCCACAATCTTCCAATTACGAGGCCGGCGCTCTACCGACTGTGATTATTTTAATATGTTAAATGTTTTGCTATAATTTTTTTTATCCCCAGTAAAAGTAATTTTAAAATATTTCATTTGAAACTTTATCACTGAGTAGCTTTGAGAAGAGAGTAATGATATTAAATGATATGAAAATTTGTAACAGGGTCTCTTAATTAAATTTCTCACAATTTGCCGCGTTTATGTAATTAATCGATATTCATAGTGATGATCGATACAGATATCAGTGTCTCGATCAGAGAACATGATTAAATACTTCCGGACGATATTATGATTAATATAACAAATTATCATGTTTGTAACAGTTTTCCGAAATATCAAATCGTCTGCTTAACAAGCACATAGCTTATTAAATATTATTAAATTCTGAAAATATAATAGAGAAAGGAAATATTTTAATCACAAAAAAAAAAAAAAAAAAAAAAAAAAAAAATTCTTAATATGAGATAGAGAATACATTTACAGATCTCCCTTTTTTTTAAAATTATTATTTATTTATTTATTTTTAGTACGGAGGACTATTAGTCTCAATAAACGGATAAAACGTTGTCGCCAATTTTACGATTGTTGGACATTTAAAGAAATCGAAAATTTATCGAAAATATAATTGAATAATTTGAAAGCGATGTTATAATTTCAAAAAGAAAAACAGTAATAGTCCTCTGTACTAAACTAAATTCTGCTTTTGCCAGAATTTCATGAAATCATTTTCTCTCTCTCTCTCTCTCTCTCTCTCTCTCTCTTTTTGAAAGGAAAAGAAAAGAAAAGAAAATTAACAATAATCAGTATCAAAAAAGTTGAAGAATCCCTTTTTGCTTTCTCTTACCCATAGGGTCGAGAAAGTATTGTTTTAGGGTCAAATTTTTGAACATGAGTTTTTGTTATATCTACAAGTTCTGAGGTCCCTTGAATACGAAAATCATGTTTTTAGCGAATGGTCTGTGTATCTGTTATCAGCATATCTCAAGAATAAATAGTAGCAGAAATTCCAAACTCGGTATTCTAAATGTGTATCATATAGGGATGCTACAGTAAGCTTTTCGTTTAGATGAAGCAAATGGTTTCTGTACAGGGACACTGAAAAGTATTCAAATACATTACGTCTATGGAGGAAATTGCAGGTAAGTAGAGTTTAACATACATAGACTGCACTAAACCAAATGAAACGAATATATATTTTTTTGTAATAGAGATAGTCAACTGGGAAAAAAAAATTGTGTATGTAGGAGCCTCGCCTCCCGTCCCCCCTTGAGGGGAGTAAATTTTGATGATGGGTATCTATCAAAAGAGCTCGCCAATACCTTTAAAACGAACGGTTGAACTATCGATCTGCGGTAATTTAAAAAAAAGTTATCTTTTTTTTTTTTTTTTTCATTTTTGACAAAAAAAAAAAATGTAATATTGAGAAAAAATTCAAAATTTTTTTATATTAAATGTTATACTTCTTCTCTAATATAGAAATCGCCTGCATTATCATAAAAGATAATTTGTTTAAATAATAATTTTAATAAATTATTTTTTAAAAACAGAATTATTTTTAATAACCGAATTAAATTCTATATAGATGTGGGGCCATTAATGAAACAGGGTGTTGAGGGGGGCGGTAGCCCCCCTCACACAGAACTAATTATCATATAAAACTCTTCCGAAGCCTAATTTAAACTGTTTAACATAAGCTTACATAACAGTACTCGTTATCGTGCCTCTTAATCTGCAACCTGTATTTATAGTATTAAATTTCAGGATAAGAGAAAATCGTGTGAGTGACACACCATATTATTTATACAAAAATACATAATTTATTTTAATTTTTATTTGTTGCAAAAAAAAAGTTTACGAGTTGATTTTAAATTCTTTGAAATGAAAAGAAATTCACGCGTAAATATTGAAATTGATGTAAAACTTTGTGAAAAAATTTCAGGGTAAATTTGACGTCATTATAGCTCTAAAGGTATTTTTTAATATTAATTTCAATTAATATATATATTTTTTAAATCTATATTATATCTTCTATATAATATACATATTTCTTCTATAATAAAACTTTAAAATTATTTATTTTAATTTTTAATTGTTGCCAAAGAAGTTTACGAGTTTTTTATTTTTATTTTTTCTATTTTAACAATCATGCACGTGTTCGTGCATGTGCGGATGTGAAAGTGATGCTATGTAAACATATTTATTATTATTATTATTATTTTCAAATTTGTGCGTATTTTATAATTTACCATCGCAAGAACTAGTTATATTGTTTTTCAAGAGACTATGAATAGTCATTTTACAGCAACATAAAGATAATTCCTTAAGTTAATTGTGCATGAATTGGACACACTTGACACGTACCAAAGTCTAAACTTTACATTTGATTAACATCAAGCTGGGTAGGCATGTTATACGCCACAGTCGCAAGAACATTATAGATTTTGTTATGAATGGGACTAACAGTTTTTTTAGAAGAATACAAAAAGGAACTCTTATACAGTGGTGTATATAGATCAAGTTTGATTTAGTAATGTTAAATTGTGTAAAACAGATTAAATTTGTTTATGTTACATTACATTTCACAGTGTTCGGAATTTCAAAAAAGCTGGCCAAAAGTCGAAATTAAAGAAAACAAGTGAAATTGTGATGTATATATATGTTTTCGAGGTCGCTGAATCCAAATCTGACATTGGTTTTTTGAAAACTTCAAAGGCAAACTCAAAAACAAGATGGCGAATCCAATAAGGCGCGCCATATTGGATTCGCCATCTTGTTTTTGAGTTTGCCTTTGAAGTTTTCAAAAATCCAATGTCAGATTCGGATTCAGCGACCTCGAAAACATATATATACATCACAATTTCACTTGTTTTCTTTAATTTCGGCTTTTGGCCAGCTTTTTTGAAATTCCGACCACTGTGTGGCGGAACAAAAATCAAAAAATTGATAGATGAAGGATAATTTTCACATTTAAGGGTTTTTGAGGGCGCTAAATTCAAATTTGATATCAGTTTTTATAAAAAAAAAGTGATCTTGCACTCAAAAACAAGATGGCGGATCCAATATGGCAGACCAATGTCCAAAAAATTAAAAAATTAAATTAAAAAGTAAAAATTAAATTAAAAAGTTAAAACGCTTTTACACATACAGGGGCAGGCGGGGGCACCCAATTCTTTAACGGCTGAATAAAATGGACATCCCTTAACACTCTCCACTTTGAATCAATGCGGGATCTTGCGAGATAAAAAAGTTTCCATACTTTGAAACTTTTGGTTATGTTATAATTGAGGTTAACTTCAAAAAGCCGCTCAGGAGATCACTATCTACTAACCTCCACAATTGTCGGCCATATTTTGTTGAATGTTGTTGTTGCGAAATTTTCCGAGAAACACTATTTGTTTAACTGTTAAAATGCATTAACAATTAAAAAGAAAAAATTGTCACGTTTTCCGCCAGCCTACACTTAGAAATATGTAGATAGAATAAATTTTCCACCTCACAGTTTCATTCAGTGGCTCCCTCTGAAGGTATTTCAGCGGTACTTACGTCTAAAAACGCGCCTAAATTTTTCGACTTTTGGCCAGCTTTTTTGAAATTCCGAACACTGTGCATTTGAAAAATATGATAATTATGTAAAATAATGTGCGCATTTCTTACCCTAACATAAATGTAGAAAATAAATTATAATTAAAAAATTAAAGCAATCTTACAGATTATACAGTGATTTTTTTTTTTTTTTTTAAATAAATAATAACAATAATAAAAATTCTTTTTATCTGCTAAAACTATAAAATATCTTAAGTTTTATATATTGGATTTCACCACCTTTAAAAATTATACAATGAAAAATGTACATAAGTGAAGACATAAAATTAATAATAATAAAAAATGAACTTATACTATCATTTACTTGAATGATTTTCACTCAAAATATTTTGTTGTACACAACGACAAAATATTTAAGATTATTTGTTTAACTAAGCAAAAAACTAAACTATTCAAAACACTTCTATTTAAAAAGAATACTGTTTATTTTACTTATTTATATAATTAATGATTTATTTTTAACATTTATTCAGCGATAAATGATCTAAGAGACATACAATGATTAACGAGGTTCTATAATGACAAATAAATAGCTTTCCTTAAAATTAATTAATTGTCAAAAAAAAAAAAATTGAAAGTCATTAACTTTTTGATAGGATCAACAAAGGAAGTATGTTCTGACATGTAAAAGTAATGAAGTTAAGTCTTCATCATTTAAAATAAATTTAATATTATATTTCATTAGAACACAGGAACATTTTCCAATATTTTATCGAAGAGTAAGAAGCATTATATAATGAAATTGTATAAGCTAAATGTACGCAAAGTGCTAAACTAAAATTTTATCAAGCAAAACATTTAAAGATAAAAGTATAGCAAAATATCTGAATTAAGTTAGATTTCTTTTCAGAAATATTTTATGTAAGTTCATTTTTTAAATCAGCATTTGTGTATATGAAATATTCAAAATGATAACTATGACGAAATATTTATAAAAATTTCGAGCAATTATCACATGATAAGAATTCCATGCCATGAAAATTTTTCGTCTTTTACGAAAAAAAAAAAAAAAAAAAAAAAGAAAGAAAGTGGGCGAAGATTTTTTTTTTTCATTCTTTTTTTTTTTTATTATTTTGCGACAGTTTTAGTACTTATTGCATTATAACAATATTGTGAAGCAATTCCTTTTTGTAATGAATATACTATTAATATTAACTTATAAAACAAAATGTTGTTGTATACTTTAATGTAATATAACAAAGATATTAACTTTTTTCATAAAAAATATTTTAAAAGACTGTTCTATAAAATCATTTTTAAATAAATGTACATTTTATAAAAAATTTATTACATAAATACTCCATAACAAAAGGAAAAAAAAAAAAAAAAAAAAAAAAAAAGACGCACCAAGAATCAGTAATGCAAACTGGACACTAATTGACATACATGCAGGTTTCGATGAAAAATGCAAAATTTTAAAATTTAAAACGAGCATGCGACGTTGCAGCGCAATTGGCTGAATATTAACAATGGGAAATTTTGATTCTAGGTAATAAATTCTTCGAAAATTTTATTCCGTGTACTGAGAAAGACAGTAACTATGTCTCGCATACAGGTGAACAAAGATGATGCGCAGATGTCAGCATTTGAGTGTGGTGTGTAGTTGGGCTCAAATAAGCCAGTTGGTCTAATCTGCGAATTTTTTTACAATTGGGTAGGAGCGGTATCCCTATTAAATGATATTGACAGGAATGGGTGAACCATGGCCAAACACAGCGTCAGGGAGCAAGCGGTCGAACTAAATAGAGGACAGAAAGGGAGAACTAGCCAATCGCACAGCGGTACTCAAAGCTCCAATTCATCATTATCGACGATTCTACCTGCAACTGGTATTTCAGTGGCTTTAAATACACTTAATAGGCGGTTTAGTGAAATAGGGTTGAGCCCAGTCCCTGGATCTCTCTTCCACTGAGGGCATTTGGAGCATCATAAAAAGGGTCCAATATCCAGCTCGAGATTTTGCTAGTCTAAAGCACCAATTGGACAGAATACTTCACAAAAGCACATCTGCCAACTCTATCAATTAATACCAACCCTAATAACTGCGTACATAAGAGCCAGAAGTGGACCAACGCGTTATTGATTTGTTTACGTTGTGAGACCCTATCACTGAATTAAATCATTAAAATTTTCTGAAACTGTAATCAATTGTTTTTCTTCCCATGTACTTCACATCTACCAATTTTTGTCCCATTTGGATAACTCTTTTAGAACATAATAGAAAAACATCTTTGAAAAAACTGATGTTTATTTGCTGAAATTTTCAGTAATCATCGCATTTTACCAATATTGTGCAGCATATTTATAAAGCATATACAAAATAATACTTACTTATTAAACAAGTAGTTGGTATGTTTGACAATAGAAAGATTTTTATTTATGACAATAGAAAGATTTTTATTTAAAATATTTTAAAAGACCGTAGTATTACATCATTTTTAAATAATTATGTTTCCAAGATACAGAATATATATATTATTATCATGTATATTTTGTATATTATTCATTTTAAAACATAATAGAATTTATTAAAAAAGAAGTGGGAAAATTTTTCATCTCTTTGCATAAAAGATATTTTTCTTTGTTATTTTCCTATGACCTAATCATAATTACTTTTTTCAACTTCCTTTGAGATAAATATAGTAAAAGCCAATTCGAGATTAATGAGTTTTATCAAAATTAATGGCTTGCAGAATAAAGCAGTTCAAAGCAAAAGAAAGATAAACACTCAATTTTTTTTATCACAGAAAAATAAATATTGACAATTTTTGGTTAATTAATCAAATATAATCAATTCGTCTAAAGACAATATTAATAAAGCAATTCTTTACTTTTCTTTTACTTTATCTGAATAAATTACGGATTTAAAATACGATCGGAAACATATTAAAAATACTTCCATGGCGTTTTTTTAACACATTATTAATAAAATTCAAAAACTTGTTCAATGAATATATATTTATCATGTTTATATCTGTTTAGAAAATATTTCGATAAAATTCCATGCATCAAATATGCAACTTTTTCAAAGAATATAAGGTTTGCTTGTGGGTTAGTTACTAACAGGACAATTCATATGCAGATTTTTTTGTAAGATGTTTTCTATAAAAACATTTGAAAGTAAAGTATAAATATTTAGTTCCATGTGAATAATTTCAAAAGAATTTGTAATATTTGAGAAAATTTCGAATATTTAAAGTAAAGAAAATTTTACAAAATTTTGAGTAAATTGTACAGTATAAATCAATTTTATTTTTTAATTTTATTCATTTTATACAGAATTTGAATTATATTGCAACATTTTAAGTTTATTTATTATTTTTCTTTTTCATTTGTAATATATTTCTAGTGGCATTAGTTCTTTTCATGCTTCACAAAGTTTGAGAATAAAATCGGGTGATTTACTCTCGATACATATTAAAAAAAAAAAAAAAAAAAAAAAAAAAAAAATGCAATAAATGCATGCATTATTTTTTTTCTCAAGGACATATAATGGAAAAATATGCAAATGAATGATATTTTAAAATTTTCCATCGAAATTCCTATGTTAAAAGGGGGACAAAAATAAAGTTATTTTAGTAAAAACTGACAGAAACATCCTTGCATCAAGATAAATGCGACAACAACGATTTAATAAATTCTTAAAACATAACTTATAAATATATATATATATATATCTTGAATATACATTTTTATTTTTCTACTACTGCTAAAAGTATATTTATTCAGTAAAAATATAAAAGTATATTTACTAATTTTATTACTATCGCAAAATGATTTCCGTCAAATTTCACTTTAGAAAAATACTTAAAGAACTTTAAGTTGTAGCATTAATTTAATGTTTAATAATTTTTAATTCATAAACAAACTAATTGTTGTTTCATACAAAATGTATTTTAAAATTTAAGATAGACTTACAAAAAACAGATTTTTCTTTAGATTGTTATTTACAGTTGTGAAATCAAGAAAAAAAAAAAAGACTTATTTTCTAGATTATTTGATTTGATCAATATTTTTACTTCCATTACCCGATTATCATAGATAATGGAATTATTGTAGGATAGGTGCTCCAGTGATTGGCATACTCCAGTAGTTGACATCTATCCGAAAACAATTAATACATAAGAAAAATAATAAAACCATATATTTTACATAAAAGAATTTTAACATTTCATGTCAAACATTGGAACATAGGGTGCTAATAACTGTTAAAATGAATAACTAGCAGTGTCAAACCATAGCCTCCTAAACTAGATGCCTGCCACGTTGCTCGTAAACTTGGCAGCAGTTGAAGCGGTAGACAGAGCCACCTGATACAGATTGTGCGACTTTTTTTATTCAACAGCCACCAAAAGTTTTTAAAAGTAGGATTTGATATACATAAAAGGTGAATAGAATCGAAGAAACGTCGATTGCATATATTATATATCACTTCTTAAAATTATTGGTGACAATTGAATAAAAAAGTCGCGCAATCTGTACCAGGTGGCGTTGTCTACCGATTGAACTGTTGTCAAGTTAACGAGCAACGCGACAGGCATCTAGTTTAGGAGGCTATGGTCAAACACAGGGTGTCAATTACTGTTAAAATTAAAAACTGGCAGTGTCAATTACTGGAACATTTAGTGGGTGCGAAATAAGAATTCACAGGAAAAAAAAATCGTAATCACTACATTTAAAAGAATTTTGAAAATTCGATATTACTTACTAATATAAAAACTTTAAAAATATTAAAATTAAAAAAAAAGTATTCCATTAAAAATCAAAACAGTATTTAAACCATAATAATAACAAAGCAACTGGTTATAAAAAATCATATTTTTCATAAATTAGTTAAATTAACTTACTTATGCAAACTTATTCCACTTCCTTTCATAAATGTATTTGTACAATTAAAAGCCGCGCAGTATTTCGGCATTTTCAATATATATCAACATTCTATTCCATTATTGTTTCCGAGTTTTATACTCTCTCATGGCTGATGCCAAAAAACTTCTTCGGCATGAAAAATCTTTGAACGTTAACATGGGGATGATAGATCTATATATATTACTATATCTATGCTAGAAATAGTACAAGAAAATTGATACTGTAAGAAATATTACAAGTAGTACTACTAGAAAATTGATAAGCGTCACGAGTAGGTAAATCTGCTTTAGAAATCAGAAATCGAAGTTTCAAAAGAATGTTCTATAAAATGTTTTTAAAATCGTTATATGAAGTTTCTTTAGATATCGTTACATCTTTACTGCTTATATATTAGTTTTTCGCTTATAGGAAAATCAGTGAGCGTCTTATTGTGTAAATTCTGTATGTTTTGATTACTTTATCTCCAAAAACAGTTTATATTATAAAAGGTAGGGTGCAATATAAAGCACGTGTTTGTTACACACCAGTTTTTTTTTTTTTTTTTTTTTTTTTTTTTTACTTGACAATACAAAACTAGAGGACGTATTAGTTTGAAACCATTTCCTGATTGTGTGCGTCTGTTTGTTCATTTGTCTGCAACATTTTAATTCCCAAACATATAAAACAATTTTTAATGTTTGTTTTAATTTGTATTAATTTTATTTTTTAACAAGAAAACTCACTTATTTAATTTTATTAATTGGATTTCAGTAACATTTGAAATTATATTTAAACGTTATATTAAAACTAGTATATTCTCATCATCACAAAACTGCCTTCTGTATTTTCCTATAAAAGTTCCCTCTGCCCAAGTAATTTATTAAAATTATTTTCCATAATAAATGCAGACGATTTTTTTTTCAATAGTAAATGTCCAAAAAAAGTCGTTTTTATGTTAAACAACTATATCTGAAAAAAAAAGAAAACGCGTTTTTTTTTTTCTTTTTCTTTCCTTTTTTTTTTGGCTGGGTTCGTACGGGCCTTATTTTTTTCCCTGAGTCTTGTACCAGCATTTTTTAAAATGAGTATCGTAATAAAATAAGTTTTTCTAACTAAAATGAATTTTATTGTTTCAGAATAATGGTGTTAGATACAGGGAAAAAAATAAGACCCGTAGGAACCCTGGCTGGTAAAAATAAAAATAATCAATAACTTTGTTTTAAATTATCACAAATCAGTTGTTTTACAATTCATTTTAAACATATTGATGAAATCTTTTGAATGATATCAATATTGAAAATTTGTCCCCTCCCCCTCATGTATGGAGGAGCGTTACACCCATGAATCCAACAATTTTTTCCTTGTTGATTATTACTGTTATAAATAAAACTTTAGTAAAAACTCATAGTATTAGTTAAAAGTAATTCATATTTACAGGAACTTTTTTCCTATACCGCCATGTTAATAATTTAAATAAAGTGGGGCAGCAACGCCATCTGTTTGACATTTTACAAAAGTTTATGGCCACCGATTTATGTGAAGATGCAAATATATATCAATTTGTTTGAAATTATGTGCAGTAATTCCTGAGATACAGTTTCCAAATGTTTTTTTCATACACACACACACTCGGATAGTTCCTAAAAATTGATAAATCGAGTTCATCGTAATCTTGGACACGCAGTCAAAAATTTTCAAAAATTTTCAAAACACGCAGTCAAAAATTTTCAATAATGAAATATTTTCTCCTATTGAATGTAGAAGAAATTAAAAATAAAAATCAACCTATACTGTCATTTACACGAATGATTATTACTTGAAAGATTTTGTTGTATTCATCCACAAAATATTTCAAATTACTTATTCGACAACGCGAAAAAAACCTATCAAAACGCTTCTATTTAAAAAGGATTCTGTTTCTTTGACTTACTTATTCTTTTTTCTTAGTTATCTTGGTATTAAATGATACAAGAGATTTACAAAAATTGATAAGTTTCTATAATGATAAATAAATAGTTTGCCTTAAAATTATATAATTTTTAAAATAAAATAAATGATAATAATAATAATAATAATAATAATAATAATAATAATAATAATCATTAAAGACTTTTTCTATTAGCTTGATTCGCAATTAAAAGTATGAAATATGAAAAGATTAAAAAGAAGTGTTGCAACCAAAATTTCATACTAAAGTTAATTTTTAAAAATCTAATTGTCGTATCGAAAAACTGTTTGCACTCCTGAATTTAAAAAAAAATGCCCCTTTCATTTGGTACCGAATTTGTAACAAGCCACCTATTTTAAAATTACTGAAAATAATCAAAATGAGGTGTTTCCATCTAAATTTCCTACTTTAGCTAATTTTAGAAAATCTAATTGTCGCGTCGAAAAACTGTTCAGAAAAATCGCCCCTTTTATTTGGTACCGAATTTGTAACGATAGAACTGATATTTATAATTCTACCCTTTCCCTTTTTTAACCCGGATTGGGCAGAATGTTTATAACAGAGAATGTAAGCTAAAAAAAGTCTTTAAAAAAAGTGAAAGTCATCATCTTCTTTGATAAGGTTAATAAAGATACTAAGTTCTATTAAATAAAATATGATAAGTTAAAATTTTCATCATTTAAAATGATTTAAATAAACATCTCTTTATGAAACAGAAATGTTTTCCGCTATTTTTTCGAAGAATAAGAATTATTATATAATGAAATTATATAAGTTAAAGAAAAGTACATAAAACACAAATTTATAATTTTATGAAATAAATCTTTTAAAGATAAGAATACAGCCAAATATCTAAAATAAGTTAGTTATTCATTTCAAATTTATTTTATGTTCGATTTTGAAATCTGAACTCATGTGCATGGAATACTCAAAATAATAGCTATAATGAAATATTTATAAAGGAATAAATTTTATATATAGCTTTCTATTTCATTTATGCATATTTCTGATTTTGTTGTCAACGGAAAATTAAATTATGTTTTGAGAAACTAATTCAAAAGGATTATTAACATCACCATTATGAAAAAAGAGATTTTTTTTATTATTATTATATAATTTAAAATAATTTATATAAATCGAAAACACTTTGTCTGAAAACATATAAATTCTTTTCCAACTCCCATGATTTGGATTTTCATCAAGACGTTACAGTAAATAATACATTGTAATTTATTCAGAACATTTTTAATTAATACATACATTTTTTTTTTCAATTGAATGAAATCGTAGTTTTCTTCATGTTCAATAATTATAAAATAAAAATATATAAATAAATCCGATTTTGATATCCTTCTGGCAAACTGATTATTCCCAAACACAATGTAGGTTTGAGAAACTTAGGTGTTTGTTAAAATTGAACAGTCCTACTGTTCATTCCTACAGATGAACAGTAGGAATGACAGATACACTAATTCAAATTATATCCACACTTAAAACTTGTTAGAAAGTATTAACATTTTTCAACCTTGTTGGAAAGTTTTAACATAGCTCAATTTAAACTAAAATACATTTCTAAAAATTTTCCAATAATATCCCTTAATGTAACTGAATATGTTTGTGTGGCCTTAATGCTAATCATGCTATTCTCTATAGAAAACATTATTTTGTGCATATAATTATAAAACGTCAATTTAATTATGATTTGTGCGATGTAAAATTATTAAAATATGGTTTAGGTAAATACCTCTTATAAAACGCAATGCTTTATAATACTTTCGGGTGTCCCTGTACACAAACAAGAGGTAGTATTATACCATTTTCAGTAGAAAGCATCTGAAACTAAATTTGAATACAAATTTAATGAAGATCACACAATCAACTGATTGGAAGAAAATCATATTTATTGAAATTTTTATTTTTCCGACTGAGTGAAAATAATGCCTGGACCGGGAGTCGAACCCCGGATCTTTGACTTACAAGGTCAAGACTCTACCAATTGAGCTATCTAGGCCGACAAACCGATCGGCATTACTCACTCAGACAACCTTTAGGCAGAAAACATCTGGTCTATCATTTAGATAGCTCAACAAAATAAGACGCAGGTAATGGAAAACACTATTAAACAATGGGAAAGAAATACAATTTTAATTAAAATTGTGGATCCGGGGTTCGACTCCCGGTCCAGGCATTATTTTCACTCAGTCGGAAAAATAAAAATTTCAATAAATTTGAATAACAATTTTCAATTTCTTTAAGATTTGTGTAAATCGAAGTATTAAAATATGGTTTATGGAAATATCTTTCATAGAACGCAATGCTTTGGATTAGTTTCTGGTGTCCCTGTACACAAACTAGTAATGACATTTGCTTCGTTTTCGATAAGGATTATCCGATAGTTAACTCAAATGACATATATCAGTTTCAAATAATTCCATGAATATTTACGGGAGTTAGAGAGCGGATAGACAGACTGACAAACAGAAGTCCAGTGGCGGCTCGTGCACCGAAAATTGGTGAATAAAGAGGCACACTGTATTTTACGCTGTATTCATTTATAGAGTATAAATTTACATTTAAATAAGTATTTTTAGTTAATTTAAGTTAAGGCTTAATAAAAATTATGATCAATAAAAATGATTAAGCTATTCTTAATAAAAATTATGATTAAAAATACTTAAATATTATTTTTGAGCTCTTCACCTATTTTCGGTTCACGAGCCGCCACTGCCGAAGCCATTGAAACATTTCAAACTTGTTGGAAAGTGATAAAAAGGAAAACTTAAAAAAAAAAAAAAAAAAAAAAAAAAAAAAAAAGCTACATACTTTTTGCATAAAAACCTTTTTTTTTTTTTTTTTTTTTTTTTTATATATATATATATATATAACTTTGTCTTATTTACTTCATTAACTGACTTTAAGATAACTCTGATATATAGAACAAACGCCAACTGACGACTAATGCGTTTTATCAAACTTAACAACTTGCAATAAAGCTGTTTAAGACAAAACAAAGATAAACACTCTATTTTGTTTTTTTCAGATAAAATGTTAATTAATAAATAAATGTTGACAATTATTGGTTAATTAATCAAATTTTGTGTCTCAAAAGATAATATTAATAAAACATTTTATTTCTTTTTCCTAACTTTATCTGCATAAATTAAGGAAGAAAATTACAGTTGGGGATATATTTAATACATTTTCCTGCTATTTTGCTAACAAATTATTAATAAAACTTTAATTCGTGTCCAATGTATTTATTTTTAGGTTGATTTCTTTAGAAATTGACCTACTGCAATCACTTCGTTTATCTATATATCTATCAATCTATACATAGTGAAAATTTTGTCATCACCATAACTCCCGAAATAATACTCCGAATCGAAAAATAGTACTCGAAATCTGAAAAAAACGATGTATATATATATATATATATATATAGACAATGTTTTTCCGGCTATTTCTCTATGTTCTATTTCCTCTATTTATTTCTCTATTTGTTCCTCTATTTATTCACTATTTATTTTATATTCAGGAATTTTACAAGTATTTTACAATATTAAATGATTAACTGCTCATTTATCTTTCTTAAATGATTTTTTTAAAAAGCTTAATATTAATGAAATCGGTTCCAAATGTACGCCACAGTTTCTAAAACAAATTAGCTAACTGCAAGAAGATTAGTAAAAGCGGAAGGGATTTTGCCAAATAAAAATTGATGAAACATTTTCCTGTGCAGCAAGATGTAAATAAAATTCACCATTAATTTTTATAAACATAGTTGTCTCTTTGGTACTAATTAAATATAACTTAATTTAAAGAAAAATAATCCATCACAAGTTACTTTTACTTATTCGCATTTTTCATTTGCTAAGAATTTTAAAAATGAAATCTCAAACATAACTAAAGGTTTGATCCTTTTTTTTCCTGTTTTTTAGAAGTTTTCATTAAAACTCGTATTTTTTAACCTGCATGTAATTAGTGATATAAATTTCATGTGCTGCAGTTATTGAACGGGAAAATTCTTGTAAAAGATTTAGGTACATGCATTCTTTATAGTTTCTTTTACAAAAAATGATAAAAAGTAATGAATTTTTTTTTTTTATTTAAAGAATAGTTAAAAAAGAATAGAAAAAAAATTATTTTAACGATATTATTTCCAAGTGATAAATATATTCGTAATAAGTATAGCCTTAATTTCACGATGACCCCGATTCCAGTATAAATTATTCGGCTTAAAACTTTACATTACGTTACAAATATGTAAACATTTTTATTCGACTATTTAAATACTTCTGTCATTTAAAACGTCTGCAAAATCATTTGAAAATTACTGCAAGAAATATGGCACCATAGACCATCAAAAGTAAAATATTTTCTTTTTTTTTTTTAGCTCTGAAAACGACTTGTTTAATGTATAGTCCCACTAGAGACCGAAAGGGTTCTGCTATCGAAGCTGAAAGACAGAAATCGTCAAGTTCGATTTCCAGTTGTGCTCGTCGATCGAGCCGATTGATGGTTTTCGTAGTTTTCTCCGAAATATTGGTAAATACAGTCGGCAGCAAAAGTATCCGACACTAGCCAATAATTCCTATATCAAAAAAATTACACTTAATACGCTTTTGTTAAATAAATCCTTGTCAAATCTTACTCTTAGACTGACTAAGAACATGACTCGACAAGGAGTAATTGGTGTAATTTTTTCAGACAGGGATTATTGCTAGTGCTTGGATAATTTTTCTACCGACTGTAACGGCAAGAATCCGTAATAAAGACCTCCCAAAGAGGGCATTCACTCTTAGGCCCAGGTACCTAGGTCGACAATCGGCATTAATCAAACATCAACACTAACACCTTTAAAATATACAAATAATATTAATAATAATAATTTCTATCAAACTAGTACATAGCTTCTGCAGCAATAGTAAATGTTATAAAATTTGTAAAAAAGACACTGTAAAACACGTAAATTAAAAAATATATTTAATTAAAACACACATTTATATTAAGATACATATTCAAAGCTTTTCGCTCTGATCATCACGGCATCATCAGGAAATTACACTGCTCGACATTGAAAATGCAACACCAGGAAGGAGTGGTCAGAAATTTATGCAAATTTGAGAGTAGACGCACGTCACTGAGTTATGAGAATGATGTGAAATGCGCAGCTTTCCGACGCACGTGAAAGAAGATATATGGGAAGGAACTTGCAAAATGCGTAATATTCGTGTCGTTATTTCTGCCAGACGAATTATCGAAGAAATTTTGTTTTTGTCTCGGAGGACACGTGTAATAGTAGAGAATGCCAGGCCGCCGTCAACGAAGGCACTTCCAGCAGATAGACGATTTTACGAGGGGTATGGTGATCGAACTGAGAAGGGGGGGTGGTCCTTACGTCAAATCGCAGCTGATACCCACATGGATGCGCGCACGGTGCATCGGCTGTGGCGAACATCGTCGGAACAAGGAAATGTGGCAAGATTGAGGGGTGCAGGTGCAGACAGAGTGACGTCAGCACGCGGGGATCGACGCATCCACCGATAAGCTGTGGCAGACCTGCAAGTCACTTGTACCTCGATTCTGCAGCATGTGCAAGATACCCTGGATGTTCCCGTGTCGACCAGAACTATTCCTCGTCGATTGGTTGCGCGTGGCCTGCACTCACGGCGTCCGCTAAGAAGACTGCCATTGACCCTACAGCATAGACGCCAACGTTTGGAATGATGCCGGACTAGAGCGACGTGGATGACCGAATGGCGAAACGTCATGTTCTCAGATGAGTCACGCATCTGTTTATCCAGTGACAGTCGCCGCATACGTGTGTGGCGTCAACGTGGAGACATATCTAATCCGTCAGTAACTGTGGAACGCCCCACCGCGCGGCAACGTGGCATAATGATTTGGGGCGCTATTTCGTATAATTCCATGTCACCTCTAGTTCGTAATCAGGGCACTATGACGGCCCAACAATACTTGGATAATGTACTGCGGCCGGTGGCAATCCCTTACCTTCAGGGGCTGCCTAATGCAATTTTTCAGCAGGATAATGCCCGACCACACAGTGCTCGCAACTGCCAACATGCTCTGCAAGGTATACAGATGCTTCCCCGGCCACCATACTCTCCTGATCTGTCACCAATCAAACATGTGTGAGATGTGATTGGACGCCGTTTGCAGACTCTGCCACTGCCTCGTTAAGAAGACGAACTGTGGCAAATGGTTGAAAAGGAATGGAGAGCCCTCCCTCAGGACACCATCCGCACTCTTATTGACTCTATGCCTAGACGTGTTTTTTCGTGCATCGCTGTCCGCGGTGGTCCTACATCCTACAGAGACGACGCCATTCTCGCTCTGCATTCTGACTATCATCTTGAAATAATGATCAGTTATTGTTCCTTGCTGTCTCTGTCTTTTTTCCAAATTTCATCACTTTCTGACCACTCCTTCTTGGTGTTGCATTTTCAATGTCGAGCAGTGTATTTGTAACAAATTAAGTTTCTAAAACGTAGCTTTCTCTTTCTAAGTATATATTTATCACAATTTCAGGTTACAAATATCAATTAAGCTATATTTATAGAAAGTATGAAGATTTTATTCACAGGAGCCAGTTTTGGTTGAAATTCTGGAGTCGATTGTTGGAACGTTTTTTAGGTTAAAATGAAGCGACACTTGAAGTCTGGAACTATTGAGCAACTTGCAAGAAATGTGTATAGGATCTAGATACGCTGGTCTGGCGGCAACAGCTGCGTAAAATCCCGTAGAGTAGTCAAAGGGTCGCTAGAAAGTTTTGAAAGGGAATCTGAATGTCCATACCTGATAAGTTGCAAGCCCTTTTAAACTATCTACAGAATTTTCAACTAATCTACAGGATTTTCCACAGCTATTGCCGCCAGACCAGCCTATCCAGTTCTAATCCACATGGCTTCTCCGATCAAATTCCTCATAATTTCCAGACCTCAAGTGTTGCCACATTTTAACCACATAAAAGCTCCAACCAATCGACTCCAGAATTTCGACCAAAATTGGCTCCGGTGAATACAATCTTGATATTTTCTATAAATTACGCTTAAATGTATTTGTAACCTGGAATTGGGATATATGTACTTGGAAAGAGAAAGCTGCACTTTAGAAACTCAATTTGATACAAATAATTTCCTGATGATGCCCTGATGATTAGGGTGAAAAGCTCTGAAAATGTATATTAATATAAATGTGCCTTTTAATTAAACATATTTTTAAATTTACGTATTTTACGGTGCCTTTTTTTTACAAATTGTAAAATGATACACGATTTTTAACCAGTATCTTCTTTATGAGAAATGATATCTAATAAAAGTTATATTTAAAAATATTATTTCCAAGTGTTAAATATATTCGTAATAAGTATAGCCTTAATTTCACGATGACCCTGATTCCGGTATAAATTATTCGGTATAAAACTTAACATTACTACTATAACATTATATCGAGGTATAGGAAAAGTAATATTATCCATGATTTGGTTAAAGTTGACGATGTATTTGAATGAAATTTACGTCACATTAAAGTTACGGAATTAGCAATTATTCCTAATTTAGAAGAAATAAAATATTTTAAATAAAAGATACTTTACAGGAAAAGTGGTGTCATAGCTAAAATATTATGCGAAAAAGTGTAATTCAAAAAATATTATTAAATATGTTTATAAATATAAGAAATATACAATTAAATTTCATCCATGGTTTAAAACGCATAAAATAGAAAGAAAATTTAGTATATATATATATATAAATTTAGTAAATTAGGGCATCGCAAACATCATTTGAAACAAGATTTATTTTTTATATTCACATAATAAAAAATCCATAATTCTGTCAAAATGTGAATATCCTATTCTTTTACTTCCTTTATATTTAGGGGCCGTGGTAGCCCAGTCGTTAGAGCGCCGACCTCGTAATTGGAAGATTGAGGGTTCGGTACTCGAGCCGGCCAAAGACCGTCGTGTACACTAATGCTGACTGGTGCACGTAAAATCTGTCGTGGCTGCAATGTTCTCCATGTTCCCATACAAATTATACCTCTGGGGGTCACCGAAGGGGGAGAGCCATCCCTTCCGTGGAGGATCAAACTTGTGATGGCATGTCTCCGGACCATCTCTAAGGGTGAGTCCCAGAACGTCGCCAATTGCCCATCTGCGCATCACTAGTGCGACGTAAAACCCAACCAACCAACCAACCAACATTTATATTTAGACGAAACAACTCACAAAACAAACAGTGACAACATTCTGAAAACGTATCTCACTGATCATGATGTAGTATGAAGTTCAATAAAAATGTTGTGTTATTTTTAAATGTTTTGGTATTTTTGAATATTCAAGTTATACAATGCACATATTGTGATGTAAAAAGCAATGCCATTGTTTAAAGAAAAAAAAAAAATCATTTAAACTAGCGTTAAGTGATAGAAATTGGTGTGAGAGCTAAAAAGGCATGGAATGATAAATTTGATATTATATTAATTTGTCATCAACGTCCACAACGCGTGTGATGCCCAACATGCAATTTAAGAATTTGCAGAGGGATTCCCGTAAATGCCGGACTGAATGCTGATAAATAAAATATTTTTAAACAGATCAAAATAATCTACCAAGTACAGTGCGACCACATATCCTAAAACTAACATTGAGGACGCGTCAAAAATTTGGAGGGATGCTAGCGTGACCGACAGTTTGAAATTTGGAAAACATCCAGTAATTTTGCGCCCTGTTATTACTCATTTTCTCTGAGTCAGATGACTGTCACCCCTATTTTAGCATTGGACTCGTTGAGTAAGCACTTGCGCAGATGCTTCCATGGTTTCATGAAATGTGGTCAAAGAATAAAATGACATTTGTTTTTAGATGAAAAAAAATAAACATGACCTTCTCTCAGGTGAAAAGAAAGTATGTATAATTAAATCAAAAAAGCAATTTAACCTGTTAAAATAGCAATTTATTTCTATAACATAAAGCATAAACATTTATTACAAAATTTCAAGAATGTAAGAAATTTTATGTTGCCAATGCTGGTTTCTAAATTCAAAATGAAAACTTTCAAAAGTATATAGAAAAACATGCGCATCCAGACGAGTGGAATATTTTTTTTAATTATTATTATTGCGTTCATTAACAACTGGCACGTTTAAGATTTCACCAAACCATTAAATAAGTTTATCGTTAAAACTGCTGTTATAAAGCTAAATAGGTCAAGTTCTAAAGAAATCAACCTAAAACATAATACATTTTGTTTTAGCAGAAAAAAAATTCTCACTTTCGCACATAACTTTTAAGGACATTAGTTCCTTCATGTGTGAAATTGAGCGTAAATCAATTGCTTTTCTGAAAAACTGGATGCCGATATTTCTAGATTATAGGAGGAATTACTTAAAGACTTAAATGACCGTAAATACTGTAACGAGAAATTTTCTGCTGAATGAATATTAGTGGACTTATATAAATTAGAAACAAGTACAATGTTGACTGAATTCTTAAACTTTTTTATGATTAAATTTTGAATTGCACTTTTTTAGTCAAGGTATTTAAAGAATAATGTCTTTCTGAAAATTTTCTATTACATTCTTTATAGCAGTAATAATTTTGTATCATTAATATTGTTTAAATGCTAAAAGTGAACATTATACTGTTAAAATTTTCAACAGAAAACTCTGTGTAATCTATTGTCTTAAGTCTTACGTAAAATTACAGAGAAAAATAAACAGAGATGTTAAAAAACTTTATATATTCATTTTAATAACTAATATTAATTTAATTAATTATTGGTGAGAATATATTTCGAACTTTGGAATGCTTTTTCTAAAGTAGAAACAGTCATTTTTAATTTTAATTAAAAAATTAAATAATAAAATTAGCTAAAATACAGAATAAAGATCGAGAATCTCGATTATTCACTTTTAGCTAAGAACTAATGTAAATTTACGGAGACTCTGGATAAATATTTACATTAAATTTACATAAATTTTTAACAGTGTAGCTATTTCACAACAAATAGATAACATTATATGGGAGTACTAAAATAGTTCACATTTTTATAAATAGAGTCGAACCTCGTTAACGTGAATCTAAAGGGAAATAAAAAATTTGTTCATTTTATCTGTAGTTCATGCTATCAGTAACTAATTTTCATATAACTGAGCTGATCTTCATTTTGACGGGGGTTGTTGAAACAATTCATGTTAAAAGTAATTCGCGTTAACAGTTTTCACGTTAAGAAGGTTCGATTGTATTGTAAATGATGGCTGTGAGAAAAAAAATAAATTCTGATTTACGTTTTTATGTATTTATTTAATTAATTAAAATAGCAGAAAATTACTTAGTTACATAACTGATGATATATATTAAAATATTTTAATATACTCGAAAAAAAAATTAAAGCATGAAACAATTTGTGGTTTTTATGATTTATGTTCTCATATAACATATTAATAAACGCAATTATCCAATATTTAATTAAAAACGACATTAGGAAAATATTTTAAACAAAAGAAAATAACTTAAATGACTACTCTATTACATGAATAATTAAAAAACAAATCAATTAATTACGAAAATTAATATTTGACATTTAGTCACAACGCGTGGCGAAAATTGTTTGAATCACCAGCTCCACAATCTTTATGAAATTTACAATCGACGTATACTGATATCTACCTGGTGTGTTCAAGATTTAACTTTCAACACAGACCAATTTATTAACATATCTAAAATTATCTTTACCTTTTCCATTCTTTGCTTGATATTATCTTTTACTGTAAAAATTTTGTTTCATCCTATTTAGATTCATTTAAATTTTTCACTTGATCTTGAAAAATACCTTATAAACCAGAACAAAGCTGATTTTAAATTTTCATTCAACATATCTTTCAAAAGTTAACGATAAAAACAGAAATTAACTACACATCTTTAAGTTAAGAAATCTTAATCTTTAATAACCATAAAAATTATAAAGATCTCAGATGGTATTGGATAAAAATGCAAAAATAGTGTTGCAAAAATACCAAAAACACAGTCATATTTCTTAGGCATGAGCAACATGTTAAAAGCATTAATTTACACAGGCAAGTTACGAACCTATTCTAAATTTATGCTTTTCTGTCCTTTGCCAATCCTGCGATCGCTAAGGTTTTTAATTATTAGCCTTGTTTCAACCGAACTTTGTTGATAATGAACCTAGTATATAACATTTTACGCGTTAATTGTCTGAAAGATATTTATACTGCTTTGTTACATATAACTATTTAAAGTGCAATGTATATAACTATTTAAAGTACAATACAGTTTTCAAAAAGCTATTGCTTATACAAATCTTAGAAAAAACAGTACTTACATGTCTACATAGCTAGTCTGTAACACAGAGATTTCTATAAAACTGACTTGTGATAAAACTGTGCGCACCAACAGATCTTTAATTTGATGTATGAATAAAACGTTTTAATGCACGATACAATGATAAATTAGGCTATTCATTGTTTTTCAGAAATTATAACAATTAAACTTTTGAATATATATGCATAGCTGCCAAGTTTTTAAATTTATTCCGGAATGTTGTTAGTTCCGCCCCTTTTTTACACCGTAATCATTTTAGAGTTATTTTCTTCATATTTAATCGTAATTATATATTGAAAAAAATTTTCCCACAAAGTTTACGGTGTGAAAAAAGGGTGGGGCTAACAGCATTCCGGAATAAATTAAAAAACTTGGCAGCTATGTATATGTAACAAATTTTGCAAATTGCTTTTCTAGCTGCAAGATATTTTTCCTTTGAAATTTTATCTGAATATCAAATAGGGAACCTTCTCCTCCATGGAGGATCAAAATTGTCATGGCATGTCTCCGGACATCACATAGGACTGTGTTCTAGACGGTAGCTAATTGTCCACTGCACTAGTGTGACGTAAAATCCCCTTAACTCTACTGAATATTAAGTTAATTGAATAAAACAGTGAAAATATGCAAATTTATTTTTGGAAGAATGAGGTATCTGTAAGCGGCGTAAAAACATGCAGTGCAAATGAAGTTAGCTGTTGTCGTCTCAAGATATTGCTGCCACTATAACAACGACGGCTACCGCAGAGCTATGCTGAGTCGATCAAAACATTGTTTATTTCTGTGTGATTTTATTTGTTTGACAGCTTGAAGACCTTTTAGAATTTCTTATATTACTGTGTTTTTTAATAGATTCGCTTTTCTCTACAAGTTTCTCAGGGCATGTCATCATCTCTTATATCATTCCTCCAAGAGTAAATTAAAGAGATATTGATTTATTTATACTAGGCGAGACATAGCAAAAGCTGGTCGGTAGCTTCAGGACCCGATCCCTCTCTGGATGAATTTTTCTAGTCAGTTTTGTCCTTTTACTTTTTCCGGTGTGCTTTTTTTTTTTTTTTTTTTTTTTGCCACACGCTTAACATTGTGAGTTTTCTTTCTTCTCGTCCTATGTTTTTTCTACGGCTTTTTAACTATTTTTTAACGTTTTCCTATGAATTTTTAGCCTTTTTTCCTCGTTTTCTACATTCGAAAATGCGGTTAATAAGACATACTAGTAAAGAGAAAATTTTTAATAAGAATTGAATATTCCCAGTGTTGCATCTAAAACACATTAGATGCTAGTGATTAAGATTGATTAGGATCGATACTGAAAATAGTATTTCTAAAATACATTCAAATATTATCGATAATAATTTTATGAAGCAATATAATACTACTTGAAAATGATATTCATAAAAATAATGAGCAAAATTAATTGTTAAAAGACGTATGAGCATCGGGAAATATCAAAATAATGAACGATTGTTTGTCAAAAACTGTATAGCGATGTCATAGAAATAAAGCCAATGCTTCTTTCTGAATTCAAAGTATATTTTACGTAACAGCGGCCGAAAAAAAAATAAAGACGAAGTAATTTATCTTTCAAGATATGTTCGCAGAAAAGATAAACAGAACGTTCATAAAAATTGAAAAGGTATAATTTTCGCGAATGTTCTTCTAAACGTGCAGAATTTATTGAGCGAAGAAACCTGTGAAAAGAATGATAAAAAAAGTATTGAGGGAAAGAGAGTCTTCTCACGTGTAGAAGTTATTAAAGAGCAATTACGTTGACTTCGAAATAAAAACATTTTTATTTTCTTTGGAAATGTAATTAATTTATTATAAAATGTCATATTATATATAATTTAAGCCTAAATTATTTATATTTTTACCAAACGATACTTATTCAGATCTGTAAACTTTTATAATTTATTCCGGAGCATTTTTAGCCCCACCTTCTTTTCGCACTAGAATTTTTGTGCAATATTTCTTTTCAAAACCTGAGAACGATTAAATAATAAAAAAAGTTTTTCTTCAATATTTCTGGTATGAAAAAGAAGCGTGGCTAACAATGCTCTGGTATAAATTATAAATATTGGCAACTCTGCTTAACCCGTTACCGTCCAGCGCAATTTATGGATCGCAAGTGCATTTATAACTCCTCCTACAGGCGTAACTTTGAAAGTTAGTGTGTTATATTGTTTTTAAGAAACAAACACAATATTTGCATATATGTATGATATGTGCTATACATTTAAATCTATCGGTTAGTAGCAGTATTATTACACGTATCAGCCTTTTTTAAAAGAAAAATTAAAGCATAAAAACTTTTGGTAAAATATTGCAACAATTAAATGAAACGCCCATAGGCGAAGTCTACGTTAAAAAATTCTTAAAAAGGCAAGCGTTAACGGGTTAATAAAGATCAATATTTGTAATAAATTAGCGAAAATCTGTAATTTTAGATATTAGCATTGCAAATGAATGTTTCTGTTACAATAATAAATTATAAAACAAGAAATTCAAATCATATTTTACGCATATACTTTGAAGCGCTTTCCATTTATCCGAGACTTACAAAAAAAAAAAAAAAAAAAAAAAAAAAAAGAGAGATATCTGAAAAAAATCCCAAGTAGCACCGGAACGTTCTTTGTACGTCTAATAACGGTTACGATAGTTCAAACACCGTGTTTCGTGTCAAAAGAACGTTCCATTAGACGTTCAAAAATTGTATTATTTAGAACGTTCAAAAAAAGTGTGCATTGTACCTTCCATAAAACGTACAATTTCAGTTCTATGCAAAACGTTTAAATGTAACACCGTCATAAAACGTTCTGTCTCAGTGAGATTATTACGAATAGGACAAAATGCCCAGATTCAGTTTGGATTTCGTAATATTCATTGAATGTTGGTGTTAGGATTAAAACAAACTAACTACACGAGGGTCCTAGGTCTGGATGGTGTGTCCTCCGTGGAAATCATTCTAAGAATGCCTAACCCTTATTTATGCGAGTTTCAATAAAAATCACGGAAAACTCCGAAAACCTAAGTCGACGAGCGCGACCAGGAATCGAAACCAACACTTCCCGTCTGTAAGGTTCGAGAGTGGAACCTCGCGGTCACTAATACTCATCGGGAAGTTACAGAAATGAGTTTTTTTTTTTTTTTTCTTTAAGCAAAATTCTTAACTTTTATTATATTTTATTTATGATTCTATCTAAGTTTGAATGTTACTGGTAAATTATCAATATTGATAATGTTTTAAATCATTACTCTCTTTGATTGTTCTGATTTTATTTTATTATATATTTTTTTTTAATTCAAATTTTATTTAATAAATTTTAATAAAAGAAAATTATTTAATATATATTTCAAAAATTATTTCCTTAATAGATGAACATTTTACGTAGCCATTCTCTTTTAATTAGACTGTTTAAAAGAAATCTTCTACCCATCGCACTACTTTATTCTGTAACATTCTATATAACAGCGCCACTTAACCAGTTAACATGAACAAAAATTTAATAAACACTGTATCTCAAAATTAAAATTTTACATATTAAATTTGTTGCAGATTTCACTAACACATGCTGAGGTATAGCTATCTGGAAAAATTGCATAATAAAGAGTACTATATCGGCCGATATATACCCAAACTGAATTATCATAGTTTTTCATAATATATATTTCACCTACTCATGTTAGTGAATTTTTAATAATAATAATAATAATAATAATAATAATAATAATCTGAGCTATTGCTTTCCTTTAAACGGGATTGAGTTACAGCACATTAGTGCCACCTCTCAATCAATATATACTCAAATTAGATCACCATAGTTTAACATAATATCTATCTCACATATCAAGTTTGGTGCAGTTTTATTCAATACAAACTGAGATACTGCCCTCCGTTACATGGAGGGGGGGGGCATTACATAATAGCTGAGCACCTATTAGGTCATATATTCCAAAAATTAATCAGGGCTAGTTTAAATAAAAGTTCGACTAAATATTAAGTTAGGTCAAATTCTGTCCACTGATTCTTCAGATGGAATTTCCACAAAATTTTATTAAGATGCGCAAACAAGTTCTAAAAATTGTCGAATCCTATCGAGGACGTCTCAGAGTGTTAAAACCCCGAAAATTTCCATGCATCCATTGCGTTCTTTTTATGTATACAGAAAAAATAAAGTGTATGCCATTTCTGATCCTTTCACTGATCCTTTGTTCAATACTGAAATATACACTAAAACAAAATATGCTTTTCCGTTTAATTCGAGATTTTAAAATGGAAAAATAAAGTGATCGCATAAGTTTTTCAAATACTTTATAAAAATTTAAATAATTGTTTAACTCAGCTCCATTTTTCCTAAAAAAAAAAAAAAAAAAAAAAAAAAAAAAAAAAACTATATGTTTTCTACAGCTATAAATGCTTAATAAATTTCTGTTTCAAATGTTGAACTTTGAAACATGATTATTCCGGATGTAAGAAGGGAAGAGCAGATGAAATTGACATCTGTGGATTGCATTTGTTTAATTCTCGCTGACCGTGCAAAATCAAACAAACGCCAGCGCCAGATCTTGGGAATGTCGTGTCGTTATGTGAAGCGGTAATTTTAAAACATATAATCTGTTTTGTTCAGTTTTCGCGTTATAATGACTTGGATAAGCTTTAGAAAAGGTAAAAATGTAATTTTTTTAACCTGTAATATTCTCTATGTTCTGTTTATTAAAGTCTTATTTTAATATCAATTAAACAATCATTTTCATATCTACGTAAGTTCTTAAGATTAACTTTTGATACTTGTAAGCGCCGTTTTATCGCAGAAAAAACTGCTCCAGTTACAGAAAACCGCTTAGAAATTATGGATTCATTTTATTAATTTAATCTTCTGAGATGAAAATTGTTAAAATGACTATTTTTGGTTATTACGTTTCTGAATGAAGTAACATAAAGAGTTTAAAAGATGAGAGTAAATTTTAAGTGAAGTTCCTTGCAGACTGGTCATTGTGTATTTTAAAATGCTAGTTGCAAGGGTGTTTTCTTGAAAGAAAATTAAGAAAGTATGAAGAAAGGTTTGTAATTCTTTTTTTTCTTTTTAAATTCTGAAGTATTTATTTAATGTTTATATGATCATATATATAATGTAGGTTATGCAAATTGCATATTTTTAAAATAATATCCTAAGTTTCACTGACTTATAATTTTAAATATCTCTTTACTGTAATCTATTAAATAAAATATATCAACTTGTTTAACAGCATAATAAAACAAAGATTCAATTCAATTTTATTCCACATCTTTATAAAAAAAACATATTCTGCTTAAAAAAAAAAAAAAAAAAAAGACGATATTAATAAGTAAATAAATGATATACTAAGAAATAATATATTAATTATAAATAATATACTTACTATATTATTTATTAATAATAATAATATTTATGTTACCGCTAAAGTGCAGAAATCAGTTAATCTACAGATTAGCTAGGTAATCTGCACATTAACTAGGGTGATCCGTTAAAGTGAGGAAAATTGTTTTACTTCTCAAATTACCTAGGTAATCTGCGAATTACCTAGATAATCTGCACATTACCTACTAGGCACTAGTTAAAGTGAAAAAAAGATATCTGGTGTTGTAATTTTACAGCACGCTGTGTTGTATTTGTTTTCCATTCGAAAAAGAAAAATAGTTTTCTTTTCTTTTTTATTTATTTCTTTACTTATTTTAATCTGTATGTGTTTTTATTTTTATACCTTTTAAAGTTATATTTGTTTTATTTTTTATTTATTTCATCTTTTTTATTCTGTCAATATAAGTTTGAAGATGTTATGCATTTTTAATATGAAATATAATAGCTTTCAATAAATTCTATTTTATAAATGAATGTTAGAATTGTAATACAGTAACAATTTCTTTTCAAAATAAAAATATTTAACAATTTAAAATTAAAAAAAAAAAGTCTTATTAACAACTTATAGTGCTATTACTATTTAAATACTAGAAATATTAAATTAGACAAATCAGAAGCATTATTTAAGAAGTACTTCAAATAATTAAAACTGCTTTAACATTTTTTAGAATGCATGAAAATTAAAATGACAGTTTTCAATGCTTTATTAAACCATATTTTGCAGCATACATATATCTGCACAAATTTAGCAAATATATTAATTTTACAAAAAAAAAAAAAAAAAAAAAAACCTTTATTAAAATTTTTTATGTGATAAACTACAACGAAATTATCAGAAAAAGCGAACAAAATTTAAAATAAATAAATAAATAAATAAAAATATAATCATGATATATAAAATATGTACAGGAAACTTGAAACTGAAAGAAAAAAAAGATGTAATGACATGCTAAAAAATGTACAAAAATTTCATATTAAGTATTTATTAAATGCCATAATATTTTTCAAAGTTAATAATTAATATATCTTTTTTTTTTTTTTTTTTTTTTTTTGTAGTAAGTAATAGTAATTTAAATCAATTTTAAAATAAATTAGTTTTAAAAAGTTATGGTTTAATAGTTTTAGTTCGGAAGGAAATAATTACTGTAATGTAAATCTAATATTCATAATTCAAAATGGAGTTTCACGAGAGACAGCTTTTAATTAAGATTACATTTCATTAACAAAATGCAGACCCTTATCAAACTTATATTGACAGAATTAAAAAAGATAGAAATAAAATCAAAATTAAAACAATTATAACTTACTTGTTACTTTAAATTTTGTGTTAGTCATAATAATAAACCTAATCATGGCTTCCATACTCCACATTTTGCGTTTGCCGTTTATCGCTTTATCATCATAGCGTAGCGGAAGTGCGGAAGGGAAGGGGTAAAAGTTTTAGTTATGTTTGAAGGTCATTCGCGTATCTGTATCACATGGCTGTTTGACGTCATAGTGAATGTAAAAAAAACTAAGGCTCGAAACAAACATTTGAACTTTAACGATACTGAAACCGTTAATCTGCAGATTACCTAGTTAAAATGCGGAAAACACTTTGTTCCGCACTTTAACGGGTTATTTTAGTTAATCTGCAGATTAGCTAGGTAATCTGCAGATTAACGGATTTTGCGTTTTAACGGTAACATTTACATTTATTAATTATTTAATATGCCATGATAGCATAATTACATCAAATGAGTAAAAATTGCGTTGACTCAATTTAAAGAAATTTAAACATTTAAAGAATACCAATTACATTGCCATGTGGAATAAATTTAAATACTTGCAAACATCATTTTTGTAAACTGCTGCTGTAAACTGAAAATATGTATACACACTTGCACTGAAATTTAAAAATATGAAGTATGTTAAATATTTTAGAAAAATATTTTGATTAAAAAAATATTTATATATTTAAGTATTTGGAAATTTTTTAAATTTCTTCCTTCTAACTAATTTTTAATTTTTCGTTTAAATTTCTTATTATTATAAATTAACAATATATTCTAAACTCAATTATATATTATTTTAGCGGTGTATTGGTACATTCATTTTCGAAATTATTTTTTATGTTGGAATGTTAAAACTTTCTATGAACTTCAGCATTCAAATATATTTATAAACTATCCATGGACTTACAAAGTAGTACCCAGATATGTTTAGAATATACAGGGTGCAAAGTCGAGAGCAGGCCTTTATTTGCGCAACAATTGGTCGCAGATGTCCTCCAATAAGAAAATGTATTTACAAAAAAAAAAAAAAAAAAAAAAAGTAAGCAAAAAGTAAGTGCTCATATTTTTTAAAACATTTTGTAACTGAAACTATATATTTGCGACCAATAGTTGCGGAGATAAAGGTATTCTCGTGACTATGCTTTGCACCCTGTATTTTAAAAAAAAATTAATATAAATGAATTTTTAATCTTAGTTAAAGCCAAGCAGCAGATATAAGATCACTGAAACCACATAGAACAATAAGAAGGAAATTACAAGAAATTTAAATAACCTGGGGAGACTGATTGTGATTTATTGAAGCATTTATTTTTTATTTATTTATTTTTATTTTATTTAACTTCAGTCTAATCATAAATTTATTCCTATATTGTAAGTTGCAATTTTAATAATTTTGCCGGTGCGTAAAAACCACATGAAACTCAAATCAAAAGATACAAACAAGCAACGAGGAAATGAAAAATTAAGACATCATTTTGAACATTTTTTTTTTTTTTTTTTTAAGGAAAAGCAAAAAAGGAAAAAAAAAAAAAAAAAAAAAAAAAAAACTAGTCAGGGGTGACTTTTTTCGTCGTTGAGCACCAATGTACGATTTCGTTCGTTAGCAGCTATAATAGCAAATTGCTAGCGGGCACCCTATCGTACAAGAAATTAATTGAAGTTAAAAATGACGAATAAATTGGAATAAATTATTTAGTTCAAGAAATCAGAGAATCAAACAGAAAACAACCATGAAAAACAAACATTAATCATAGGATGACGCATTCGGAATCACAAGGATTAAAACAAGCAAAATAATTCAAGAGTTTAGTTGTACATAGCAGATGAAGAATAATGATACAACAAAGCAACGGGGATATAAATTACGTTTTTTTTTATTCAAATAATGTTTGAGAAAATTTAACATACTTACTATTCCTTTAATTTCAACGTATATGTATGAAAAATTCCATATTTTATGACGGTAATTACCAAAAAGTGTCATAATGTCTCTATATCCCTTAAAAAATTCCTTAAATTTTTGCATTTTAAAAAAATTTATTTTTTCCCCTAATCTGAAGATAATGACGTTATAGTATTAATTACGAAACTTTGAATAAACACCATAAAATGCAAGAACTCGCGACTGCTACAAACAAAACACGGCTGCTATAAACAAAGCGGCAACGCATTCAACACACTCAACGTGCTTGTTTGCAGTTCTCGCGCCTACATTGTTCGCCTGATGAAGGGTTGTGTCTTCTTTTGACGCGAAACAGTTGGTGCGAGTTCTTGCATTTCATTGTGTTTATTCAAAGTTTTTTAATTAATACTATAACTTCATTATCTTCACATTAGGGGGAAAAAAGAAATTTTTTAAAAATGCAAAGATTTAAGAAATTTTTTAAGGGATAAAAACACGTTATGACACTTTTTGGGGAAAACTGTCATAGAATATAGAATTTTTCATACATATACGTTAAAATTAAAGAAATAGCAAGTATGTTAAAATTTCTCAAACATTATTTGTATTAAAAAAAAAAAAAAAAAAAAAAAAAAAAAAAGTAATTCATATCCCTGTTCATGTGTTGTATCATTATTCGTCATCAGCTATGTACATTTTACTTCTAAACGCCCGTACTGAGGTGATTTTTTATAATGACGTCACATTTTTTTTTTTTTACTACACTGTTTTAGAACGTTTACAGTACGTTTTCTAGAACGTTCTGAAAATGTGTATAACGTTTTGAAAACGTTCTAAAAACGTTTGGAACGTTCTGAGACCGTATACGAAGAACGTTCTCAGAACGTTTCTATAACACCGATGGTGATTGCTACACGTTCATTGAACGTTCTCTGAACCGTACTATTGTACGTCTTCAAGATGGACAAATAGACGTCTATAACACGTTCAAAGTGAACGTTCTTAGAACGTGTTTGCAGAACAATTTTTGAATGTTCAGAGAACGTTTCTGTGCTGCTTGGGATATTGGACTCTCACATTTCGTTTTTATAACAATAAATTTATTTTACTACAAAAAATTATATATTTAAGAAACGTTTTTTTTTTTCGCTTTTGCATCTAAATCTTTCTTTTAGTTACACCATGTTACAAAATCTTTGCAAAACACTTCATCTAATAGTTGCCCTAGAAACAACCATGTATGTGCAACTATTTTGTGTGACGCTCGACAATACCTTACATAATCCTACGTTAAAATGGTTTCCCCATTAAAATGAATAAAATAATTGTAAATGGACATTTAGAAATTGAATTTAATATAAGTGATTTATATAAGTTAGTTTGTAGAATTCTATACACTATTTATAAATTTTACTCTCGTCATTTAGCTTATCAATTTTGTCATTATGCATAACATGTAATTGGACATTTTCAGATTAAATTTCTGAATGTATTTTCTCCCATAATTCATAATGTATCGCATTTGATTATTGTGGAATCAAACAGATGAAATTGCTGTATTATGTTCATTTTCAATCAAGCTAGAAATATTCATGTTAATTTCATTTATTCTGAAATCTTATAAGGATAAAATAAAAATACTATAAATGATTGTCAGTGGATAATTATGTATGCGATTTGTTTTATGTCCTCTACGAAATAAACATAAATATTCTTTTGCCTGACGTCTACTGGTATTATGTTGGATCTCAAATCATTTATCTGTTATGTTCTAACCTACGTATGTTAATGAGTAAAAAAAGTGTAGGCAGTCTTCTCAAAAGACAAACAAAGGTGTTTAATACACAATTATATTGAACACTTTGTTTTCATTTTATTTTCCAATGTATAAATTTTAAATGATTTGAAAAGTTTTCTTCCGTATTTTAGAATATTTTTTTTTTTTAATCTCACGAAAAATGATATATTTGCATAAATGTTTTTCTAATTATTATAATTCTTTCGGGAACATTTTTGTGTTTTTATTTTTATTTTATTTATTGCATGTTTTACATTTATAAAACTATAAATGATTAATTTCTATATATATTTTTATATATAAATTGCACATACATGCTTTTAAATTTGACATTATTGTGTTGATTATACCGTTTAATTATAGATGCTTTTAAAGCTACAGATATTAGTCATCTTGTCAATACGTTTCCAACGTTCAGTCATTAAAATTCACGTAATATCGAAGTCTTTCTTCTTGACAACATGCTGTCGAAATTGTGACATTGTTTCAACATATTAAAATACCGAGCAATCTTCTCAACATATTATTGTAGTTATAGCATATTATTCTTGCATTATAAACGTTGAGTTATCATATACATTATCGTAATCAATATGACATATCAGTGTCAAGCACTGGCATCCAAATATCTTCATTAAATCAGTATAAGTTTGTTATTAAAATGAAATAAATGTAACTCTATATAAATAAAGAGAGGTGTCTGTGTGCACTCTGGAGTTAGGTCTGATGATCGTGAGCTGTTAAAATTGACAGATATTGTAGCTTAAACTAAGTAAAAATCATTCAGATTTTCTCGATTTTCGATTTTTTTTTTTTTTTTTTTTTTAATTTTATTCCCTTCCATTTTATTTTCGCACAATGCTATAGGATGGGAATCGCGAAAGTTTTGACCTCGTTTTTTGAGTTTTTGATATGTTTTTAGGTGTAAAGAAATCATATAAAACAAAATCAGTATGGCGTTCGTCTGTAGAAGGTAGCGTGTTATTATATTAATGCGACAGTTTATTAGTTTTCTAGCATGTATACAGTCGGTCACAAAAATCTCCGAACACTAGCAAAAATTCCTATGTATAAAATGTACACTTAATACAGTTTTGTTAAGTAAATTCTTGTCGAATCCTGTTTTTAGTCAGTCTAAGAACATGTTTCGACAAGGATTTATTTAACGAAACTGTATTAAGTGTTTCTTTTTTTATGTAGGAATTTTTGCTAGTGTTCGGAGACTTTTGTGACCGACTGTATATATGGTTTACATTCGAAATACTGAATTTCGATTTTTGGCTGTTATCTGGTTTCGAGTAATAGGAAATAATAATAAATAATAATAATAATAATAGTAATAATAATAATAATAAAAACCTCAGTATTCGTTTAACGAAATTTCTTTAAATAATTTAAATCCTTCTATTACACACTCAAAAAACTAATGTTAAACATTCTGGAAGTACTTATTTTTAACTTATTCTGCTTAGAAAAATTACAGAAATTCTGAGACCAACTGATAACCAGCCACTCAGACCAACTGACTAAACACTTAATTTTTAAAATTGAATTTCACACTGTATGAAAACACTGTATGAATAAGTGACAGTAATTGTCACTCCCAAAAATTTTCCTTAATATGATATATATTAGTAAAGCAGTAAGGTAGTGAGATTTGCTCATTTACTTGCTCAAAATCTCACTGAGATTGTAAGCGTGAGTTGCCTGTGCAAAGATTTCTCAGCTGAACGTAAGTTGCCCATGCGAATTTATTTTAGTTGGCGTTGGTTTCGGATGAAGCAATAAAAGTTTTCAGAGCAAAGAGATGGAAGTTGGGAACTTTTAAAATTTCACTTGTATGCTAGCAATTTCTGTAAAGATATTTTAAAGTGAACGAAGTGAAGCGCTTCTCCAATTAAACTATTTAATTAAACTTGTGTAGATCTTCAGGTACAGTCGGTAACAGAAGTCTCCGAACACTAGCAAAAATTCCTATGTAAAAAATGTACACTTCATACGGTTTTGTTAAATAAATCCTTATCGAATCGTGGTCTTACACTGACTAAGAACAGGATTCGACAAGGATTTATTTAACAAAACCGTATGAAGTGTACTTCTTTTATATAGGAATTTTTGCTAGCGTTCGGACACTTTTGTTACCGAATGTATGTTTTCGCAGAGTAGTAGATTGAAATGCTATTCTTGCTAAATATAATCCTACAAATTAGTTTAAGAAGTATTATTGGTGAGTTAAATTAAATACTAACGAGTGTATTCACCAATAACTTAAACTCTCGGTTCAGCACGAAAACTTGAAAAGCGTATGAATACATTGAAACAACAGAGGGAATTTTGTTGGCCAACGGTTATAAATGGCCGTTTACTAGAATAATGGACCAATCGCTGGCAAACCGTGGGCAGTATTTTACTTTGGCAATACATTTTGGTATTTATTATTTTCTAGTATTATACTTTTTGCGAATAATCAAAATCCCCGATGATGTTTTAATAAGTGTAATAAAATTATATAGTTTTTTTTTTTTTTTTTTTTAATATACGCAACAGTTAGAAATGAGACGTTATATGCAAATTTTTTACACAATTATTGATTCATAACGCTGTTCATTATGGTAGACCAACCATATCTACCTCAGCAAATAAAATGCGAACGGAAGTGATAAGAAAAGATATTGGGCCAACTGTAACTATCCCAATTAACCAAGTACCAACCGCGAGAACCAATATCTGCTAATGAATCGACGACTCATGTTTGTAAGGATGCAAAAAAGCATATTTCCAACAGATTATATTAAGCGCATTTATCATTCGTTTACAGGGTCACGCATAATAATTTTCAAAAAAAAAAAAAAAAAATTCAGGCACAAAAACAAATGTACCTGAAAAAGTAATTTAATTTAATTTAATTTAATTTAATTTAATCTATTTATTTTTGTATGTCCAATTTAAAGATGTTGAAATGCACCATTCAGAAATTCTGCAAACAGAACGCAATATATTTGAATTATTTTATATGTCCCTGCATTCAGAGAATTTGATCGATCTCAGTGAAAATGTTCAAGTAATGTCAGAGACTACTGAATCTGGTCATCCTGCTAATAGCTTATTTGAGTTATTTTGA
This sequence comes from Salticus scenicus, assembly GCA_963930645.1. Classification (NCBI taxonomy): domain Eukaryota; kingdom Metazoa; phylum Arthropoda; class Arachnida; order Araneae; family Salticidae; genus Salticus; species Salticus scenicus. Next base: position 80,086,577 of record OZ005660.1, read on the forward strand.
CAGCAAACATCACAAATAGGTAGACGTAGAAGGATACAGACGAACAGTTCAAATGTTAAAAACTTGAAAATCGGACATGGCAAAGATAAAAACAAGTAAAATTTAACAAAAACTCAGTTTCGACTTTCATTTAGTTTTATGATTTAGTTTTATTTAACTTGCACCCATGTATGTAATCCGTTAGCTTAGCATACATGTATATCACAAATCTTTCTGTACCAATAGATGATTATTATGGTCACAACATTTAGATATACTAATATTTAACATTTCTCACCACAATCTAGTGATCGTTAGTTTTATTAAAGAAGAAGGTAATTTTTATATATGATTAAAGTAAGTTAATTCTCATTACCACTGAATAAAAACATTTATTTTGATTATTTTACGGGAATAGACTTTTGATTTAAATTAAGGTAAAATTTGTCTTTAAAACATTTCACATCATTTAAGTTGGGACGGTTAAATCACTTCGTCGCCAGTGACTCGGCGAAAGTCTTGGTCGGGTTAGTTTTATGTCGGCAGGGTGCTGCAACGAAGGAATTAGGCAGTGAGAGGTAGACGAATTAGAAGTGATTTTAAAAATATTGATTGAAATGAAGAGAAAGGAAGTTGTAGAATGTAGTATAAGATGGAGATTGTTTTGGTAGATGAGGATAGCGAATTGGTAGTGGTAGAGAATTGTAGTGGATTAAAGTGTGAAGAGGTGAAGTAAAGAGTGGTGTGTGAAGTGGATAGTAGGAGAGTAATGTTGGTGGTGATAGTTCTTATGCGGGTGTTAAGTAATGGTAGAGACGTGTAGTGTTGTAGCATAAAGTAAGAGAAGAATCTTTCGCGCCTAGGGAATCCAGCCGACGATTCTTGTGGGAGAATAGTTCGTGATCGACAGAGAGCAGCCATCGACAAGATCAGTATTGGTGAGATAAGTTACCTTTTATTTTATGCTTTTTTAAAGTTATTACCTGAGGTCATTTGAGTTAAAATTAAGTTAGCCCAACACCCGCCTTGAAATTAAGCATTAATAAACTTTGTTATTTCATATTTATTTTGTATCGAGCTCTTATTATTATGTAATTAAATAATTAAGTTAATCATTAAGATTAAGATAAAGGAATTGAGATTATGGAGACCACCAATCCCTCACAATCTTTGTGACCAAAGGCTTAAAAAGTTCCCATGGAGTATCGAGGCTCTAAGTAGTTTTTAACACAAATGTATTGAATATAATTACAAAATTTTGTAGAAGGCCATATAATTTTATTGAAGATAATAGTCTAAATTTATTTATTTATTTGAGCTGTTACGTCATTACACGCAAATGTTTTAATACTAATGTTTTTTGGCGATACAAAGCGCCGAAAACTGCTACTGAAATGAAAAAATTAAAAAAACATTATACGAAAACACCATAAATTACAAAAATTCGCAACAGGTTTTACAAGTCAGTATAACAACTTGGAACTGCATCAGTTAAATATTTCTTCATCATTATCATCAGCATATTCTTCTTATTTTTATTATTTTTATTATTAATATTTAATAGCATCGCGTGACTCAGAATTATCCGTTGTGTATTGGATGATGCATTCATGCCTCCTTTTTAGCCTAATAGACGGTCATGCAATTGTTTCGATACGGAAAAATTATTAAGGGATTTCTTTTAATTGATGGTTTCAGCTTATGCATACATATAGAAGTATATGAGGGAGGAAGCCCTTATATCTTCACCTTATATATTCAGAAGGATATAAGGGTGGTCCTGAACTATATGTCAAAAATGTAAAGAGAGGTAGAAGGTACCTAAATAAGCAGATTTCGTATAGCAATGTGTGTGCGGTAATGCCACCTTTTGCCGGTAGAGAGCGCTTTGATGACTGCGGCGTGCAAAAGCGCTTCATAGGTGGATTCATCATTTCCCGCACGATTGTCGAGCAGCATGCATCATTTTACCAATGCGGAACTGGTTGACATGCATTTCATGTATGGGGCTGCACAAGGAAATAGATTAGATGCCCAAAGGATGTACAAGGAGCGATTCCCGGATAGGAATCAGCCGGATAGTCGAACGTTAGTATTCTTTCTTCCACTGCAGTAATTCTGCGATATCTTCGAATGCCAGTTCCACGCCTGGAAGCATAAAAACGATCCACTCGTGAGTAACTCCCGATGAAGAGGCTCGAACGTTCGACGATCCGACTATCCGTGAATCGCTCCCTGTATGCCCTATGAGCAGCTAATCCATGTCCTTGTGCAGCCCCATACATGAATTGGAACGATGCATACTGATCGAGATCCGTGCGAGAAATAATGAATCCTGCTATAGCGAAGCGCTTTTATACGCCGCAGTCATCAGCGCTCTCTACCGGCTCAAGGCAGTATTACCGCACGTACATTCCTATACGAAATCTGCTTATTTAGGTCCCCTCTACCTTCCTTTACATTTTTGCATACAGTTTAGGGCCACCCTGTATATACACATACATATATATTCTTCTGAAGGCGTATTGATATTGTAGGCCTTATCAAAAGAATTCGCACTGCTTTTTTTTTTCATATTCCTGTTTATGTAATATACCTTTTCTTCCCGTGCAATGTTTGGAAAGGTTTTCATAATATGTTTATTGTATTATTGTTATTATTATTATTTCGTTAAATTTTCGTTTAGATTTAATTTTAATTATTTCTGAATGAAAATATTACATTAATGATATATCTATTTACAGATTTTTACTTTCTTCTACATATATAGAGGGAAAGTATTGGATTCGTGAAAATTTTAGAACTCCAGTTTTCAATAGATTTACACGTTTTGGGATGCTCTGAACACGATTTCATAGTTTTTAGAAAATGTCTGTCTGTGTGTCTATCTGTCTCTGTGTGTGTATCATGATTTTTGTGGTCACTATAGCCCTCGAACCAATGAATGAAATTTAATCAATTTTGGTATTTAATTGTACCGTGACATAAACTGGTGCTGATTAGATTTGGGGATCAATTGCTCAACAGGTCGCGGTGTGATTGCATTTTTGCTTAAATTTTTAACATGGACAAAATTTCGTATAAATGTACATAATGAGAGTTATTTTTAACTAGTGATTGTAAAATTAATATAAATTATTGATAATAGTAGTAGTTAGCTAGTCAAAAAAATTTGTGCATGTGAGGGCATCGCTTCCCCTCCGTGGGAGATGTACCACCCGGGGGGGGGGGGAATAAATTTTTAATATGGATATCTTTCGAAAGATCTCGTCAATACCTTTAAAACGAATGGTTGAACTATAGCTCTGTGATAATTTAAAACAAAGTTATCATTTTTTTTTTTTTTGAATTTTTGAATTTTTAACGAAAAGAAAACTGAAAAAAAAATCTCATTTCTTCTGATAATTGCAAAAAAAAAAAAAAAAAAAAAAAAAAAACTTTCTTTTGGCATTTAGTGATATATTTCTGTCAGATAATAATCGTCTGCACTGCATTTATAATGGAAAATAATTTGATAATTTAATAAATAATTTGTATTGAATAAATCTTGTGTAAAACTATATAGAAGAAAGTCATGTGGTGGCCACATCACACTAGTTTTTTTTTTCTTTTAATGAAATCCAACTACAGTATATAATTATTCAGTTTAATTATGCTCATGAGAGAAATAAAAATTAACCGTATAAAGAGATAAAAATCTCACATCTACACATCAAATGCGTTTATGCTTCGATATAAACTTGGTTAAGTCGAATTAGGAAAATATTTCAACGTTTTATCTCATTTCTTGAATTAAGCATGCGGCAAATAAGTAGTTCAAACTCTATTCTGTAGAACTTCCCGACATTTTAATTTTAATGAGATTGTGTCAGTTGAAATTTAACGAACATAGCAGTTCAACTTTAAAATGCGTGCTCATGAATATTACAACGCCACTGAAATTTAATTTGATGTGGTTCTTGGAAAACCCATCCAAATATAGTAATTTAATACGTTGCTAAGTATTAAATTATTATATTTATTGATTTATTTACCTTCTAAAATTAAAATTCAACTTAATAATAAGTCACTCTTATTAGTTCACTTTTTCAGTGTGTTATCAATAAATACAGAAAAGTGCAAGCATAAAATTTCTTTATTATTTATTTATGCTGTGAATAATTTTAAGTGTTAAAAATAATTAGTTAGTGTTAGTGTTACATTGTGTTAGTGTTAAAAATAATTATAAGATAAAAAAACTTTTTATATACCATATTTTTAAATTTTTCTGTTGAATCATAGTTATAGAACTACATTAGCACTTCATCAATGCGTATAATTTTTTTTTAAGTAATGACTTCGATTTTTGTGAGATGCATCATTTAACTTTTTACAATTTTTTAACGTTCACGTTTAATTAAATGCATTTATTTTTATGTCGAAGGAAAATGAACTCGTAAATTTCTTTTGGCAACAATTAAATTACAGCTAATATTTTAATGGCTATTTTTAAAGCTATTAGGAGGTTATTATTTTCATATTTTAATTAATTAAATGAAAACTAATCAAAAATTCGAAAATCGTGCTTCGAAGTATTGTGTTGTCATCGAGTTCTGAGCTTTTCTGGAAGTTTCAAATGTCTAGCTAGTAGGGAAGCTAGTTAAAACTCGATTGCAAGGTTTTTGCCGAACAAACAAATAAGAATTTAAGTTAATAAAACATGGTAATAATGCATTAGTTTATATAAATCACTTGTCTATAAACTTTTTACTTTCTTCTATCTTCAATAGAAGAAAGTATTGGATTCGTAAAAATTTTCGATTTCGGGTTTTTGATGGATTTACACGTTTTGAGAGCTGTAGAACACGATTTTACCATTTTTAGAAAATGTCTGTCTGTCTGTCTGGCTGTCACTGTGTGTGTGTGTGACAAAATTTTGTGGCAACTGTATCTCTGGAACTACTGCACAGAATTTCATACAAATTGGTATGTAGTTGCACCTTGACATAAATTAGTGCCTATCAACTTTTGGTAAAAATCGTCTTACAGGATGCGTTGCCATCCCGCTTTTTCTAAATTTTTAACAGGGTGATATAGGGCAAAAATTTTCAAGATGGGTATCTTTCGAAAGGTCTCGTCAGTACCTTTAAAACGAATGGTAAAACTATAAATCTGTGATAATTTAAAACAAAGTTATCGATTTTTTTTACTTTTTGCGAAAAAAAACTTAGAAAAAAAATCTTTTTTTTTCTCTCCCCTTAATTTTATTAATCTCTTACGGTTTCCGTGTTCTGAGAAACGTAAACTAATTTTTGCTTTTTTCCCCTAATTTTTTCAAAGTCCTACGGTTTCCGTGTCTTGACAAACTTTAACATATTTTTGCATTTTCCCCCTAATTTTGTCAAAGTCCCACGGTTTCCGTGTTTTGACAAACTTTAACAAATTTTCACATTTTACCCAAAATTTTGTCAAAGTCCCACTTTTTTTTTTTTTTTTTTTTTTTATCTCTCCCCTTAATTCTATCAAACTCCCAAGGTTTCCGTGTTCTGACAAACTTAAACAAATTTTTGCATTTTTCTCCCAATTTTGTCAAAGTCCCACGGTTTCCGTGTTTTGACAAACTTAGAATAATTTTCACATTTTACCCAAAATTTTGTCAAAGTCCCACTTTTTTTTTTTTTTTTTAATTATTGTTGTTACTGAGTGAATTTGTATAGGAAAATATAGAAGAAAGTCTCGTGGTGGCCACAACATACTAGTTTTTTTTTTTTTTTTTTTTTTTTTTTTTTTATACGAATTGTTATTCTAAAAACAGCCTCACATAAATTTTAATAATTACATTAATAATTTACATGAAACATTGAAAAAATTTACAAGTGAACAAAAAAAAAAAAAAAAAAATCTTCTGTAGCTAAGATATTTCAGCCAATGCATTACATAATGTTCGTTGTATATTTCCGGTGTACAGCAGATACTTTTTGTGATAATTTTCAAAAAGTTAATTGTGTTATTCTGTGTGTTTCAAGTAACTGAAGCATCAATTTATGACATGAATAATATCAAAAGTCAGTGTTAAAATTAAAGTTTTAATTTAAATAAATCACTTATTAATAAGGATATTTTCAAATACGAACTGTTAGTTTAGAAAGAGTACCTTATTAATACTGATCATTCTATTAATTATTTTCATTAAACATTCTAAATCATGAGAGATAAAATGACCATAAAAACTTCTTCTATAGCTAGTATAGTTTATCCGATGTATTATATAATGTTTGTTGTATATTTTATCCATTCAACAAATAATTTTTATGATAAATTTAAAAAGCACATTTGTGTTATTATTTTTGTTTGAAATATTGAAAAAATATTTTATGACATGAACCATATTAAAAGTTAATGTTAAAATTAATATATTAATTTAAATAAATCACGTATATATAAAGTTTTTTTTTTTTTTTTTAAATACAAATGTGAACATGTATAGCCAGATAAAACCTCTCTATAATAATAATCATTCTATTTGTATTTTTCATGAAATATTCTAAAACAGGTAATCTAAAATCATCATAAAATTTCTCCTACAGTTTATTTGCTTTCGCAAGTCTACTACTTAAAATTTCTTGTATATTTCATATACGTATAGAACAAATATCTTCTTTACTTTATTTAAACAACAAATTTATATTACTTAGTGTATTTTAAGAATCAGAAAAAGTATTTTCTCTACTTTATCAATTAAAAATCAGAAAAATAGCTCTAATTATTCTAACCAAAATTCGCATGAGATCAGTTATTAAAATAAACTGAGAAAAAAAAATATATATACCGCCTTCATCTATAATGAATAAATGGCCATTTTCTAAATCCTTAAACTAGAAAACTAGATTTCCGAGCTATGCGCATAAGGCACGCCAATAAACTGAATAGATGAAATGGTCGAGAATTTCTAATCTACACATTTCTAGATGGTGAAACAATATTCTGAATATTCTGAATCTTTTGTATTACGAGAAATTCTCGCTTAATTTTCTAGAATTGGGTCATAAACCAAGATTATAGCTGCTGAAACCCGCCTCGTGTATTCACATTTATTTGGAGATATTTTCAAATAGGTTTGTCCTCGATAGTATAGGCAAACGCTCAAGAATTCTAATAGAGGTCTTTAGAATTCGCTTTCGAAGGGGACTAGAATTTTTTTAATAAGAAATTTATAAGGATGGCATGGAACTTTTTATTCTAGAGCCACAATTTAGATTCTAGATGGCATTTATACAATTTTTTCTCAGTGTATTGGCGTGCCTTATACTCATAGCTCGGAAATCTATATTTATAGTTTAGGGACTTAGAAAAAGGACCACCTATTCGTTCTAGATGAAACCGGTATATATATATATATATATTTTAGTGTGTGTAAGTTTATAATAAAATAAGTGTAAGTTTATAATAAAATAAGTGTAAGTTTATAATAAAATTCACAAAATGATTGACAGTCAAATGCAAGAAAATTAAGTTTCAGTAATAAGCAAATTATAATGTCGGACGAGGGATCTACTTTTTACTCATTTATTTATTTATTTTTAATAAATGCAAGATTTCCTGCTTTTTAAGGTACTAATAGTAACTATTATTAAAAAAAAATGCATCATAGTGTTTTAATAGCGTTAAGTACAAAAATTTAAACAAAACATCTTTAAATAACTTTTTTGCGTTTTATGATTATTCAAAGATTTGTACTTATTCCTAATAGTAACTGTGCATCCTTTGAAGTTCAAGTATAGTAGTGCTAAATTAAATAATATAGTATTTGTAGAAAAATACTCAAGTACTCTGTTACAATTATCTCTTTTATTTATTTAATAACTTTTAATTTAATTTATTTAATGAATTTTAATTACTTATACTCTTTTCAATGACTTCTCTTACTTTAGCTTATTTAAACAGCTGTTAATTACGTAATGTTATTACGTAAAGTCGAGTTAAGTCATTCCAAATTTTTTATCCTAAAAAAATTTTTGATGTATTTTAACTGAAAAAAAAAAAAAAAAAAAAAAAAAAAAAGTTTTCCAAATCTAACAAAGTTTTTGCGTGTTCAATTATAGAGATAGTTTTGTATCCTTCAAAAAAAGTTTTATGCAAATGATGTACAAAACATAACTTATAACATTTTTGTAAATAATCTTCCTTTACTCTATTTTAAATTATCCTAAAAGATTAAATGTCAAAGCAAAATTTTTAATAAGACAACAAAATTACTTTGAAGCCATTTTTTATTTTTTTTTTTTTTTCTAAAAGAATTTTTTAAGTGCATTTTTTATTTTGAACATGAGAGAACGGTGTTGGATTCCATCTAAAAAGAATGCTAAAAAAAATATTCATTTAAAAAAAAACCTTTAAAAGGTAAAGTTATTCTCGCAATATTAAAAAAAGAAAAAAGAAAGGAAAAGAAAGAATGAAAAAGAAATGACTAATTTTGTGCTTTTAATCATTTGTAAAATTTGTATATCGAAGGAAATAATTTAAAACATTTTTCGAAAAAAATTAATTTATAAGCTAAGCTTTTTTTTTTCTTTTTTTTTTTGGAGTTATATTTGCCATATTTTTGCATGTATGGACTATGTTGATTGATTATTTTATTTTAACCATTAATCAATTGTTAAGAACTTCAGCAGGATACTACTGGTAATTATTTGTCTTAAATCTTATGAAAAATTACAAAGAAAAGTAAACGGAGATATTAAAAAAAAGCTATTATATATATATATATATATATATATATATATATACTTTTAATGACTAATATTAATTTATTAATTATTGGCAAAAATATACCTGTGACTTAGAATGCTTTTCAAAAGAAGAAAAATTCATTTTAAAAATTTTTGAGAAATTAGATGATAAAAATTGATAAAAATATAAAATGAAGAATCTCGATTTCTTACTTTTAATTAAGAATTATTATAAATGTAGAATGATTCGTGATAAAAATTTAGTAAATTTCCAGGATATTTTTGCAGTATGGGATTTTAAAAACTAATCCTTTTGTTTTATGTTCACATATTGCTATAAATAAAAAATATACAACTTTTTCAATTCTGTGATGTTTTTGCATAAAGTGTTTAGAACTTTCATAACAATAAAATAAGAATTCATAAAACTATATATTTACAATATATATTCATTATTTAGCCCTTTACTGTTCTGCATTTGCGCACCGCAAACACTAAACCTTATTCCCAACAACTGAAGTTCATCTCACCATTTTTTCTTTTCTTTTCATAAATCAACACTTTATTTTGTCTTCATTAGCACAAACTAGTTTTCCAGAACGTAATGCATCTTCAACGTCAAAATTGACGGAACAAAATTTGATAAACCAGTTTTGACACTTGTGTTCTTTACATAAATTTTCTGTATACACATTGAATACTTTTTTCCTTGTTTGAACCACATTTTCTCCTTTTTGATAGCAAAAACAAAATATGCCGAAAATATCACTTCCGATCTTCTTTATTTGATAGGGTAACAATCAAAATCTATAGAGCAAAATAAAACGAAATTTTTCACAAATAAGCCTTGCTATATTAGTTGTCACAATATATAATGGTAATGCAGCTTGATTGTGAAGATGGTGGGGGAAAAAATACAATTAACTCCTCCGCTGAGAAAAAAGGAACTTACTTTCCGAACATCCCAATATTTTAAATTTTAAGAAAAAGGAAAAAACGTACTTATAAACCATTTTTTATCTTGCCAAAAAGGCTCATGATTTTATTTTTATGTAACATATACTAATACATATGATATTAATATATTATGAATTTTATTATACATTATATAATAGCGTATGTTAGTTTTTATTTACAACCAGTAAGGGGCAAGGATACTTTAGCTGTCATATTGCTTAGCACTCTATACAGGACGACTAAAAAAATTGGAAATAACATTCAGAAATGGCAGTATAACGTTAAAAAAAAAGGTAATTTTGCTGCCAGAAATTCTCTGTAATTCGAGAAAAATATCGTAAATTGCGGAAAAATTAAGTTGACAAAACATGATTTTCTGAAATTTTTCTACACTGTTAAAAAAAATGCAATTTGTTGCCAAAAATTTGCTGTAATTGGAGAAAAATGTCGTAAATTATGTAAATTATGGATAAATTACGTTGACAAAATGTAAATTTCTATAATTACAGTGAATTTCTGTCAGCAAAATTGCATTTTTTTAGCAGTATGCACAAAAAGGAAAAATAATAATAATACTCATGAAAAAACGCATTGTATAAATGAATTGATTTGTTAGGCGCAGTAACATTCAGACGGCAGATATTTTTGAACTTGGCAAACCGCCTGAGGGAAAAAAAATACTCAACATTTGTGGTGCCATTTGCATCTCCGTAAATACGGTTTGTTGTTGAAACACCTTTTTGAAAAATAATAAAATTAATAAACATAGAAAAGTACCCCGGTCAGTAGAACGCTCAGCTCGGAGCCGATACTCAAAGGATCGAGACTCGATTGTGGGATCGACACTCAATGCATCCATCGTGTATATTAGTGGTGGCTGGTGTACGTAAAATCCGTCTTCGCCGCAATTTAACCCATACTCCATCTCAAATATTACCTCTTGGGGTTAAGGCTCCTATATATACGAGCTGGCGCATCAGGCATTTTGTTGACTTAGTGTTGCCACATGTAGCCAGCGCGTTTCTCTGATAAACAAATGACAAAAAAAAAAAAAAAAAGTTATTTTCTTACGTTACTTTAGAGTAACTTTTATTATTTTATTTAATAATTTTAGCTAAGTAAACTATGATATGGAAGTTTGTTTAGCGACAAACAGCTATAATCATTCAAGAAGTGAATATTGAAGTGTTCACAGACCTTCTATAACTGTGTATTTGAGTTTTGGCGACATTTTGTAAAAGAAACAGAAACCGCTCTAACAACACATCTTACCCCAGTACATCCATAGGATATCCTCAGAATAAAATGACATCCTGAGAATGTACTGTGAAAAAAAATGTGTTATTAGGAATATTATTGTTGCTTATTGCTCTTATCTTGACCGGATTAGCTTCTGATCAAGATTTCTTAAAATCATTAGGGAAGCGATAAGGACGCCAAGCGGGAATGCTGTCCTCTTCGGAGGCAAAAAAATGGCGGTGATGAGCCGGCCTATTATTTTATTTAGGGGCTCTACTTGGAGTTAACAAAGTGGACAGTGACACCCTCCGAGGAAAATCAAAATTGTAACAACCTGTCTCCAGACAAACCTATAGGGTTGCATTCCAGACCGTTGCCAATTTGCCTCAAAGTTGTAATAATGATACCTAAAAGCACACTCAAATAACCAGGACAACATAAAAAATAAATTTTAGATACAGAAATAATAAGAAATAACATTTTAAAGAAAATATAAGGCGTATTCTCTCTGCTTTCAAATGATTTCACAGTAAAACTGCAAATATAAAAAAAATTTATCCTTTGATCTATTATTTAAATGACTGGAAGAAGTTAATAATATATAAAAAGTAAACTCTGTCCAATAAATTTCTATTCTGTTGTCTTTGTGTTGTTAAAATAACCCGGACTTTTATATCTACACATTTTCTTTTCCAAAAGACAATATTCCGCAATTTTACGCATAGATATTTATAATGAGTAAGGAGAATTTTATAAAGCCTCAAAGAGAATACGTGTTTTAAGGCGAATAAAAAATAGGTTTGAAAAGTAATTATAATTCTCATAAATTTCTTTTCTTTTCTTTTTTCTTTCAAAGCTAATATATATATATATATATATATATATATATATATATATGCGTTTTTCAATTTCACGAAATTACGTTCCAGAAACAAAATACTTTGTATTTGAGTTAGGAAATTTCTTAAAACCAATAACTTTCATTTATTTTCTTTTAATTCTAAAGTGCACAAATAAAATAATATATTTTTTTTTCTAAATCCTCACTATGAAAATTTTTTCGGAAATCTAATAAAAATGGTTTGTTGTCAGCTAATTTTGCAAATTATTATTATGAAAATAATTATTGCTCAATAAAGCTTAGATATGAAAACTATTAAAATGTTGCAAATTGTTAAAGTTAGGACCCGAAATGTATTCCTTTTATATATATATATATATATATATATATATATATATATTATGCGTATCTTAAAATATTTGCAAATTAAACTATAAAATATAATAAATAATATTAAAATTAAACAATTAAAATTTTGGATGATTGCGAAATTTAGTAAGTCGACTTATCTGAGATTTATGTTACTATAATCCATATATGTATGAATTACAACTGAAAATAATAATGAGAGACATAGTATAATGGATTTATTCTGTTTTCGTGTTTAAGGGGACAAAGAACATAATTACACTGCGCTGAAAAAAAAATCGACCCCGGATATTATTCTTGATGATTCTTACGTACAATGACCTCCTGAATCTGAATATGACTAGCATTTTGCCCAGTCACCCACTGTTTTCTCGAAACATCACCCCTTTCACCAATTTTTAACACTGTTAGGTAATTTTATGTCAATGAATTTGATTTGGAGAATGAAAAAGAATTAATTTGACACTTAAAAAGAAAAAATATATAATGTTTAATAAATAACATTAATAACAGATTAAAAAAATATAAGAAATGTGATACATAATTTCAGTGGCAAATCCCCCCCCCCCCCTTAATTTTCCCTTGCCGCATATGCTGATGTTTTAGAATTTTTGAGTTCTGTAGCCCCTCAGAAGATATTTAACAGTTAAAATAATCCCCTTCCCCTAAATATAAAATTCATAGCCATAAAATTACCGAAAATGAATAAAAATAGGGGGTCGTCCCTAAAAAACGGTGGGTGCTAGGGCAAAATGGACGTCCTTTTCGGTTTCAGGAGGTCATTTTACATAAGAATTTGCCAAAATGGTGTTAGGGGCAATTATCATGCCGAGCAGTGTTATTTATTTTTCTTTTATATTAAATTGATCTTATATCAAGCACTACCATAAAAAATATAATTTTTAGGCATATAACGCGTTTTAAAAAATAGAAAATCATTTTAGAGATACAAAGGCTTATTTTATGGGAATAACAGTACAAAATACTGTCCAATTTCAAGTTATTTTTAAAATCCAATTCTTTTACTGTGTGTCTTTTGAACGTAACTGAACACCTCTGGGCATTGAATTTTTCACATATCCATTTCAGTATTAGTTACAAACAAAGAAAGTTTAAAAACTGAAATAGCCTAGGCGTCTATATTTAAACTAGGCGAGGCGTATCTATCCCTGGACGATAGCTTTAGTGCCCCAACCACCCATTACCGCTCTTCGGTGTCTTTTTCTAGTCAATTTTGTCCTTTTATCTCTTCCGGTGTTAGCCTTTTTTTCCCACACACGTAACGTTGCAAGGTTTTTTTTTTTTTTTTTAGTTTTTTTAGTTTTCCTTCTTTGCTTTACCTATGGATTTTTGACTCTTTTTTCCATTTTTTTCTGGGACTTATTAGCCTTTATTAGGGAGTGGTGGCTCCATCTCATCCCCGCCACAGCCGAGAATTTTACTAGGCGAGGCGTATTAAACCCTGGACGGTAGCTCTAATGCCCCGACCTACCTATTTTCGCTGTTCGATGTCTTTTTCTAGTCAATTTTGTCCTTTAATTCCTTCCGGTGTTAGCCTTTTTTTTTTTCTCACACACTTGACATTATGAGTTTTTTTTTTTTTTTTTTTTTTCGTTTTCATTCTATGTTTTTGCTATGCATTAGCCTTTTTCCCACGTTTTCTACATTCTAAAGTTTTATTTATTTTTTTTTATTTCCAATGGCTAGGCAAAAGTTACAGAGGACTATAAAGATACGAAACAAATTATAGACAATATAACATAAAACAAAAGACCGAAGTCATTGCCTAAGGAGCGATCTTGCCTTCCAATATCTCGACTCTTCTGTAGAACATCGAAAAGCCCTACAACGGGACAGATGGTCCCGGTCCATTACTTCTCCAGAATCACAAAGTGGGCAAGTAGGGTCGTTTAAGATACCTATGCGCTTCAAATGAGCTGCAAGGCAGTCATGCCCTGTAGATAGGCGGAAAGTCGCATCTGCCTTACGTCTTGGTTTATCAGGGATTAGAGAAGGACTTAAAATTCTTCCATTTCTTTAGAGCTGTACGATTCTCAAGATCTCGTAAGGCATTAGATGCAGATAAATTCTTTAAATACAGTTTAATCCTCCAGTAAGAAATGACTGTATTGGGATGTTGTAGTAAGGTGGAACCTATTTTTGCAAGGAAGTCCGCTTGTTCATTGCCCCAAAGGCCACAATGGACGGGCACCCACTGAAGAACAATTTGTTTCCCCTTTAAAGTGAGAGTTCTTAATGATTCTTGACATTGGGATATTTCCGGTGTTAATGGATGATCAACAACGCTTATTGACTGGATGTCTACTTGAGAGTCAGAAAGAATGACCGCCCTTTCAAACTACTAAAGGTAGGGAGGTTGTAAGCCAAAAATGTAGATCTCTTTGCTGCAAAGCGTTACCAGGGTGCACCACTTTATCTACTTCGCACCCCACATTCTAAAGTGCGATGGTACAATTTCTTGATTTCAATGGTGGTATAATTTCGTGATAAGTGCGCCTAGAATAATTTCTTGATTTCAAAATGGCTGTCTAGTTTTATGACAAATGCACTGATTAACATTCACACACAAATTTTTAAGAGGATTGGAAAAAAAAAAAAAAAAAAAAAAATAACAAGGAGCAGTATAAGTAACTAATTATTTTCGAAACCCAAGAAAAATAAATTTAAAGATTAAAATTTTGTAAAAATAAATAAATAAATAAATAATATTTGAAGACATATAGAATGAAATTATTTAAAAAAAAAAAAAAAAAATTCATAGCTTAGCAGGTTCTACAATATCTATTTATATAATTTTATTTGCTTCGATTTTGATAATTTCCATCGTCCCTTACTCCTTTAAACAACTGAAATACCGAATGAAATACCCGAATACTGAAATACCCGAATACTGAAATACCCGAATACTCGAATACTGAAATACCCGACGTATGGAATATGCACGTTTTGACAGCACGGAACAAAATGAACAAAGATTTTTATTATTCTGTCTCTGCTATGGATCACAAACGAAACTTTTTGAATCAGGTCAAACTCGAGAGTAAATATGGGTTTGCTTTACCAACAGGAAAATGAAAGTAGATGAGCAGAGTTTCCGGACAAAGGTTGAACTACAAGCAAAGAAAATTTATCTTCCGGAATTGCAAAGAAATCGAATTTCGATAAGTACACTGAGAAAAAATATATATCGCCTCAGTCTAGAATGAATAAGTGGTCATTTTCTGAATCCCTTAACTAGAAATATAGATTTCCAAGCTATGCTCATAAGGCGCGCCAATAAACTGAATACACGAAATTATCGAGAATTCCTAGCCTACACATTTCTAGATGGTGAAAGAATATTCTGAATCTTTTGTATTTCAAAAAATGCTCGCTTGATTTCTAGAATTTGGTAATAAACCAAGATCATAGTTGCTGAAACCCGCCCTTGTATTCACCTTTATTTGCAGATACTTTAAATAACTTTGGCCTCAAGAATATAGGCAAACGCTCTAGAATTCTAATAGGGGTTTGTAGAATTCGCTTTCAAAGGGGCCTAGAATTTATAAGGATGGCATGGAACTATTTTTTCTATAGTAACACGTTTGATTCTAGATGTCAGTTACAGAATTTTTTTTCTCATTGTACCCAACTTCTTTATTTAGTGAAAAATATTAGAACTACCGTGTAATCTATCAGTATTTTTTTCGTAGTAATCAATAGAGTATAGTAATTAATTAAATCGCGAATAAAGTAATCTATAAAAGTGGACATTGCTTATACTTAAAAATTTATTTAGTTATTGTCTTAAAAAATATCATGGAAAAAATCTGAAAAGTAGAAAGATATTAGCACATATTTAATGTAAAAAATTAAAAGTAACTAAAAATATATCTACCTAATACAAGATATATAATAATAATAATAATATGTTCTTAAATATTATCCAATCATTTTAGATATCTTCATATGTGATCAATATATATCAATATAGATCAAGTTTGATCAATATAGATCAAACTATTCTGCGTCTTCACAAATAACCAGTACATTGACGATTCTTTATCTTTATACGTAATTAATATCATTGCTCAAAAAAAAAAAAAAAAAAAAAAATCGACATCTGATATCATTTGTGCTGATTCTTATGTAAAATGACCTCCTGAATCAGAATATGACTCCCAGTTTGCCCAGTCACCCACCTTCTTCTAGATACGCACCCCCTCCCTAAATTTCTTTCCCTGTTCGATAATTTTATGACCATGAATTTGATTTGAAGAATAAAAAATAATTCAACACCAAATATATATATATATATATATATATATATATATAAAGTTTAAAAAGTAACATTAATAACAGATTAAAAAGAAATATAAGATATGTAATGCATTATTTCAGCGCCCCCCCCCCCCCCCATTAAAAAAAGATACTATATCCCTTATCGCAAATGTCCAAGTTTTAGAATTTTTCAAATCTGTAGCCCCTCAGAAGATATTTAACGGTTAAAATAATCCTCCCTCTTCCTAAAAATCCAATTTATAGCCATAAAATCACCGAAAAATGATTAAAGTAGGAGGCCGTTCTTAAAAAACAATGGGTGATAGGGCAAAATGGGCGTCATGGTCGGATTCAGGAGCTCACTTTACATAAGAATATACTGAAATGGTGTCAGAAGCAATTTTCATGTCGAGCACTGTACTCAGACAATTCTGCATCTGTTTCATTTCACTGACTTAATATTGAATATGTTAGTTATAATTTTCTATTGTTTTTGGGCTATTCGTTTTCTGAATTATGTACCTGGCTAAATTTTATTTCAATATTACAAACAGAAATCTCAGATACAGAAATTTGGAATCCAGAAATTGTATCTAGTATTCTTTCAAATAAATATGAACGGATATCAACAATTAGTTTATTCAAAACTTCCATATAAATATATTGGTATTCAAATTGTGAGAATTCTAATTCTAACAAGCAAGTACTGGAAAATCGTACATTGCCAGTAAAAATTCTTATTTATTTTTTATTTATTTTATTTTATTTTATTTATTTATTATTCATTTATTTTATTTTATTTATTTATTTATTTATTTTTGGTACGTTGTATGTACCTAAGAAATATGTACAAACCCAAGTTTTCGACGCATGGCTTTAGTCATTACAAACAGGAAGACACTAACATGTCTGATATTATTTCAATGTTTGCTGTAATTAATATTACTTACAAACTTTGAATAAACACCATAAAATGCAATAAACTCGCAACAATTGTTTTAGGTCGAAAAAACACACGACCCTTCATCAGGCGAATAAAGTAAGCACGAGTGCTGCAGTCAAAGCGGCAACGCACAAAATCGTTTAAAATGAAAAGAAAAACTTTATAAAGTAGAAAGGAAATATTTCTTTTCATTTTAAACGATTTTGTGCGTTGCCGCTTTGACTGCAGCACTCGTGCTTACTTTATTCGCCTGATGAAGGGTCGTGTGTTTTTTCGACCTAAAACAATTGTTGCGAGTTTATTGCATTTTATGGTGTTTATTCAAAGTTTGTAAGTAATATTTTTTACAACGCCAGTTTTGTGGTGCTTTTTTATTAAGTTTGCTGTAATTGCCTAGCATATGCGGCATGCGTAAAAAAAATTCTAAATTATATTTCTTTATAAGAAAAAATTAAATTGAATCTTTTCTCACCCATGGAACACATTTCTTTGAAGCACATTTTATCATGGTTACGCTGCATTCGTGATAATGACATTTTTCAAATATGCACTGAAAAAATTTTCTGTAACTGACATCTAGAATCTAAATTGTGGCTCCAGAAAAAATAGTTCCATGTCATCCTTATAAGTTCTAGTCCCCTTTTATAGCGAGATCTAGAAACCCCTATTAGAATTC
The DNA here is from genome assembly GCA_963930645.1 of Salticus scenicus. Taxonomy (NCBI): domain Eukaryota; kingdom Metazoa; phylum Arthropoda; class Arachnida; order Araneae; family Salticidae; genus Salticus; species Salticus scenicus. The sequence continues at coordinate 80,104,570 of OZ005660.1, forward strand.
TAGAGCGTTTGCCTATATTGTAGAGGGCAAAGTTATTTAAATATCTCTGCAAATAAATGCGAATACAAGAGGTAGGTTTCAGCAACTAAAATCTTGGTTTCTTACCCAATTCTAGAAAATCAAGCGAGAATTTCTCGCAATGCAAAAGATTCAGAATATTTAGAATATTGTTTAACTATCTAGAAATGTGTACACTAGAAATTCTCGATAATTTTGTCTATTCAGTTTATTGGCAGGCCTTATGCGCATAGTGCGGAAATGTATACTTCTAGTTAAGGGATTTAGAAAATGACCACTTTTTCATTCTAGATGAAAGCGGTATATATATTTTTTCTCAGTGTGTAGATACTTAAAAGCATGGTTTCTGCAGACAAAAGTTTATATAGATTTAAATTTAATCTACATAGCTACACGAAGAAATTGTATTATGTTATACATATAGGTGCCAAGTCTCTATTATTAAAAAAATATATATATATTTCATACCAGAAAGTTTTTATAAACGTTTTCTGTTTATTTAATCGTCTAAAATATGTGTGAAAGATCCCTTTTTTAAATAATAGTGATAAATCTCATTTAAAATTTAGAAACATTGGCAGTTATGATGTGTTACATATGATGCATGTTATTTAATTGATCGTATATGTATATATACGAGGGAAAGTCATTAAGTAAGTCCCAAAAGATAATAAAAAAATAATTTACCATGATAATCACCTGGAAACAATTTTTATTTTTCCACATAATCTCCAGCAACATTGATGCACTTATCCTATCATTTTATCAGAGCACTAATTCCAGATGCATAAAATTCTTTGGGTTGCTGTGTCATCCACTGTAGGACTTCAGTTGAACGTCGTCGTCACCTGCAAATTGTTTCTTTCCAATATTTTGTTTCAGTGGACCAAACAGATGAAAATCTTTGGGGCTAAGACTGGACTGTAAGGTGGATGCTGTAGCATCCATAAACAGGTAACATTTCTTTATGAATAATTTTTTATTCGTCCATTCGCTCATAAAAATCAGACCACAGTACGCTGCTCTTCTATCATACAGTCATTCAGCGCCATCACCATTTCTGAAACTGCATTACGCATGCTACATACTCAATATGAATTGAATATCATAAAGCTGTATGGTGCTGCCATCTATCACCATTTTTTGGAGATATCTGTTACTACTTTAAATAATGCCGTATGCATTTGTGACTTACTTAATGACTTACCTTCGTATATATATATATACATACCTGTGTGTGTGTGTTACACTCGTTTTGGTTAAAAAAAAAAAAAAAAAAGATCACACTTGTTATGAAAAGAGATGCAACAGCCTTAAAATTATAATTATTTATAAAATAATATACGACATATATAATGATATATATTCATAGATTATATTAAATTTCATTCATCATTATTAATTATATAATGCTTATAAATAAAAGTAAGCAGCTCCGCAATGAATAAGGAAACTTAGACGCTAATTTTTTTAATACGTCGATTCAGTATTTAATTTATTTTACCAACTTTTAACAGCATTTAATTTAAATGTAAAATTTGAAAAAAAAAAAAAAATCTACGTGTTTTAACCAAAATGATTTCAAAAGAAATTTAGATTTGTTACTACATAAAAATCGATTTAGCATTTTTATATTTTATTGAAAAGCAAGCGGTCTTAATTAGAAACATTTTTCCATGCATTATGAATGAAAAATTCTTTCAAAATATAAAATGAATATTTAGTATGAGTTTTTATTAAAGAATTTCATAAAATGAAATTATATATTTTTAAATTAAAACTATTTATATTGTTACTTTCCGAACATACATATTTAAGGAAGGTATTGTAATAATGGCAAAAATCCTAAATTAAGATTTTGATGTTTCTGTACGTTTTAAGGTGACTTGAGTCCGTTTTCACTATTTTTACGATGATATATGTATATGTGTGTATGTATGTGTGTGTGTGTGAGTGAACACGCTAGCGTCTAAACACTTTGTTCGAATGAGCTGAAAGTTGGCACGTATGTTTTAAGTCACCGTAGCACGAACCCTATTGCTTTTGGTGAATCTTGCATTTATAGTTATTTTACAGGGACACCAAGATAAATTCTTTATCTTTATGGTCTATGGGGCCAAATTTTTAAGTGTTTGATAGCGTCTAAACGCCTTATTAAACTGAGGAAAGAAATTGTACACATGTTATAGGTCACGCTTTCACGAACTATACTCTCTAAAAATGGAAAGAGAAAATTCTCTCAAACTGACCCGTTTTTTAATCAATCGACATGTTGAAAGGCAACTTTTCACGTTGAGAGAAATTCTCTCAAACCATTGAGCTGTTATAAGCGGCTCAGATTTGAGCCAACTGAAACAAGTTATTTTTGAGAGAAACCGGCCAAATTTGAGTGAGCCAGTTTGATGCTGGAAAAAAATATCAGATTCCCTTCGCCGGAATCGAACACGGGTCGCCTTCGGCGACAGAGGAAGGCGTTACCACTACGTTACGATTTCATACAAAAAATGGTCATATAGTTCTCGAATGGTCTCAATCATTCTCAAAGGAAAAAAATATTATTTATAAATTTTACTTGTTTTATACATCGTATAAAGCTATGGAAAACCCAATAAACTTCCTTAAAATAGCACTATTGAATTAAAATTGAGGAAAAATTCTTGAAGACAGAAACTTTATGACAAGCAAATATTTTAGAAGCTTACAAATTAATTCTGTACAATTTAGTTCGTTTAGAAAAACAAATTCTTCTATGCAATAATGCAGAATTTTTTGAATAACTATGAGAAGAAAGAACAGCATGTACTAGTTCATTTATACATATTATTCCCGATGTTGAGTTTAATTATGATTAAAACATTGTATTACATTTTTTGAACAATTTACATACATTTTAATAAATTAGTTTTATGACTATAATAAAAATATTAAATAACTTTAAGACATAAATAAATTTCTACATTATATAAATACATTGTTCTTTTTCTTTATACTTCATATATTTCTTAAAGAAACAGTTTTTAAAAAGACATTCTCTGTTCATTTTTAGTTTTTTATGACATGTTTTGCATATAAAACATTTGTTATGTTTATAATATATATATATATATATATATCTTTGATAGTTTACTTTTCTAACTATCGGAAATCCTCAACATATTTTTAAAACAACATATATATATATATATATATATATATATTATATTTTCCATGTGTCATTTAAAATATCATAGATAGATGGCAACATCATTACGCAATTTTGTTGAACCAAATGAAAAGTGATCGAAATTCGATCAGAAAGGAGCTGACAGTATAAAAACCAATTTGACTGAAAAGATTTTTGATCAGAAAAGACTGATTTTACTCAAATTTGATTTTTTCCTAGAAATTCCTCTCAAATTATTACTAAAAATATTTCCAAAACTAAATTTAAAACTGGTGTACAAACGACAAATAGACAATAAGACTTCTTCACACACCATAAATTTTAAGCCAGCACAACCTGTTTCGAAAGGACGTAGCCTTCCTTCATCAGGTGAAAAAAAAAAAGTGCTACTGCCTTGGAGGCAAAAGCAAGACTGAAAGCAGGGCAAAATTCAGAGGGGGAGGAGCAACACAAACAACCAATAGGAAACATCATGCATGACCAATCAGAGAGGAACACACATGCACACACAAAAAACAAAAGGAGGGAAGGAATAAACAATTAATTTTATTTCATTTCATTTTATTTATTTATTTTTTAATTAATTTAATTAATTTATTAATTTATTAAAATATAATATAATAAAAAATAAATAAATAAATAGATAGATAAAATAAATTAAAAAAATAAAAATAAAAATAAAAATAAAAATAAAAATAAAATAAAATAAAATAAAATAAAATAAAATAAAATAAAATAAATTGTTTATTCTTTTCCTCCCTCCGTTTTTTTTCTTTGTGTGTGCATGTGTGTTCCTCTCTGATTGGTCCTGCATGATGCTACCTATTGGTTGTTTGTGTTGCTCCTCCCCCTCTGGATTTTGCCCATCTTTCAGTCTTGCTTTTACTTCCAAGGCATTAGCACGTGTTTTTTTTTTTTTTTTTTTTTCATCTGATGAAGGAAGGCTACGTCCTTCCGAAACCGGTGGTTGTGCTGGCTTAAAATTTATGGTGTGTGAAGAAGTCTTATTGTCTATTTAAAAATATTTCGTTCGTTTTTGAGTAAGCAAATTCAGTCACACATTTTAAGAGATTATAGATTTTGGTGAATTTAGTACTTACGGTTTTATTACAGGGTGATAAGTGATAAAAATTCGATCAGAAATGAGCTGACAGTTTAACAACCAATTTCGCTGAAAAGATTTTTGATCAGAAAAGACTAACTTTACTCAAATTTGATTTTTTCTCCTAGAAATTCCGCTCAAATTATTACTAAAAATATTTCGTTCGTTTTTGAGTAAGCAAATGAAGTCACACACTTTAACAGAGTATAGAGTTTGGTGAATTTAGTACTTACGGTTTTATTACAGGAACCACCCCCCCTCCCCCCCCCCCCAAAAAAAAAAAAAATACTTTTCATCATGACCTATGGGACCAAATTTTTAAAAGTGCGATAGCACCTAAACGCCTTATTCAATTGGGCTGAAAATTTATATGAATATTATAAGTCACTGTTGCACTAACTATGAGCATTTTAGTGAATTTAGCATTTATAGATTTTTACAGGGATACAACGAAAAATTCTTTGTCATTATGATCGATGGGCTCAAAGAGCAGTAACGTTAAATTAAACATCTTGTACTATATGGAAAAAAAATACTCAAACACCCTATTATAATTTTCTCTCTTTTGTTTATTTAACAACTCCTCTTAATTTACTTTATCTACAAAACCATTAATTACTCAATGTTCAGAAAGTCGAGTGGAGTCACTGCAGATTTTTTTAATTTTTCAAGAATATATATAATTTAAGTGCATCATTATAAACATAAATTTCATTTTTTGATAACAGACAGTTCTATAAAAAGATTGCATTTATTCTTCGATAAGATAATTGATTTTTTACATTTTTCATGTTTCAGACAAACAAATACGGCAAACAAAATTTGATATTCTTTATATAAAATTCTTTTTAAATTTAAAAATAAATAATTAATATGCTTTACATTTAAATATTTACTTATAATGACATTTTCTTATAAAAATTTGCGCATATTCTCAGTTCACATATCTTTAAATGAAATAGGTTTCTTACTTCTTCAACATAAATATCGATATATATATATATATATATATATATATATATATATATATATATATAGAGAGAGAGAGAGAGAGAGAGAGAGAGAGAGAGAGAGAGAGAGAGAGAGTCTAAATTTCAAAAGAAAAACTAGAATTTATTTATTAAAAATAATAATTAGAAATATATGTTTATTTTTTTACTACGACTAGATATTTTAGAAAAAAGATTTCAATTTCTCTTCCAGAAAATAGTGCTTTTTTCTTATTTTAAATGTAGACAAGGTATTATGTAAAAATTAATTTAATACTTTTCATGAAAACATATTTTAAATTATAAAATAAAACAAGTAATATGAAATTCACATAAATAGTTTTTTTTCATTTTATTCTTAAGTAATATCAGTATTTCCATTTTTATTTAAATTATTTTTTATTTCAGTATTTGAATATTTCTTTGTTGTTTAACTATTTTCTTCACGAAATTTAATTAAAAATATATTCTTCTAATAAACAATAATACATAAGATCACAATAATCAATTATAATCATACACTTTCTTTAATTGCAAATAACAATTATAAACTGATAGTATATACACTTCCTAAAAAGAAAAAAAAAGAACGAAAGAAAGAAAAATTAAATATCAGATTCGTGTAAAGAAATCTACCCAGATGTTGAAAAAAAAAAAAAAAAATTGTATGAAGGCATTTTTACAAAATGAAAGAGAGTATAGGTATAAATATTTTCAAAGATTTTAGGACAATAATTCGTTCTGGTTACTTCTGGACATTTTAAATTGGGAAATGGAGTATATTAAAGATATATTTTTTAATTATTGATTTAAAGTTAAAATAATTTTTACACATATACACTACTGAAATAAGATAATATTAAGTATATTAAAATTTTTCAAAAAATATGTAAACTTCATAGAACAATATATATATATATATATATATTATACTGTTACAGTTAAAAGTATATTCTTAACATATTTGTGTATTTCTTATTCTCATAATCAGAATTATAAGCGCTTAGTCTTTATCTTCACTCTATACCTGCTTGAAAATATGACAGAAACATATTTTTCTGAATACTGACTCAAACGATTTTGATAAAAACTTACGAATAGAAGTTTTTTCGACTATACACTCCTATGACTTACCATTTTCAGGTTAACCTTTACTCTACCGGTTGTAATATTTGACAGAAACGTTATTCTCTTGGAAACAACACTATCAATTTTAATTAAAAATATAGTTTTAAGAGTTTCTTAAAGGACAAATCCATCTGACTGATCATCCTCTTCCAAAAAATTAGCGTTCACAATCCGCTCTTACTTCACCTGTTATTCAGCATGTCAGAAATTGGGTTTACATGAAACTTGGTATGGATCTATCGTTTGAAAATGGATCTATCGAATTTAACCTGTTAGTAGTCGCACACCGGTCTTTTTGCCGCCCATCGCTTATAAATTCCTCCTGCAGATCATCCCTTAAAAATAAAGTGGGGAAAGTCTGTGTAACTGACCTTGGATCGATGTCCTCTAACATAGTATGTTTTCAAGTTATTTCTTCTATTTTTCGAGCAGTTCAAAACATTTTACTTGTCAAATCGGTCTATTTGACCGCGACGCGGCCACTAACGTCGATTCATTTGTCTCCCCATTTCCGGTTTTTCAGACAGGTTAGAGTTTTGCTGGAAAAAACTTCGCGTGGATTAAAGGCACTTCACCTTTCTCTACTAGCTTTCTTTTGTTTTTCCCCAACACTAAACAGCGGCGGCAAAAAGACCGACACGCGACTACTAGCGTTATAAAAAACGACGCGACTACTCTCGGGTTAACAAATACTTATGGCTAAGGTTTTTTGAGAGGAAACAATATCTCCAAAGTATATTCAGGAGTATTGGCGATTGCTGTTAACCCCGACATTGTCCGTTGTGAATTACGGCAGAAAATTAATTTTCTCGTAAATGTATCTAAAGATTTCGGTAAACACTTAGCAAAGATTTTCTGTGATAAGAAATTCATTATAATTATATTTTTCTTTTCGAAACTTAGAATTCATTGTTAATCCTCATTCTGCCCATTGCCAAATAAAGCAACGATTTCGAAGAAACTAAATGAATAATTTTGTTAAAAATTTAGATTTACAGGCTTTTTGAATTTACAATTTAGTCTGAATTGCCCTCCACTTTAGTACAATTAGTGCTTACCCTCAACCCGAGCTTTGACCTGGAAAAATAGTGGAAACACAGTTTTTTTTTTTTTTTTTTTCGAAAGCACTTGAGTGTTAAAAATTTAGACTTAATGTGTTTTTGAAATAACATATCGTCTTAAATCACCTTATCTTCAAATAATTACCTTTCCTTTGTAACCTGCACTCCCTACTGGGAAAATATGGCAGATGTTTCCTTAAAAATGCTGAAATGATTTTGGAATAAAAAAAATCAGATTAGAGGTTTTTTTTTTTTAAAGATTAAAAGATGATGATTTTTAAAATGATTTTTAAGAGGATGATTTATCTTATTCTTGCAGACAAAAGCAGACGCAGGTAACCTGCACTTCGTCTGGAACAAAACGTTATGTTTGTCGAACGTTGCGTGACTGAAGTTATAAGTAACCGATATCATGAAATATCAAAACAATGTTCATGGACATTCTTTAGAAAAAGAAAACTGTGATGAGAAATTACAATTTTTTGCTAAATACATTTATTAAATACTTAATATAAATAATTTTTTATAATGCCTAATTTGGATTTAGGTATTTATTCATTCAAAGCATTATAGAAAATCATTGACAAAACATAATTTTCTAAACTGGCGTAATTTCGATCAAAATTCTTTTGTTACAGAATCATCGAATTTTTATACATGTTTAACATAAGAAATTATATTAAATTATTCCTAACATATCATTAAATAAATCTGTTACTGTATTTTTTCAAATTATATATACCGGGTGATCCAAAAGTCATAGAACAAAATAAAAATTGTATTATTCAAAAAGTATTCCCAGTAGCATTGTGCGGTTTTCACATAAGTTCACAGAAATACATCGGGTTTTTTTAGGTAACAAAAGATTTAATAGTAAATTAGTTTAAACTGTCTCTAGCACGGGGTGCTTTAATTGTAAAATTACATTTTTACAGTGGCACAGTACATTTAACAGAGTAATTACGACTATAAATAAACAATATGACGACCGTCATTCACGAGAATGGCCTCTGCATTAGAAATTCTCATTAGTAAAGCTTCAGTATTTGCAAAATGGCGTCATCCTTGAAAGCGAATATCTTTAATATAGGAGAGAATACCGTCAATAAAGCGCGATTTGTTTGTGAAAAATGTAGCTAATAGTTTCTCTTATACATATTCTTTATTACATATATTACATGCATACACATAATAAGCGAGGCGTATTAAATCCTTGACGATAGCTTCAATTCCCAACCCGAGTGCCTTCCCGCTCTTCGATGATATTTTCTAGGCAACATTGTCCTTTTGTTCCTTCCGGTGTCAGTCTTTTTATTTTATTTTATTTTTTCCACACTTAAAATTCTGAGTTTTTTTCGTTTTCATCCCAAACTTTTGTATAGATTTTTAACTTTTTTCCCCTTCCTTTTATGTATATATCGGCATAATAGATATACATATAATAAAATGCATATATACATATACACTTCTTATTCATAAGAGTACCTTGCTTTTCTGTGCGTTGTACTCCGAAAACCATACAGAACTACCAGCCAGTATTTATTAAAAAATGTATTTTTCATTTTTTCTGTGACTTTGGATCACCCTGTATGTATGTGTGTGTAATTAAAATTAAATTTATATATTTTCATTCCAATTAATATATATATATGTATATATATATATATATATATATATATATATATATATCAGTTAATGATATTTTAAATCTTTTTCAAAATTCCTGTTAACGCTCCGACAATATTACATTATTTAACACCATACGATATTTTTTACAACGCATCGTTTATATTTCATATTCATAGTAGGAACTTATATTGATGACTCAGACTTAAATAAAACGTATGTTGAAAAGTACCAGAATGTATAACATATATTTTTATGGAAAGAATAAGCGTAAAGAACATAATTTTGTTATGACTATATGCTTTTCTCGAATTTCTAAGAAATATAAATATTTGATGCAGGGTAAATATTTTATATTCTTTCGCTTGAAACAGATGGTGATAACAAATTTTAATTAAAATAATTGTTTTAAGAGTTTCTTAAATGACAAATCCATCTGGCTGATCATCCTCTTCCAAAAAATTAGCATTCACCTTTACTTCACCTTTTATTCAGCATGTCAGAAATTGGGTTTACACGAAACTTGGTACAGATGTATCGTTTGGAAATGAATCTATCGATTTTAATAAAAACTTATGGCTAAGGATTTTTTGAGAGGAATCAAAATCTCTGAAACTTGGTTTTCTCGTAAATGTATCTAACGATTTCGGTAAACACTTAGCGAAGGTTTTCTGTGTTAAGAAATTCATTAGAATTATATTTTTCTTCTCGAAAGTTAATATTCGCACTGTTAATCCTCACTGTGCTCTCCGCCAATTAAAGCAGCGATTTCGTAGAAACTAAATGAATAATTTTGATAAAAATTTAGATTTAGAGGCTTTTTTAATTTACAATTTTGTCTGAATTGCCCTCCACTTTAGTATAATTAGTGTTCACCCTCAACCCGAGCATTGACATGAAAAAATAGTAGAAATAACACAGTTTTTTTTTTTTTTTTTCGAAAGTACTCGAATGATTTTGTTAAAAGTTTAGACTTAATGTGCTTTTGAGACAACATATCGTCTTAAATCACATTATCTTCAGATAATTACCTTTCCTTTGTAACTCACATTCCCTACTGGGAAATTATGGCAGTTGTTTCCTTAAAAATGCTGGAATGATTTTGGAATAAAACAAGAAATAAAAAGCATTCAGTACGCATTAATTAGTAGCACTTTCTAACTGTACGTAATTGTTGTATCGAGTAACTTTTAATATTCTTTGCCTACGTTGTCACACAACAGACAGAAGGGCTGAAACATATACAGATAGACTAATTGACTTTAAAATTACTCTTAGGCATTTTGGAAAGAGTTAAAAAAGCTTAACGCAAAAGAAAATGGAGCAATTAGATTATAATTACAGATTTTGATCTCTCTGAATATGTTAGTGTAGCCCTGTAAATCAGAATGTTAATCATATCATATTCTATACAATACATTACTTTAGAATATTAACAATACATTTCAATATTTTTATGATTTTTACAGTAGAAAGATTTTTAAATATAACTTTCAAAAAATTCTGTCCTAAAACGTAATGCATTGTTTTTTTTTTTTTTTTTTTTTTTTTTTTTTCGTCCCTGTAAACAAACTAGTTGTACGGGACCTATTAATGTCATTTTAAATGGGGAACATTCTATAGGAAAAATATTTATAAAAATAACACTCATAGAACACAATGCTTTCTAATGCTTTTGGGTGTCCCTGTACACAAACCAGAAGAGATATTCACTCCATTTTCAATATGGAACATCCGATAGTAAACTTCAATAAAATATATCAGTTTCGAGAAATTCCATAAATATTTACAGGTGATAGAGCGTGGGCAGATAGACAGACAGACAGATGGACAAATACACAAACTGAATTCATATTCACACTTAAAAATGTTAGAAAGTGTTAAAAACGCTTAATGTAAACTAAAGTGCAATTCTAGCATTTTTTTATAAATAGCTCTTAATATAAATGGATAATTTTGTGCCACCCTATAAATCTAATGCTAGTCATGTTATATTCTATGCAAAGCATTGTTTTGTGCATATAAATAACATATTTTAATTTCCTAAAACTTCGTGTAAAGTAAAGTTTTTAAAATTTGATTTATAGAAATATCTCTCATAGAACGCAATGCTTTGGAATACTTTTGAGTGTCCTTGTACATAAATCGGTGATGGTATATTCCATTTTATACAGGAAACATCCAATAGTGAATTTGAATAACATATTTCAATTTCATTAAGATATGTCTACAGTAAAGGTATGAAAATATGGTTTATAGAAATACCTCTCATAGAACACAATGCTTGAAATACTTTTCGGTGTCCCTGTACACAAACTAGTAGAGGTATAAACTCCATTTTCAATAGGGAATATCCGATAGTAAACTTGAATAACCTATATCAGTTTCAAGAAATTCCATTAATATTTACGGGAGTTAGAGCTCGGGCAGAGAGTCAGGAAGACAGACAGACAGACGGACAGACAGACAGACAGACGAACAGACAGACAGACGGACAGACAGACAGACAGACGGACAGACAAACCGTAGTCCTTAACACTTTTCAACCTTGTTGAAAAGTATTAAAAATCAAATTACAGTTATTATTATTTTTTTTTTTAGATTCAAAGATGATGATTTTTAAAACGATTTTTAAAGGGATGATTTATCTTATTCTTCCAGACAAAAGCAGTCGCTAGTAACCTGTACTTTGTCTGGAACAAAACGTTGTAGTTGTCGAATGTTACGTGACTGAAGTTACGAGTAACCGATAGCATAAAATGTCAGAACAATGTTTATGAAAATTCTTCGAAAAAAGAAAATTCTGATAAGAAATTATAACTTTTTGCTAAATATATTCATAAGATATTTAATGTACATATTTTTTTATAATACCTATTTTTGGATTTATTTTATTATACATTCAAAGCATTTTAAATATTCGTTGTTTAAACATTTACATAATTTTCTAAAGTGGCGTAATTTCGATCAAAATTCTGTTGTTACAGAAGCATCGAAAATTTATAAATATTTAACATAAGAAATTATGTTAAAGGATTCCAAACATATCATTAAATAATACTGTTAATGTACTTTTTCTAATTATATACACCGGGTAATCCAAAAGTCACAGCAAAAAATAAAAATTGGATTATTGAAAAAATATTGCCAATAGACTCATGTGGTTTTCACATAAGTGCATAGAAATACATCGGATTGTTTAGGTAAGAAGAGTCTTATTAGCAAATTAGTTTAAACTGTCTCTAGCACGCGCTGCTTTAATTGTAAAATTACATTTTTACAGTGGCACAGTACATTTAACAGAGTAATTACGACTATAATATAACAATATGACGTTCGTCATTCACGAGAATGGCCTCTGCATTAGAAATTCTCATTAGAAAAGCTTCAGTATTTGCAAAATGGCGACATCTGAGAAAGCGAATATGTTTAAAATAGGAGAGAATACTGTTAAGAAAGCGCGATTTGTTAGTGAAAAATGTAGCTAATTGTTTTTCTTATACATATTCCTTATAACATATATTAAATACATGCACATAATAAGCGAGACGTATTAAACACTTGACGATAGCTTCAATGCCCCAACCCGAGTACCTTCCCGCTCTTCGGTGATATTTTCTAGTCAACATTGTCCTTTTATTCCTTCCGGTGTCAGTCCTTTTTTTTCTTTCTCACACATAAAATTGTGAGTTTTTTTCGTTTTCATCCCATGCTTTTTCTATGGATTTTAATTTTTTTTTCTTCGTTTTATATATATACAGTACCTGGCCAAATTATTAGACCATTGGCAAACTATACAATTTTCCATGTTTACAATCTTATTAATGAAGAATTTTATTAAAAAAGATATTTTCTTCATTCATATTTCGAAAACATATACATTAAGGAATAGAATTACAAAAAAATTGTTACAATACAATACTTATTGAAGAAAGAAAAAATTGATAAAGTAAATTTAACAGAAAAATCAATATTTCGCATCGCCACCTTTGGCAACTAAAAGGGCTTTAACAGGACGAGGCATACTTTCTATGCATGCTTGGATGGTTTCCTGAAGATGTTTATTATGATTTCACTGGTATGTTAAAGATTCCAGCAACTCTACCTTATTGGTTATATTTTTCTTATACATTTCTTTTTTCAGCAACTCCCAACCATTTTCGATAGGGTTCATATCAGGCGAGTTGCCAAGCTAATCAAGAACTTTGATTTTTTTTCTCACTAATTACTTCGATACACTTTTAGCTTTATGGCATGGAGCACCATCATGCATGAAGACTGGTTCCTCGTCTCCAGGAAACCAATCTTGCATTTGTGGCATGAGCCTGGTTTGTAAGACTTTCAGGTTTTGATCTTGTTTCATTGTATTTTTGACCACATAGAGAGCACCAGAACCTTTTCTTGATATGACAGACCACACCATGACTGATGGAGGATGTTTGGTGGTGGGAACAATACAATCTGACTTGTATTTCTCGTTTGGACGCCACCGAACAAATTTGGTTTTTTCGGTTAAAACATGAAAAACAATTCATCAGAGAAGCAAACCTGAAAATTAAACAAATTTGCTTTTTATTTAATTTCTTTATATTCATTATAAATTCCAATATATCGTTGATCAAAATAAATAGCTATGTACCTTTTCCAGTCTTCTATTGTCCAATTTTTGTACTTTATTGCCCACTCCAAGCGTTTTTTCATCCTTTCTGATGTAAGCCTTGGCTTGCGAGCCGGTTTCATGGCAAAGAGTTTATTTTCTGCCAAACGACGTCTCAAAGTTCTTTCTGATATATTAATGCCTTCATTTTGAATTTCTTTCATTAACATGCGTAGCTGTTTCTTTCTGTTATTTATACAAATGTCTCGTATATTTCGATCCATCCTCGGCGGCGTAATGCGAGCTCGTCCACTACTATTCTTCCACGATGAATCCAAACTTATGTTTAAGACCATTTTCTTTTTAATATTTTTTACTGAGCTTCTGGATAATCCTACCTTTGCTGCAATTTGATTTTGGGTCAGTTTAGTGGCCTTCAGTAGACCATAAACCTGCCCCACTGCCTTTGGTGAAAGGTCAGCCTTTCTTCCCATCTAAAATAAAGGAGCAAAAACTTTTTATGATAATAAAGGATTAAAAATGTTAAATATCCCACGCGATATTAATAACAATGCAAAACTTACTTTTTGCAGCAAAATATTCGCTTCAATCCAAAATAAACAAGCAGAACAAATTTTACGTTATAATGCAAATTTACACCTATGCCACTGTATCACAAAATAATAACTAACTGTCCTGTGCTGCCAGCTTGAAAATGTTTCTGTAATAAAGGTACTGAAATAAGCTTAAGGTAACACTAATTAAATAATAATAATTTTGAGCAGGTCAGGTATAATAAACTTCCAGTTTCAAAAAACTTTAAATATTTTCTTTGGTCTAATAATTTGGCCAGGTACTGTATATATATCGACATAATATACATACATTGTATCTATACATATAAAAGAGTACTTCCACTCACTCATTCACTCACTCACTGACTCATCAACGCATAGCAAAATCTACTGAAGCCACTGACTCGACACTGGGTCAGATTATAGTGTATGCACCCCTAAGAAGCGATTTTACGAAATTCGCCCCCAAGGGGGAGTAGGGGGCAAAATGTGACTTCACAAAAACCTCCATATCTCAAAGAAAAAAACAGATATTCGTGAAATTTTTGCTTTAAAATATAGTAAACGCAAATATCTAAAAACCAGTTTCTGGAATTTAAGAAATTCGGTCCCCAAGAGGGGAAAGGGGGCAAAACGTGATTTCACATGCTCAAAACGTGGTTTCACATACTCCTATATATCTCAAACAAAAATCAGATATACGTGAAACTTTTGCTCTAATATATAGCTAATACAAATACCTATAAACCAATTTCTAGAATTTTAGAAATTCAGCCTTCAAGAGGAGGGGAGAGAGGGGGCAAAACGTGATTTGAAATAATCCTTTATATCGCAAACAGAAAAAAAAAGATGTATGTGAGATTTTTGCTCTAAAATATAGCTCTCACAAATACATAAAAATTAATTTCTTTAATTTTAGAAATTCATTCGTAGTGGGGCGGTAAAGGGGGCTATGGGGAAAAAAATAGAAATAGAGTTAGATTGTTCAAAATTGGTACAGATAGGTTTTACAGGCCTGGAAGTCGAATGAGGATATTTTCGAAAGTGTAAAGTTATTAGGAGGGTCAGAAAGGGGGAGGGGACGAAGAGGCAAAAAAATAAAAATAGAGTTAGACCGTTCAAAATTGGTACATAGAGGTTTTTGATACTTACAAATCAATTGCGGATATTTTCGAATTTGTAAAGTTATTAGAAGGGGTGGGAGGGGAAGGGTGAAAGGACAAAAAATAAAAATAGAGTTAAGTTGCTCAAAATTGGTACATGGAGGTTTTTGATACCTACAAATCGATTGCGAATATTTTCGAATTTGTAAAATTATTAGGATAGACGGGAAAGGGTGTAAGGAGCAAAAATATATAAATAACCGTTAGAGTTCTAAAAATTAGTGTTGTTAGGTTTTGAGGCCGGATAAATATATTGCGGATATTTTCGAAAGTACAGAATTATTATGAGGGGCAGGAAGGGGGACAGGGGGACGGACGCAAGGGTAAAAAGAAAGAAATTCAGAATGAATGTTAGAATTTAGTATTATTAGGTTTAAAAGACCGAGAGAAGGATTGCGAGTTTCTTTTAAGTCTAAAATAATTTGGAGGGGCAGGAACGGTAGGTGAAGGACTATGCACGGCGCGCAGGAAGTGGGGGCCCGGACCGATTATTCAACAATGGGAGAAGGGTTTATATATATATATATATATATATATATATTTATTTATTTATTTATGTTTTTCCCTTACGATAATATAGTCATGCATTATGAGTGTCGAACATAAATGCACGCGCGCAGCACACAAAGGCCAGTGCTGCCGAAGGCAGTGTTGACCATGTGTGGCATTTTTTTAAAATCAGAAATTTTTTTCTCTCTTTTTTTTGCATGATAAAAATTAATGCAATTTTGAGAATTCATTCACTACAGTGATTCATTTTGAAATAGTGACCAGCGAAGCGGGCGTAGACTGCTAGTACAGTGCGTGTCGAAATGATAGGTCCACCAGTAAAAACGAAAGTTATGTTGGTAAAAAAGGTTTTATTGTGTACAAAGTACTATTTTATAAACTACATTACTTCATTCAATGTAAAATAATACATGAATAATATACAAATAATAGGAATAATAAGGAAAACAAAAATTACATGAAAAAGCTGTTTCAAAAAGATAGGTCCACTGAACCAATCATCAAATTAATGTTAAATTAATAAGATTTATAAGATAATTTTTCCACCTTGTTATAGAATAAGCTCATAAATCCTATTCGGCATGGATTTTACAAGTTTTTGCAAACACTTTTTCTCTATTTTTGACCATTCGGAGGAAATAGCCTTTTTCAAGTCTGCAGTACTGTTGTATTGCCTTCCGCCTGCATACACCGCTCTTGCGAGTATACCCCACATGCTTTCTACCAGATTCAGGTCGGGGCTGCAAGGTGGCCAATCGATAGCATGTACACCATTATCCAGAAACCATTCGAAAGTGGACTTTGCAGTGTGCACATGAGCATTGTCCTGTTAGAACATGAAGAATGGGCCCCCAATGTGCTCTGATTGTGGAAGAAAATATTGTTCAAGCAGCTGTTGGTAGCCTGCAGCATTAAAACGATTGTCTACGAATGCTATCTCAATTTTTCCTGCACCTCCGGATCCGTCCCATACCGTAACGGAACCACCACCAGCTTGCCTCTTCGAGAATATCTGTCTATCGTTACGCAGATCGTGCCAGTAGTACTGCCAGCCATCTGGACCATCCAGGTTGAATTTCTTTTCATCACTGAATATCACACGATGCCAATCTTGTTTCCAGGACATCACTTCATGTGAGAAATTCAATCTCTTTTCTTTGTGCTTTTTAGTCAATTTCTGAGCCGCTTTCCTCTTCACGTAAACTATATTGCCGAACTTCTTTACCACTCTATGGACTGTAGATTTTTATATTGGAGGGTTTTGTTGTCTGGTCACAGTGGATAAGCTCATATTTCCAGATTTTAACTCCTTTACGATAGTCCTTCTTTGTCGGGATGTCACTTTTGATGGGTGGCCAGATGATTTTTCCCTGCCATAAGCATTTCTAAGTCGCAAATAATTGTTTAAAACATTATGTGATCTGTTTAAAAGTTTTCCTATTTCTCTATTCGATTTTCCACACGTTTTAAATGCATCAATTTTCCCCTTCTCAACCAGCGAAAGACTGCAACGGCGACCCATTTCGTTTGATTACAACGTGATGTTCAAATCTGTTTAAATACCTCCACAGCAGCCAGCATAATCCCGCAGTAAGACTAAGCAACGATATTTATGCAAATTTTTTGGAAATAAACGTGATTGGTGCAGAATTTCTGAAGGCGGACCTATCTTTTTGAAACGGTCTGAAAATGAAAATTTGCATAAAATAAAAAGGAATTATTTATTTTAAGGAAATTTCTTCATAAATACTTATAACAGTTACTGATTAATTATCTCTACCAAAAAAGTGATTCTTATTCTCAATTAAGATTCGAAATCTTGAAAATTGCGGGTGGACCTATCATTTCGATACGCACTGTATATAATAAAATGCATATATACATATACATTTCTTATTCATAAGAGTCCCGTGCTGTTCTGTGCATTGTACTCTGAAAACCATACAGAACTACCAGCCAGTTATTTTTCAATAATGTATTTTTTATTTTTTCTGTGACTTTGGATCAACCTGTATATATATGTGTGTAATTTAAATTAAATTTATACATTTTCATTCCAATTAAAAACAAAAAAAAAGTGTAGTTAATGATATTTTAAGTCTTTTTCAAAACTCCTTTTTAACGCTCCTACAATATTACATTATTTAATATCATACGATATTTTTTACAACGCATCATTTATATTTCATATTCATAGTAGAAACTTATATTGATGCCATAATGTATACAACTCAAACTTAAATAAAACGCATGCTGAAAAGTACCAGAATGTATAACATACATTTTTATGGAAAGAATAAACGTGAAGAACATAATTTTGTTATGACTATATGCTTTTCGTGAATTTCTAAGAAATATAAATATTTGATGCAAGGTAAAATATTTTATATTCCTTCGCTTGAAATAGATGGTGATAGCAAAGCACTTTTGCTATTCACATAAGCTTGAATATAAAATATAGAAAAATGTATGGTCAAAACTGCCACTATTTTACATCAGTTTGTTTAAAAATTGAAAGGAAAAAATGTAATTTTTTAAAATGTAATTCAGTAAAATTAATTTAATAAGTTATTAATAAAAAAATAACTAAAAATTTATTTTATTATTATCATTTCTGCTTTTATTATGTATAGAAAATTAAAAAACTTAAACAAAACTATTGCATTTTTAAGTCTGTAGGAGAATATTCTTTTATTCTTATGCTTATAATTGTTTCAAACTGCTCTTTTAAAGGTTTAATGGGCTTTAAAATTTAAAAAAATCTATTTTATTCTATATATATATTTATTTTATTTTATTTTATTTATTTATTTATTTATTTGTTACTTGTGTTATTTTTATTATTTCAATTGTTTACAACCCAGCTAAAAAAATCTGCAAAAAAACTTTAAAAAAAACTGTAGAAAAACTGAAGGCAATTGGCACAAGTTTTTTTAAAGTTTTTTCAAAGATATTTTAAAGTCAAAGTTTTACTGAACAGACTTTAAAATTTCAGCGAAAAAACTTTAAAAAAACTTGTGCCAATTGCCTTCAGTTTTTCTGCAGTTTTTGAAGAACTGCAAAGTTTCCATGTAAAAACTTTAAAAAAACTTGTGCCATTTACCTTCAGTTTTTCTGTAGTTTTTGAAATTCTGCAAAATTTCAGCGAAAAAACTTTGAAAAAACTTGTTCCATTTACCTTCAGTTTTTCTGTAGTTTTTGAAATTCTGCAAAATTTCAGCGAAAAAACTTTAAAAAAACTTGTGCCATTTACCTTCAGTTTTTTTGTAGTTTTTGAAATTCTGCAAAATTTCAGCGAAAAAACTTAAAAAAAACTTGTGCCATTTACCTTCAGTTTTTCTGTAGTTTTTGAAATTCTGCAAAATTTCAGCGAAAAAATTTTTAAAAAACTTGTTTCATTTACCTTCAGTTTTTCTGTAGTTTTTGAAATTCTGCAAAATTTCCATGAAAAAATATTAAAAAACTTGTGCCACATGCCTTCGGTTTTTATACTTCTGCGAAAAACTGAAAATACTTATTCCTGTTACTTTCAGTTTCTCTGCTGTTTTTTAAATTCTACACAATTTCTGTGAAAACCTTAAAAACTATTAATGTTCCCCTGCCACACATAAAAGCCATTTTTTAAAACTAGTTTGTTGTGGCCAACACATGACTCTCTTCTGTGTTTCTATACAAATTCCCTCAGTAAAAAATAATTTATTAAAATTTATCTTCCATATGATGAATGCAGACAATTTCCATTCTAGAGAAATAATATTAGGAGCAGTCAATAAATAACGAGTCAGAGGCAAATTCATTTCAGAGATGAGAGTTGGAAATAGACAAAAAGTTTGAAAGTATCAGCAAAACTCAAAGATAATTTAATTTTAGTAATAAAAGAAGAAACAGGTACACAAAATCATACTTTCTATAAGAAAAAATGGAGAATACATGAAAATCAGTTGTTTAGAAACAATCAAAAGAAAGAAAATTGAACAAAAACAAGAATATTTAGAACAAAAAACCAGAAAATTGTTTTAAAAAACTAAGAAAAGCCTGAAATTCCTACAAAAGTCTGAAAATTCTCATCCCTGCAGTAATTATTTAATAAAACTCAAAAGTATTGTCCGTAGGTATTTAGGCATTTATTCCATTGTGACAACAGTCGCATAATGCCATGCTCGTAGAAAGCCTTTGGTTGCTGTTTGAATCAATTGTGCACACACTCATTGACTTCATCGTCTATTTGAAATTGGTGTCTCTGCAGTGCTTTTTTAAGTTCAAGATGTGGAAGTCATATGCAGACAGATCTGGACTATAGGAGGGGTGGCTCAGGACTTCCCACTTGAACTTCTGCAGACATTCCTGTGTTGTGTTAGCTAAGTGTGATGGTCTAGTGTTGTCATGCAACAGGATGACACCCCGAGAAAGTTAACTGGGACGTTTTGATTTGATTGCATTCCTGAGCTTCAACAAGGCTTAACAATACCGCTGAGCATTGACCGTAGCTCCATGCTCCAGGAAATCAACGAGGAGTGGTCTATTACGATAGAAGAAGAACGAATGCAGTATCTTGCTGGCACTAGTGTGTAAGGGAATCTGTGTGCTTCCACTAAAGACTTGGCCGTTTTGACTCGGGCTAAAAGTTGTGGTACCAAGTTTCATCACCAGTAACAATTGCTGAAAGAAATTTGTCCCCATCATTGTTGTAACGCTGCAATGCTTGCAGAGACATGGCCATGCGGTGCTGGTGTCAAGCGATGTGGGACCCATTGTGCGCATACTTTACGGAACTTCAACCTGTCCTTGATGATTTTGTGAACTGTACCATGACTAAGCCCCACTGATACCGAAATCTCGTCTACTGTTAGACGACGGTCTTTCTTTATGAGCTCATCTACTTTTGCAATATGTTCTTCTGTAACACACTTCGGTGCTCCAGTCCAGGGATCATCACCGATCGATCTGCATCCTTTACGAAAGTGCTTATTCCACTCCTGAACTCTTGCCCGTGACATACAGTACTCCCCATAGATAGATCCTTTCTATTCATCTATGAATTTCACGTCCTACTATACTTTCCGCTGCCAAAAAATGCACAACACCACACTGCTCAGCTTTGGATGCCTCCATTCCACGTCGCTTTCAAAAATGAAATGACTGGATGTGGCTGATGCTGGGTTATCCTTTTCTCACTCCTTGCCAGACAAGTAATGGCATCTGGCGAGAGAAATGTGTATGAATCGTTAGGCTGCACTTTTCTACATACTATACTTTTTGTGAAATATTCACTGACTCGTTATTTATTGACTGCTAATATAATAGCACTAAATATGCAAAGAAAAAACAATTTTTTAGATATGACTTTTTTTTTCTTAATTTTAACCACAAAATAAAAAGCATGTTTTTTTTTAAATACCACACATTGATGATTCAACCATTTATTTTAAAAGGTGTTGATGAGTTCATTTGGAAGATACTCATAAGGAATATTTGCCTCTCTTGGGAGGGACTTTCCTTTTGAGGGGAGGGGGGGGGGGGGAAGCTTGCACATTTACAAAAAAAATTTCTCAGTTGACTATCACTAATATAGATACTTCCTTTTAATTTCATAATTATTAAAAAACCAATTCACTTTATGTGCATTTACATGAAATGTTTTTTCTGCAATGTAAAAAATTAAGGGAAAAAAAAGCAAAATGACAATCCCATTTGTTGGATGATTTTTACCAAAAGTTTCTAGGCATTAATTTAGGTATATCAAGTTGCAACTACATATCAAATTTTATGAAATTCTGAGTAGTATAGTTCCTAAGATACAGTTGTTACAAAATTTTGTCACGCACAGATATTTTTTTTTAAATAGTCAAATCATGTTCTAGACATCTCAAAACATGTAAAACCATTGAAAACCTGAAGTCTAAGATTTTTACGAATCCAATACCTTCTTGTATTGAATATAAAAGAAAGTCGTCTTCTTCCTCTTCAAGGATTAGGCCGAAGGCCTGTTGCGGCTTCATGATCAAACTACCGCTTTCTTGGCCTACCTCGGTCTCATCTGCCTTGTGGGTTGTAATAAAACATGGCTCTAAGTATTCTTCCGCGTGGCATACGTCGAATATGGTTTAACCAATCTTGTCTGTATTCCCTAATTTTACCTTCTAGGCAAAAATATGTTTAATTCTCTACGTATATCTTTGTTTCTAATTCTATCGGGGATTGTACAGCCTTTAACAGATCTCAAGAACCTCATCTCGGCAGCTTGTATTCTGCTTAAATCCTGGGAGCCCAGAGTCCATGTCTCAGAACCATATAGGAGAGTGCGGACTGCCATGACTTTGTAAAATTTTAGTTGAGTTTCAGGTCTAGTTTTTCTTTTTAAAGTTCGGATCAGGGTTCCACTAAGATGTTGGAATTTATGGAATTTCTGTTGGATGTCATGATCATAATCATAGGTTACGTCACAACCTAGATAGTTGAAATGTTGGGTTTGCTTAATAAGTTTATTATCTATAACTAATTTTGTTCTAACTGGTTCTTTGATAAAAGAAAGTAAAAACAAGTTATTTTGTTAAAATATGCATAAAAGAAAGTAAAAACAAGTTATGCATATTTTAACAAAATAAAATAATTTAATTTAGAAATTTATTCATCAACCATGAAAGTTCATTTCAGAAAAATTTGGAGTAGAAGTGTGATTTTTTATACCAACTATGTGAAAAATACCAGAGCAGGGAATCAAACCCGGGCCTTCCGCTTTACATGTGGATGCTCAAACATTGAGCTGCCCTGGCTGATTACCAGCTAGGCATTTCTCACATAACATTCGTTGGCAAAGTAGAGCCACCGAGTCTGTAAACACAGGTATATCAATTGACATTATTAATCATGGCACAACTCCAATAGACTACAAAATTTTAATTTAATTTAGAAATTTATTCAACAACCAAGAACGTTCATTTCAGAAAAATTTTGGAGTGGGAGGGGATATTTTGTTCTAAAAGTGACTGCTGCAAAACAAAATTTTGTGCCTTTTAAAGATTCATGCAGATTGCAAGTGAGGTATTTAGTGATTTTTCTTTTTGTGCTTAATGCGAAGCGTAGACATACATATTACTGATTGTTGCAAAACGTCGCCATAGCGCAGTGCTAGTGTGATGTTAAATCCAACCTACCTGCCTGTGTACCTCCCAGATTGTCTTTAATTGCCCACAACACAGTAGTAGTGAGACATTAAATCGAATCTGCATATTTACTTATACACTTATTCAGTTATTTATGGTATTTTTGTTTTGTAATGTTTAATATTTTTTAGTTTTTATTTTCTTTTGTTCAAGTTTTTGAAAAGCTACTTTTTACACTTTTTTTTTGGTAGAGCTGTACCGAGTACTCGGTCCTCGGCCAATACCGAGTAGTTGTGGGAATTTCACTATTTTTATGCATTATTGAAAGAAATGTGTTAATGAGTGATATTTATTTTATAACTAAACAAAAAAAATATGAAAGTATAAATACAGTGTCATTATAATTAAAATTTTTGCTATAACAGCTTTCTGCAATTAAAACGGGTTGTTACCAAACTTAGTATAGAGATAATTCATGATATGAGCTTTTAATTATAACTATCTTGTATGAATTTAATATGCATTATTTTATAAAAAACTTAGTACATAAAATTGTATCTATAAATCAGACAAAATTAAATATTTTAGAAAAAAAAAAAAAAGAACCTTTATGTAATATTAAAACAAAATTTTCATTATACATTTGTGCAAATAAAAGTAAGACACTTCCAAATCAGTAAGAAAAGATTGATTTTGAATTTTATACTATAAAATAACGTAAAAAAACTATCACCTATTCGGATACAGTCTACCGTTGAGCAAAAGGTGCGTTCATTTAGTATTTTAACCCTTTGATGGTTATGAACGAGTTCAGCTCGCAATCGAATCGTGCTTCATAATGTGCGCAAACGAGTTCTGCTCGGGAGCAGGATTTCGACCGAAATGGTTAGAAACGAGCACTACTCGTGTAGTGAAGTTTTTCCCAATGCACGCTGACGAGCTGAGCTCGTTCGCCATTATTATTCTGCATTGGTTATGTTACAAACGAATCCTACTCACGAAATTTAGTTAGTTTTACTGTCTACAGATGGCAGTACGGGTTCCATGAATTTCTTTTCATAATGAAGGGGGAATGTTTTTTTTTTTACTTTGTTCTTTTTATGCGTATTTTGACGCATTTTTTAGGTTGTTTGTAAAGTAAAATGGCTTAAAAGCGAAAGTTAGATAATTATGATGATGATGATTATGATTGTGATACAGAAAGCTTATCAAGTTTTGAGTCTGATGCTTCATAAAGTTCTACATTAGTTGTATTTATTTAGTCCTTTCAATTAACTATTATTATTTATATAATTGATTATAATCATTTATAATTTACTATTTAATAATTATCATTTATTAATTACTTTAAAGTACGTAAAAACTGTTATTTATGTACTACAAATACTTTAAGAAGTTTTTAAAACGCGTGAGGCGAGCTATCTACGGCATCGCCAGAGAAGGGTGACATTTTCGGAAGAACGTCGGGGGGAAAACACCTGCCACTTTCGAATGCTGTTTACTGGTAATACTGCGCGAATTAAATAAACGAAAACTGCTCATTTACCTAAGCGTCAAAGGGTTAAGAACAAAAAAATAAAAATAAAAATAATAATGTGAAAAGAGGAGGGGGAATTTAACCGAGTAAAGGCTTTTAAGGCATTTTACGTTATATATATAAAAAAGGTAAATACACTGAAATGTTATTTAAAACGTACTTTCATAATCAAATCTGTTGTTTTGCCAATTATGGCCCAAAGCCACCTGTCATTTTACATTTCTACGATCTGAAGATTAATGAAGCCTATCATGTTTGAAATTATAAAATATTTTAATGTTCCCCTTTCATATGTGAATTTCATGTATCTTAAATTAAGCCTTAGTCTTTGAGTAACTTTTATATTCTCTAAGAATTATCTCAGGATGATAATTTCACATCTAAAAAAAGATGTTAAGAATAAAGTTATCAGTTATGGTTTTAGTAATCCACTATGCTGAAAGTATCAAAATATAGCAATGAACCTAATTATGTATACCTATTAGAGATGAGACGGGCTCAGCCCGAGCCCGATCGGGCTCAAATCTTACGCAAGTCTTCGGGCTCCGGGCGGGCTCGGATTCAAGCTAAAAGTTCCGTTTATTTTATTCTTCATTAATTGGAAAATGTAAAAAAAAAAAAAAAAGAAACTTTATTCATTTTGAGAGCACCTTTAGTAATGCCATAATAGTCATGACAGGTTATAAATCACAAAATAATCTTGCAAACCTTAGTAGCTTTGACTTTCCTTTTTCTAAATAGAACTTTTTTTTCAACGGGATGCATATTATGTCATAGTGTTATACAGTAATCCTTCCTCCTTCATTATATTGGGTATCATTATATCACTCTTTCGGATAAATTTTTTGTCCCCCGATAGGTGCGTTATAAACAATGCGCTGCACTATAAATATATATTATAGAAATATATACATGTATACAGAGACACAGACATTATAAATTGTTATAACAACATTTATAGTTATTTAAATTGAGGATTGATAATAAGAAAATTAATTTGAAAATAAAAACGGTATTTAATTTTACTATTGTGTATGCGCTGCATAGCGTACCACTTTCAATATCGGGCTCGGATCACACAAAATTTTTCGGGCTCGGGCGAGTTCAGTACAAAAATGTTTCGGGCCCGAGCGGGCTCGGATTGCCAAAATAGAGCCCGAACTCACCTCTAATACCTATACGCTACAAAAGTTCTGCATGAAAGCATACTGTTTACCATTTAACTAAATTTTATATTCTTACAATTACTCAGTACTCGGCCGAGTAGTAAAAGGCCAAGTACTCGGTATTAGGCCAAAGTGCTACTCGGTGCAGCACTAATTTTTAGGCACTTGATTTAAAATACGTAAAATCGACCATTTCGAAAAAATCACGAGACAAAACTGCAAAAATGTGTCAAATTGGCGATTTTGAAAAAAGTCACCAAGCAGTGTGGTAAAGCACCAGGGCTTGAAAAAAAGTTAGAAAGTTATTTTTGTTTCAGTATGCATGCCTAGCTGGGCATGTAAGAGAAAAAAGTACATACCCACTGTAAATTTTTATATACCCCGAGCCGAGCATGTCGGGCAATATAATTTACGAGCCCTGTAAAGCACATTATGACCTCTATTTCTTTTCTGGGAAAAAAAAAAAATAATAATAATAATTGTAAATAATTTTTGGCAGGGATTCAATCAAATAGTGGGGAAAAAAAAAAAAAAAAACATTTATATATGTATTAAACATTTTGCAAAATATGCATTTTGCGAAAAAGCAATATAGAGTTCTGCGTAGGTCGAGAAAACTTGACCCGCAGGAACACTTTTGACCCACAACCGGCACAACCTGACATGAACCTGCAGCTTCTAGCCCACAACAAAAACAAAGTATTATTCAATTTACATTATATAAGAAACAGAATTAAAATTGTATTTCAAAAAATAAAGTTATATTATTAAACATATCTTTCAGAAAATTATAACATAAGTATTACAAGTACAATTAGAACCTTGATCTATCTTTTTTCACGGGGTGCAAGGGGAAAAAAAAAAAGATGAAAGCGGGAAAACAACAAATGCGGGTTAAAGTCAAAACACGAATAAAACAATGTTTATGAATTAATACACAGAATGTATACAGTATACTACTAATAAAAACTAATTTCCAAGTGGTCAAAGAAATACATCAATGTTGTAGAATATTAAGTAAAATTTATTTTTAAAAATCATTAATTTTATGTAGTGCTAGACAATTTGACAGGGTGCTCCACCCTGCTGCCCTTTCAAACCCATTTTAGCACCCTGCTGCCCTTTTAAAAACATTTTAGCACCAAGTAGCTTTTTCTAACATTTTAAATGAACAGAGGCCTTTAGATACTTTTCTTTCTGATTTTTCAACTTTCTAGAAATAGTTCTACAGCATTCCTGGAAGAAAAAATGCACGCAGCCAGGGTTTGCGCTAGAGTGCGGGATCGCACAATTAAAAAAAAAAAAAAAAAATCCCACTTTGTAAATAAATACAATTGTTAAATATTTCTTGCTCATGTAATTATTTTTTGCCCCCCCCCCTTTATTTATCTCCATCTAGCAATCAGCAACCAAATGTTCTGCAGAAGTCTTGTTTCCCAATATTTACCCATCTGAAACATAAATTATATTTATAATATTCATTTTAAACTTGCTTTATTAGATTCTAGAAGTAGAATTGAAAGAGTTTAATATTTTTTACTCTGTAATTATTTTTAACCCCCCCCCCCCTCTTTCCCCTCTCCGGAATACGGATTGTGGTCAATGATCAATTCTAGAAACAATAAAGCAATAGAGCAATAAAGCAATAGAGTACAACAATAAAGCAATAGAGCAATAGAAACAATAAACAATAAAGCAATTTTTTGTTAGAGTGGGAGAATCTCACTAATTTTTTTTCCTTGGTGCGAACCCTGATATAGTCTATACTATATATACACGTAAAATTAGTATTTTACTTTTGTTATGTACAAAAATCACACCATAGAAGACCGCAATTATGCAAATAATGCCCTTTTTGAAAATAGGTTGTCCTTTTTACTGAATTCCCCCTGGCAGCCCTTTTATTCTAGAGTCAGCATTATTATGTTGGGTTTTTCCTTCATTTTATAAATTAAACAAGAAATTTTTCAGATTTAAAACATTTTTTTCTTTTTTTCCATTTATGTAATTTCATACGCATGTATAACAGTTTGTGCACTTTAAAACCCCATAATTATGTCATCAGCGTGAAAATTATCCTCAGTTTTTTTCGCCATTATGTACATTTTTTGAAATCACACATTTCTTCTATACTTTAGGATACCGCATGTTGCAATATCTTGATTTATGCAAATATTATCACTAAATTTTGTACCCATTCTCTGCTACACGCAACAATGCTTCATCCGCATAATAAGCATCATTTTCTTGCCTTTCTGTTTAGTATTGTTCCTCATTTTTCTGCACTTAACTGCACTTGCTAAAATAAAGAGATTATTTCATGGTATGCTGAAATTATAGTAATGAATAAAGAAACACAGACATGGCATCACAATTTTGATCCTTCATGGAAATGGAGAAGAGAGTTATTTTACGATGCACAAAGTATCCAATTTGTACAGAACCGCTTGACCTTCATGAGAAAATTTTTGAGTCAGAAGAAAAACTTTACAACAATGAATGCAAGAAAACGAATTTTTGAAGCACGATACATGTGGGTTTAATTAACATTATATAAATATAATTTGTGCAGGGACCATAGAAATAAAATTATCAATGCGGGAATGATAGACCAGGTTTTCACTGCATACATAATTAAATTAAAACTAGAATATTAGTGCTGCACCGAGTAGCCGAATATCGAGTAGCCGACTAGTTGTAAGAAAGAATAATTGATGCATATAAAGAAATGTGCACATCTTGAAATTAAAAAAAAAAGGCTTTTGAACATAAAATTTAGTTAAATGGTAAACAGCATGCTTTCATGCAGAACTTGGAACCAGCTTTAATATACGGCACCCATTGCTTATTGCTGTTGCCGATGTTTTGATCACATGGTATGATGTTGTTTTGATTCGGTTTGTTAGTCGGTACTGCGAATTGTTTCACAACGTCGTGAATCGAATCAAAATGTCATGAAACAATACTTTTCATTATTATGAAACATTTAAAACTAAATTTTAGAAAATAAATGATTATTTTACTTACCCAGTAAGAAAAAATTTCAAGAATAGAAAAATGTAGCAGGCTGATGAAGTCTTAACACGATGCAGCTATAAAAAATAATTTTTGTGAACTGTATTGATAGCAGGCATTGTACATTTAGTTTTTCAGCCTTTTTTTTTTAATGTTTCACTATATTTTCTGCTGTTTGCTCGCTTTGCAAGCATTAAGACAAAAAAAACATCACTGGACGCCCTTAATTCGTGGAGCATGAATCAGTAAAAGCCCAGTAGCAGAATTTTTTGTATCATTCTGCAGCACCAGTTTCAGAAGCCAAAATTTTTCTGCGACTATGAACGACGAGCCAAGCTTTACTTTCATGATAAATTACTTTCTTTTTAAAGCAAAATTTGCATTTTAAAATATATGACAGATGCCTTTAATACATGCAGACAATAAATAAATGTTTACACAGCTTAATATTGAAACAGCAGTTAATGCAAGTTAAAAGAAATGTAATACCTGAAAGCAAAAAAAAAGTAACTTAAACACAAAAGCAAAAAAAGTAACTTAAACACAGTTCAATCTTTCAAAATTATAACATGGTAAACAATCAGAGTTATTAATAACTCTGCTAACTACTTTTGAAGTAACAGCATGTTTAAAAGTAACATTTGTTGAGACATGCTTAAAATGTTGAAAGTAGGACATGCCATACTTTTCAACTAATGCAGCTTTCAAAAATTTGCATGTATGCTTAAATCCACTTTCAGGACCATTAAGCATAATAAAGACACGCATATCTGATGTGCCAATATCTTCTAATGAGCCATCATTACAACTTGGTCTTTTTTCCATTACACTGCTTATTATTGACCCCCAACTCTCACATATTGCCTCTGAGACAGGGATTGACATACAAAATGAAAAAAATTTTACATCGAGTGTAATGCGGTTTTAGATTTTT
Source organism: Salticus scenicus (assembly GCA_963930645.1). Taxonomy (NCBI): domain Eukaryota; kingdom Metazoa; phylum Arthropoda; class Arachnida; order Araneae; family Salticidae; genus Salticus; species Salticus scenicus. The sequence continues at coordinate 80,134,257 of OZ005660.1, forward strand.
TTAAATTACTGTTGTTTCACATAAACAACAAATAACTTTTTCATTAGATGACATGATAAAAAAAATATTAAACAGAAAATATTATACTTCAATCTATAACACGTGCTAACGCATCAACAATTAACAAAAAAAAAAAAAAAAAAAAAATGGAGCATGTGCACTATGAACATAAGGAATCTAAAAATGACCAAACAATCGAGTGTGACTAGCGCTTCTTTCCCAAGCTCTCTCCGTCTCCCTACGAAGAAGATCATTCCACTTCGAGTGCAGGTGGGAGAGGCAGATCGCGAAGAGAAAATGCGAGAGGAATTTTTCTATACAATATTCTTTGGTTCTTCAGCGTAGCGCGCGTGGTGAACGATCGTAGCGAACACAAACTCGAGATTTTTTTCCGGTCGCATTTTTTCGTTTTCTTATGATTTTTTTTTTTCGTTTTTGTAAATTGGTAAATAAATCTGCAAACTTCAAGATCATTCTGCAGCATTGCTGCCGTGCTGCACGATTTCTGCTACCGGGAGTAAAAGCATGAAAATTCATGGAACCACGGTCACTATGTTTTCTGCTGTTTGCTCGCTTTGAGAGCATTAAAACAAAAAAGAAAACATCACTGGACGCCCCTAATTCGTGGAGCATGAATCAGTAAAAGCATGAAAATTCATGGAGCTGCGGTCACTATGTTTTCTGCTGTTTGCTCGCTTCGCGAGCATTAAAACAGAAAATAAAAAACATCACTAAATACCCCTAATTAGCAATGCATGAATCAGTAAATGCATGAAAATTTGTATAAGCCGCGATCCGTACACTAGCTGCTGTATGCTTGCTTCGCAAGCATTAAAATCAAAAACAAACATCACTGGACACCCCTATTTCGAGGAGCATGAATCAGAAAATGCATGAAATATGTACTGTAATGGTGAGTATTCCGATGGTAGATCGCTACGCAAGCATTATAAATAAATAAATAATTATTGAATGCACCTGATTAAATCACGATGCATGAAAAAAATCTGTACTGAAGCAATGATTATTATGCCCTACACTTTTCTTTCTTCATAAATTTATTAAACAATATATAAAAATACACTGAAAAAATTTTGTTTTAAACTTTGTAAAATCATTTAAAAACAGTAAAATCTAGAATTAATCTTACTTACATATACCGCGGTGGCTTTAAAAAAAGTAGAAGAGAAGATATAAACGATCTTTAACAACTGAAGATCCTTTTGTTCCGTTTCGATACAACAGAAAAAAAGTATCGATACTCTGATTCGGGTCTCGAATCACCATCATATCACGTGATCCAAACATCGGCCACGGCAATAAGCAATGGGTGCCATATAGTAAAGCTTAGCCCAGAACTTTAGTAGTGTATATACATAATTAGGTTCATTGCTATAAATATTTTGATACTTTCAGCATAGTGGATTACTAAAAACATAACTGATAACTTTAATCTTAACATCTTTTTTAGATGCGAAATTATCATCCTCAGATAATTCTTAGTGAATATAAAACTTACTAGTCACTAAGGCTTAATTTAAGATACATTAAATCCACATATGTAAGGGGAACATTAAAATATTTTATAATTTCATTCAAACATGATAGGCTTCATCAGGGGTGCAGCTGCAGAATATGTCCGAACGCCCAAACGAGGTTCGGGGGGAAATTTTGATTATTTTTTTAAGAGAAAATAAAAATGTAAATCAAAAATAACAATTTGCTACTTTGAAGTGCATATACACTAACAGCGATATTTTTATGTTACACTGTATACTTATTCTCTTAAAGATTTATTACATGGAACAAATGACTTTGTATAGCAAAGTAGATTTTTCATTATTGAGGGAAATTTATACTGTGTTTGGGGGAAATTTCCGAGGTTTGAACATTTTCTGCACCCTTGGGCTTCATTAATCTTTAGATCGTAGAAATGCAAAATGACAGGTGGTTTTGGGCCATAATTGGCAAAACAACAGATTTGATTAGGAAGATATGTTTCAATTAGTGTTTTAGTGTATTTACTTTTTATATATATAACGTAAAAAGTCATAAAAGCCTTTACTCGGTTAAATGCCCCCTCCTCTTTTTACATTTTTGTTGTTGTTGTTGTTAAAATACTAAATAAACACACCTTTTGCTCAACAGTAGAATGTATTCGAATACGTGATAGTTTTTTTTATGTTATTTTATAGTATAAAATTCAAAATCAATCTTTTCTTACCGATTTGGAAGTGTCTTACTTTTATTTGCACAAATGTATAACGAAAATTTTAATGTTAATATTACATAGAGGTTCTTTTTTCTTTCTAAATTATTTTATTTTTGTCTGATTTATAGATACAATTTTATGTACTAAGTTTTTATAAAATAATGCACATTCATACAAGATAATTATAATTGAAAGCTCATATGATGAATCATCTCTATACTAAGTTTGGTAACAGTCCGTCTTAACTGCAGAAAGCTGTTATAGCAAAAATTTTAATTATAATGACTCTGTAATTATACATTCATATTTTTTTAGTTATAAAATAAATATCTCTCTAACACATTTTTTTCAATAATGCATAAAAATAGTGAAATTCCCACAACTACTTGGTATTGGCCGAATACGTAGCCTAAATTTGCGAGTACCGAGTACTCGGCAAATAGACCGAGTATATACCGAGTACTCGGTACAGCTGTATAGAATATGATTATAATTATATTTAAAATATCTTGTCTAAATATAAAATTCAATTAAAATTCAAATTCTAATAGTTCTCCATCCTAACAAAAAGTTTCGTTAATATTTTTGAATAACAAAGCCTCATTATGCATTTTTATATATAATTTTGCCCTATGACTGGCCATGCTAAGAAAACTGAAATGTTCGAATTAAATTCGAAGATTTGATTGAACTTTTAAAATATTCCTTTTTTTATTAACTTTTAATATAAATGATTTTAAAAAATGATCAAATATTTAAAATGTATTTAACTGAAATATAACATACTCACGTACACAGAAAAAAAAAAAAAAAAAAAAAACTCATTTCCGACTCTGTTTTTTTATCATCCAACTTATTTATAGAAAAAAAAAGGTACCAAATTTTCTAAACAAATGTGGGGACAAATTGACGAGATTGAGATGACTAAAATTTCAAAATAAGAAATGGCAACAAAAGCAATACTAAAAAAATGTGCAGCACAATCTTCAATTTTAAATCATAAATTGCAACAAAAGCTTTATTTAGAAACGTGTTGTTATACGTCTGGTATAGTGAAATACATAATAAAAGTTATTACGAGATAAATAATTCTAAGTAAAATTCCATTTAAAAGAATATAAAAATTTAATAAATGAAAATTAATGCGCTGGGAAGTTAGTGCGGACTGATCAGGTATTTGTTAAAGAATTCAACAGAGGTAAGTGTGTGAACAGCAATCTTTTTCTTCCTTTTTTAATTTCAATTGTGTTTAAAATAAATAATAATATTAAATTTCCTGTAATACATTTAAAAATAAGCCTCTATTCTATTTCCAGTAGTAGTAAAAGCGTAGTATGGCAATAAGCGCTGCAAATAGTTTAATAAAGTTCTGCATATCAATTTAACAGCTAAAGAAAGAAATGTTTAGGGTTAACAATATACATATAATTTGCATTATCTCTATAGATTACTGTACTTGTTGCATAGTCTTAATTTATTTTTATTATAATTACATGCAGTTGCAAATTTTACTATTGTTTTTAGAGACACCAGGCTTAGTTCGGCATATGATTTTCAGATATTTATATTATTTTGCTGTAGTTAGATTCAGAAAATTCTGCTACTGGGCTGTATTTGATTTTTCATGAATTTTAATTAAATGAAAATTTGACTTTTTATTCAGTAAGATAATTTTAAGGTTGAATAGAGCAATGAGCTCTTAAGTATTATTATTTTTAGAAATTATCGGCACAAAAAGAGAAACAACGTTCAAAGACAGTTAAGCAAAGTTTCAATACAAAAAGGTTACTATTAAAAAGTGTCGATACACTGAATTGCCAATGGGAGCCCAATAGTAAAGCTTAGCCTTTAGTTTTTGTTTTAATAAATTATTGCATGCGTCACTAACTTATCTATATACTTACAAGATGGTTTCAATTAAATTTCAACTCTAAACAGTCCCTATAAGCTAAAATGGGCAAGTGCATCTCAAGAATCGCAATCGTCTGTATAGCTAATTTGGTGGCACATCCACTTGCCCGTTTTAACTGCAGAAAATTGTTTAAAGCAAAAGTTTAATTACAATGACACTTTTGGGGCCAATTTATTAAATGTTTTGGTTCAAAAACAGATTATTCATAAAAATCAATAATCTTGAAATGAAAAACCTTTCACATAAAAATGGGAAACACAGGAGGTGAGTTTTATCATAATTTCATATATTTTTAGGGAATTTAAAAAAGGAAATAAAAAGAAACAAAAAAACAGAACACTTAGTTTAGAAACTCACAAAACACAATACAGAAATGAACTAAACAAATAAATACACTACATGCATGCAAGCAGAAATGAAAAACATATTAAAAAGGGGCAAAGTTACCTGTATCTATAATTTCTAAAAATAATAATACTTAAGAGCTCATTGCTCTATTCAAATTTTTTGAAATATTAATTTACTGAATAAAAAGTTAAATACAGCCCAGTAGCACAATTTTCTGAATCTAACTACAAAAAAATAATATAAATATCTGAAAATCATCTGCCGAACTAAACCTGGCTTCTCAAAAAACAACAGTAAAATTTGCAACTGCATGTAAATAGAAAAAAAAATTAAGACTAACAAACACAGTACTAATCCAGAGAGATAAAACAAATTATATGTATATTTTTAACACTAAACATTTCTTTCTTTAGCTGTTAAATTGATCTGCAAAACTTTAAACAATTTGCAGCGTTCGCTGACATACTACACTTTCTTACTACTGGGAAATAGAATAGACCTTTTTTTTAAAATGTATTACAGGAAATTTAATATTATTATTTATTTAAAACACAATTGAAATTAAAAAAAGAAGAAAAAGATTTCGATTCAGAAACTTATCTTCGCTAAATTCTTTAGCGAGAAGGGAGTAAATAACAAATACCTGATAAGTCCGCACCATGAAGGTAGAAAGAGGATTGTACTACCATGGTCAGCACTAACTTCCAGGCGCATCAAATTCCATTTATTAAATTTTTATATTCTTTAAAATGCAATTTTACTTAAATTATTTATCTCGTAATAACTTTAATAATGTATTACACTATACCTGACATAACAACACGTTCGAAAAAGAACGCGATCGTTTCCTACAATTTCGTAGTAGTAAACAAATGTTTGTTTCTGTAAGTTGAGTTGTTCAACATCTCCTGCGTTTGTTAAATAAAAAATTGAAAGGATTATTTAAAAATATACCTTACACAGTCGGTACTGTGTAATTAAAACAAAAATTAAAATGTTTATTCAAAAAGATAATTGGATCATGGAACAAACTTATTTGCCACTATCAATTCTAGGATAAGGGCACCAAACGTCATCGTATTGTGGGGACAGTCCTCACTTTTGTTATTATTATTTTCTGCATAATCATTTTTTTTTTTTTTTTAAGTAAAACTTTTGTGGCAATTTATGATTTAAAATTGATAGTTGTTTAATTTTTTTTTAGTATTGCTTTTGTCGCCATGTCTTATTACTTTCTTCTATAGTATAATACAATCAGCAGCAAAAGTATCCGAGCACTAGCAAAGATTCCTATGTAAAAAAAGTACACTTATACAGTTTTGTTAAATAAACCCTTCTCGAATTCTGTTCTTAGTCAGTCCAAGAACATGATTCGATAAGGATTTATTTAACAAAACAGCATTAAGTGTACTTTTTTTTTACATAGGAATTTTCGCTAGTGCTCGGATAATTTTGCGACCGACTGCATATAGAGAAAGTATTGGATTCGTGAAAATTTTCGAACTCCAATTTTCGATGGATTTGCATATTTTGGGATTTCCTGAACACGATTTGTCTGATTTTAAAAAATATCTGTCTGCCTATGTGTATTACAAATATTTCGGGCGCTGTATCTCACGAGCCAACGAACGAAATTTAACCAAACTTGGTATTTAGTTGGACCCTAACATAAACTAGTGCTGATTGGATTTGGGGATCAATCGCTCAGCAGGTGGCATTGTATTTTCCTTAAATTTTTAACGTGGCAGTATAGGACAAACTTTCGTGTAAATGTACATAATGGGAGTTATTTTTAACGTGTGATCGTAAAACTATTCTGAATTATTGATAACAGTAGTAGTAAACTAGGGAAAACAATTGTGCATGTGGAAACATCCCTTCCTTCCTTGGGGGGGGGGGGAGGAAAATTTAAATATGTGGGTATCTTTCGAAAGATCTCGTCAATTCCTTTATAACGAATGGTGTAACTATAGATCTGTGATAATTTAAAACTAAGTTATCGATTTTTTCATTTTTTAACGAAAAAAAAAAAAAACCCTAGAAAAAAAAGGATTTCTTTTGATATTGGCAAAAAATTGACTTTCTTTCGGCATTTAGTGGTATACTTCCGTCAGATAAAAATCATCTGCATTCATAATGGAAAATAATTCAATAATTTAATAAATAATTTGTCTAGCAAGAATTTTGTGTAAAATAACACAGAAGAAAGTCTTGTCATCCCCCTCAACCCCCCATTTCATTATTGCACTTACATTTATATAGAATTTAATTCGGTAGTTAAAAAATAATTCTGTTTTTAAAAAATAGTAGTAGTATCACACCAATTTATCCAAAAAAAAAAAGTCCATTTTATTCTAAATATTAAAAAAAAAAAAAAAAATTTTTTTTTCGTTAAAAGTAAAAAAAAAATCGATAACTTTGTTTTAAATTATCGCAGATCGATGGTTCAACCATTCGTTTTAAAGGTATTGGCGAGCTCTTTTGAAAGATACCCATCATGAAAATTTACTCCCCTCGAGGGGGGGGGGGACTTCCCCCCAGGGGGGGGGAGAGGCGAGGCTCCTACATACACATTTTTTTTCCTTGTTGACTATCTCTATTACAAAAAATATATATTCGTTTCATTTGGTTTAGTGCAGTCTATAGATGTTAAACTCTACTTACCTGCAATTTCTCCCATAGAAGTAATGTATTTGAATACTTCTGAGTGTCCCTGTACACGAACCATTTGCTTCATCTCAACGAAAAGCTTAGTGTAACATCCCTATATGATACACGTTTAGAAAACCGAGTTTGGAATTTCTGCTACTATTTGTTCTTGAGATATGCTGATAACAGACAGACACACACACCATTCGCTAAAAACATAATTTTCGTATTCAGATGACCTCAGAACATGTAAATATAACAAAAACTCCCGTTCGAAAATTTGACCCTAAAACAATACTTTCTCGACCCTACGGGTAAGAGAAAGTAAATAATCTGGTGTGTCACTCACACGACTTTCTCTTACCCTGAAATTTAATACTATAAATACAGGTTGGATATTAAGAGGTAAGATAACGAGTACTGTTATATAAACCTATGTTAAACAATTCATATTAGGCTTCTGAAGAGTTTTATATGATAATTAGTTCTGTGTGAGGGGGGCTACCGCCCCCCTCAACCCCCCGTTTCTTTAATGCACCTACATTTATATAGAATTTAATTCGGTTATTAAAAAATATTTCTCTTTTTAAAAAATAATTTATTAAAATTATTATTTAAAAAAATTATCTTTTATGATAAGGCAGACGATTTCCATATTACAGAAGTACTTTAACACCAAATATCCAAAAAAAAGTCTATTTTATTCTCAATATTAAAAAAAAAAAAAAAAAAAAAAGTACGATTTTTTTTCTAAGTTTTTTTTTTTTTTTTTTGTTAAAAGTAAAAAAAATCGATAACTTTGTTTTAAATTATCGCAGATCGATGGTTCAACCATTCGTTTTAAAGGTATTTTCGAGCTCTTTTGAAAGATACCCATCATGAAAATTTACTCCCCTCGAGGGGAACTTCCCCCCCAGGGGGGCAGGCGAGGCTCGTACATACACAAAAAAATTTTCCCAGTTAACTGTCTCTATTACAAAAAATATATATTTGTTTCATTTGGTTTAGTGCAGTCTATAGACGTTAAACTCTATTTTCCTGCAATTTCCCCCATAGACGTAATGTATTAGAATTCTCTTGATTCTCCCTGTACACGAACCATTCGTTTGATCTTAACGAAAAGCTTACTGTAGCATCCCTATATGATACACATTTAGAATACCAAGTTTGAACTTTCTGCCATAATTTGTTTTTGAGATATGCTGATAACAGACAGACACACAGACAGACACACAGACATACAGACATACACACAGACCATTTGCTAAAAACATGATTATCGTATTAAGGGGACCTCAAAACGTGTAAATATAACAAAATCTCGCGTTCGAAAATTTGACCCAAAAACAATACTTTCTCTACCTTATGGGTAAGAGAAAGTAAAAAGGGGAATATTTTAAAATTCTATCAAAACATCGAATTTTATTCGAACATTTTAAAGGGCAAAATTGTATATAAAAATGCATAATGAGGCTTAGTTATTCAAAAATCTTAACGAAACTGTTTGGGGAGGACTGTTAAGTTTCAATCTATTTTTTGTAGACCAGTTTTATATAAACCCGAAAACACATTAGAACTATCATTTCTATTGTTACAAATTCAGTACCAAACGAAAGGGGCGATTTTTCTGAACCCATGTGTGCAAACAGTTTTTCGACACGACAATTAGTTTTTTTTAGAATTAACTAAAGTATGAAATTTAGGTGGAAACACTTCATTTTTAATTCATTTCAGTCATTTATAATTCAGTCATTTTTTCGGTGTGTCACTCACACGACTTTCTGTCACCCTGAAATTTAATACTATAAATACAGGTTGCAAATTAACGAGTACTGTTATGTAAACCTGTGTTAAACAATTCAAATTAGGCTTCGGAAGAGTTTTATGTCATAATTAGTTTAATGTGAGGGGGGCTACCGCCCCACTCACCCCCCCCCCCCTTTCATTAATGCACCTACATTTATATAGAAATTAATTGTTCTATTAAAAAATAATTCTGTTTTAAAAAAATAATTTATTAAAATTATTATTTAAAAAATTACCTTTTATGATAATGCAGACGATTTCCATATTAGAGAAGTAGTATAACACTAAATATCCAAAAAAAAAGTCCATTTTATTCTCAATAATAATAAAAAAAAATATTTCGTAAGTTTTTTTCGTTAAAAGTAAAAAAAAATAGATAACTTTGTTTTAAATTATCGCAGATTGATGGTTCAAACATTCGTTTTAAAGGTGTTGGCGAGCTCTTTTGAAAGATACCCATCATGAAAATTTACTACCCTCGAGGGGGACTTCCCCCCCAGGGGGGGGGGAGGCGAGGCTCCTACACACATAAATTTTTTTTCCCAGCTGACTATCGCTATTACAAAAAATATATATTCGTTTCATTTGGTTTAGTGCAGTCTATAGACGTAATCCATCTAAAATTAACATCACCCAATGTCGCGAGGTGGCTTTCAGCCAGGCGATGACCATGTACTCATTCTATGTTGTTTTCCATCGCCCCTTGTCGCGGTAAGGCTTCATTGCCTGGCGATGCCTATGTAAAACCGTCTTGCTTTTTAAATAAACGTCAGGCAGGTCTGTAGGGGATTCTTCTCGGGACAGCCCACGTGAACTTCGGTTCTAGAAGCGCTCAACACCAATCTTCGAGTGGTGAGCGTGGGCTGCTCCCCTGTTCAGTCTATAGACGTAAACTCTACTTACCTGCAATTTCCCCCATACGTAATATATTAGAATTCTCTTGAGTGTCCCTGTACACGAACCATTTGCTTGATCTTAACGAAAAGCTTACTGTAGCATCCCTATATGATACACATTTAGAATACCAAATTTGGAATATCTGCTACTATTTGTTCTTGAGATATGCTGATAACTGACAGACACACACACAGACATACACACAGACCAACCACTAAAAACATGATTTTCGTATTTAGTCGATCTCAAAACGTGTAAATATAACAAAATCTTACATTAGAAAATTTGACCCAAAAACAATACTTTCTCTACCTTATGGGTAAGAGAAAGTAAAAAGTACGTGGCTCAGTTTTACGGTCAAAAAATTAGATAAAAAATAAATTAAAAATAAAAATTTTACAGATTGAAATTATCAGTCTTTCGTACTAAACTAAATTCTGCCTTTGACATAATTTAGAAATTTCGGAGTCTATAACCCGCCCTTACAAAAATGCAGCTTTTTTTTTTATATATTATTATTATTAATATTTAATACTATTCTTCGCAAATTTTTATAAAAATGCAGTTGTTTTATAGTTACCATTTCTCATCAAGTTAACTGTGAAAAGTCTGCGATATTTTTGAAGTCACATCACTTCTTTAAGAATTCTGCAGTTTTTATTAAGTCGTGACCTTTACTTTAAAATCGCTGCAGTTTTTATTAAGTCATAAACATTACTTTAAAATCGCTGCAGTTTTTATTAAGTCGTGAACTTCACTTTAAAAACTCTGCAGTTTTTATTAAGTCGTGAACTTTACTTCATAAATTCTGCAGTTTTTTTAAAGTTAAAAGCACATTATTTGAAATACTGCAGAAGTTCTACAGTTTTGGGGTTTTGCTGCGGAAAAACTGCAGAATTTTTTAGCTGGGAAGAGAAGTTATCTCAACGAATCCAGGAATTACAGTTAACGGCTTTGTCTTGCTCGCACTGAAAAAGGCTTTTGTACACTGAGAAAAAAAAAATATATACCGCCTTTCTCTAGAATGAATAAGTGACCATTTTCTAAATCCCTTAGCTAGAAATATAGATTTCCGAACTATGCGCATAAGGCACGCCAATAAACTGAATAGACGAAATGGTCAAGAATTTCTTGTTTACGCAATTCTAGATGGTGAAACAATATTTTGAATATTGTTTCACCATCTGGTATCACCATCTCTCACTTACTGGGTTTAAATGTATCTTATGTATTGCGAGAAATTCTCGTTTGATTTTCTAGAATAGGGTCATACACCATGATTATAGTTGCTGAAACACGCCTCTTGTAGTCTCATTTATTTGCAGAGATTTTTAAATAACTTTGCTTTCAAGAATATAGGCAAATGCTCTAGAATTCTAATAGGGGCATCTAGAACTCGCTTTTCAAAGGGACTGAAATTTATAAGGATGACAAGGAACAATTTTTTCTAGAACCACAATTTAGATTCTACATGTCAGTCACAGAATTTTTTCTCAATGTACCACCGTCTATCGACAAAACTTGCGGGCTCTTTATCTCACCATGCTTGTTCATGTGATCCACCAACCCAAAAGCTAGCAGCGTTTTATACTTTTACTAACCATACTCTTAAAATTGGTTCCGATTCTGCTTCACTAAGCACCAAAATCAAATATCTAGAAGTCATTGCAAGACAGAGATTATAACCCTCTCATTACAGAAAACGCTGTTAAAAAACTATAGCTTCCTCGTACTTCGTCTCCTAAATCGGTCTCTTCTGATATGACTATTGTTTCACTTTTTGTTTTCCTAAATCAAGTTATGCCATAGTTAAAATTCTCGACAGTATAATTAAAAATATTTTTTTCGCATTCCAATAAATTCACAATTTCTCAGTTAAAAGATCCTGTACATACTATGTATAATTGGGAGTAGTTACAGTATTCCTTACCAATGTGACTTATCCTATATTGTTCAAACAAAAAGCAGCCTTAAAAGAACATATCAGTTACAAGAAAGCAAAAAATCGGCATTTTTTAAGCATTTCTGTAAGGCAAACCGTAATTTTAAATTTGAATCAGCTAAAATAATTTGCAGACCCAAATATACAGTCGAATTCCATTTCTTAGAAGCTTTTTACATTTATACGAATCTGAAAAATAACTAGCAAACCCATGCGAAATTTTTGCAGTTTATTTCTTTTTTTTATTTAACTTTAAAATTTGAAACTTGTAAGTCTTATACCTTGTTTCTCCCTCCAATTAAAATTTTACTTCACTAGAAGCCAAAATATTATTAGTTTTTGTGGGATTAAACGCTATTGATAGTTAAACAAAACCATTCAAAGAAAAGATTCAAAATAAAATTCATGTTTGACGACACAGTTTTCATATTTCCCCAGGCAAGACTGCTTTAATAAAGGATCCCTGTGGCGACTTTTAAATTTTTGTCGCCATGTTGGTGAGATCCTTTTTATTTATTTATTTATTTATTATTTATTCATTTTGGTATAGCATTTTTTTCTTAAACACTTAGTTCCTATTTTGATTATGCTTTCTATTTTTGAATTTTTCAGTCAATTTATGAAAATGTTCATATTTTTTTTATATCTTTAAAGTATTGCTGGGTTTAAAATGACGTTTCCAAGAACTGTAAAGATGCAACTTTTAAAAATAAATTTTTGTATTAAATGATCTAATCAAACAAATGTCGTTTTATTTATTTATTTATTTATTTTTATTACTATTATTATATCACTGAACTGATTTCGCGTGCTTAAATATTACTTATATATTATATTTTATTCTCGCGTATTTTATTGTCACTATCATGTCGTTTCTACAAAATGTAATCGTAACTGGTCAACAATAGAGATATATTATATAGATTGTTAATTCAATGAACCTCCTTTGTCTTGTCGTTGGAAATTTTACATTCAATCCGCACTTTTTTTTATTTTTTCACGACTGCAGTTTCTGAATTTCCTATTGGCTAATATATCACATTCTGCCTAATTCTATTGTTTGATTAAACAGTCATAAAATCTCGATTTATTTCTTATATATTTAGGAGATATATATCAGTCCCAATGACCAGCTCATAATCTCTTATTCAACCTAAAATGTTTGGTTCTAATTTCATGAGCATCCGTGATTATCTAATTACCGTTTCTAAGCTCTCAGAATTGGGTATCAGAAATGACCATTATCTATTAACCGTAAAATTTTTGTACAGCTTACCGACTAGCTTTGTAAGTTTTTGGTATGCTAATTAATCGAGGGCTGAACTTCCAAAACCAGAATAACCCCGTCTTAATGGTGATGAATGAAAGTGATACAAGAGGAGACATAAAGATCGATAAAGTTGAGGCGATAGAACTTCACATTACTTTAATGCCAGTAATTATCGTCTAAATCCTCCTCCATTTTATTATAAAAATGAAAATTAAAAACGTTTGGGTCACGGCTCTGTGCATTGCAAACATAAAGAGAAAGCTCTGATATACGAGGTGTGGCTATTAAATAACGAGACTATTGTTGGAAAACATTTTATTTTAATTTTATACATATTTATTTATTATCACCTTCAATATACACCCCTCCTCTATCCCTACAACGCCCCTATTGTTCAAAACAGTGCTGGAGGACTTTTCCTGTGAGCTCCTGCTTGTGGAGTGCCGCTTTTTCTTTCACAGCTTTAACTGACTCAAATCGTGTTCCTTTTAATGCAGATTTAACTTTGGGAACGGATAAAAGTCACATGGGGCCAGGTCAGGCGAATAAGGCGGATGGTCTAAAACTGGGATGTTGTATTTGGCTAGAAACGTCTTGACAGACAATGATGTGTGAACCGGCGCGTTGTCTTGATGGAGAACCCATGACCTGTTCTTCCACAATTCGGGTCGTTTTTGCTTTACCCCTTCACGGAGTTGAGCAAGCACCTCAAGATAGTAATGTTTATTAATAGTTTGACATTCAGGAACCCAGTGAAGGTACACAATACCATGATTGTCAAGGATCATCATCGCTTTGAATTTCGGTCATCATCTGCAAAGTCTTCTCAGCCATCTTGGAAACGCTTGAACCACTCATAAACTCGCACACGTGATAAACATTCATCGCCGTAAACTTGTTTTAATAAAAGATAAGTTTCACTAGCTGTTTTAACAAGTTTCACGTGAAACTTCACGACAATTCGTTGCTCTACTTTTACACTTATCACGTTTTCGGCAAAACAAACAAACACCTCTTACACAAACGAAGGTTACGGCCTGACAGATTTCTCTACAAACATGGGAGGTACTGCAATCGAAAGAGAAGGCTTTAAGCTGCACAGCTGTCGGTCGTTCGGATTTGGCGCATATGTAGTTTTGCTGTAGCAGCAATAGTCTCATTATTTAATAGCCACACCTCGTGTATAACACCATAAGAAAACAATAAATATAACAATAGTATTGTATTAATCTCAAGTGTTGCTTCCACAAGCGTTTTTATTTATCAAAATGAATATCCCATTGCTTTGAGATGTATTGACAGTGCCTGTACACGTCATATGTGCAAGAATGATTCAGAATTTAAAACTTAACTGACACTGAAAAAGCTGTCAACTTAGTAAGCAACAGAAGTATCGAGATTTGCTTACACACTGGCATTTAAATTACAGAAACAACCTACTTTCTCATTCTTTTCTTTTGCGCAAAACTTCTAAAAAAAATAAACATATGAAAGTAACATTTAGGTGTTGTTTGTTATCATATCATTAGCGGAATTTTATAGTAACTTTAGCGTAAGTAATGATTTTCAAACTAAAAATTATTCGATTTTTACCAAGAGTAAAATTTGTAAAAAATAAAACAATTGAACAATTTTAAAAAAGAAAACTTAATGAAAAAAGGTATTAATAATGCATTACAGATTGGTGAAGACGCACGTGCCTTCAAACATTAAACTGAATTCCTATTTTTTTCACTGCATTCATTTTTCTTTTACTTTTGAAACGTAACTTTTAAATTTATATACTAATTTATAAAATATGGGCAACACCAACATAAGAAAAATGCCAATAAATAAATTTATAATGAATGCCTTATCTAATTTACATGTTTGTATAAATATATATCTTTTAAAGTTTTTCTCGCGCGAAAAAAAAAAAAAAAAAAAGAAGAAATAGAAAAGTGAATACAAGAAGAATACTCCTGTATTAATATAGCACAAGGATGCGTGTACATCCTCACGTATCTGTAACGCAACTTTGTGAGCTATTTTCAATAAATTTTTTTTCTAAAATTGTTGAAATTTTTCTTTTTATCTAAACGTAGCTTGAAAAAGATTCAATAATTATTAGTTAAAAATTATACTTATGCTAAAGTTATGTAAAATTCGATTAGTGGCATAATGGCAAACATGCCATAGAAATTTTATGTTTCTATATTGATTAGTTAAGCAAGAACGACAATTCATGCGTTACGCATTGATTATAAACACTTTTCATCTGTACGTACTTGTTGTATAACTTTCAGTGTTCTTTGCCTATATTTTCACGCAATGGACATACATACAAATGCAACGGCATACAAATACACTATTTGTATTCATAATTGCTCTTAAACACTGTTGGAATGCAACCCTGAGATTCTAATTGCACACTTAATATATCTGAATATTTTAGCGCAGCCCTGTAAATCTGAAGGTTAACCATGTCATATACTATACAAAACATTATTTTATCACATTAACAATAATTCAATGTCAATTTGTTCATGATTTTTACAGTAGAAAGTTATTTAAATCTGATTTATAAAACTGTCTGTCTAAAACGCAATGCATTGGATTTTTTTCCTTATCCCTGTACACAGACCAACTGTACAGTACCTATTAAAGTCATATTTAAATAGGAAATATTCCATAGTGTAACTGAATAAAATATATCAATTTTTAAAAATTCAGAAAGTATTTAAGGATGATGGGGACGGGCCGACGGACAAATAGAAAGATAGACGGCCGGTCAGATAAATGCACAAATTGAAATCATATTCACAATTAAAAATTATTTAGAAAGGGATAGAAATGTTTAATGTAAACCAAAATTTAATTCCAGAAAATTTCTAATAATAGTCCTTAAGGTAATTAAATATTTTTGTGTGACCCTGTGAATCTATACTCTATGGAAAGTATTCTTTTGTGCATGTGAATAACATATTTTAATTTCATTAAGATTTGTGGAAAGTAAAGTTATTAAAATTCTGTTTATAGAAATATGTCTCGTAGAACGCAATACTTTGGAATAGTTTCGGGTGTCCCTGTATACAAACCAGTGATGGAATTTACTCCATTTTCACTGGAGATCATCCGATAGTGAACTGGAATAACATATTTAAATTACATTAAGGTTTGTGTAATGTAAAAGTATTAAAATATAAATTATAACATAAATATAAACATATAAATTATAAGATAAATATAACATATAATGTAAATTCAATAACGTGTATCTGTTTCAAGAAATTCCGTGAATATTTACGGAAGTTAGAGCGCGGACAGTTAAACAGAAGGACAGACAGACAAACCGAAGGCATTAACATTTTCAACTTTATTTGAAAGTGTTAAAACTTACTCACAAAAGAAGAAATTTAGAAATTAGATCATTGCTTTAATTTTGTACACCAATGTACATTAATGTACGCCGAACTTAAAACTACAAAATATAGACATGTTCTTTGCATTATTAGTTCCGAACTAAAAGTAGCTTGTTCCGCGTCTCAAAATTTTGAACAATGGACATACTGTGAATCTTAAAAATAATAATGTGATTTTTAAGAGCTCTGAGAATCATATTTTGTTAATAGCTGATCGTAAAGATTATTTTTATCATATATTTAGTCCAGATAATGTAAATTTAGCAAATGTTTTATGTGGATCCATCGATATCTCTAAAATTTTTTTCTAAATATTAAAATCGGTATTATAGGGGTATACTACATTGATTTTAAACATTTAACTGGGTCCAGTAATTAGAGAAATAACAGGGGCTTAAATGCTGATAAATTGTCTAAAAGCTTTGATAGTGAAGTGTTCACTTAAAGAATCTAACTCGTGCGTCTTTCCCTAAAAGATAGTGCTGTATATGTTACACGTAAGTTTTCCCGAAATTTGTGGTCCACTAAGCATAATCTCAATTGGTAAATATATTTATTTTATTAGATTGGTTGACGAATGTTCACGTTATGTTCTGCTTTAAAGTGTCTTAAATCTAAATATACAGATCTTCATTCTTTAAAGGAAATTTAAAATCTGTAGAAAAATCGGAAATCTACTAAAACTAAAATTTTTATGTCAGACGATAGGAATGAATTTATTAGAACTGAGTTTGGGATTTCTAAAAAGGAAATGGTACCCAGTATAAATTAATTACTCCTTATTGTCGCGAACAATTTAGGATTACTCAACTCAAAATCAGAACGCTTGTAGAAATGCCGTGCAGTCTTTCATATCAGTCTAAAATAATCTGTTGAGAAAGGATGTAAATATGATAAATTATGTGAGAAATATAGGCGTCCAACAAAATCTCTTAATGTAAAGACACCATATATATTGTGGAACCAAATAATTCCAAATGTTTTGTTTGTAAAGCTTATTGTTTGAACAATCATCCAATACTTGAATTTTCTCCTAGGTCGAAAAAAGTATTCTCGTAGGGTATTAAAAGAATTTTTAAGAGTTTCGAATCTATCTTCCAAAGAAAAATAACTTAATTATATCTCTATGTGTCACACATTTTTGAGTCGAAAAGCAATAATTGCTTTAAAATATGTTAATTGGAAGATGAATTACCTCTTTTAATTGAAATAATTAAATTTAATGACTAACAGATTCAGAATGAAAAATTACTTGTCTAGATAAAAGGGAAAAAAGAAATGATCTGTCATGTAACTCAACACAAATAATTTAGATGAGAGAAATATATTTCCAGTGCGAAACCGAGACATAATTAAATTCTCTTAGGAGACAATGATTATTTATTTTAATTAACTGTTATAACTTACAACTCTAACTTGAGTAACATATATCAGTTTTAAGACATTTTGAAAATATTTACAGAAATTGGAGTCTGGAAAGAGGGACAGGTGTACAGATAAATAGACGAATTATAGTCGTAAACACTATTTAATTATATAGTATTAAAAATCCCTAAATTCAATTAAAAAAGCAATTTCAACATTTTCTAATTACATTTACTAATGTATTTGTATTATTTTGTTTGGCCGTGTACAACAATCATGGATACTAGTCACTCCAAATTATGTAGAAAACCTGCTTTAGTACCTCCGAGTAAAATACGTCACTTTCTTTATGTTTTGAGCTGTACTAAGGTATTAAAATATGCTTTGTTAAATTCATCTCATACAACGTAATGCTTTGGATCTCCTATGGGTATTCCAAAACAACTAATAAAACTTTCATAATCTATAACTTACTATTAATATCATCTTTAATAAAGAACAAGAATAATAAACTTAAACAATATGTGCGAGTTTCAGGGCATTTTAATCATATATACGGACGTTATACGGAGGAAAGGTAGACAAATCAACAGCCACAGACAAAAAACTGAAGTCATAGGCGATTTTCATTTGATTGAAAATAGCTCAAATCAGAGGTATAGTTTTACATTCATTAATACCGAGTAGAAATCCAAAACTAGATTAAAGAACAATAGTTTTCTAGTAAAATATTGGGAGCTAATCGATTATGAATTTCGAATAGAGTTCCACTGACATTCAACGTGTAAGATTTATGAGCTTTCAAAAGCCGCATATCTCTGCAATGTCATATTCAAATTAGATTAGTTTGCGGAATCTACTAATATGCAGTTGACGTTGTCAACTGTGTAAATATGTCATTGAATATAGATAATAAGACATATTTTAAAACTGTATAATTTAATTGCATTTTATTGCGATAATTTAAATATTCATCTTTAATTTATACAATAAAATATTAAATTTGTGACACTTGATAATCATAACATATTGCATTAAGTAATGGAAATATTCTGAATGAATATGTTCAGGGTAAATATCATCTAGCATTAATTGGTCATTTTTAAAACTGCATTTTATTGAATGAAATGTTCAATATCGTAAAAGAAATGTGACACAAAAAATATCTGAAACTGTTGCTTTAAAGATTAAATGAAAAAGCAATCACTCTGTTTTCACAATAAAGGGGAAAACCTATTACAGTCGGTAACAAAAGTCTTTGAACGCTAGCAAAAACTCCAATCTAAAAAAAGTACACTTAATACAGTTTTGTAAAATAAATCCTTGTCGAATCATGTTCTTAGACTGAAAAAGAACAGGATTCGACAAAAATTTATTTAACAGAACTTTATTAAGTGTACTTTTTTATATAGGAATTTTTGCTAGTGTTCGGAGACTTTTGTTACCGACTGTACATAATTAATGTGATTCCCAGTTTAATTTTTTTGGATCTCCAAATATATATACAGATATACGTAAATGCTGTGAACCTATTTTTAATGAATATTATTCAATATAAGATGTTGTTTATTTAAAAAATGAAAAAAAAAAAGTTTATAAGGTAAAGAATAGTCCGTGATTCCGTGACTGCAAGATATTTCCTAACGATATAAATTTAAATTATTTAGTTACGTGGAGGATCGCATTCTGTCACATAGGCAATTCAAACTGTGCATTTGTATATTTTTCTTAACTTTTGAAGCAGTAGTGTGTTTATGGCCTTTTAGTTTCAAAAATTTTGGTTTCATAACGTCATACAACGACTTTTGGCAATTTTTTCCTAAATCTTTCGTCGAAGAAACATTACTGTACAACAATTATGTGTGAGACAATTTGTCGCATCTAGAATAGTGGTACGCAATCTTTTTAAGAGGGTATTTCTACAGATAATTCGGTTATGAGAGCCTCTCAATTACAACAAAGCTGATTAAGGTATAAAGGACGTTTACTAAGTTTACTATATGTTTATATTGTATATCCGCCTAGCTTATATTAAGATTGCCATTTACAGAATGAAAAACATTTAATCCACGAGTTACAGGTTAAATGGGGATTTTCTCCTTTTCTATCATAAAACGGCCAGTACATATGGAGATGTAAACAGATATTAACTTTAGTGACACCTTTCACACCTCAGCCAGCTGCATTGAGATTTGAACGGTTTCTCTTACCGCAATCAACTGTACAAGTCCCTTGCTCCTAAAAAATATGATTATACCTCTGGAGGTCATCGAAGCGGGAGAGCCATCTCTTCCGTGGAGGATCGAAATTGTGATGGAGTGTCTTCGAACCATCTCTATAGGTGAGTCTCAGACCGTCGCCAAATGCCCATTGCGCAGTACTAGTGCGACGTAAAGCCCAACAAAACAATCAACCAACCTAAAAAAATATGCACCACTAATCAAGAAGAAGGCTTTTGGCTACCACGGTCCGAAGACGATTTCCAAATTAAGAGTTGATGCGCCCTTTTATGTAAAATAAGAAAGGGTCCATGTTATAATCACTAAGCTAGAATACTGGGAGAAGGAAATACTGAGCACTGTGTAATCTGTTTCAAAATTTAGAAACCAGACGTGAATGATGTTGTAAATTCTACAAGAATAACGAAAGGTCATTTACAAACAATCGCTCCATCAACCAATCTTTGCATCTCTAGAGTGGCAAAAGGTCAACTTGTATTCAGGGCCTGATTATCTCACAGGCTGACTAGGCCTCGGCCTAGGGCATTTTTATCTAGGAGCATCAAAACAGTTTTTAAATTTAAAGTGCTATTTTTTTGCTAAGATTTCCTTAAAAAAAATTAACTGAAAGTTAGCTAACAATAATAATATTTAGTTGAAAATAGGGATTTTTTAAATACCTTTTGACCAATTATCCGATTAAATTAAAAAATACAGCATTAGCTAGATTATGAAATATACCAGTTTTTGTGGAGATCGGTTGAATGGATTTAATTTTTTACAGCAGATCTAAAAATCCAGAGAAAGTTTCACTGACAGACTTACAGTTATATAATATAAATTAAAGAACTTTGTAGCATACTAATGGAAAATATCTTTGCATTTTCAATAGTATTTGGTCATGTGTTAATATTTGCATACCCGCTGACTTTGTATGGTTATGAATGAGATAGATTAGGATTAAAAAAGAAAACAGCATTATAAAGTATTAAATAATGTAAAAAATTACATTTTTATGGAAGTGATTTCCAACAGTCATAGAAGAAAAATATCCCCTCCTCTAATAATAATAATAATGATATGAGGTCTCTTTGCAAAAGAAGTAAAAACTAATTTCTTATGATGGTGATGCCTTAACTTTGTTGCCAGATATCAAACTTAGTGCACAAATTAAATAAAATAATAATAATAAAAAAAGTTTAAACTTTAACTTGTTCGAAGAGGAGGGGCACCAAAATCATCCTGGGCCTTGGGCCCCAGCAGGTCGTAATCAGGCTCTGCTTGTATTGGTAGAAATAACAATATTTAGCCACTCTACCCATAACTTGGCTGCGAGTGATGTGAGATGCCCTCTCCTTATACAGTCGGCAGCAAAATTATTTAAGCACACAGCCACATATTTCGTATATATTTGTTTTAGTTTGGTCGCTAATTTTTAGCATTAACTTTTTTTTTTTATAAACAGTATAAGACTAAGATCGTGACTCGACAAATATTTACTTAACAAGGTGTTCAACAACTTTACTTAGGTGTTCATCTTTTAAGTAGGAATTATTGCTAGTGCTTCAATAATTTTGCTGCCAACTGTAAGTTAACACACAGATTTTTGCCCTACTCGTTTCTAAACTAATCTGTTAAGCAAAAACCGCTGTCTTTCTATGTTATTTAATAGAACGCTAACACTCCTTACATTCTAGTTCAGCTGTTATCATTTGGAGGACCATGGAACAGGATTTAATCAGTTATATATTATTGAAAAAATTCGCATACTGTTCTGAAAGAATCTTTATCTAAGACAGAATCTCTTTGTGGGAGTACACAAACTGGTATGTGTTCATATTGCACACTTTGGATGGTCAAATATATCTCGAATAAATCCTTCGTCAACATGTGACATCCTATGATAATGTGAATGGTGATAATTCTTTTTCTAATTAATAATAATGTTCTTCAATAATAATCTGTGCTCGTATGTTCATCAAAGCATTTAGAGAATGAAGTAACAATCTCGTTCATTAGACTTACATACAAAAGAACATCTTTAGGACAATCTTGACAAAGTGTTTACAATTCCAAAATCTTCTTCAAATGACTACAGTCGGCAGCAAAAGTATCCTAGCACTAGCAAATTTTCCTATATAAAAAAAGTAAAATTAATACTGTTTTCAATTTAATTTACAGATTTATTCCTTAAGCCTGAAAGTGCATTTCAAAAAGTTATGGAGTGGAAGGATGATTTTTTATGCCAACTATGTAAAAATTACCAGAGCCGGGAATCGCACCGGGCCTGCCGCTTTACGTGCGGAGCTCAAACCACCGAGCTACCCTGGCTGATTACCAGCTAGGCTTCTCTCACATAAAATTCATTGGCAAAGTCACCGAATTTGCAAACACAGATGCATCAAGCGGCATACCCGGCTCTGGTATTTTTCACATAGTTGGTATAAAACAATCAGCCTTCCACTTCATAATTTTCTGAAATAATACTGTTTTGTTAAATAAATCCTTGTCTAATCATGTTCTTAGACTGACTTTCGATAGTGTTCGGATACTTTTGTTACCGACTGTAACACCTTAATAATTTGGGCAATGGAAGAAAATATTTGTTACAAGGGACACTCACGAAATCTGACACTCCGATCGTAGCGAAACTTTAGAGGTAGTTAAAGGAGACAAAGATATACACTTTTATCAATTTATATCGGCAAACGCTTTATCAGAACGGAGATATTTGTGTTCAAAATTGGAGCTATTTTTCCAATAATGTAACGTCATTCAACATATCTGTTTGACTTTTTTACTTTTTCTGTTTTTCCCGCACCACACACCTGCTGTTAATTTATTTATTTAAATTGTATTTGCAATTGCTTGTATGAAAGATTGTAAACGTAAATGTTTGTAAAATTCTAACGAAATATAGACTTAATAATAATATTATAGATTTAAAAAATTAAAGAACACGCATTTATAGAAACTAGTATCGCTCAGTGGTCGAAACTCGACCATTTTTTTTTTTTTTTTGCAAAGCAAGGCAAAGCAAGGTTATTGCTTGTCCTAAACGGAATGCAATTGCAACACAGCTGCGGCAATTGTATGCCGATATTCACTCTAACTGAATCAGCAGAGTTTTACTTAATATAACTATTTCTCTCTGTAGATGTTAGCCTTTCCTGAAATGAGAGAAAATCGCAACGTGAAAACGCCCCTTGTTGTGTGATACAGCCCAGAAGCTAATAGGTACCATGTCAAACCAAGGCCCAACCAAGCACCAAATTCTGTTAAATTAATTCGATTGGTTCATAAAGTACAGTGTTTGGAAAAAAAAAAAT
The DNA here is from genome assembly GCA_963930645.1 of Salticus scenicus. Classification (NCBI taxonomy): domain Eukaryota; kingdom Metazoa; phylum Arthropoda; class Arachnida; order Araneae; family Salticidae; genus Salticus; species Salticus scenicus. The sequence continues at coordinate 80,157,607 of OZ005660.1, forward strand.
CAAAAATGGTCGAATTGAGTTCGGGAAATTTCAAAACGTGTAACTTTATCGAAAACCGAAAATCTAAAACATTTCTGAATCTTATATTTTCTACTTATATATGAAGGGGAAAGAATAATAAATCCACTTTTTAAAAAATAAAAATAAGTAGTCAATTTCACTTAATTAAAATGCAAGGAAATCTCAAAACGTGTAAATTCATCGAAAACCGGAAATCAAAAGTTTTTATGTATCTTCTACTTGCTTCTTCTACCCACAAAAGCTAGCAATAAAGACACTTTTTTTTAAAAAAAGTAGCCTATTTCAGTTAATTGAAACGTAAAGAAAGCTCAAAACATGTAAATTCAGCGAAAAACAGAAATCGGAATTTTTTCCGCATCGTCTACTTATACATGCAGCAGTTAGTAACAAATCCATTTTCCTTTTATTTAGTATATTAGTTAAATATTTATTGTTTAAATATCACCCTTTGAAATGAAATGTTTATGTTTACATTCGAAACTGGAAGTTTGCCATTTTCTTTTCTGAAGTTTTGTGATTTTAAATTAAAATTTTATCAATTTTACAGAAAAAATAACTCAATCAAACACATGTAGACAGTAACTTATATATTACTATACCCCAATATCGGAATTAAAATCGGCAGATAATTTCCGTTATTTTTTAATAATTTTTTACAAAAAATCCAATGGACGATAACATAGAAAATCCTTTTCATGACTCCATGGACAGACAGTGACGTCATCACTTTGCTAGCGTATAGTGATGCTACATTATTACTGTGTCTATGGTTTTATTTGAGCTTTATGAAATTGGCAGATTTAACAACTTTCTACTTTTAGGTATTTTTCAATGTAAAGGAATACGTGTATAAAAGGGAAAGATGGGGGAAAATGCATAAAAAATAAATGTATTTTTAAATACCTTCTTGACATCGTCAGAAAGTAATATTTGTATTCGCACCTTCCGGCATAACCATACTTTTCGAATGATACCATTTTCAACCCTCTACTCCCATAATTAATATGTTAAAAAGGGACTACAAATTTTATGCTTGCCTATTAATATATAGATGTGAACTAAAAAGCACAAAATATCTATCTTAGTGTTAAAATGCAGAGTAAGAGAAAATCGTGTGAGTGACACACCATAATATTTACATACATTTAAATCTTTAATTAAAATAACTTAGAATTAAACAAAAACCATTTTTTAAATCTCTCCCCTGACTGGGCTCGAACGCTAGACCTTTAGGTTCGTAGCGCGGAGCTTTACCTCACAGCCACAGCGTTCACGTAGGGAAAGTCTTTTTTTTTTACAATATAGATTTTTTGTTTGCTCCCGGAGCGGTTACAAACATACATTATACATACAAACAAACATGCATACAGGTGAAGCTAATAAAAGCGTGTTAAAATTATCCACTCACTTTGTGACTATTAAAAATTAGTATGTTGTGGCCACCACAAAACTTCCTTCTATATTTTCCTATATAAATTCATTTATAAATTATTTTGTAATATTTATTAAAAGTATTTACGGTAAACAATGCAGACGATTTTGATACCAGCAATGTAATCATAATCATTCTGGCAATATTAGTATTATCTATTTTCTAAATTATTAACTGTTTGATATGCTCTATGTTACCATGTTACATAATACAACAGGAATTAAATAAACTATTAAAAATTCTAATCGAAATTTCTCTCATATAAAAACATAATGTTAATTTTTCGATTTTCTTTTTAAATAAATGAATTTTAGAGCAAGAAAAATATGCACGTGCCGGCGATTAGAAAATGCAATTTAAATGAATAAATCAGCAACGCGTGTTTGGTGGGGAAAGAAATAGAAAAGCCAAATAGGGATATATCCAAGGAGTTCACAATAATGGGGGAAAAAATGGTCTAAATACACTAATATATATGTCCTGAAGAAACGTTTGCGGATATAAATTGATAGTACAGTATATCTTCATACCTTTTAACTAACTGTAAAGTTTGATTACGATCGGCGTGTCACTTGTTAGTAATATCCAAATCTTCGTAAAAAAGGGAGAACTGTCCAGTTTATAATTTTTTCTAAACATTGGAAAATTTTTAAATAACATTATTTTATCGATAAATCGTACCTAGATCTTAACAAATGTAATATATGAAAAAAAAAAAAAAAAAAAAAACAATTGTAAATATTGTATAGCTTATTTTTCATGATTTTATCTGCTTTGTTTCGAAAATTAACTCTAAAATTTTTTTTTTTTTTTTTTCCTTAGGTATCGAGGAGCATTGTAAAATACCATATACAGTCGAAACATGAATACGTTAACATGAATCTGAAGGGGGATAAAAAAATTGTTCATGTTCTCAGTAGTTCATGTTATCAGTAAATTTAATCTTCATATAACATAAAATCTTTTTGTAAAAAAATAGAACCGACTCCAAAAAGGAACTACTATTCAAACAACTAAAAATGAAAGAAAATTGGCAGAAAATGGAACTGTAAATTGCGCCTAAAAGTATAAAATAATTTCCTTTGCCAAACAACCTATAACAGTACAATTAATCATAACTTTTGAAGTCGGCGCAAAATTAAATAAAATGTAATTAGTTTTTAAAGGTTTGTCTTTAGATCGGTAGCAACAAATGCTGTTGTCTCGAATGATACATTTTAATGTTTCCTTTATTATTTTATCACTGTATACAATTGGTCCATTAGTAGCATCTACATAGAACAGTGAACATTCTTTCTCTCTTGATATACCTTATCAAAATAATCATGATATTCCAAAGAAATTAAATATGTTTGCCAGATAATTTTGCGATTTTTCTTTCACCAAGGACGTCAGATACCAGCATCTTCGCCAACTTTTGCTGCTTACGAAATCTCATTTGTTTTCTTGAATCAAATTAGTTCTCGGTTGCGTTTTGCAGGTAACAATGTGATATGTGTATTTTGAATAGGATTTGATTTTTGTATTGAATAAAGGTATCATTTTTTATTTAATTTTGCGCCGACTTCAAAAGTTATGATTAATTGTACTGTTATAGGTTGTTTGGCAAAGGAAATTATTTTATACTTTTAGGCGCAATTTACAGTTCCATTTTCTGCCAATTTTCTTTCATTTTTAGTTGTTTGAATAGTAGTTCCTTTTTGGAGTCGGTTCTATTTTTTTACAAAAAGATTTTATTTTTATCTTTTCAGTGAACACTTATTTATATAGCAGAGCATCAGAAGACGTTCGACGGAAGTTTCACAAATCACAAGTTCCAAGAAAAGTGACATTACTCAAAAAATGGCTTATGTCACTGAAAAATACATGAAATGCACCCAATGTGAACAAAAAAGTTACATCTCTATCTAGAAAGTTATCCACTCGAGAGACGGTTGTGCTAGTTTTATTATAGCCAAGTTATTTTTAAGTTGATTTTTCTCAAATTGTGCAGTTTTAAGTTGTGTTACTTTTCTTGCCTTTATCGGATATGAGCAAAAAACTATCTATTGAACGAACATACGTTAAATTAAAAAGTCTTTAGAAATGTAAAGGACGGATACGCTGTATTCGTAACCGAAAATTCTGTTAGGCATATATATTTAACTTTACAGTGAATACGTGTCACCCGCTAAGTTCGTAACGTAAAGTTCAAACAAAGAGCAAAATATGCATTGCAGCTGACGGACAGAAGTTTCAACATCGATACTTACATACTGCTTTTACCAGTGTAGCTGCATGCGTTCAGCAGATAGAGTGAGAACAGACTTTTGTGAGTATCCTGTAATTTGTTTATATCTTAATGAAATCATAATGAAACCTATTTCAGGTCAAAATCATTACGGCAGCAAAAAAAGTATTAAAATTAAATCATCTCTTACGAAGTTATAAAATAACAAATTTCAGCAGCAAAAACGAGAAACATGGTTTGCAAGTGTGCACAAAATAGGAAATTGTGAACAAACAAATGCACGTTTTAAGCGTTCTGTTTTTAGCATTAATGTCTAAATTATCTCTGCATACTACTTCGATGATGCTCTGGAATTTTATAATTCACTTTTTCCCCTGTCTTGAAACGTTTCCGAAATAGGATCGCTAACTCCACTCTTTTCCACCAGGTGGCGCTTTATGCGGTTGAATCGCGTAGCACATGTCCACTTTACTATACCTACATACCACTTTTATAAATATAGATGCAGCTGTTCAGCAGTTAAAAGAGTCGGGACTGACTTTTTGGGGCACCCTGTATATTCTTTTGGTCGTAAAGATCTTACAATGGGATTTATTTCAGACCAACACCTTTACAATAAAACAAAAAGTATCAAAATCGGATCATCTGTTCAGAAGTTATGATGTAACAAACAAAAACAGAAACAAAAAACATACGCTATGAATTGAGAACCTCCTCCTTTTTGAAGTCGGTTAATTAGAGAATCTCTTACAAAGTTATAAGCTTACAAACACCAATAACAACACATAGCTTGAATTAAGAACACCCTCCTTTCTGAAGTTGGTTGAAAACGACTTTGCGCTAATCGATGTGACTGCTTACAATAACAGTACTTTGAACCACAGAGTATACGTGTCATCCGCTACGCTGCAAAGTAAGCAACGTAGTTCAAGTGTGCACAATGTAGGAAATTGCGAACAAACAACTACACGTTTTAAGCGTTCTATTTTTAGCAATAATGTCTAAAAACTGTCTTTTCGTAGTAAATCGAAGATGCTCTACAACTTCGTAATTAACTTTTCTCCCATCTTGAACCGTTTTGAGATAGGAGCGCTAATTCCGCTGTTTTTCACCAGATGGCGTTTTATTTTCCTTAGATTGTAAAGAAGTTATAATGGGACCTACTTCAGACCAAGATCTTTACAACAAAACAAAAAGTATCAAGTAACCGTATTTTGAACTATATAGCGTATGTCTCACCAGCTACGCTACAACGTGAGCAATGTAGCTTAAGTATGTATAGTGTAAGAAATTGCGAACAAAAAAATGCACGATTTTAGCCTTGTATTTTTAGCATCAATGTCAAAACAATCTTTTTGTACTAAATCGATGATGCTCTGCAATTTTATAATTTACTTTTTCCCCCTGTCTTGAACCGTTTCCGATATAGGAACGTTAGCATGAATGTCAAAACTATCTTTTTGTACTAAATCGGTGATATTCTTCAGCTTTGTAATTCACTTTTTCTTAGAACCGTTTTCGAGATAGGAACACCAACTCCGCTATTTTCCACCAGGTGGCGCTGCAAGCGGTTTAACCTTGTACAGCATGGTCACTTTGCTGTGCTTACGTAACATTTTCATCACTATAGCTGCAGCCGTTTAGCAGTTAAAAGAGTTGGTACTGATTTTTTGGGCACCCTGTATTTTCTTTAGATCGTAAAGATACTACAATGGGACCTATTGTAGACCAAGACCTTTTCAACAAAACAAAAAGTATCAAAATCGGAGCATCCGTTCAGAAGTTATGAGCTAACAAACATAAAAAAAACATACGGTTTGAATTGAGAACCTTCCTTCTTTTTTTGAAGTCGGTTAAAAACTAACCTTCATTTTGACGGGGATTGTGGAAACAGTTCATGTTAATGTAATTCACGTTAACAGTGCTCACGCTAACGAGGTTCGACTGTACAACCATTTTTTTACGAGCAATTTTATACATGCTTATGAAATATCAGCGTAATATAGTAGCTGAAAAAATAAATTAATCTTAAGGATAGACATAATAGACAGTACTTTTTTGACTACAAAATTATGAGAGTGTTAAGGTTTTCCTCCGATATTAATTACAAAATTTTGCATTAAATGCCTATGCAGAGTTAATAAATAAATAAATAAATAAAACGTTTTTCGAATTGTAGAAGCAAAATACATTTAAAAGAACCACATAATTACTAAAACTTTTAACGAACGAATCTAAGTCTTAAAATGAACTGAAAAATACATGATACAGTTGAACCTCCTTAACGTGGACGCTGTTAACGCAATTACTCTTAACATGAACTGGTCTGATTCCACAATCCCCGTCAAAATGAAGAGTAGTTTAGTTATATGAAGATTAGTTACTAATAGCATGAACTACTGATAACATGAAAAAAAAATATCCCCCTTGAGATACATGTTAACAAGGTTCGACTGTATTAGTTGTGAAAAAAGCTCATTTAAAAATTCACTTCAAGTATGTATGTGAAGAAAGTATCTTCAATAAAAAATAAGTACAAACCGTTATTATTATTATTATTATTATTATTATTTATGGCATCAGTGATGCCCTATTTGTTTATAGAATAAATGTTCAATAATTTTGCAGTTCGAATGAATGTTCAGAGACTTGCATTTTTAAAAATTTAGTATTCGTTCCATTTTTGGTGTCCATTATTATAATAAAACATTTTTTTTTTTTTATATATATTTTGTAAAAATATTTTGCTCAATAAAACTACACTAAACAGTTCTACATCCCATAAATTTAAATACCGTAATTTCGCGTATATACACTGTAAAAAAAAATTTCAGTATTTTACAACAAAAGGTGCTGGCACCGCGGCTGCCAGCACAGTTGCTGTAAAATTTACAAACTGCTGTTTTTTATAGTGCTGTAAAATTTACTGCACTTTGCTGTGAATTTTACAAGATGCTGTTTTTAGCAGTGCTGTAAAATTAACTGCATTTTGCTGTGAATTTTACAAGATGCTGTTTTAAAAAGTGTTGTAAAATTTACAACAAAGTGTAGTTAATTTTACAACAATTTTTAAAACAGCATCTTGTGAAATTCACAGCAAAGTGCAGTTAATTTTACAGCACTACTAAAAACAACATCTTGAAAAATTCACAGCAAAGTGCAGTAAATTTTACAGCACCGTAAAAGCAGCAGCTTGTAAATTTTACAGCAACTGTGTTGGCAGCCGCGGTGCCAGCACCTTTTGTTGTAAAATACTGTTTTTCTTTTTTCTTTTCTTTTTTTTTTTTTTACAGTGTAGGCAGTGATGCCAGATTGGGGATTTTCGAGGCTTCTGGGGACAATTTTGGGGACCAAACGTTTGTGGGGACTATTTTGGGGAGTTCTTCAACTTTCTGTCAATGTTGGCAACATAATGATTTATCCCTACGACTAGAGACTTTCAATAGCTTTATTGTTATTTGGGGATTTTTTTCAAAAATTGCCTTCATTTGGAGAACAATCTGAGTTTAAATCATAGAAAAATCTGCTTGATTTTTTTTTTTTTTTTTTTTTTTTTTTTGAAGAATTTTTTATTTTTCCTCTTTAGTAGAAATCAAGCTGGGGATTTTTTCGAAAAAAAAAAAAAAAAAAAAACACCCTGATTTGGGAAAATTTGAAGACCTGTTTGGGGAAATAATTTTCGACCATCTGGCATCACTGAGTGTAGGCGGTAGAGATGGGAATACTCGAATGATTTTGATAATCGAGTGATTTGCTTTCGAATGATTTTAATAATCGAATGATTTTACAATCGATTATTGATGACGTAAGCGTAGAATAAGCGTTTTGTAATTAGTTTCGGTTTCTTCGTAGCTATTAGGTTGCTTTCTGTTTATACTTTGTCTTTTCACTCATTGCTATGAAGTTTTAAGGTCTAACCTAGAGTCCTGCACACCCGACCCGAACCCGACAGATGAATTTTATTTCAACCCGAAACCCGACCCGAACCCACAGTAGAGAAATTTTTACGACCCGCACCCGACCCAAACCCGCTGTCTTTAGACCCGAACCCGACCCGAAACCCGAAAATTAAATAAAAATTACTTATTCATCTAAAAATCATACAAAACTTTTTTTAATTATAAAATAAGGTAAAGTTTCACTGTCATACAGTTGGTAAATTATTTAAAAAATAATTTGAAATGTAATCACTAATTGTTTAGTTTAAAAATTAAAAAATCTGAAAAATAGATCAATGATAATTTTTAACGATTTATGTAAATTGTTAACTTCAAGAGTAAACTAGTATGTTGTGGCCACCACAAGACTTTCTTTTATACTTTCCTATATTTTACTAAGTGCAAATAATTTATTATTATTATTATTATTATTATTATTATTATTATTATTATCTAGCAGGATGAATGCAAACGATTTGCATCTTAAGAGACAACTAACACTAAATATCCAAAGTATGCATTTTTATTGCCTGTAAATGGCATCTTAAAAAGTACGTTTTTATAACCCGATAAGAATTCAAATTGGATCATCATAATGTCTCGTAATAGCCTTTTCACATTTCAAGCTTTGTTTGATTATACTCAATAGAACCTGAGATATGGCCTCCTCCTAAATTTCGAAAATTGCTGATAGCAGCGCCACCTGTTGATCGGATGACAAAAATTGATGGGCACTAATTTAGGTCAAGGTGCCTCTACATATAAATTCATATATAATTCTGAACAGTATTTCCGGAGATGCAGTCGCCACAAAATTTTTGTCACACACACACAGGCAGACAGACATTTTCTATAAATGATAAAATCGTGTTCTAGACCTCTCAAAACGTTTAAATCCGTCGAAAACTCGAAGTCGAAAATTTTTATGAATCCAATTCTTTTATTGAATATAGAAGAAAGTAAAAAATGCACTTCAATTTAAATGTTCGTAATTTATTGTTTAATACTTATAGTCTGGGGAAAAAATGATGTATTATTCTTTATTGCTTTTTTCCAATGTGGATGTTTAACTTTACTATAATAATTTGTGTAGCATCTATGTGATTCACAGTTAAACATCTGCTATTTAAGGGTCATTGATCACTTTAAATTCCCATAATCAGCAACTTAGCTTCCTCCGGTGATAGTTTTGCTTGGTGCATTATTTATTTGTTCTAGAGAAGGCGATAAGGAATATAATCTGCCTTAATGGCATTCGTTTCCTTAATGTCTATTTATTTTACTTTACTTTTTTTTATTAAATTATAACAAGTATTCCCTGTATATTTTCTGCATATACAAATGTAAATGGAAGAAAATTCAAAATTTCATTAACATAAAGGCGAGGATTAAAATTCATTGAAAATAAAGATATCTTAAAAAAAAAAAAAAAAAAAAAAATGTAAATTAAGAAATAATTTAAATTCTCAAAACGTAAAAGCAAGGTTATGTTGTATTTCTTATATGTGTATATATATATATATATACATATATTAACAATAGTAAATAAAAATTTTAATACAGTACTTTAAAATTTTCATACAATTTCTATAGATGATCAGTTTTCGATTTGTTGAAGAAAATAAAACGTATACGGATATTTTTTTGTCATGATTACACGGATTTATTTATTTATTTTATTTATTTATTTTTTTTCTGGTGGGTATCCGCGTATAGGAAAACGGAGCTCCGACACGTGTCTAAAATCAGTTAAAGAGCTATAATTATGTCTACAAATTTATGCTTTCAATTGTAAATTTTTTTTTTTTTGAATGATGCTCTCAAGTCGACCCGACTCGTGGAAAGCTAGTTCAAAACCAGGTCATGTCCATTCGCACAGCCGTACGGAATTTTCTGTGTTTTTTCTCCAAAACTCACAGGAAAACTGCTATTGAGTGTACTCCCCTCGAACCTAGGTCCCAAGGGCAGACAAACACCTTCAATTCTCACATTATAACCGAAATATTTAAATTAGTCCACAAATAGACACTGAATAAAATATTGGAAATTTTTATTAGGTTCATTTGGTTATTATTTGTACTCAGAATTTCAGAATTCCTTTTTTAGAAAATATATATATTTATATATATATATATAGATATATATACATATATACTAAGGCCAGGCCATTATGAAACCTAAATCCATTACATTTTGACATGCTTGAAAAAAAAAAAAAAAAAAAAAAAGAAAAATCCTTTTTATTTGTAAATACAAGAAATAGGCAAGTATTTCTTATTCATGCACTAAAATATCTCACAGCATTTTTTTTTTTTTTTTTTTAATGTAAACTTAAAGACTAATAATTTTTTATAAAAGTGTGTGAAACTGTTTAACCCATATTTCACCTTCGTCCTAAAATAGGACACCATGCATAAGTGATGTTTATATAAATTCTTTTGAATATTTTAATTCAAATTAAAGACGATATATTATTTAAAAGTTCAATAAATACATATGTGTATTTATCGTTAGTTTAAATTAACGTTTAATATACGTTTTTTAATTTTTAAAATGACGATTTTTAAAGATTTATTCATTACATTTTTAACATATTATTACTTAAAAGGTTTTACATTCAAGAATAATGGATATACAAATTTATTGAAGTAATAATCTACACTTTGTACTGGTAAAACAATTATATAAGTATATATATATATATATATATATATATATAGAGAGAGAGAGAGAGAGATGTTAAAACCCGAATAAACTACTACGTCAGAAACGCCAAAGAAAAATATTGGAAATGCATACAGCTGTTTCGGTAGCCTATAGTGTACTGTCTTCAGTGCAAAAAGGATTCTGAATGAGGAGAAGTGCTCGTATAAGAGCACTTCTCCTGAACGAGCACTATACGAGCACTTCTCCTGATTCAGAATCTTTTTTGCACTGAAGACGGTACGCTATAGGCTACCGAAACAGCTGTATGCATTTCCAATATTTTTCTTTGGCGTTTCTGACGTTTATTTGGGTTTTAATATTCCAACGCCAAGTCTCCTGTTATTATTATATATATAGATGGTCTGTTTTCCTTATATTTCCAAATGTCCTAAATTATTGTCCTACTTTTAGGACAGCCTGTACTGATTAAACTAATGAAAAGTTGGTAAGCTTTTTGATTTTGTGTGTATACACAGACATTGAAAAACATTTTTTCAATGCTTGTTAGGATATGGGTTAAACGGGAAAAAAAGGAGGGGGGGGGGGAGATTTCTTTGTGTCAGCCATAATACTCTTAAAAGCGATTACAGAAATTCTAAATGATTTTGAAGGGTTGATATTTAATTGCAGTTTTATTTTTAAACGTAGCTATGACTGCTAAAAATGCCATATTGTTTATTAACTAATGCTTAGAACAAGAAAATGCTACCTTTTTTTTTCTTTTAAGGTATATAATGTTATTATTTCGTAAAAATAAATAAATAAACAAGGGAATAAATTTAAAGAAAAAAATGAAAATAAAGGAAGAAATAATATTTAAAGTTGTAGCGCTAAATTATAACTCTTACGAATATATTAAATAGCCTATCGATATTGAGCCATCTTCCCTGTCATTTAAAAGAATATAGACGGCGCTGTCGCCATTCTCATCAAAATATCTAATGATATTTTGCCGATCATTAAAATGAAGTGAAAATATTTTGTTTTCAGAAGTCAGAAGTTCGTAGGCTCTCGCTGAGAGATGTAGCTGTTTTCGTGTAAGACGCCCCTGTGGCCATGGGCCGCAGGCAGCGGCCTGTAAGAATATTCGTTCTTATGTATCCTAATGTTCTGTTTACTGCGCGCGATGTATATAGTTATTGTAATTGTGCTTTATTATAATTAAAATATTAAGTAATGGAATGCCAGAGCTCGTTCTTTCAATGTTCTAAAGTGTCATTCCGTTAAAAAATTAAGATTTTTTTTTTTTTTTTTTTAAATCTTAAAACGTAAAAAAAATTAAAAATGTAAAAATCTCTAACACCAAGTTTATATGTGTCTCCTATTAAACATACACTAACATGCATTAAAATTAATGATAGACAGTTATAAATTTATAGTAATTCGCTTGCACTTTGAGACAGAGGAAAAAAATAAAAAGCAAGCCTTTCATTCAATATCTACAGTATATAAAAGTCATAGTTGTGGTATGTATGGTCAGTGTCTTTGATTGAAGGAAAACTGTGATGCTTAGGCGTTTTAGAGTGAATAAACTCATCGGGTTCATTTTCAACTTTCATCCAGTATTTGTTTATCTTACTCAGCGAGAATTTTTTGACATGCTTAGTTTATAATCTGCGTTAAAAGATGTTAATGTTTTTTTTTTTTTTTTTTTTTTTTTTTTGAACATACATGTATATAGATACAGCATAATAGATACAGCATAATCACGGATAATCGAGAGTTTACCGTGATATATATACAGATTATTACGGGTAAATCGAATTGCAGTAGTCGGTCGATACAGGTTTTGGAGTTTTTTTTGAGCGCATTCTAAATGCAAATTATTTTGTATGTGGTGAAGGTGGGGGGAGAAAAGTAAATCTTTTTCTTTAGCAATTTTTCTAAAAGTTAACTAATCGTGTTCAGGACACCCGAAAACGTTTAAATCCATCGAAAAACGGAGATCGAAAATTTTTACGAATCCAATATATGTATTTTTTTCTCGTTTATATTGATTTTTCAGAAAAACGAGAAAAATAAAATAAAATATTTATTTATTTATTTATTTATTTATTATTATTATTATTATTTCATTTGGTCAAAATATTTAAAAAGCGCAATAAATAAATCAATAAAAATAAAAATAGCACATTCTTTTCCTTAAAATATGAAATTGCGTTCTTTAGCAGCAGTTACATATATATTAATGTTTTAAAATTTCTTTTATGCTATTTCTATTTGGTGCCAAAGGGAAAAAGAAAAAAATTGTTTTCATTTACTCTACTTTGTCCGAAAGAAATAGATCTCTCGTTCTAATAGCTTATTTCATGACAAAAGTTCAGGGCTGGAAGTTTCCGTCTTTCTTCAAGATATTTTCAAAATCGGAATGGCAGTTTTTATCATAAAACAAACCAAAAAATTATCGTTACTGAATAATGGCTGGAAAATGTCCTGAAAAAAAGGAGGGTGTTTCGAATTCTACAGAAATTAAAAATTCTGGAAACAGTAAACGTAAGATTATTTAAAAAAGCAGATAAATATAATATAAAATCTAAATTCAATAGGTATATCTGTTATAGCAGGTATCGATTTTGAAAATAAATAAATAAATACATAAAATAAAATAAATTCAATAAATAAAAAAGAGAGAAAAATCTTCCGGGATTCAAAAACCCCACTATCGGATCACAGTTAATTAACAGCAGCGCTACCTGTCGGCCGATATACACATAAATTTAAACTAGCGTAGTTGTCTGGCCAAATTTTTCAAAGGTCGTTTGGATGGTGAGCAAACATCCAGGTTCAGATTATAAAACGGGCATAGAATGCAACTGGCGCTAAATTTCGGCTGATTGTCGAAATTTGCTACAGGCAGAATTTTCAAAAGTGTTTGCAGGGTGAGTGAACAGGCGGTCGTAGATTTTGAAACAGGAAAACAACGTCGAAGACG